>OY757904.1:15775700-16020700 GCA_963585895.1 Sepioteuthis lessoniana | reverse complement strand
GCTAAAGATTGCCAGTTCGATCGGGGAACTACTGCTGCTCATCTATAAGAGTGGCTTCTATAGATGAGAACAAAAACAGCCATCGAAAGATAACCATGACTAGTACTCAAACCAGATCCATAAACCGCATCGCTCTTCGCGCGGGTAAAAAAGGGGCGCGTCCTGCTGAGGTTGGAGCCCTGGCCTCGGTGTTCGAAAAATCAGCTACAGAGCTCAAACACAAACATAAACTACTAAAATGCAAACAAACAATACAGATAGCGACATTTAACGTGAGAACCCTAAATAGAATAGGTCAACTAGCAGAGCTAACTGCATCAGCCGTAGAACATAAGATAGATATAATTTGCATACAAGAGCACCGATACACGCACACCGAAGATATCAAGTATCACGAAACTGGAAATGGATGGCTGCTGGTGACTGTATCGGCATGGAAAAACTCTGTCAATGCATCGGTAGGAGGGGTGGGAATACTTCTAGGACCGAGAGCGTTAAAAACACTGAACAGCATTGAGAGAATACAACCTAGGATGATGGCCGCAACGTTTAATGGCAACCCCAAAGCAACAATTATCTCCTGCTACAGCCCTACCAATGTTAGCGAAGAAAACGAAATAGCCACCTTCTACGAAGATCTATCCTCCCTAGTACGTAGCATTCCGAAACACAACCTGCTAGTCATTGGCGGAGATATGAATGCACAAATCGGGAAAAACAGACACAACAAATACAGCCTACACTACACGTCTAACAGGAATGGACAGCATTTAATAGATTTCATGATAGAAAATAGATTAACCTGCCTCAATACAAACTTTCAAAAAAGGGAGGGGAAATTATGGACCTACACATACGCAAATAAGAGTAAAGCACAGATAGACTACGTCCTTATAAACAGGAAATGGAGAAACAGTGCGATGAATTGCGAGGCATACTCCTCCTTCGAGGGTGTGTCCACCGATCATCGAATAGTTACGGCCAAAGTACGACTAAGCCTAAGAAAAAACGCCACACGTAAAGCCACGACCAAGCACTATGACTGGGCCCTACTCAACAACAGAGATATTAGAGACAAATATGCATTAGAATTAAGAAACAGATTCGAAGCACTACAAGAGAAGGTAGAAATAGGCACCCCAAATGACGAATATGAAAATTTTGTAGAAGCGCACCTGGAGGCGGCAGAAAAGTGTATTCCAACAAAACCTAGAACTAAATATAGAGTCCCTTGGGAAACGCTAGCGGCTAGAGAAAAACGTGCACTTGTGAAGACTGCCTCCAAAAACTATCAACAGAACCCAACAAATACAAATGCACGAGAACTAGAAAAGGCGCAACATCAATTAACAGGAATATACCTAAAAGAACAGGCAGAATACGTACAAAATCAGATAGATAAGATTAGACACTCGGTGGAAGATAGGCAATCCAGGATAGCCTGGCAAACAATAAACGAAGTAAGTGGAAGAAAGAGCACAGCCAAAGCAAAATTGAAAGCTGCAAGCCAACAAGAAAGAATAAAACTGTGGGAACAGCATTTCAAAAATCTACTAGGAAACCCACCGGAAATAACGGATGAACCGATCACCAGAATTATTAGTAAGCAATTAGACGTAAAACTAGGTCCTTTCACCAAAGAAGAACTCGACACGGTTCTCAGAAGAATTAAAAATAGGAAAGCGGCGGGGCTAGACGAGATCCCCCCAGAAGTGTGGAAGACGAGACAATTCGACGATATACTGCTCCGGCAATGCAACGCAGTCTATAGTCAAAATAGGATAGAACGATGGACGAAGGGATGCATCCTTCCATTCCCTAAAAAAGGCGACCTCGGACTAGCCAAGAACTACCGAGGGATAACACTTACATCCATAGCAGCCAAAATCTACAATGCCCTACTACGAAACCGCATAGAACCCAAAATGGAAAACATCCTTAGAAAAAACCAAAATGGCTTCCGGAGAAATAGATCCACAACCTCACAAATACTGACCATCCGTAGAATCCTGGAAGGCGTTCGGGCAAAAAACTTACAGGCGACATTACTATTTGTCGACTTTACCAAGGCCTTCGATTCCATACACAGAGGGAAGATGGAGCAAATCCTACTAGCTTACGGCCTACCAAAAGAAACCGTAGCAGCGATAATGATTCTCTACAGAAACACCAAAGTAAAAGTACGTTCACCAGATGGAGACACGGAATACTTCGACATTGTTGCAGGAGTACTACAAGGAGACACACTAGCCCCGTACCTCTTTATCATCTGTCTAGACTATGTGCTTAGGACTTCGATCGACAAAATCAGAGAAAATGGCTTTGAGCTGACTAAGAGAAGAAGCAAAAGGTACCCCGCAAAAACAATCACGGACGCCGACTACGCTGATGACTTGGCGTTACTAGCGAATACGCCTAATCAAGCAGAGACACTACTACATAGCCTGGAACGAGCTGCAGCTGGCATTGGCCTACATGTCAATGCAAACAAAACCGAATATATGTGTTACAACCAAACAGGCAACATTGCCACACTAGACGGAGCCTCTCTGAAACTAGTCGACAAATTCACCTACCTAGGAAGCAGCGTCTCATCAACCGAGAAGGACATCGACACACGACTGACGAAGGCATGGACAGCTATCGATAGGCTCTCGATCATATGGAAGTCGGACCTAACAGATAAAATGAAACGCAGTTTCTTCCAGGCAGCGGTTGTGTCGATACTGCTATATGGATGCACCACATGGACGCTTACGAAGCGGCTGGAGAGGAGGCTGGACGGAAATTACACAAGAATGTTGAGAGCAGTATTAAACAAGTCCTGGCGACAACACCCCACGAGACTCCAACTATACGGACACTTGCCCCCCATCACAAAAACTATACAAGTTCGACGAACCAGACACGCGGGACACTGCTGGAGAAGCAAGGACGAGCTCATAAGCGATGTACTCCTGTGGACCCCCACTCATGGATGTGCAAGTGTGGGACGACCAGCACGAACTTACATACAGCAGCTATGTGAGGACACGGGTTGTAATCCTGAAGACCTGCCGGAGGCGATGAGTGATAGGGAGAAATGGCGAGAGACGGTCAGGGATATCCGCGCAGACGGCGCGACATGATGATGATGATGATGATATATACTTACACATACACACATATATATACACACAAATATATATACTTACACACACACACATACACACACACACATATATATACTTACACATACACACACACATATATATATATATATACACAAACATACATATATATACACACAAATATATATGCTTACACACACACACACACATATATATATATATATATATATATATATACACAAACATACATATATATACACACAAATATATATGCTTACACACACACACACTTATATATATATATATATATATATATATATATACACACACACACACACACAAATATATATGCTCACGCACACACACATACATATATATATATATCTATAAATATACATACAAACAAATATATATATGCTCTCTCACACGCACACACATACACACACATATATATGCATACATAAATGTAATACATATATATATATATACACACACACACATATATATGCATACACAGATGTATTATATATATATATATATATATATATATATATATATATATATATATACACACACACACACACACACACATATATATACACACACACACACACACATATATTATGTTTGTTTGCATGTGTATGTTTATAGCCCTATTTTATCCTTAAAGTTAGTCGTAAATTACTCCGTACATGAAAGTTTTCATGAACAATTTGCCGCTATATATTACAAATTGCAAATTTGCTACCTTCAATGCCTAATCTTCCAAAATTAGCAATGTATAAATCATTTATGAACAAATTAAAAGTTAGGATGATTAAGAACAAGGGAGGTAATTTTAGACTAAAGGGAGATAATATTTTGAACTTTTTTTTTTTTTTAAATAAACATACATTCAGAGACACGATCTCTCAGCAATGTTTTTTTTTTCCAATTAAAAAAGAGGAAACTGATAGAATTGATTACAAAGTATCAAATATAAAAAGAGACCTTTGTGCACACATCTTTATTTAGTTAACTTCTGGGAATTAATAAAAAAAGGAGTAAAAATAAAATAAATCTAAAAAAAATATAGCAGTTCCACAAAACCCTCTGACAAGAAGCAAAATATGCGTATGCCTGAAAGATAGGCTTCCTGGTGCCAAAAATAAAACCTGTGTCACTTCAGTCATTACTGCTGAGATTGAAAGGACTTCTTTCACTAGGCTGCAGGTAGGGTTACACACATGCATACTAAGTCCTTGACTTAGTGCCTAGTTGTGTGTCTTATTAGCAGCTGCCTCAGCTAAAAATACCTCACTGAAAATACCCACTGGACAAATGGCACACTTCAAACTTTTACCACCAAAAATGACTAATATATTTCAGTACCTTGTCTGGGAGACATGACTGCTTCGGCTAGTTTGGGAAAATGTTCCATATTACAGAAAGGTCATGAACCCCCACAAAAAAAAAGTTTCTAAGTTAAAAGGTATCTTCATCTTCTTTCCTTAAATCTCTAGCAAGCTTCAATAGACAAAGAAGTCAACAATTTGATGGGGTGAGAAGAACAAAGTAGTCAGATACAATACTCAAAATCATCTCCATAGAACCCAGCCATTCACTGATGACCTACACCACAAACAAATAACCAACAAACACTTTGTAAAACCCATAAACTATATAAGGTTAAATTGATTCCACCATTTAGCAGATCATTCAGAAACTGGCAATACAGTAGAACTTTTTGATATTGTTAAACTGCCAGTGATATGGTGGAATCAATTTGCTAGCATGAATCTTATTTGTTAACCAGATAAAAATGTGTGCATGTGGCAAGCCTATTTTTATTCCATTCCAACAAGGTCAATGAACTCTACAAAATTGTTAAACCACAGATGGTTTATAAGTCTATCCTATCTGCAAAAAAAATCTCAGCAAAGCCTCTGACATTGCAATGTTTGCTCTAACAGCAAAAAAAAAACAAAAAAAAAACTAAGAAATTACTCAATTCCAGCAGAGAAAATCAGTAGCAATGAGGTTTTTTTTTCATATACTTTTTATTTTCCCCATTCAAGAAAGATAACTCTGTATTCAACAACTTTGTCTTGGAAAATGGCCAACTGGTTACTTCACTCAAGGCTATAGACTTATTGATCAAATGTCATTATATATATATATATATATACACACACACACTTACACACATACTGGACAATACTCAAGGGTTACAAATTAAACTTAACAGACAAAAAATGCTCTGTCTGAATAATTGCGATTTAATCTAGAAAGATAAATATACTAGACCAAATGCTAGGCTCTTGTTGAGGTTGACAATAGGTGGAACAATATTTACTGCCTGGGTGGTATAATAGGTATCAGCGAGTAATATACCTATTTTGTCAAAATATCTGATGATGAGAAAGAGTACAGAGATACAAACGCATGTCTTTCCCAAGAGCATTAAAGCAGTGGGAACAAAATCATTTTCCCCATTGTGATATGGTTGATTATACGATACAAAGGCCATCCTATGTTTTCAGGTAACTGTGTTCACGATATCACAAATATCTAATATGCAGGTGGCACATCCACTGGTTGGTTTTGTTTATAGATATTTGTAAGCCTCGTTGGTTGTTTACAAATTATGTGGTGTTGATGATGCGAGAACTGGCAAGTTTTGTTTAAAAAACATATCCAATTTGGCTAGATGGAGGGAGTTAGAGAGAGAAGGAGAATAATGTAGATGGATGGAGACAGAGATAGGTGGCTGAGGGATGGTCAGAGAAAGGAAAGGAAGAAAGGAGGCAACGGAAAGAGGTATGGGAAAGGATGGAAGGAAGGAGGAATAGAGTGATGATTGAATGAAAGAAGCAGGTGAAGGATCAATGGGGGAGAGAGTGAAAGAAAAAGAGAGGGATAAATGAAGGGAAGAAAGAAGGGAGATATGGATGAACAGAGGGAAAGAAGCAAGGAATGGTAGATGGATAGAAGAAGGAAGAAGGGAGGTAGGTATTTGTGAATGGATGGAAGAAATGAGGAAAGGGAATTATGGAGGAAGAGGAGAAAGAGGGAGGAAGAGATTTCCTATGTCTGCCTTGCTTGTCAGCAAGTGAGCTGTGTTTCTGTTTGGAGAGATTTCAAAAGAATGTCTTCACATAATGTATATGCTGGCACAAGATGTTCAAGTTACTCATATGTTTATATATATATATATACATATAGGCAAAAACAATTGGTCAGCATGCAATACCAAGAAGAGACCCATATTGGCTACAAAGAAGGAAGTCAGCTTGGAGATGGGCAGTCAGGTGGACAAAGGGAAAGAGTTCATTTGAATTTGCAGTAGGATATACATATACATTAAATATATATGATTTGCTAGCAGAAGGTACCCCGCAAAAACAATTACCGACGCCAACTACACCGATGACATAGCGATACTGGCAAATTCACCCGACCAAGCTGAAACACTACTGCATAGTTTGGAACGAACAGCCGCAGGCATAGGCCTCTAAGTCAATGCACACAAAACGGAATATATGTGCTATAATCAAACGGGGGACATCTCCACTCCAGACGGAACCCCTCTTAAACTAGTAGACAAATTCACTTACCTAGGAAGCAGCATCAAATCAACCAAAAAGGACATTGACACAAGGTTAACGAAAGCATGGACAGCTATCAATAGGCTATCGATTATATGGAAATCAGACCTAACCGATAAAATGAAACGCAGTTTCTTCCAGGCAGCGGTCACATCGATATGGATGCACTACATGGACGCTAACAAAGCGGCTGGAGAAGAAGCTAGACGGCAATTACACAAGAATGCTGCGAGCAATCTTGAACAAGTCCTGGCGCCAACACCCCACAAGACACCAACTGTACGGCTACCTGCCTCCCATCACGAAAACTATTCAAGTTAGACGAACCAGACATGCAGGACACTGCTGGAGAAGCAAGGACAAACTCATAAGTGATGTACTCTTATAGACCCCCACACATGGCCGTGCAAAAGCAGGACGACCAGCACGAACATACATTCAGCAACTATGTGAGGATGCGGGATGTTGTCCAGAAGACCTGCCTGAGGCGATGAACGATAGGGAAAAGTGGCGAGAGAGGGTCAGGGATATCCGTGCTACCAGCACGACATGATGATGATGATGATGAACATATCTTGTTGATAACATTTTTAAATGAGGCTGAGCTCATTTTTTTGGCACACATTTAAATGGCTTCATGTACTGCCATCTAACAAGAATAATTTTATCTACCATTAATTTGTTTGTAAACAAATGGTTTCCAGCACCACTATGGAACAGTAACAATTTAACATCAATCATTTGTTTGCACATATTTAAATAGATATACATGATATGCAAGAGATTAGTTTGTCAGTAATTTCATTTTTAAATGCATTTTCAACTAATTTGTTTGCACACTAGTATTGCTAATATTTCTACAGAGTTAGATGGTTTCATTCATTGCTATCTAACACTTATAATTCTCTTTAATATTAATCATTTGTTTGCAGACAGTAAAGTGGTTACAATTATTGCTATTTAACACTAAATCATTCTATTCAACATTACTCATTCATTTGCACACAGGTAAATGGTTGCAAGTTTTGTTATGCAGTGTGGGGTTTGAAGGCTTTGAAGGTCAGGGGCTAAGAGCAAGGCTGTGTTGCCGTAGATATCTGACTCCATATTTTGGTTATATTATTTTACCCCACGTTGACTGGCCGGCGCAATGCCTTGCCCAAAGAAAGTCCCAAAAGAAATATACAAAAAGAAAAGATAGAAATAGATAAGAGACGGAAACATTTCTTCTATACTTTCCTTTATTTACTGGGTGAAGGGACTAACCGACGCTACGTCCCAAGACATAGGCATGGTGCCCAAAACACCAGACAGCAAAATGGTGTTGTTGGTTCGACGGACACTGCCTGAAAAAGGAAGATAATATCATCTCCTTTTTCAAGAGGAATGCCTTCTTTCTTTTATGCATGCGCCATCTCCTTTTCCTTTAGAGACCTCTGGGAGTTTCTTCCAATTTAATAGTTTTCTTTTTATCTATTTATTTTTTTTAAATTTAATTTTTATTTATTTATTCATTCCCTACAGCAGCACTAACAATCCAATTAAACATCAGAATTTTTTTTTTACACAGTTAAATGATGAAAACAATTCTATTTCTAACAATTCAATTTAGCATAAATCATTTGTTTGCACATGGTGTAAATGTCAAACAGTTCTATTTGACCATATCAGGTGCAACCACTCTGGGTGAGAGTGGACCTGGGAGCAATGGCCATGAAGGGGTACTCTGCATTCCCCAAAGCTCCAGCATTACTAGAGCCTCACAATCAGATTGTTTAGTGTCATATCTAGGACACTTGTTGAAGAAGGGGTCTTACCCTTCAGCAGAGATGCAATAGGCATATTCTACAACCCAAGCTGACAGTTGAAATATAAAGGGAAGAACCTATTGAGACAATGTGCCTTCAAAAATGTCTACTTGAACAAAAAATTCCAACCATTTTTTAATAGCTTCCAAACAAATGAATGTTAAGTGGATAAACAATATAAGTTTCAATGTTTAAGAAGGTTATGTTGTTGATTCGGTTTTTTTTTTTGTCCATGCCTATTTGCTTTACATTTCCTAGTCTAAGATGATAATCAGCATTCCACAGTGCAACATAGTAATTGCCACCCCGACAATAGATCAAATTGCCATAATTATTATACAAATACTGTATTTGTTACAATTTTGTCTTTCCCCATGCCATAAGGTAAACTTATATATATATATATATATATATATATATATATATATATATATATATATATAATCTTCTTCAACAGGATCTATTAAGTCTGAGGACCTGACTGTCATCATTGTTGTCACTATTATTTTGTATATATCTTGAGTTGGAAATAGTAGTTGCATTTCTGTCGTGTATTTACGATTACAATTTTCCTGTCAAGACTTAAGAGTTTAATGCGGGGGCATTTACCACTGCTGACGGTATTTGGTTCAAAGAATTAACCACTTGACTAATAAAAATATTTTCTCATTGGTTGTTTTGCAATATCTTGTAAAATGTCTTCGTTCATGTCTCCCAGTAATACTTCCTTGATTAATGGATAGTTGGTTGCAATTAGCTGAGTAAAGACCATGTATATATTTATAGAACTCAATTATATCCCCACAAGCTCGATGATAATACAAAAAGCCAACTTGATCCTCCTCAGTCTCTCAACATAAGGTATGTTCTTCAATTCTTATTTCAATTTAGTAGATATTTTTTGTACTCCTCAATTGAGACTTCTATCATTAAAGTGTCTTGGGAATCAAACATTACTAAATTCTAGATAGGATCTTTCCAAAGCAATAAACAAATTTTTCAGTATCGTACTATCCATATATTTATAAGATCTATGTACCAAAGCAAGAATTTTATTTCCTTTAGAGATCTGGACTTCAATATGGTTGGAAAAGTTTAATTTTATTACTCATCGTTAAATGATTCATGGAATAATAAAGACATTTCATGTCAGAATTTTAGATCTATAAAACATGCAATTAGTTTTTTGTGTTGGTCATGTTCCATTGTAATTAAATTTTTACAAGTTTTTCTTTTCCTTCTGATTATTTTCTTAATTAGAATAGATACTATTCCTTATTATTGATTATTAAACAACAAAAATGTCTGAAAATTTCTTATCAATTATAAATGTTTTGTACTGAATTCTGCAAATCACACCAAGAAAATAATTACCATTACTTTCAGGTCCACTCTGATCTGTTGTGTTAGTACCTCTGAAGTTCCCACTCATCAGTCAAATAGAACTATTTAATCATTCACTATAAGTAAAGTTGGCAACCTTACTTGAGGGTGACTCGAAAGCTCCCTTTTCAATAGCTACTACACCAAGTTGTAGGGGAAGGCGCTTCTCCTTTCCCTGGATTTCTCCACTTTACCCTTGATCCATACCTTATAATGCTGAGTGTTAAGCAAGTATGCATCAAGTACTATTTTTTTGAGTCTTTGGTATGATTAGACCTGGGATTGAACCCTGGTCTCCTGGGCCATTGGCAAACACTCTTACTGCTAGGCCAATGGACCGGTATACTTCTCTATACTCGAAACTATTTAACTATACGCAAAAAAAAAAAAGAAAAGAGATTAATGTTAAATTGAATTATTAGAATTACTTAATGGTGCTTGAAACCTTCAACTCTAATCACATGAATGAATAATGTTGATTAGAATTATTAGTATTAGATAGCTATATATGAAAACATTTAACTGTGTGCAAACAATAAATAGCTATACTTGAGACCATTCACTTGAGAGCAAACAAATGAACTCTGGCTCATTTAAAAATGTTACGAACAAACTATTCACTTACAAATCATATGTATATCTGTGTGAACAGGATTTGGCATTAAATCATCCACAAAGGTTGATATGCCATAAAACCTAATTAATCAATCAACCTAAAATAAACCAATTTCAAATCTTGAACAGAGCTATTTCTGCTAATACCCTTGGGAAAGGCATGATTACATCTCTTCTCCTCTGGTTAGAGGTAAATAGTCAAGCAAACTGGGCTTTATAACATTGATATAGAAACCAGTCTAAGAGAAAGAAAATTGTGAATTTAAACCAGCTCTACTCCACAAAGATTAAACTTTTCTCACATTCTACCAGAGGGGTTGAGTATATACGTGGTACCTTCAATAAGTTTGGGTGTCCTCGTGGTGTAATGGTTAAAGCGATGAACTGCAGAATCGTTGTACGCGAGTTCGTACTCCAGTCGCGCTATTACATTCACTCTCGGGCAAATACCCTTGGGAAAGGTATGAACCCCCTTATTCTCCCTCCAGCTATGGGTAAATAGTAGGACGGACTAGGTTCTTCAGCCTTGGTGAGGCAACTAGTCTAGGAGAAGGAAAACTCTGAATTCAAAACCTGTTATACTCCGCATAAAAAAATTGACCTTGTGTCATATCCTGCCCGAGCGGAGGGGTTGGTAAATAGTACGTTCAATAAGTTTCCAGACTTTTTTTGTACAGGCATTTAAATTTGTCGTAGACTCTTGAAAATGTTATTGCTATACATCTTATGAGACAACTGACCAATTTTTATGATTTCACATTCAAATGAACAGCTACAGCAGCAACTGGAATACACCCAACTAAAGCCTGATTATCACAGCTGGTGAATTTCAAAAATGCAATCTGGACGTAAGGACATTTTAGAAGGATGATATGCAATAAAATTCCGTTTTAAAATTGGAAAAAATGCCACAGAAACGTATGGAATGCTTCAGATTGCTTTTGGAGCATCTTGCATGAATAGAGCATCAGTTTTTGAGTGACATAAGAGATTCAAGGAAGGCAGGGAGTCTGTGAGGGATGATGAGAGGTGTGGAAGGAGTAAGGAAGTCAATACACCAGAGTTGATTGGCCAGACGGTTTGGGTTAGGGATACTATGTTGAGGTTTTAAGGGAGTTTGGCAAGAGATTCCGTCGGAAGTGGCCAGCACTCTTCAAATCGGATCAGTGGTATTTCCACCAGGACAATGCACCAGTCCACAACTCCATCCTTGTCACAGACTATTTGACCAAGATGGGCATCAAGACAGTTTCTCACCCTCCCAATAGTCCAGGCCTTGCTCCCAGTGACTTTTGGTTATTTCCTAAGCTCAGAGGCTGTCGTTATGAGACAATTGAGGCTGAGATGAAAGAGGCTGTGATGAAGGTCATTGACATGCTCACACAAGAGGACTTCCATGGGGTCTTCCAGAAGTTGTTGGAATGGTACAACAAGTGCATTGCAGCCGGAGGAGATTACTTCGAAGGGAACTAGAGTTTCATGTGTGTACTATCAATAAAAATGCCCATATGAAAAAAGTATGGAAACTTATTTAATGATCCTTGTATATATATATATACATTTGTTAAACCAGTAATAAGGTTTATTTAAATATCAAAGAAGAATTTTCAAAATAAAGCACTTCACAAATAAAAATTTGAGAGACTGTTGTTATGTAAACACGATGAATTACACAACAACAACCAAATGTCATATCCTCTTAACAACAGAATTTCTTATTACTCATTAGCAAACCAAATATTCTCATCTAATAATAATAATTTCTGAAAAGGTCTTTTTAAATAAGATTGTAACTGGTACTACCACTCCAGGTCAGAGTGGACATGGGAGTAATGATAACAAAGGTGTACTCCATACTTTCCTGAGCTCCAAAACTGGAACTTTACCACTAGATGCAGTTTTATATCATACTGAGGACCCCCCACTTTTTTTAAGCGGGTTTGGTTTCACCCATCAGCAGGGGATAATGTCCGAATATTTTAAGCCTCTTCAATAGTGTTATGTGATCCAAGCTTGTGGTACCAATCTATGCGTAAATGATTCTCTCATTTTAACCTGAACTCTTATTGTATATAATAAGGGTCTGCAACCAGACATTGTTCTATTTTCAAAGGAGAACTCAAAGGTCATCCTGGAAGAATTAACAATACCATTTGAGAGCCGACTAGAACAAAGCCACAATTAGAAAACAAGAAAATATGAAGATCTCAAAAAAGAACTGGAAAAGGAAGGGTTTAGCGTTACCATTAAAGCTGTGGCGATTGGAGCAAGTGGTTTCGTTGCCGGCACCCTCTACCGATTTCTGGGACAAATTTGAATCAATCGGCGTAATAGAAGCAAAAATAGGAAACGCTTTACAGAAATAACTGAAAATTGTTCAATATGGATATGGAATAAAAGAAACGTCCCATGGAACATTTCAAAATAAACATGTCATAGCATCACTTGCTTGTGAATGCACAACAACATTCTAATTACACGAGCAGATTTGAAAATTTACATTTCGCCATTAGACGTTGATTTGACAGGATGCTTTAATGGGGCCTCATGTCAGGGCGATGTGCAAATAAAACCATCGAGAGGAAGGCCCTGAAACGGTGCACATTCTTTCCTGATGACCCCAAAACAAGCATGGAGTTAAACTGCTCGGTGGAAATAAGAACGGCTAAAGGAGTGTTTTCTATCCACTCACTTTTTGGTGAGTTTCTGTAACTTGGTAAGTAACTTCCTTCTTCCTAAAGTAATGAATAAACTATAATAAAAGTTATAAATGAAGAAATAAAGTCTAATCAAAATAAAAGCTCTGGCTTCTCTTGCTATCATCATCATCATTATCATGTCATGCTACAGGCACGGATATCCCTGATCCTCTCTCGCCACTTCTCCCTATCGTTCATCAGCTCTGGTAGGTTTTCAGGGCCACATCCTGTATCCTCACATAGCTGCTGAATGTATGTTCAAGCTGGTCGTCCTGCTTTTGCCCAGCCATATGTGGGGGTCCATAGGAGTACATCACTTATGAGCTCGTCCCTGCTTCTCCAGCAGTGTCCTGCCTGTCTGGTTCGTCTAACTTGGATAGTTTTCATGATGGGAGGCAGGTGGCCGTATAGTTGGTGCCTTGTGGGGTGTTGCCGCCAGGACTTGTTCAATATTGCTTGCAGCATTGCCGTCTAGCTTCTTCTCCAGTCATTTAGTTAGCATGCAAGTAGTGCATCCATACAGCAGTATCGACATGACCACTGCCTGGTATAAAAACATTAAACTATGGATGGAATAATAAATTATAAAATTAGCATATTGGAAAACATCCATAAATATTTCATGAATGCAAGGAATTGTTGGGAGGTATAATGCCAGGAGGCAGTGGTGGAAGTGCCCATGGTGTAATGGTTATCGTCGTAGTAAATGTACATGGCAACACGAGTTCAAATCCTGGACGAGACTGATTGCATTTCACATAGCACTTATACCCTTGGGAAAGGTATGAATCCAATTGTTCTCCCTCCAGCTATGTATAAATAGTAGGGCAGACTAAGCTCTTCAGCCTTGGTGAGGCAACTAGTCTAGGAGAAGGAAAACTCTGAATTGAAACCTGTTAAACTCTGCTTAAAAATTGACCTTGTGTCATATCCTGCCCAAACGGAGGGGTTGGGTAAATATGATAATGCCAGGAGGCAACACTCTTGGTATAATAGTTATTGTAGGAAGAGTTCAAATCATGAGCAAAGCTTTTTGCATTTCACATCATGCTAATGCCCTCCATGTAATATAATGGCCACGGGATTTTGTTTTATATATCTTGCCTTTGGGTTTAGTAAAGCTGAGAACCTTTCGGCTCAGTGCATGGGTTAGTTAGGCGCAAACATGTGCGCGGAGCGGACATGTCATTCAGAGATGTTACAATAAAAATCCCAGATAGAGGATGTGACCAGGAATGTGCGTGACATCACGCACTGCTAGCGTGGGCTGAGATTTGAAAAGTCAGTTAGTTGAGATTGTGACCTGGGTGAGGCCAGACGAATTTGTGCACTACAGGCACCATGCGTGTTGTGGGGCAGATGGAAACGTTGTCATAGAAAGATTGTGCTTCTCTCTTCCTTATGTCGAAAAACCTCTTAACTCAAAGGTAATAAAAAGCTTCATACCTGAACTAAGAAGTCGTAAGTGTTTTTTGTGTTTCGGGATTCCTATGTTATCTATATATGAGTTATGGACATTATGAACGTTCTGCGTACTGGTATGAATATGTATATTTCACATATTCATATCATGGCTATGTAACATCCAGATAGGGGTAAATAATTGGGCTAACTAGGATCTTTAACTTTTACATAACAACCCATCTGGTTTCAAAGTTTTTCTTCTCCTCAACTGGTTGCCATATCAAGGCTAAAAAAACCATTCTGCCTCACTGCTGAACCATAAATGAAGGACAGAAAAAATGGATTCTTGCCTTTTCCTGAGGTATTAATACTGTGATATACAAATAGCCTTGTCTAAGATTTGTGATTAGGTCGTTATTTACATTTTCTCTGGCCATAACCACTAAACTACAAATGCCTCTATATTTATAGTATCGTTCATAACCCTGATTTCTTATAAAAACCTAATACCAATATTTCTTTTAAACATTATCCTCTTTTTTCAACATTATTCTGTAGTTAATATCAACCCCTCAAATTGAACATTATACAGTAAACGATCATGATTCATATCAGGCTACAGTCTTACTGGTCCGATCTCATAAACATACATAAAAACTGTGGTCATATATAATTGTATACTCAAAGATCCATGAACCAATTGGGTTACCATAGCGATATTAATGCTTACATTTAAAGAGGAGGTCAGAATTCTAATTAGTTTTTCAAAGATATCATTATTATACTCACTATTTGGATGATTAAAAAAGATTTTTAGTATGAATACAGACCCAACAAAATTATCATTCACTTGTAAATTGAACTAGGAATTGCTTTCTCTAAATTAGAGAATTTTAAATGTATTGCCCTAATTAAAATCTCTCAATGATGTACTGTTGTTGCTGGGATACAGTGATATATCAACAAATATGAAAATTTAGTTGTATATACTCAACAAAAAATATACATATAAAAATCATACCCTCATATAGATATATAAAAATTAATAGAAATTGTTTTGAAAATGTTTTACATGCATACGTATATTTCTATATGCCTGTATATGATTATGCATACATATAGCAGTACCAAATGCAGAGATTCAATAAGTAAAAATGAATTACTAAGATCTCTGCAACCCCATCCATCATAAGTTATTCATACATGCTTTCCATTCATAAAAGGTTTCTAGAAGCCATAATACTAAACACATTTTTTCACATTAAATGGTTGGAATTATTAATAAAAATATCTAAGAACACCATTCTCCAAGTCAGATTGTAGACAAAAGGGTCTTGAAATATTGCCCAAAGTTACAGACAACATAATTTTCTTGTTGAATGAGCTTCTTGTTCTCTCAGTGTTAGTCTTATATGAATTCAGCAGACATTTGCCAAAAATATGGAATACGAAGAAAGTGATTTTTTTCTATATCTTTAATCAATAAGCGTAAATATATTCCTTTTTAAAATTAATTTCTACCTTTTAGGGTTTTTTAAAATGGTATTTTGAAGAAATCTTAATGATTTTGAAAATACTTTTAATTTCTTTAAATAAAATTCTTTACCTCAGGATAGCAGTTTAATTTGGCTTTTACAAGGTTAAGAATCAAAGAAAGTGCAAACTTTTCTCTAAGCATTAACCTTTAGAGACACTATTCCAGTTATCACAATGATTTTTCAATTCAATTTTCTGAGATATATAACTAGTGGTCGAAACATTTTAGTGGTTCAATTTAAATATTGAGAAAAGCACAAGGGGGAAATTTTCAATTCGTTTTTAAGATTAATAAATTTACTTCTTGTTTATATTAAATTTTCTCAGAGTACTGTCAAAAGAAATGCATCAATGTAAGGTAAAGTTAATTCAAAGTCAATTTCTTAATCCAAATAAAGAAGGTTTGAATTCAGTGTTATTCTTCTTCTAGACTAGCAGCCTAACCAAGGCTAAAGAATTCAGTTTGCCCCACTATAGCTGGAAGGAAAAACAGATGGACTCATGCCTCTTCCAACGACCTAAATATTTCAAATAACCAATAAATCTTTGTAAACAATTACTGCATCAAGTAACTATTCTGGATACAAATAATTTGCACACAATTATATGGTTTCAAGTATTCCTATCTAATACAAATAATTTTAAAATCTATTTTACCTAGTCTGGGTTAGAATGAACCATAAAGGGAACTCCAATAATCCAGGATCTCCAGAACTGAAGCTTTGCCATCAGATGCAATTAAGTGTCATACCCAAGACACACCTTTTCTTTGGTGGGGGGCTTACTCCTCAGCAAGAGGTACTTGCACTCTAAGCTCTGTGGATGGGGCAGTAAAATGAGTGTTATGCAGTAATATGATATTCTTTCTATTCACTAAGCAAGCACTGCTTGCATTTTAAACCAGCTATTTTAACTTGGTCAAGAATTTTTTCCAACTTTTGAATATCCTGCAGCAAATATTTCCATGTATAATATGTCTCTTTGCTGCATTTTCCAGCAAGAACAAAATGTTTATAAAAACATTAGTTTAATCACCATAAAATGTTATGATAATCAATGTAAATCTTATACGCTGGTTTTAAAATAAAATATATTTTCTGAATAACATCAGTAAATTTTCTGTCTTGTTCTTTTTTTTTCTATATTTAATGTGTCTACTGCTTGCATACATACTATACAGTAGCATGCGTATTGTCCATATCTGCATCACTAAGATCAAAATTGACCTCATAGTTGCTAAGTGCACTCAATTCTGTGTCTAAATTGTGCAGTTTATCCAGAGTGTTCACAGTAGGAAATGGTTGATTTTATTTTTTCCATGTCAACAATCTGAATGAAAAATACAGTAAAAATAATCAGATTTGGTGTCAAATTAATGAGAAACATTTCTGCAGAATTTTTCATTGGATAGAAAATATAGAGCAGCAAATAAAATGGAGTCTGAAATCCAACTGTGTTTGTACATCACTAGAAATTTGGCTATTTTTGTACATGACAATGAAAAAGTTAAAGAGAACTTATATGTATCCACCCGCTCTTCTCCTGTCAAACACTGATGATAATTTATAAAAAAGAAGAGAGATAAAAATGAAAATTGGCAAAACCTTGAGGAGGATGCGTTTTTCTTGCATGGAAGGGAAATTTATGCTCAATCTCGTGATGTGTCTTATTTAATGAGAAAAAATGTTAATTGTTGATCATTTAACACTTGCTTATTTTAACATTGAATATCCAAAGTAAAAGTGAATACATTTAGCCAAATTACAAAGTAAAATGGTCTACAAGTGATCTCTTGACTCATGCTCCGTGGCAATGGGCAAAATCCTGCCTGTCACAGATTTCAAGTGAGTTAGTCCATTGGCACAAGCCACTGCATATGCAATGATGAAAAACCATAGCACGGAAAGAAATTCTCTTCCAAGTACAACCACTACTGGCAGGCTCTTGAGGAATGAGAAAAAGATGTCTTTCATGATATTGTGGTGACATCAGTCACACTTCTGGTTTAGGGACTTTCAGCCATTATTGCATGGAGGCAGCTTGGCACTAATGCTCATTCAAGCGAGCCAGTGAACCATTGCTCAGTTCCTCTCATACTGGAAGAGATAGCCATAGCCATATCTATGACTAAAGTAATCATCATCATCATCATCATATCGCGCTGGTAGCACGGATATCCCTGACCCTCTCTCGCCACTCCTCCCTATCGTTCATTGCCCTAGGTAGGTCTTCAGGACAACATCCCGTATCCTCACATAGCTGCTGAATGTATGTTCGTGCTGGTCGTCCTGCTTTTGCACGGCCATGTGTGGGGGTCCATAAGAGTACATCTCTTATGAGTTCGTCCCTGCTTCTCTAGCAGTGTCCTGCATGTCTGGTTCTTCTAACTTGGATAGTTTTCGTGATAGGGGGCAGGTGGCCGTACAGTTGGTGGGGTGTTGCCGCCAGGAAAGTAATACATGTGCCAATCAGTGAGATAAAACTAACCTGTCCGAAAATAGTCTAATGCCAATTGAAAACTGATGAAACACAAAATATTTTAGAAACTTATAAGTGTCTATTTGTATATTCTTGACAGAATCACTTGTACAAGTCAAAAATAGCCTTTTTGATAAAATTTCCTCTGTAAGTAAGAACTATTTCTATTATTGTGAAATTTTATTTTAGAAAGACTGTCTTAAGAGATTTTTATCATGGCATTTATTCTTCAGACTCAATTCCTATATGCAGATGAGGGGGTTTACATAAGAAGTCTTTTATCAAATTTACCAATATTTCATAGATTTGCTTGCAACAAGATATGCAATTTTTGTCATTAAATTTTGGCAAAGTAAATAAAAGTCAAGCAATAATCTTTATTAAAAAAAAAAAAAAAATACAGCCCTTAAGAGTAACATTTAAAACTTTTGATTGCTTCTAACAAGTAAAATGCTTTACAATATTAATATCACAGATATTGATTCTTACTCAAGTGAAAAATAAAATTACAAACCTAATAAATAGAGTAATTTATCTTTTGCTGCACATAATCACCAGAAAAGTTCTAACTTTATATAATCTTTGAATTTTTAATATATAAATGTACATCTGTCACCTGAGTATTGTAAGGACAAAGATATATTTCTTACATTCATTTTGACTTTTAGTTGAAATTTCTTTACCTTCTTTGCTCAATTTAAATCTTTTAAAACAGCTATGATCCATATGTTAAACAATAATAATAAAAAACAAATATAGTCTGTTTAAGATCACATTTAGTCAGTTTTTCATGATTAGAAACAAATAGCAGAGCTAATCTTTCATAATTTTCCAATTTTATTTTTTCCATATAATTGTTTTTAATGACATGACAATCCATTCAGGGTTATTTTATGCCTAGAGGTTAAGGAATCTCATTCATTATATGTTCATGCTTACATTTTTAAGTAGTTGTTTTTCAAGATGTTTATTTTGGTTCACAGTCCTATTGAATATGAATAATTTTCAAACAAATCTATTTGACACGTTGTTGATACCCTAACACGTACTATCACCCTGGAATAATTTATTTTACAATAAAAAATTTTTTAAATTATAAAAGAATTTGAAAGAGTTGTTATTCTGAAGTAACTACTTTTTATTTCATTTTACAAATTTTATGATAAGATTGTCAAAGTTAAGATTCTTAGTTTATTGATATAAAATCAGAAGAATTATAGGCACTAACTTTACATCAAGAAACTTTCTTCATTTCCTCATTTTTTTCTGTTAGTAATTGGTTAGTCCTGTTGTCTCAGACTCATGTCTGTTTATATCAAATTCACCAGAGATTGGGGATGATTTCCAGGTTTGTCTCTGCTCCTGCTAATAGGCCACTTTAAACTTTATAATACTCTCAAATCATTATTCACTATGCTTTGAAAAAATGAGGCATACAGTGCAGCTTGAATTAATCGTAATGGTCTGCCAGTTTAGCTTGCTAAGTATCAAGTACATGAGTTCCCTATAATATCAAATCCACCCCCCCCAAAAAAATTTCTTGACCATAGATCTTTAATTGTTGATGCAAAACAGTTATTGACCTATTTTAATTTTACTGTCTAGTAGAATAAAACTTTTGCAAAAAG
The DNA here is from genome assembly GCA_963585895.1 of Sepioteuthis lessoniana. Taxonomy (NCBI): domain Eukaryota; kingdom Metazoa; phylum Mollusca; class Cephalopoda; order Myopsida; family Loliginidae; genus Sepioteuthis; species Sepioteuthis lessoniana. The sequence goes on along the minus strand of OY757904.1, from coordinate 16,000,452 downwards.
TTAAGGGGAGAAATAAGAGAATTTTTTTCTTTTTATTAGAAACAATATCACCATAATTGTATGATAGTTATTTTTTCCTTTCCTACATTGTATCTGTGCACGTTAATAATTCTTGCTTCCATTATTGTTGTTCAAGAGGAATGGAAAGTATGTTTTCTAAGAGAAAGCCATCAAAAATGAAAGAAAAATTATCTATTGCAGGTGCACAACTAAATAATGTTCTAATTAAGTATGAACATTTTTTATTTGTTATTGTTTTTTTTTTTGTTTTTTTTTTTTTGCAAACCTCAAAGAAAATGGAAGTTTACAAATAATTAAATTAGTGTGTTCAGCTGAGATTAAAAATTCAACAGACATTGTCAACAGCTTATTCTTTCAGACTGAACTTCCATTCTTTTCAGTACTTAAAAAAAAAAAAACAAAGATACAAAACCAATAGATAGTCTCTTGTTCAAGAGATTGTCTTAAACCATTCTGAGTATTTTCATTATTACTATAATGAATCATAAGTTTTGCAATATTTTGTAATGCAAGGGATAATTTGCCAGCTTTGGATGCTTTAACCATATTTACCCAACCCCTCCACTCGGGCAGGATATGACACAAAGTCAATTTTTAAGTGGAGTTTAACAGGTTTCAATTCAGAGTTTTCCTTCTCCTAGACTAGTTGCCACACCAAGGCTGAAGAACCTAGTATGTCCAACTATTTATCCATAGCTGGAGGGAGAATTATTGGATTCATACCTTTCCTAAGGGTATTAGTGCTATGTGAAATATGATCAGTCTTGTCCAGGATTTGAACTCGTGTTGCCATGTCCATTTCCTACAACAATAACCATTGCACCACCTTGTGTCATATCTTGCCTGAGCGGAGGGGTTGGTAAATATGATTATGACCCAATTTGATCTCATAAAGCATAAGTTTAAAATTAGACAATATTGCATATTTATCCGTGTGGTTTTCAAATCACACATAAAATGAAGCAATGCATGTGTCAGCACACCGACTACCATGATACTAACCACCCAATGGCTTGAACTGCTTTGGTCATGTGATATACGGCCAGCAAACTAGCATGTACTACCAAAACATTGCAAAACTTTTGACTCACCCTAATAAGTTGGCAACCATAGTCAAGGGTGATTGGAAGGCTCTCTTTTCAATAGCAAACACTCCTCCCAATATTCCAATAGACCAGTCCACAATACACTCACCCAAATACAAATAATTTATTAATTTTAACTGTTTGATTGGACAAAAAGCCTGTTCACTACTTTAAGTAAATAAGTGCATAATTCTTCATCATCATCATGATGTCGTGCCGCTAGCACAGATATCCCTGACCCTCTCTCGCCACTTCTCCCTATCGTTCATCGCCTCTGGCAGATCTTCAGGGCTACATCCCATATCCTCACATAGCTGCTGTACGCATGTTCGAGCTAGTCATCCTGCTTTTGCTCGGCCATATGTGGGGGTTTATAGGAGTACATCAAATCTATAAGAATAAACAGTATAAGTCATCATCATCATGATGATGGCATGCATCCAGCACGGATCTCCCTGACCATCTCTCGCTCATCGCTCCTAGGTGATCTTCCAGGCTACATCCTGTATTGGCACAGAGTTGTTGTATATAGGTTCTAGCTGGTTGTCCTGCCTTTTCTCGTCCAAGTGAAGGGGTCCACTGGAGTATATCACTTATGAGTTTGTCCTTACTTCTCCAGCAGTGCCCCATATGTCTGGCTTGTCTAACTTTGATAGTTTTCATGATGGGTGGTAGGTGGCCGTACAGCTGCTGTTTTATTGGGCGTTGCCTCCCGGACTAGTTCAATACAGCTCACAGCATTCTGAGTATGAGTCCTGGTAATCTTTTGATGTCTGTGTTTTTATTCTCATCAATAGAAGCCACCCTGATAGATGAGCCGCAGTAGTTCCCCAATCCAACTATATCAGATTCGTACACCTAGCACCTGGTTAGGCATAGCATTGACCTGTCATTGAATTTGTCTGCTTTTACATCCACCATCCTGCTTCCCATGGCTTTCAAAAAAAAATCTTTCCCCCACTTGCCTGTATTAAATTTTAACTTATTACAAGTCCACAGTTACTTCTTAAAAAATTTATTAGAGTCCTTATTTATGGTTCATTGCATCTTTAGAGGCATTCTATTTTTACACTAATTTGGGTTTACAAACTGTAATAAATTCTAAAAAATTAGCATCTTATACCTCCTTTTTCATGGTTCAACTGCAACTTGGAATTACAGTAATCATCTTTTTGCATTTAAAGCAGAGATAATATACAGCAGTGATTTTACATATAATAAAATCTTTTTTCTTAAGAACAAATTTAATAGAAAAGAAAAAAAAATGCTTTAATTCTTCAGCCATGGAATAAAAACTGCAAACATCTTGAGTTTTGAGAATTAATTTTTATTTATTTATTTATTGCGGACTTTTCCCCCTCATCTTGGTAGTTTTTTGTGTTTCTTCTTTCACTACACTTGGTTAAAAAACGTGGTGCGATAGACAACAACTATGGAAGGCAGTAATTACTGGGGATACGGTTACAAGACTCAGCATTCCTATCCGAGGTCGCGGTAAATCACCTGAAGAAGGCCAGAGGGAATTTGGCCGAAACGTAGTGAAAGAAGAAACAACACAAAAAACTACCAAGATGAGGGGGAAAAGTCCACAATAAATAAATAAATAAAAATTAATTCTCAGATTAAGAGCCTCATCTCAAAAATGATTCCAATTAAGGACAATATACAAAAAATCGGTACGGACCCGACTCTGGAAGACCAGATAAGGATTTATGAGACCAAAATCCATCCTTGATCGCCCTTCGGGGCCCGTGGTGCAGCGGATAGAGGCGTTGAGTCTCTTCGGTTCCAGGTGAGCATTGTCAGAAGATAGCAGTTTCAAATCCTACCCAAGCCGGCCAGAGGTTTACTTGGTCAAAAAACGTGGTGCGATAGACAACAACTATGGAAGGCAGTAATTACTGGGGATACGGTTACAAGACTCAGCATTCCTATCCGAGGTCGCGGTAAATCACCTGAAGAAGGCCAGAGGGAATTTGGCCGAAACATAGTGAAAGAAGAAACAACACAAAAAACTACCAAGATGAGGGGGAAAAGTCCGCAATAAATAAATAAATAAAAATTAATTCTCAGATTAAGAGCCTCATCTCAAAAATGATTCCAATTAAGGACAATCTTGAGTTTTGCCCAAATCTGTCAATCACTTTTTGAAAGATTTTATTTTTGGAAACCTTTTCTTATCATACAAATTCTAGATAAATGTTAATCAGTTATTGTTGACCTTAATCAGGTTCTTACCTTTCTCATATGAGAGAAGGACCTTTCCCTATGTGTTTTGTTTCCGATAATGTTAAATCAATAAGATGTCAAACAAAAGAAACTAGATCGGTGGGTTTAAGCAAGCCCTCAAGTCCATCTTATCATGCATCAATTTGTCCTTTTTAAACATATTTCAAAATGATTGCTTAACAGCTTCTAAATTTTCAAGTTCATATAATTCAATGAATTCTTTTTTTTTTTTTTGCAGACAGTGCTGTTTGTCAGGGATGAAGTCAAAAGAGGATAAAAATTTGCTTATTTGGTACAACAAACCAGTTTTCTGATGATGATTTAATGTAGACTAAATGTGGCACAGACTGATCTACAAAAAATATTCTTTTACCATACAGCCAAGATTGGAATGAAATTTTTGATAATCATACAGTCTGGGAATGATTAACTCAATGCTAGTTGTGGAATTGAGAAAAAAATTTCTGAATTGTTATTCCGATATTAGTTTATGGCATTAGGATTCTTCATGGTAGAGAAGTTATTTAGTTGTATTTGCACTCACCAAAGACCAATATTAACATTAGTATATCTATAATATACTAACACTGAATACATGAAAGGAAAAAAGATGAGCACATTTACTCATACAGAAACATTTATTATATATATATATATATATATATATATATATATATATATATGCTCCCCTACCCCTGTGGCGTTAAGCTCTCTAGCAAGGGAAGTAATGGTTGCCACTAGCGTAAAGCAAGGCTCTTCAAATGAACAGAGCTCTCGGTAGCCATTAAACGGATATATGTAAACAAAACAAATGTGATACATAAGCATTTAAATTTCCTTCGTTTGCACTGGTTTCCTCATGGCTGAGTGGTAGAATCTTGGATTGGCATTTCGATCACAGCTTCGGGAATCTAGCCTGTCTAGCCACACTGAAGAGCTCTGATAGAATGAAACAGTCTGTCTGTGGATGACTATATATATATATATATATATATATATATATATATAAAATATACATTTGTGCATTTAAAGAATACTTGATGAAGATGGAAAGTAAAATGTTTCCTTACTGCTCCATGGCAAGAACAGGAGATATTGCTTCTGTTCAAAGAACAGAGGCCAAAGAGCACTAGAATGGTTTTCTGAGACTGTCATGTGATACCCTACGAATTAATAGAATGAATGATAGCATATTAAATAATAATATATGTCTTAATGTTGCAAAACCAACATTACTAAAGCTGAATCAATTCAAAATAGAGATTTTATTGCACCCTGCCGAATCAACCAATGTCCTTCTTATTGATTACCATTTTTTACACAGATCTATAAGCATTTCCTTACAGGCATGAACTTCTCCAGTGAAGATCAAACTGAAAAATCCTTCAATTGATTTATCAGATCTTTGAATAAAAATTTCTTTTGGAATGGAATTGGTGAGCAGCTGAATCAATTTAAAGAAGCTGCAAGGGAATATTTTGAGAGAAGAAAGATTTTTCCTCAAACTCCTGCAATTTAAAAGTCTTGGATCGTAAAATAGTTGAACCACTCAATCCAAACTCATCTAATTTCTCCACTATTACTTTCCAGGCAGTAAATTCTCCAGCCATCAGCAGATGGTATAAGAAGGCATTTTTTGAATATGCAGGAAAAAAAAATGTTTTTTTTTTAAAAAAAAACAAAAAAAAAAAACGTTTTCCTTGCTGCTTCAGCTATCATCTTCAGATTTTATTTCCAGATGTCTGTTTGATTCAATTTCATGATTTTCAATATTTACTAAATTTAGCCTTAGCTTAGAACAAGGATAAATTGGATAAGATGAACACTGGAATATATAAGAGAAACTTCCAAATAAGGAGGGCTTGTCTGCTTTGAAAAAAAAACACATTTTAAACCATGGTTCACACAACATTCACAATTAATCACAGGAGAAATAGGCAACTCATGCAGCAACAAAACATGTCTTAGTCATTTTTTTCTTTTTTTTACTAAGAATAGTCTAACTTAATCATAATCGGTTTGTTTTATTGCTTGATTTTCCAAAATTTAAAAACTGTATCTATTAATACAATATTTTATTCAACTACTGGCAGCTTAAACCAAATAAGGAAGTGGGCTTGGTAGGAAATGGAGAAAATAGAATCAACCACCAGAGTTCAAATCCTCGTTGAAGCAGTTAGCCTTTCATGCAGCACAAATACCCTTAGAAAAAATAAGAATTCAAATATTTTTCAATATGGATAAATGGTAGGGTTCTTTAACCTTGGTAAGCCAACCAATCTAGAAGAAGGAAAACTGAATACAAACCAGCTTTATTCCTCCTAAAAATTGACCCCATATATATTGCACATGAAAGAAGGGGTGAGTGAATATATACACTAAGAGTGAAGAAACTTTTGCTTAAAGGCCACATTGAAAGTTTAATAAGGCCTCATTCAATAACTTGTTCAGTATATTTGATTTAAAATCTAATGTTTGAACTATTTGTTAATAACTTAGCCCAAATCTAATTAATATTTAAATGAAAGTGACAATCTTAAAGATTTTAACTCAAGTTTGCATAAGAATTTCCAATATCAGAAAGATTTTAAGGAGGAAGACAAGAATGTGTGATTTGTTGAAAACCTCATACAATACCATTATTATTACTTTATCAATATTTGCTTGGTAGCAATATCTCAGCAACTGAAAGAGAGTTAGAAATTACTATATGGATATCTGATCTCTGGTAACATAAAATGGGAATTCTTCAAAGTTGTAGCTTCATCCATACTACTCAACAGTTGCACCACTTGAGCTAACCTTTAGAGAAAAAGCAAGATGGGAACCACACGAGGATGTTGCATGCTGTTTTGAACAAATCCTGGAAGCATCCCTTGACAAAACCACTACTGTACGGCCATTTACCTCCCCTCTCACAAACTAACCATGTAAGACAAGAAAAGAGAAGCAAAAATGAACTCATAAGTGATGTTCACATATGGACACACCAGTGTTGGCTGATCAGTAAAAACTCATATTAATTAGGTCTGTGCAGACACTAGATGCCATCAAGGTGATTTACTAAGAGTAATAGCTGATAGGGACAAATGGTGAAAGAGTGCCAAGTGACTCAGTGTTGTTGGTACACTATGAGGATGATGATAGTATGAAACAGAAAGGAAAAAAAATTTATGAAAATTTAAATTTTAACTTCCTGCAAAGAACTAAAATAAGAAAGATTTTGAGGATGAAGAAAAAATGTGTGGTTTGTTGAAATAAATACTATTATTAAGTCATCAATACGCGACTAACCAAGGCATGGATAGCTATCAATAGGCTACTGGTCATATGGAAGTCAGACCTGACCGATAAAATGAAACACAGTTTCTTCCAAGCTGAGATCATGTTGATACTGCTATATGGATGCACTACATGCATGCTAACTAAACGACTGGAGAAAAAGCTTGACGGCAACTACACAAGAAAGCTGAGAGCAATACTGAACATGTCCTGGAGGCAACACCCCACAAAGCAGTAGCTGTACGGCCACCTACGGAGGTAGGTGAAAACTATCCAAGTTAGATGAACCAGACATGCAGAACACTGCTGGGGAAGCAGGGACAAGCTCATAAGTGATGTTCTCCCATGGAACCCCACACATGGCCGAGAAAAAGCAGGGCGACCAGCTTGAAGCTATATATAGCAGTTCTGTGAGGATACAGAGTGTAGCTCTGAGGACCTGCCAGAAGAATGATAGGGCGGGATAGCGAGAGAGGGTCAGGGATATCTGTGCTGATGGCACGACAAGATGATGATGATGATGATTGATTCTGTAATCTTAACTATAAAATAACAGTTCTGAAAATGAAATACTTCACAAGAAATAAAGTGTTGATGAGTTTTTAAAATTGCTTTCTTCAGTTAGTTGGTGTTATGTGAACCCTTGTGGATTATTTAATGCTAAACCTGTATCCTTTCAAATAAGTAATTAGAATTAATGAGACCCTAAGTGGTAATTCCATTCCAGGTTTGAGTGGACCTGAGAGTAATGGTAATAAAAGGGTACTCCACATTCGTCAAACTCCAGAACTGCAGCCTCACCATTAGATACAGCTTAGTGTCATACACAGGACACTTAACGTACTGTTTTTTTTTCAAGGCAATTGATCCTCACCCACCACCTCCTATATTCTTTAAGATAAAAAAGGTTAGGTGCTTGTTTGCTACAAGAGCAATTGGCTTGCTAGTTTGGTTTATTTGTTTTTAATGGCATATCAACCTTTGTAGGTTATTTAATGTCCGAGCCATTCTCCTAGAAGAACAGTAGTGGTACTATGTAACCCATAGCACAGAGGATAAGGGGGTTCATACCTTTCCCAAGGGTATTTGCCTGAAAGTGAACGTAATAGTGCGATTTGAGTACGAACTCGCTTACTACGATTCCATAGTCCATCACTTTAACCATTACACCAAGAGGACACCCCTTTGGCTTGTTGGGTTTTATAGCATATCAACCATTGTTGATTATTTAATGCCACATCTCCTTTAACATATATGTTAATTATATAATTTGTAAACACATTTTGGAGAAAATATTTTTAAATGAACTAGAAAGCTTTTTTTTTTAAAGACAGTTAAGCTTTTCTATTTAACACAAATAATTCTATTGACAATTAATTATTTGCTAGCACACATTTAAATGGAGATATATATATATATATATATATATATATATATATATATAGATAGATAGATAGATAGATAGATTTGTAAGTGAATAATTTATTGGTGCTAACTACACTGATGGAGAAAAAGCTTGACAACAACTACACAAGAATGCTGCGAGCAATATTGAACAAGTCCAGGAGCCAACACCCAACAAAGCAGCAGCTATACGGCCACCTACCACCCATCACAAAACTATCAAAATTAGACAAACTAGATATGCAGAACACTGCTGGAGAAGCAGGGACAAGCTCGTAAGTGATGTACTCCTGTGGACCCCTTCACATGGCCAAGGAAAGGCAGGGCAACCAGCTCGAACCTACATACAGCAGCTCTGTGTAGATACAGGATGTAGCCAGGAAGACCTACCAGAAGTGATGAATGATAGGGAGGGGTGGTGAGAGAGCGTCAGGCACATCCATGCCGATGGCAGGACAAGATGATGATGATGAGGTTATTGGTAATTTCATTTTTTAAATGAGTTCAAACTAAATTGTTTGCACACAGTTAAATGGTTTCAATTATTGCTATCTTACACTGATAATCCTATTTAAAATTAATCATTTGTTTGCAAACAATGAAGTGGTTACAAGTATTGCCATTTAAGTTTAATTTTTCTATTCGACATTATTTATTCATTTGTACACAGTTAAATGATCAAACAGTTCTATTTCTAACAATTCAATTCAGCATAAATCATTTGTTTGCACAGAGTTTAAATATCACACAGTTCTATTCAACCCATAGATAGGACCCTATCAGGTACTACCATTCCGGATCAGAGTGGACCAGGGAACAATGGCAATGAAGGAGCACTCAACATTCCCCAAAACTCTAAAGTTTTGTTTAGTGTAATATCAAGGACACTTGTTGGGGAAGTCTTAGCCCTCTGCAGAGATGCAGTTGATGTATTCTACAGTCCCAGCCAATTGGGCTCCACAAGAGTGATTTTGAGAATACATTCAGGACAATTATATCAATGCTAGAGATTAATATGACCAGCCAATTGATCAGATCAAGCCTCTCCAACTACCTGTTGAGCCCAGTAAGGGCCAAAATGGATTGTTTCGAGTCATGAGACCATTTTGACTGTCAGGTTGCAGACTGCTCAGTCACCAGGACTCAATCTTACTCCTCAACAGAATTTGCAGTCAGAGTATTCTAAAAGGGAAATGCTCAATCATAATTGTTTTTTCAATAAGACTATATACATTATCGTTTAGAAGATAGCGTATGGCCCTCAGGCTATAGGTTCTCAAGTCTGTTTGAAGTATCAAATTTCTACTTTGCTTTGAAAATACTTTATTTATATTATTTGATTTCCTTTCTTCTAATTAAAAAAAAATAAGAAAAGTTTGATATAACCAAATGGTTTTGCTGCATTTTTCATTTCAGTTTATTCCAGTTTCTTTTCAAATTCTGAAAAGAGTACTCTTTGAATCAATTTTTACCTAAATTGGCAATTATATTTTCAGATTTAAAAAAAAAAAAAAAAATCAAACGTTTAACTTCAGAACCATTTAATTCTGCATTCAGATTTCTGATGTTCAATTCAACATTTTATTAATTAAGTTCTGGTCAACGTCAAGTGTCATTTCTAAATGCTTTAAAAATGTTTCTGTTAGAGTAACAGAATTATTCCAAACAAAACTACTTCGTTATCATCGAATCGACTTTTTCTAAACCTATTTCTGATTGAGCATTATTTTACAATATAACCTAAGCCCAATATTTCCCCCTCAAATTTATCACATTAAATGCGAATAATAAAAGACTTAATCTAATCATCCTTCATAGCCATTTTTGAATAGAATGATGGGATAGCGTTATACTCTGAAATGAAGTTTGTACTCAATTCTTAGGTAAATCTTAGGAGCCGAGGTAGAGAGAACTGAAGAGGCTAAAGAACCAAAGCATTAAAACAAACCTATTTTTATATAAAGCAGCTTAGGGCTACTCAACCAGCAAACAAAATTCACCAATCATGATTGAGCTTAAAAAAGTTTCAAATATATTACCTATAAGCTCTACTCATCCGCCATGAGCAGGATGTAACACAAATTTAGTTTTTTGAAACAGTTCAGTTGCTTTGAATTCAGAATTTTCCTTTGCCTAGAGGATCCAGTCTATTCCATTATTTCCAGTTGCAAAGAGAAGACATGGATTCATGCCTTCCTCAAAGCATACAAGCCTGTTCTTGATAAAAAAAAACCCCAAAAAACAGGCTTAATGTTGTCTTGGGAGAATTTGTGAAGAGAATTTATCATTTTCACATTGGCCAATATGAACATTCATGTCTCCATTGATGATCAGAATATTGCATTTGGGAATGTGACAGACAAGACAAGATAGTTCATCATAAAAGGGGTTGATGGCTGTTTCATCTCTGATAATAGTGAAACTGTAGCAGGAGATGAAAGTAGTGCAAGGGTTGACATTAGATTTGGCAAACATTCATATATACCAATTAGATTGATTTTAGGAGGTGCCTGTGGTGTAATGGTTATCGTCGCAGGATGTGAACACGACAACACGAGTTCAAATCCTGGACGAGCCTGATTACATTTCACATAGCACTAATACCCTTGGGAAACGTATAAATCCAATAATTCTCCCTCCAGCTATGGGTAAATAGTAGGGCAGATTAGGTTCTTCAGCCTTGATGAGGCGACTAGTCTAGGAGAAGGAAAACTCTGAATTCAAACCTGTTGAACTCCGCTTAAAAATTGACCTTGTGTCATATCCTGCCCGAGCGGAGGGGTTGGTAAATAGGACCAATTAGATTGATGGATTTTCCACAAGTACAACTCGTATTGATTAAGAGAAAGAAGACTTACGAAAATAAGTGAGAATAATTTTTTTATTGAATGAAAAGTGAGTTCATATAAGAATATTAATAGATATTTTTTAAATTTTATATTCATTTTTAGAGTATATATTTATACTCACACCCAGGCACAAGTACCTGATCTGCGTACTGGACGAAAAGGGTCTTAGGAGCACCAGTGGGTGAGATAGCTTACTCCCGTCTTCCCTCTTTCAAAAAACTAAAAAGGTATCCTTACTTGTAGTTGAAAGATTTCACCAATTAATTCAAATGAAAAGTATTTTATTGTATGAACTGTATTTTTCTTTATCATATTTTTCAGCTTACATTTTAAATAATACAAAAAATATTTAACTCTAAACTGGTGAAAGTTTAAAACATTTTCGTAATGTTTTTTTTTGTTCTCCGATAAATTTACAGAATAATTTTTTATTTAATAATTTAAAAGAATAAACAAAAAAACAAGCAGCATAGTTTCAATTCGAATTTATGTATAAGTAAAATTGGCGACCGTAGTCAAGGGGGAACAGAGGGTTCCCTTTTCAATAGCTACTACACCGAGGTGTAGGGGAGGGCACTACTTCTTTCCCTGGATTGTTCCACTTTACCTTTGATACTCACCTTATAATGCTGAGTGTTAAGCCAAGAGGTATCAAGTACCATTTTTAAAGTCTTTGGTATCAAACCTAGGTCTCCCGGACCATTGACGAACACTACCCAACAAAAATTGAGCTGTAGAATACACCAAGAATTTTTCAGATGCCATAAGCAAATATCAACAGGAATTGCAAAAATTCCCCAACCTTTGATAATTGTCAGCTTAAAAAAAATCTTTTACTGAAAAGGCAGAAATGTTTGATAATTATTGCTATTTTTTTTTTTTTTGAAGAGGCAAATAACCTGTGGGTTAAAATCTGCTTCCCTTGAGAATTTACAAAGGTGACAAAGACGAAACAATATACAATTTCTATTATATATATTGAACAATGCTTCAAATAGAAAATAGAATACAAATCAGTGATATGATCATGATGACTGGTTTCTGTCAAGGCTAGCAGTGAGTGTAACAGATTTTTATTTTTACTACTGTCTCGAGAGATTAAATAGTTATGGGAGAGTGCTTTTCTGCAGATAATCTATAAAAAGAAGTGTCTTTATTTTTTGTCCATCTGAAACTTAATAATATCAAAGTGTAGTATCAGTTTACCCTATCTTGGATCAAAGCGTTGCTTTCCACAACTTCTAGCGAGCTACAGAAGATGCAATCAATGTATTCTAAGCTGGGCTGATAAGACATAGTTGTGGTTACAATTTGTCAAATATGATCATACAAATATATAGATACTTCTTTTTATACATACTATAATTATGGACAGCTCAATATTTGTGAGAAAATATATCATCATCAAGTCATACTGACAGCATGGATTTCCCTGGCTCTCTCTCTCCATCCATCCCTATCATCTATTGCTCCCAGCAGGTCTTCCAAACTATATCCTGTGTCTGCATAGAGCAGATGTAGACAAGTTCATGCTGGCTGGCCCACACGAGCACATCAATGAGTAGGGATCCATTGAAGAATGTCACCTATGGATTCATCCTTGTTTCTCCAGCAGTGTCTTGCAAGTCATGTTCATCTGACTTGGATGCTTTTTGAGATGGGAGGTAAGTGAACATACAGGTATTGTTTTGTGAGGTGTTGCTTCCAGGATTTATTCAAAATAGCATGCAGCATTCTTATGTAATTCCCATTTAGCTTTTTCACTATGAGTTTTGTTAGCATCCATGTGGTGCATAGATACAATAGCACTGATACAGCAACAGCTTGGAAGAAATCCAGTTTTATTTTATAGAATAGATCAGACCTCCATATGATAAATAACCTATTAATAGCAGTTCATGCCTTCACTATAAATATTCTTTTAAAATTGTTTACAAAGGCTTGATGTGTATTGAAACATATGTTGATAGTAGAATAAAGTTAAGTAAATATAATCCATTGCTGACGATTGCTTTTAATATGTTCAAATGAGGGGAGAGCGTAAAGTTTCGAAATCAACAAGCCAAGTACTATACAGTTTTTTCGTTTTTCAGTTTGCCCATGAATATTTGATGAACAAATTTCAGATTTGTCTTGAACATAATAATCACATTGGCTGGTGCCAATATTCTGTATGTACAAAAGATTATGTCAAAAAAGTGTCAGCATGAAGCTAGACCGCTTTAGGAACATGGTAACGGTTCTGAGAGTAAGATTAGAATGTTAATGGAAAGCAATGGTTATGATAGCGCTGTTTAATGAGAGAGCGCCATGAGAAGAGAGGATTAGAAAAACCATATAACTGCCACACTGATCAAGATTTGATTCTGGATTTTAGTTATTGCAATGTGTCATTTCTTCAATTGATAACCAACACAAAAATTCTGTCTCATATCACAGAATAAAAGTTCCAAATGGCTTTTTAAATATTCAGAGACTTTTTGACTAGTATGCTCAATTTTCTTATAACAAACACAAGTTCTAGGTCAGTAAAAAATAAGATATATTGAGTCATTATAAAATTGTACAATTTCAAATTTGAATAATTTGACCTGTACATAACCTTTGGCAAATTTGAATAATTTGACCTGTACATAACCTTTGGCAAAAAATATGTGCAAAATTTATGCATATTTGATAGGAGTATGTGCAAAGAACTAATAAACAATTGCATAAAATACGTAAATATGAATTTACAATGAAATGAAGACAAATATAATAACTTTTTTTCCACCTCATGTTGAAAAATCTTGATCATTAATTAAAATATAGAATTTTAATTAATTTGATCTATGTTCAATGAAGCCATAGCAATCTAATAAAATATTTTCTATGCTTGTTTCATTTTTCATGGATTAAAAATAATGGCGGAAACATCACCTAAGAGTGGGGAGTTCATATTTTTTGCAAGAGAGATTATATTAACATTATGTCATTGATACTAAATTACTTTCTATTTTGGAATAAAGAAGAATGTTCTAACCATTGTGGCAAAAAAATCAAAATCTTTCTATGTTCTCTGCCTTTTGATTTATCTTTTACACTGAAATTTGTGTATCTACGTACTGACTCAAATAAAAAAGATAAGAATAATAGTTTTATTGAGTCTGGGAATAATGTTGCAGTTTGTTCATCTCAATTAATCATTATGAATCAAAGTTAGCAAAAGAATTATAATTTTTTTTCTATTAAAAATTGATTTTTAAAAAATGATAATGAATACAATGGCAAAACAAAACATTGAATGAAAAAAAAGAAACAAATAGACAACCCAAATTATGTCCAGCATTTCCTGTCTGAAGTTTTGAGACAAGGTGTTATTATTATGCATTGATTTTTAAAGAAAAAAATACTTGTCATATTGATACTGGAGTTGAAACTGAATATTATTTTTCTTTTATTTCTTGTGACTCTAATCAATTTTTCAAGATGTCTCATTTTTGCAATTTTGTTTTTGTTTCCCAACCAACTTTGTGCGCATGTCTTAAAGGTGCAGCTCAAATCATTAGAAAACTAGCTGTTTCATATATATATATATGTATATGTGTGTGTGTGGCTTATTCAAGATACTCAATCTCCCTGTTGACAGGGCTTAGAATATGGTTTGGTTTGGTGGCATATCAACCATTGTAGGTTACTTAATGCCAAATCCATTTTCATATTTATAAACAGTTCTGTTTCATACAATTAAAATTTAGCATAAGTATGCAGTTTAAATGTTAAAAACAGTTCTATTTTAAACAAATACAGTTTTCTGTATTTTGAAGCAAGCTTGAAGTCATTTTGGTTGCACAGAGTTAAATGGTTTCACTTAATTTCAAACAATTCAGTTTAGCATAATTACAGTCTTCTTTACACAGAATCATTGGTTTAAATAGTTTTTTGTTTACACACAGTTAAATGTAAAAACACTTCTACTTCAAATAATTCAGTTTAGTATGTCAACAAAGTTAAATAGTTCCATGTATTGCTATGTATCACTAACAATTCAATTAAACACCAGTTATTTGTGGACACACAGTTAAATGATCAAACAGTTCAATTCAAATAATTCAGTTTAGCATAAGTACAGTTTTTTGTTTACACAAATAGAACCCTATCAGGTGCTACCACACTGGGCTAGAGTGGACCAGGGATGCAATGGCAATGAAGGGGTACTCTGCACTCTCCAAAGCTCTAGCATTATTGGGACCTCATCAGGTTGTTTAGTGTCATATACCAAGACGCTCATAGGAAGGGGTCTTACTCCTCTGCAAAGATGTAGTTGGTGTATTCAACAGCCCCAGCTGACTGGGCAAAGCTTAAAATATGCTGACTGTATATTCATATTTTTTGTATCGTTGTTCCTTGAAGTTGTCTTCTTTTTTTTTTTTGGCACATGGTCCTGTCATATACAAATGAAGGCCACACCATCAAATGCAATTTTATGTCATGCCTCAGATATTTATCACCTCTTGTGACAGTGAACAAGAGTCAAATGGAGATTCCACAGAAAGAGGGCAAGACTTTTTTGGCGTATAGAGCAGAGAAATAAGAAGACTTACCTTAAATTTGATGCCGGTGAAAATCAAGAAAATGCAGGATATTAGTGAGCAGAATATGTAGAGACTTGGCCTACATCGTATGCAAATTTTTGTTGCATAAAAGTACGCTCAGAGACAAATACAAAAGGACACTAGTGAATAAGCGATTAATTGGAGAGAAGAGAGAAAGAATGGACCGGATGAACGAGAAGCAGAGTTGGGAGTTAAGATACTCTGCCCGTAAAACGGCGAACTAGTATTATCGACACCCCCTCAGAAACAAACATTTTTTTGAAAAGCAAATGAATTTCCAACCAGTTCAAGTACACTTCTTTTAGATAAATTATGTGAGTAATTTTCATCGGTGCAATCATTCTTTGCATAACTATGCCTTATATTTTCTACTTTTCTTTTGCAGAAGGTACCCCGCAAAAACAATTACCGACGCCGACTACGCCAATGACATAGCGTTACTGGCAAATACACCCAACCAAGCCGAAACACTACTGCATAGTTTGGAATGAGCTGCCGCAGGCATTGGCCTCCATGTCAATGCACACAAAACTGAATATATGTGCTATAATCAAACAGGTGACATTTCCACACTAGACGGAGCCTCTCTGAAACTGGTAGACAAATTCACCTACGTAGGAAGCAGCGTCTCATCAACCGAAAAAGACATCAACACATGGCTAATGAAGGCATGGACAGCTATTGATAAGCTATCGATCATATGGAAATCAGACCTAACCGATAAAATGAAACGCAGTTTCTTCCGGGCAGTGGTTGTGTCGATACTGCTATATGGATGCACTACTTGGACGCTAACTAAACGGATGGAGAAGAAGTTAGACAGCAATTACACAAGAATGTTGCGAGCAATATTGAAGAAGTCCTGGCGGCAACACCCCAAAAGGCACCAGCTATATGACCATCTGCCTCCCATCACAAAAACTATCCTAGCTAGATGAACCAGACATGCAGGACACTGCTGGAGAAGCAAGGACGAGCTCATAAGTGATGTACTCCCATGGACCCCCACATATGGCCAAGCAAAAGCAGGACAACCAGCTCGAACATACATACAGCAGCTATGTGAGGATATGGGATGTAGCCCTAAAGACCTGCCAGAGGCGATGAATGATAGGGAGAAGTGGCGCGAGAGGGTCAGGGATATCCATGCTAGCGGCACGACATGATGATGATATTTTCTACTGATGAGTTGGATGGGAATTCCAAAAGCTCATTATCTTGGCTCTAAACCCATTCTTTTAACGAGTATAGTCCTAAACTAATAATACCATTCCAATAGATCATCATTTTTATGCAGAATGGCAATCCATGTCGTCATACAACACGAAAAAAAATGATTTGGGATAAAAATACTAAGTTCTTCGGATGGCTGCCTAACTTGTCATCAAGGCCTACTGACAGCAAAGATTCCCTAGACTCTCTCTCACCATCCATCCCAATCAGCCATTGCTCTTGGTAAGCTGTTTTTAGTATCAGCAGAGAACTGATGAATGTAAGTTCTTGCTGGTGTGTCCATATGTAGGAGTCCATAGAACATTACTTATGAATTCAGCCTTACTTGCCCAGCAAATCTTTATAATATAAGGAGTAAGTAATCATACAGTCGCTGTTTTGAAAGGTGCTGCTTCTAGGATTTTTTTCACAACAGTAAGCAGCATCCTTGTGTACTTCTCTTCTAACTCGGAAGTGTCCTCGTGGTATAATGGTCAAAGCAATGAACTCCGGAATCATAGTAAGCAAATTCAAACTCCAGCCGCGCTATCACATCCATTTTCGGACAAAGACCCATAGGAAAGGCATGAACCCCCTTATCTGCCCAGCAATGGGTTAAATAGTACCACTGTTGTTCTCCTAGAAAGATGGATTTGGCATTAAATAACCCAAGAAGGTTGATATGCCATTCGACAAAGAAACTGAAACTTCCCTTTTAACCCTTCGTCTAAGAATTTGTTTAAAGTCCAAATAGTGCAACTATATGACAGTCCTAGCATGGTTACAGAATTCTGATTAAAAATCTGTGGAATATAATATGCCTGAGGCAGATTTCCAAACTTTTGCAAGATACTGTATGATGGAATACACAAATTTGGTGAAAAGACATTTAGAGTTATCAAAGACCAGTAGAAAATAATTTAATGTCTGAAAATGGTGTGTAATGATAAATATGAATAAAAGAAATTTCATCAAAAATGCTGGAAACTTTTGCATCAACTTATTACATCACATAAAAAGACATTTGATACTTAAACTGTAATAAATCATGTTGTCTGATATCCAACCACTAAAATTCTAACATACTCACATAAATAGATAAAAAAAAATTAAGTAATTTTACATGAGCTGTAGATAGTATCAATAGCCAATAGGTAAATTAAAGCACACCTTAAAATAATAAAGTGAAGAAATGGTAAAGCTAATTACACTTCTGTGAACTAATAGCCATTTAATAGTCAAATGAAAGAAGACTAATCAATATAAATTAAAAATAGATTCTTTGCTTCTAACGCAAGTCCTTCAAAAAACTAATGTCCATTAACATAGGAACAAACTAGATTAATATATATTAGTTTCTCATCTTAATTATTAGGCTTTCAAGATATTTATACCAGTGCTAAAACAGAAAAAAAAGGTATAAGAAAAATTCAATATAGAAAAAGCACTTATTTTTTACTGATTAGCTTCTACAATATAGAAAGCTGATCTCTCTGATAAAATAAAATGAGAATTCTTCAAAGCTGTAGCTGTATCAGTACTATTGTATGGCTGCACCACTTGCAGAAATCGTTAGATGGGAACTACACAAAGATGCTGCACACTGGTTTGGTTTGGTTTCTTTGTTTAATGGCATATAAACCTTCATGGGTTATGCAGAAGTTATTGCACTGATATCGTAGAAGCAATACAATACTCACCATCACAGTAGGATTCCAACTAGCATCCAGTTCACAGACAAGGGAGCAAGCAGTTACCTAATACAGTCCCTGCATTGCTAGGAGCATAATGCTTATTAATCTAGCACCATATCCACACTGAGACCAGCAGCGAATCAGGACTCAAGGAATGACATTACCCAGATGAATGAATGGAATATTCCAGAAAGCTATAAATACCAATTGCTTTAAGTACAAATACCATTACACTTAGCTAGTCCAGTAAATGGGACACACATGGTTAGACATGTCTTGTCTGGTGGTGGTAGTTGATCGAGGCTGCCTGACGTTAGGAAGTCCAATGTCATATCATGTGGCCAGCACTGACATATTCCTTGATCTTCTGGGAGCCATCCCTTCCCTGGCTCTAACCTTCTTCTAACCTGGGGTCTGAGGCGCCCCTTTTTAGAGGAACACCAATGGGGTCCAAGGCATTTTTGTGAATGCCAGGTTTGTCTAGGCTATGGTCCTGTGCCCCGACCCACCATACTTGCTTGTTTGATTGGGCATGTGACAAATACTATTATACTTAGCTAGTCAGTTGTTGTTGATCAACACAACAGTACATTAACTCACTCAATTCAATTTAATGCCAAAGCCATCTTTGTAGAACAGCAGTGACACTATTTAACTCATAGCTGGGGGAATAGGAGGGGTCCATACTTTTACCCAAGGTTATTATTCCTAAAGGGAACATAATTGAGTGACTGGAGTTAAACTTGCTAAATTTGAAGCATTTTAGCCATTACACCATGGGGATTCTCCACATGAAGTCATGAAAAACTCTCAAAAGCATCAACCCACAAAATAGCAGCTTTACAGCCACTTACCTCCCATCTCACAAACTAGACATGCTGGAGAAGTAAGGACAAATTCATAAGTGATATTCTCCAATGAATCCCTACACATGGATACAGTGGTAGTTGACCAGCAAAGTCTTACATTCATTAACTCTGTGCAGACACTGAATGCCATCAAAAGGAATTGCCAAGAGTGATGGATAAGAGAAACAGATGGCGAGAGAGAGAATCAAGGGAGTCCATGCTATTGGCATTTGTTGATGATGCATTTTCACAGATTTTTACACTGAGCATACAAAGTTTCTAACAAAAATAATAAATGACTTACAGTTACCATCTTTTTTGTACAAGGATACAAGTAAAATTTTACAATTACCTTTTTTTTTTCTCAAGCAATAAATTTTGGCTTGAAAAATGTTTTTAATGGCAAGTCCCCGACACTCAGTCAGGCAATCTTTGAAGATTTACTATTAATTCTGAATCATACATCATTTTTTTCAAATTTTCTTTGTTTTTCTTTCTCCATACAAAGAAATGTTTTGCTTTTTATTTTTTTTTAAGAGAGAGAGAGAGATGGAGGAGAGAGAGAGAGATGGAGGAGAGAGAAATGACAGAAAAAAAATTTAATTTGTTGATTGGCACAAAACTCAGTAAGCTAAAATGAGACAAGAAAAGGAAGTGAAAAAGTCTTTCAATTTCACAGAATGCAAAAAAAAAGAGGAAAATTATATCATGAAAATCCTTGTATGTTAGGAAAAAAAGTTTTAGTTGAAGTGTAAACTTTTCCATGATGTCAGTTCCTATGAAACTAATGTTGTTATATAAATGATTTATATCAATGTTGGGAACAGCACTGAATATTGAAAATTTAGCCAAAGTTTTACATTAGTCACTAAGCAAACCAATATGATAACAACACTTGTTTCTTATAACCTCAAACTGACAACAGATGATGAAACTTGTTTTTCTCCTACAAATAAAATCTGATACTTTTGACAATCTTTGTTTTGTTACTATCTCTCTCAAAGGTCTGTTCTATAAACACCAACTGAATGTCACTCTTGTTCTGGTCACTTCCAATGTGTCTTTCCTTAAGACTGCTGTCTGTTGTCTATGTATACACTAACTTACAAATATGTATAAGAAATGGCCATATTATGGATGTACAAGTTCATAAACAGACATTGTTTTGCTAATGACCACTTGTACAAATAACACACAAAATAGCACAGCCTTTTTTGCCTCAGGTAAGTGCAAATAAATACAATAGAGCTGCCACTTCATCTATAATGTTACTGCTGGAAATGTGTCATTGTAACAACTACTGTTATTGTTGTCATTACTGTACTGAAAATTAATTCTGTCAAGCAGAAAAAAAATTGGAATGGTCTTTTCGCTATTTCTATTATTCCATTGTCATATCATATCCAATAACAATAATTTAAACAGACATTCTATACATTATCCCGCACAAGTGTCTATAAGAAAGTTATTAAAGCTAACCCCATAAAAAAGAGATTACTTACAAGAGCAACTAGTATAGTATATTAATCTAAATAAATGTGCATTGATTCAATTGTGACTTTGTATGGATATCCAGAGAATATTTATTTTTTGTAGATTTTTGTAAGAAAGAATGAGGAAGACATGTCCACGCTTAGAGGAAAACAGAATGACTGCAGATTTGTAACAGACCTTACGTTAAATTTCTATGGTTGAAAGGGTAGATTCAAAAACAAGGGTCTTTCTATCTCAGCAGTCAAATGCTTGACTGTTAACACCTCCCCCAGACAAATGACTTTTTCACTACTGACCAAATTTGTGTGTGTCTTAAGTAGTGCCTGCAACAATCCCAAGCCTGCCTCTGATTGGCCCAAACAGTCTTATTTAAATTAAACCAACCTATAATTTCTTATGAGAAGGTCTCAGGTTCAATTCCTGATAATTCCTGACAGGCCAGACGTGCGGTCGTTTGCGTATGTGATGATTTCTATTACAAAGGCAACGTCCATTAAAAAGAGCACAAGTGAGGAATCTTTGTCTATATTTCTGAGATGAGGTATTATGTACATTATTTACATTTTTTGGACTACTGTCCTCATCTTTGTCGCCATGTTTAACGCGTTTCAGCCATTGTATACTCCGGCCTTTTCAGGTGGTTGGAATGTCAAACTTAACCCTTTATTTCGCTTACTGGGATAGACTGTTCTAGTTCCACAAGCTATGTTTAATGTATGTCAGTTATCCATATTCTCTTGTTGTGACATACCCAAAAGAGTGTGAGTTCAATACCCAGTGAAGGCAGTGGAGAACTTTCAGAGGAGAAAATTAACAGGAGATAACTGATAACTGACACCCATTAAACATGGCTTGTGGAACTAGAACAGTCAACTCCGGTAAGTGAAATAAAGTGCTAAGTTCGATATTCCAACCACATGAAGAAGGCAAGAGTGTTCAACGGCCGAAACGTTGTGATAAACATGAAGACAAAGATGAGGACAATAGTCTGAAAAATGTAAATAATGAAGAATCTTTTTAAGACTTTGTGCAAACATTGACAATACAAAATGAAATACAGTGATGGTTTAATTATTTCATTATTTAGTTTGGTAAGGTCACAAATTATTTGGGGGTGTTTTAGTTAGCTAAAATCTTTGAGGGGAAATGTAAGTCAAATTGGAAAGATCAAGTGTGTGCACCAGCAAACATATGACAGGGAACACCTATCATCTTGGGACAAGAAGACCAAATTTTTAAAAAATGAATTCATGTCATGTCAAAGTTTGATCAAGGTAAAATAAAAATATAACAAAATTTTGGGACAAGCGTGATGATCATGATGATATGACACAATAACTTAGTGAGATGACATTACATTAGTGATATGATGAATTTTAGAACATATAAAAATATGCAAATTTTGAAAATTAGTCAATTGGGAGTTAGTTGACAGTTGAGACAGAGTTGAGATCCACAGATCCCTTTGGGGTAGTGACAAGGATGGGAGACTGTATAACGGCAATTGCGTCTGTTCATATACCCTTACAAGTTCTTTCTCTCCCATGCTTCGATGACTGCTAGAAAACTGTTTGGTAAATTTAGACATATCTGTACCAAACACACAATTGTCTGTCAGTGTCACACTAAGTTTTTTTTCCTGGGCATAACAGTTATTGTCATTGAAAATAGAATCAAAGTTGAAAGCTTGGATGAGGCTGTTTGCATTTCCTTTTGTGCTAATGCCCTTCAGAAAGGTATGAATTCATCTCATCTCCCTAACAGCCATGGGTAAATACTAGGGTAGACTGAGTTTTTCAGCTTTGCTAAGGTAATCATTCAAGGAAAAGGCAAATTTTGAATTCAAACCAGCTGTACTCCACTTAAAAATTAATCTTGGGTCGCATCCTACACATGAAAGAGAGGCTGGGTAAATATATACTTATCTCCTTCAAATTTTGTTTTCTGAGGAAACTATAAAATAGCTGATGTAGTTTTTGGCTTTCCACAAATACATAATTCATATAGTAAGAAGTGGTTCCTATTTAAAATAATCTTACATTCTATAAGTCGTGTAGTTTGCTTGTTTGTTTTTTTAGTGAAGAAAACTACAGTCATGAGCCAGACAAAAAAACGCATAAGATATAGTATCAACTTTAAGCAGAGAGAAAAAAAAACAATACACAGAAACCTCTGCGAGAGAAAGAGAGAGAAAAGCAATCACTAGAATTTGGTGGGGGGGAGCAGGTAATTTACTGAGAGGATTAGCATATGTGTTGATCTTCTGAAGTGGATTTTCTTTTCAGTTAAATTCAGTTGGGTGAAGGTAGTAAGCGGTGATATTTACGCTGCTTATAGAAATCTGCGACATATTGAGAATGATCTTCAGTCGCAATGCCTTCCTACGAGATAAATTATACACACTAAGTAGTATGAAAAATTCATTAATAAAACTAACAAGGATGAGAATATTTGTCTGAAAAATCAATGGATTAATAATAATGATTCACCCCAGACAATATTAGGAGAATAAGGGTTGTAAAGTCAAAGCCATACATTTTTACAATGTGAGCTTGTTTTCATTTTATTTGGAAAATAAAATTTATTAAAGCTAAGTTATTATGGCATGAAAGATCCACCCCAACATACTGTATAATACATATTTTTCCCAGATTTTCAACTCTAAAAGCCAGAGGTGTGTATTATACACAAGAATTAAATATTACCTTTTTTCCCCAGCTATGTATATTGTAGTATATTACACCGCTGGACAAACAACGAAGGACTCGTAGATATATAAAAATATAATTTATATTTCTATTCTTCATCAGAGATGATTGTGTGTAGTAGGAATGCAGTCAGAGTTCGCACATATCATTCTTCTGTGGCGGGGACTTTTTTGGTGAACTAGTGCGATGGCCGGAGAACACACACGAGGAGCTGACAGGTCTGCTTGAGTGACCAGATGGTCTCTCCCCTTCACTTGAGTAACCAGCGGATCTCTGCCTTCAGTCCAAAATTACAGACCTTATCTTGTCTTTTCAAGTCTCCTGCGGAAGTATGAACATCCTCTTCATTACATATTTTCTGTTTATGGCTGGTTATCGGAACTTACATACTTCCGGGTTTTTTTCCAATAATCTGTTGATCTTATCTACAAATGGAAATATCTGTCACTCTACCCATAGGCAATAAATTATATTCTCGCCATCACATCTTATATTTCTCTTTCCAGTGAAAACCACTTTGCTGATGTTATCTGGTGACTGCATTGAATCTGCTAAGTTCATCGTTGTCAGCTAAGCTAGTATATCACTATATCACCATACTCAAGATGGTATGACCAAAAGTAAGTTATATCTATGGTCTAAACTATCTAAGATGAAACACCTCAGAGAAATAACTACTGAAAGGCATTTATAATGTTTCTTTCTTCGACTGAATTCACCAAAAATTTGTGACAGTTTCATATGGATGTGTTCTTGCCTTTGCCCTAAATACTGCATAAATTTTGTGCTTCAAAAATCATATAAACTATATAATATTTTATCTTTAAAAAAATGGGTAAAATTGTCGAACAAATGTTAAATTTAGAATAAATCTAGCAGTAACAAATTCTAAAAAGTTGATAAGTATTATATATGAGCAATGTTTTTTCCAAAATTTTAAAACCAAAAGTTAGTGTCACATATAACACACAAATGTTTGTAATCCATCACGAATAGCAGAACTTGTCAAAAGCTGTTTCCATATTAAATTTTAACTCCAATAATTTAAAAGGTAAAATGTGCAATTTCAGCTTAATAAAATGAAAAAAAAAGATTTTGTTTTTGAAAAATAAATCAGAATTGTATCCGGTGGCTCAGAAGTTCCTCTTTTATGACAACATTAAAACAAATGTTTTTCTTTAAACATAACAAATAAACGGGAAAGAAAATACTTGTATAAACAGCATATGGATCAGTGATAATTTGTCTAATTAAATTGATTAGACCCATTTAATTTTACATTCATGTTGATAGATAGCTCCTCAAGCTGGAATTGTAAAATAATTACATTATCTATTGCTTCATTAGAAATAAACAATCTGGACAAAAAATGAAAATGTTTAAATTGATAAATCATTCACTTGTATTTTAAAGAATTATTCAATAGTCATTATAACCATATTGACCAGCTACAATTCATGTTTTGACTTCTAAACTTGTATAAACCAGTACTTTTTCAAGTATATATGGAGAAATGGTAGATTTTGGTAAATCTGACAAGCTGAGAAAAATAAGTGGAAAAGAGGATAAACCAAAACACTGACAATGGATTTAGCAATGATATTTCGGCTGTTTTTTTAAAATAAAGACGAAATATCCATGCTAAGTCTGTTGTCAGAGTTTGGTTTATCTACTTTTCCATGTACTTTTATATATATATATATATATATATATATAAAGTGAAATATGTTCTGACATAGATTTTAAACTCTACTTTAAATCTGACATAAGGAAAAACAAATTTTAAAGTTTGTTGACTATTATAGATAGTAGCAGTTTATGATAAATAATTTGGACTGAAGAAATATTGTAATTGTACATAAGAAATATGACTGAAAATTGATAACTAAGTTGTTGAAATTAACAATATATTTTTATGATGTTTCACCCGAAAAGCTTTATCAGATATAACAAAATCATTTCATCAAGAAAAAGAAAAAGATGAGGAAACATCAAGATCTCTAAAAACGAGAATATATAAAACCTCAAGACATTAGAGATGAATGATGACCTTAATACTATCATTAACTACAAAACAATCCCAAAATCTTAATAAGACCAACATACCTAACAAATTCAAATAAAAATGACAAGAATCTGCCTGATCTGAAACCAAACAATATGACTAGAACCCAGTTTCTTCAATGAGGGTCCACTTTTAGGTAAATCATTATTATCATGACAAAATAGAATATAAATAGATGAATAAAAATGTTATATGATTGATTAACAAATTTTAATAGCATTTCATCCTGTTTTGGTTTATTTTATGTCAAGATATTAGGAAATTCCACATATTGTACATTTGTATTTATATCTTCTGTGTAACTGTTTCCTAAAGTTTGTTTTTTTTTTTACTCAGTTATGATATCAAGTCTTCCCATCTCGTACAATTAATTCCCACATGGTTGTATTATTTCAAGTATTCCGGTTTAATACTAATAATTATATGGTTTTAAGTAATTATTTGTATTTAATAAAATCCTTTGTTAGAAACAGTAATCCTTTGTAAACAAGTCAATGACTAACTATTCTTAATACAAATAATTTAGTTATATGGCATCAAGTATTCTCATTAAATACAAATAATTTTTAATCATATCTATTTGACCCATAGATGGAGCCCAAACAGGTATTACCACTCTGAGCCAGAACGTATTGGAGAGTAATGGTAATAAAGAGATAGTCAACATTTCACAGATCTCAAGCAATGGAGCTTCACCATTATATGCAATTTAGTGTCATACCCAGGAGAACATATTTTTGGGAAGTTGGGTGTCTTACCTCCCTCTGCAGGAGATTCAGTCAGCATTTTCTATGCTCCACAGACAGAGCAGATAAATGTAAGTTGGTTAACTGTAGTTGAGAGTGACCTGAAGGCTCCCATTTCAATAGCTACTAAACCAAGGTGGATGGAAGGTGCTACATCTTTCTCTGGATTGCTTCACTTACCCTTGTTACATACCTTATAATGCTGAGTGTTAAGCAAGGAGGTATCAAGTACCATTTTTTAAGTCTTTAGAATGACTTGACCCAGAATTGAACCCCAGTCTCCTATACCATAGGTGAACCAATATGCCAATAGGCTGGTAGATCAAATTAAAGGAAAATGAAAGATCACAATATTTCTTTTTTTCAATAATCCTATTTACCAATCCCTCCGCTCGGGTAGGATATGACACAAGGTCAATTTTTAAGCGGAGTTCAACAGTTTTGAATTCAGAGTTGTCCTTCTCCTAGACTAGTTGCCTCACCAAGGCTGAAGAAACCAGTCTGTCCTACTATTTACCCATAGCTGGAGGGAGAATAATTGGATTCATACCTTTCCCAAGGGTATTAGTGCTATGTGAAATGCAATCAGTCTTGTCCAGGATTTGAACTCGTGTCGCTGTGTCCATTTCCTACGATGATAACCATTACAACATGGGCACCTCCTTTTCTTCAATAATCATATTTACCAACCCCTCCGCTCGGGTAGGATATGACCCAAGGTCAATTTTTAAGCGGAGTTTAACAGGTTTGAATTCAGAGTTTTCCTTCTCCTAGACTAGTTGCCTCACCAAGGCTGAAGAACCTAGTCTGCCCTACTATTTACCCATATTTGGAGGGAGAATAATTGGATTCATACCTTTCCCAAGGGTATTAGTGCTATGTGAAATGCAATCAGTCCAGGATTTGAACTCGTGTCGCCGTGTCCAATTCCTGCGACGATAACCATTATACCACGGGCACCTTTTCTTCAATAATAGTCTTTAGTTTTATAGTATAATTAATGAATCACAAACAATGTTAATTTTCTATAAAAATTTTCATTTATATAACAAATTTTCAAATTTAAATTTGAATTTAAAAGCTCTGAAGCTACAAATATTCATCATCTGTTTCCATGACAATTTACTGCTATAAATTCCGTTATTTTATAAACACTTTCAGAGTACTTGATCAAGCCTTATAAGTAAAACTTATAATGGAATAAATTATTAATTTTAATAACTTGACTTTCATATTTCTGTCATATTTCATAACCACCGTTTATGTAACTTATAATATCATTGGTAGAATGTCTTAATTAAGTTTCATTCTCATAGTCTTTACATTAACGCAGCAAATTGTGGCAGTAGAGGGGAAAAATTAAATAATAAACAGATGAAGTAGGACCTAACCGATAAAATGAAACGCAGTTTCTTCCAGGCAGTGGTTGTGTCGATACTGCTATATGGCTGCACCACATGGACGCTAACGAAGCGGCTGGAGAGGAAACTAGACGGAAATTACACAAGAATGTTGAGAGCAGTATTGAACAAGTCCTGGCGACAACACCCCACGAGACACCAACTATACGGACACTTGCCCCCCATCACGAAAACTATACAAGTTAGACGAACCAGACACGCGGGACACTGCTGGAGAAGCAAGGACGAACTCATAAGCGGTGTACTCCTGTGGACCCCCACATATGGATGTGCAAAGGTAGGACGACCAGCACGAACTTACATACAGCAACTATGTGAGGACACAGGATGTGACCCTGAGGACCTGCCGGAGGTGATGAATGATAGGGAGAAGTGGCGAGAGAGGGTCAGGGATATCCGTGCTGGCGGCGCGACATGATGATGATGATTTTAGCACCAACTACATTTCAATTCAAATATGGTCAACACTAAAAGTCAAGTATAATTATTCTTTCATTTTTTTTTCCTTTCACCATGTAAAGTTTAGCATCATTGGAAATGGATATAGAAGCTGAATTTAAATCCTGGATGAATATGTTGTTTGGTTTGGTTTTTATGGCATATCAACTCTTGTTGGTTATTTAATGCCAAATTTTGTTTTTGTATATATATATATATATATATAAAATATATGATTTGTAAACATTTTTGGATACACAGTTAAATGATCAAGCAGTTCTATTTCTAACAAATCGGTTTAGCATAAGTTAACAAAGTTAAAGGGTTCCAAGTATTGCTATGTATCACCAACAGTTCAATTAAACATCAGTCATTTGTTTACACACAGTTAAATGATCAAGCAGTTCTATTTCTAATAATTCAATTTAGCATAAGTTTGTGCTCAGTTTAAATGTCAAACAGTTCTATTTGACTATAGATATGACTATCAAGTTTGACCAGAGTGGACGTGGGAGTGATGGCAATGAAGAGGTACTCAGCATTCCCCAAAGCTCTAGCATTAAGGGAACCTCACCATCATTTTGTTTGATGTCATTTCGAGGACACTTGGTGATAGTGGGGTCCTACCCCTCCATAAAGAAACAGTGTAATTTACAGCCCCAGCTAAAATATATCTTTTCTACTCCTATCTATAAGTAAATAGTAAGGAAAATTTTGCTCTCTACCCTTGCTAGGGCAACCAATCTAAAAGAAGGAAAAACTAAATTGAAAACTTGAGTGCTGTTCCGGAAATCTCTGGTACACTGATGCACTATTCTTCTGTCATCAGTTCATCTAAAAAGGCATGAAACCATCGCTTTCTTCGGCTAGCTGTCTTCATACTGGGTGGAGAAGCAAAATTAGGAATATTTTTTAATAATAATAATAAACGACTCTATTATAAAGCAAGATTAATTTTAATTTAAAAAAATAAGCAACAAAATAAGATAGACACAAAAGAGTAGTTTTATTCGATATGGCTGCCACTTTTTTCAATCATTGTATCAACACACCTTTGAAATTCTTTGCATGTCTTCAAAATAAATTCTTTAGACATTTTATTCCATCCTCCTCAATAGCAGTCTTAAGTGAACCAATATTTGGATGGGAAGTTGCATTTGTTCTATTTTCTAAAATGCCCTAATAGAGTAAATAAGAGGTTAAGGTCTGGGCTTGATGGAAGCCATAAAGAAACTCCAGTTATTTTGGAACTTTTTTTAGCTTCATTTTCCTTACTATTTACTTATAGATAGGAGTAGAAAAGATATATTTCAACTGGGGCTGTAAAATACACCGACTGTTTCTTTATAGAGGGGTAGGACCCCACCATCACTAAGTGTCCAGGAAATGACATCAAACAAAATGATAGTGAGGTTCCATTAATGCTGGAGCTTTGGGGAAAGCTGAGTACCTCTTCATTGCCATCACTCCCAGGTCCACTCTGGTCAAACTTGATAGTCCTATCAATAGTCAAAATGAAGCAAATGATAGATTCTTTGTTGTTTCTTTTCTTGCTCACTCATATTGGGCTGAATTTCAATGATAACTGCTTGAATCATTGAGCTAACCATGAAAATTTAGATTTATTGCATTTTTTTTTTCAAAAATTGGACAGATCTGACAAAAAAAACATTTTAAAAATTATCCCATATTTTGTTTCCGCACCTTATAGTAACGAAAGACTGAGCTCTTTCTGTGTAGAAGAATATTCTAAATTCTAACCAGCTCTACATATCTTTAAAATTGAGCATGTGTTGCATTCTGCCCATGACAGAGGAGTTTGGTAAATACGTGCAGTCAGAATAGGCAACATTCTAGTGTTTATAGATACTTACTGTCTTTAATGTAACTCCACTACTCTCCCTATTTAGTTTTAGTTATTTTCAGCATTAACTGATATCTGATCGTATGAACAAAATTTTAAAAATTATTCCTCAAATCTTCTTTTAGCAAGTTCCAATAACAAATGAATACAATGGAGAATGAAAATAAGAAAGGAATTGTTAGTAGTCAAGAATAAAGTCAAGTTATGTAACAAGAAAAGGCTGTATTTCTGATTCAAATTTTCACTTCCTGAAAATCTTTTTTTTTCCCCCCACTCAAAAAATACCTGCCCAGTCAAGCTAAGTAAGCTTCGTATTGGTTTACAGAGATGAACAGGATTTTCTCATTGAAGAAATATGAGATTCCTGAGAACAGGATTCACATCTTTTATAGGAAAAAATGAATGTATCTAAGGTATAAAAAAATAAAAAAAAGCAAGCAAAATAATTAACATCTTGGCAAAACAATGTCAGGTAACAAACTCTTCTGGTAATTTTTTTCTTTCTGTAGCTCTTTAATTGCTTCAGTATTATTAAAGTAATTTAAGATTAAATGATAACTAGGAGATTGAAATAAGAATGATAGCATATATATATATATATATATATATATATGCATGTATATATGCGTGTGTATGTAAAATATGCATATAAAGATAGAGCTGATGATAAAAATAGAGAAGGACCAGGAAAATTTAATAAAGATTTAAAACAATTAAATAGGAAGGCATCTAGTAAAAATACATACACAATGATTGCTAATATGCTTAAAGCATCAGGTATACACTGACTGTATAATACCAATTAAAATGGTAGAGAAACTGACTGTATAATACCAACTAATATGGTAGAGAAACTGACTGTATAATACCAAGTAAAATGGTAGAGAAACTGACTGTATGATACCAACTAATATAGTAGAGAAACATGCAAATTAACTAAATCACAAGAAAAGAAACAGATCAATGTTCAGGGCAATAATAAAAAGAAATAGAAATTATGAAACAATTCAAAATTGAGGAGGGCCTGATCCATAACTAAAAGGAAGAATAAGAGATGTACGAATGGTTGATAGAATGGTGCCCATAAAATAAGCAGTAAAATAGAAAAAGATTTGATAGAAGATGGAGAAATGAGACAATGAATGTTCTTGATAAGATATTTCCGATGCTAGCTCAATGAAGGTCATCACAGAAGGAATTAGAAGAGTGTGTTCTTCTGTAAGTGAGTAAAGTGAACTTGGCAACCTTAGTCAAGGGCAACCCAAAAGCTCCCTTTTCAATAGCTACTAAACCGAGGTATAGAAGAGGGTGCTACTCCTTACCCTGGATTGCTTGACTTTACCCTTGATCCTTACCTTATAAGATTGAGTGTTATGCAAGGCAGCATCAAGTAGCATTTTTTGAGTCTTTGGTATGACTTGACCGGGGATTAAACCCCGGTCTACCAGACCATTGGCGAACATTACTCATTTGGCCAATGATTCACACACACACACACACACACGTGCAAGAGAAATAAAACAAGAAAAACAACTTAATAGAGTTGATTATATATTTATAATTACATATCACCAGATGATGATTTTGAAAATCTACAGCCAATGAGGTTGTCACAGTAATATAATTAGGAATGCTAATGCTAATAAAACTTTAAGAAGAAAGAAACAATATTTGAAATAGGGCTTTGGGGAACTACACAAAAATGCTGCATACTGTTTTGAATAAATCCTTGAAGCAGCACCCTACAAAACAGTATTCATCTCCCATCTCACAAAACATACAAGTAAAACAAACAGAAGATGCTGGGTCCTGCTGGAGAAGCAGGAATGAATTCATTGGCAAATTACTTCCAAACATGGGCACACTAGTGTTGGAAGATCTACAAGGACTTTCATCAGCTCTTGCATGGACACAGGATGCAGTCTATAGGACCAACTAAGAGCCAATAGGGTTTGATGGTGAAAGAGTCAAGGGAATCTTTATTATCAGAATGACTTCATAATGATTATATATTTCATGTATAATAAACCAAGATAAAACTTCAGGAGTCAGAGTTTCATGGTGTCAATCTTCAAGTGAACATGTATTCAAAACGTCTAATATATGAGCTCACCTGAGGATTGACAATGTGAAACTCATAGTTGTGAGTTTTTGTCCTGTTTTATTATCTTTAGTTTTTTAACTTGAAATATATTGTGATATTGTTCTGTGTTTTCAAATAGACGATGGATTAAAAATGTATTTGCTTTAAATTTTAATCATATGTTTTTATATGTATAAATTTCCTGTTTTTTAACAAAATTTTGCTTTTTTTTTCCTTTCATTTTTAATCAAATATTCTATCTGAATTCAAGGGACAAAACTGGAAATTTCCTAATTGATTATTACTGAAGTTTTCCATATTATTTTACGTAACATCTTTTATATCTTAAAAAGTATTTACAAAATAAAACAGCCCCTAATTTCTTGCTACAAAATTTATATTTTTTGATTCGTAAAAATATTCTTTTTTTAATAACATATTTAGATTTAGTCAATGATTGGAAAAATCAGTAAAAATTTAATTCAAACTTAAGCTCCCCACAGAACAAATATCGATATAGAATTATTTCCCAAATAAACTAAAAGAAAATTACATTTTCAATTAAATCATAGTATTGAAAGCTCTTAGAACATTGAAAAAAGATTTAATCCAATATTCCCATTTGGAGTATTATTTTCTTCCAACAGCTCTTAATTCAAAAATCTTTATTCATGTATATCTTCAGACATTTGGTTTTTATTATATACAGTAAATATATGCCATATCATATATCCCTACAGATTAACTAGCGTCACACTCATGAAAGGGATAAAGTTAAGCAAGCTAAGAAAAATCAGCAAGTTATTTTGGATAAAATAACTGATGCATTATAAAATTCCTTCATTTATAAATAAACACTGAAGATTTCATTAAAATCATATAATACTCTGGGTTTTGATAGATTTTTTTTTTCAAGGGGAGTGATTTGTTACAATATGAAATGTCCATGGTAGCGATGTTGTCACTACCGTTACACACATGCACACACACACACATATATATATATATATGTATATATATATATATATACACACACGGGTGTGTGTTCTTTGTCTAATAGTCGACAAACCTTCTTGGGTTATTTAATGCCAAAGCCAACCTTAGTAAGGGTACAATTTAACCCATACCTGAGGATAAGATTGTTCATACCTTTTCCAAGAGAATTAGTCCAATGAATGTAATAGCTCGCTTACAACGATTTTAAAGTCAATAACGTTAGTTCCAATGCCATCGGAACTCGAGAGAGAGAGAGAAACGTATTAGTCATAGTATTATATATGTAAAATTATTTAATCAAACAATTAATAGAAAAAATCAAAATTGGTTGGTTGGTTGGTAAATTTGTTTTATTTCACTTGCTATTTTGGAGATGTAACCTCCGATGGTTAATTTAGTTGGGACACACATGAACCCCCCACCCCTCAAAAAATCTGAAAAATCAGCTGCTACAGCAGTCAGAAAAAAAATTAGAAAATAAAGAGGTTGTCTATTTCCTTCCAACAGTAGACAACTAGGCAAGTTTTTCTCTTGTTTACCGCCCTCCGCCCCCAAACTTGTCTTGTCCTTATGTTGCTAATACAGAACATGAATACAGTTAGACATTTTATCCAAGAGGCGAAGGGAAATTAAAGCCTGCAACTTATCTAACTTTTCCTTCTTTTTCTCTCTCAGAAATTCTGTGTACCTCATCAACAGTTTAAACAAAGGATAAAAAGGGGACTACAGCTTCGATCTCAGGTATTTTGCTCGAGGAGGAAATTAAGAGGGAAGGCGGGGTGCTTGTATTTTTTTTTTTTAACAAACTCACAAAAGAAAAAAATCAGGGGCACAGGCCTATTTTTTAAGTCAGTTCTTATAAAGGTTGTCTTTCACTCTAGTCGAAAAGAAGGTAGCATTAGCAATGAACATTCAATATGCTCCAAGTAGAAGGTGTAAAAAAAAAAAAAAGAAGATGATTATAGAAAAAAAAGACTTTCTTTTTGGCAGAGTTAAAAAACAACAAAAAAAAAAAAAAGGTAACTTGGTGTAAAAAAAAAAAGAAAAAGAAAGAAAATCAATGTTATGCACAGTTCTTTTTTTTTTTCACACAATTTTGTGTTTACATTTTTTTTATGTTTAACTTAGAATTCGGTTCCTTTTGCACACCGACCTGCATACAACGCAACAAAATTAAGTCACTCTCACATATTAAAATTTTTCTTTTTTGATTCAAAACATTACGAGAAAATAAAAGGATTCTTTAAAATATATATATATATATATATATATATACACACACACACCTTCTCGCAGTTTGTAATTTTCGCCAACAATATTAACTGCTTAACGTAGCATGCATATTTTGGAGACGTCACAAACAATGGACCACAAATTCCAAGAAGTACCAAAAGCTTTAACATTTTTTAAAACATAAAACGTAACAGTTTTTTTTTTTCTTTCTTTAGTATATAAACTTTAACTTAAATTTGTGTAAGTTTGCAAACGTATAATTTATACAGTACATACAGATAATAGTTTTTTTAAAAAATCCATTGTTTTCATAGGATTAAAAAAATTAAGTTGAAGAGAAGAACTGCCAAAAATCATAAAACATTATATATATATATATATATATATATATATATATATATATATATTTGTCGATCCACTCGGAATGTAATCCATAGAAGCAACACAGCAGTATAATTATTAACAATTTCAAATTCCTTTTTCTTTTTCATGCAATCGAAAACATTTAAATCAAAACTAAAAGATATTTTAAACAATAAACCTATGATAAATATAAAGTATGCACCGAACATCGATATAAATGGTAATTACTTGTCTCGTTTGTTTTTTGTTTACTTAAAAACAAAGCACATGGCTAAATTTAAAAAGAAAGAAGTTTATACTTACATGGTTTAGACACTCCATCTGTAAGAAAAAATAGAGAAGAAATTATCAACAAACGTTGCCAAATTTGATGAAAAATGAAAGGTAGCGATTTCCCCATGTTGCTGGTTTCTTCTTTGCCATACCCAGGGTGAAAAAAAAGTAAATCTCAAATTCCGTTTTCTGACTTATTTTAGGGAAATCTGTCTGCGGCGAACAAGACAAAGAAATTGCCAACTTTTGGGAGTCATTGACATTATTCAAAATCCAGTGAAAAACAAAAAGGAAGGAAAAAAAAAGAATCTTTTTAAACTTCTTTTTGCACTGATATACAATTCGGTCTTATTTTTAATGCATTTCGAGTTGTTAGTCGGTTGTTGTTCTTGTTGCAGCTGTACAGAGGGGGGGGGGAATATGACCCAAGTTGTGTTTATATTTTTGTCAAACAACTAGAATATTACTAACACTCAGATGCAGTCAAAAAATATAAATATAGAAAGAAAAAAAATAACGAATTCAGTTCCTTTTTTCTTTTCTTTTCTTTTTTTTGTTTTTTATACAATTCTTTTATTCGACTGAAATTATTTTTATTGAGAAAACCTTGACTTGTTTGTTAAAGGATGGTGGGGGGTATGACACTAATGTTCAAAATTTATCAAAACCCATAAGGTGCGCGGAACTCTTCTATTTTGAAGTTATTAATTGTTGACTATGCAGTAGAGAGGGTTGATGAGCATTATGATATGTAGACAGATAGGCGAGAGTTCGTGAAAGAAATAAGTGTCGTGCGGGCAGGGGAAATAGTTAGTATTATTGATGGGTGGAGGGGTAACAGTATATATCCTAATGGTGGGCGGTGAGTGTTGAAGAGACGACATTTTTAACAACTGATCTTTTCACGTCTAGAGGAAAAAGAAGCGTTAGCTTCCTGGTTATAAATAGTTGCTTCAAAATATCCAGGATGGGGAAAAAAGTTTTTCTTCTTTCTTAAGTGTGAAACTTTGTGATGATGTTAACCGGGCTATTCTAAAAATATTCGACTAGACTTTAATGTAAAAATGATGCATATATACTTTTAAAATAATTTTGGAAGTTATTTCAAGCTACCGTAAACCAGTGGTATTATGACTAAGATTTATTAAACTTCGAAACTTTCAGGCTCTTTTAATGACAATTATTCTCATCAATTCTGGAGATTGAAGGGGAAAAAATGAAATACTAATGAGTAATGATGGCCGGGTAGAAGAAGTATCATCGCCCCTTACAAAATCAGTTATTCCTATAAAACTATTAATAGCTACACCCACAATTGTCTCGAATATCAATGAAGTGTAAAGGAATTCCAAGCAGTGATAATTAATTTATTTTATACAATTCAAGGTATACAGCATGAGAAACAGATCTACAAAGTTGACTATGAGGCTGACGTTTTTAGGCATGTTAATGGTACTTTGGTCCCCAATTATCCACCATTTGTTGGCAAATGCCCTTTTCTCAGAAGGTGCTATGACTGCACTGAACCCTAGAAAACATTATAGATGAAACAAGATGAAACAAAAGAAATAACTCAAGCAGCCATCAAAACCAGCCTCTTTCTCAGTATTGGTGATGTTGGTGTTCAGGAGGATACTTGATTTTATCCTCATTTATAAAGGTCCATTATTAGTATAGAAAATGATAGACAAAAACTGATCAAACTGGACGAAAGACTAGATAAGCTCACTTACACATCAGAACATTTAATACATAGTAAAGTTGGTAACTTGAAGGCTCCCTTTTCATTAGCACTATTCCTTTCCCTGGATTGCTCCACTCTACCCTTGATCCATACCTTATAATGCAGTCTTAAGCAAGGCAGTATCATGTACCATTTTTTGAGTCTTTGGTTTGACTCAACATGCGATTGAACCCTGGTCTCCCTGGCCATTGGCAAATACTCTACCTACAAGACCAATAGGTCAATTATATATATAAATATATATATAAAGATGTATTTACAAGACTACATAAATGAGTCACAACAAATAAACTGTGCACATGCTTTTTTATGAACAAGCAGTATATGAAAAGGGTTTCAAAAACAGTTAAAGTTTTACATGTCTGCAGAGGCTTAGCTATGTGGGATTTATGTTCAATGATGAAGTGAGATAAAGTCCACCATTGAGATTGGAAATAAAGTTATTCTTTTGTTCAACAAATAGAAAGGCATATCTTAACTGTTCAAAAAATGTAAATGAAAAGAGAATCCAGTGGATTCTGAGATCAACCATCAATAGAGCTGCTTCTTAAACAAGAGAGACAATTATTGATTGTTTCCCCACACCTGCAAGCATAAAGTAACATGATGTCTAGTTGGCACAATTCAGACCTTACTCAAAAGGATTGTGGTACAAGCCTTGCCACATTAAATTACTTTTTGAACAAAACTGATTCAACTTTAAATGCGATGGAACAATAGTATTTGGTCATTTTCTTTTGATATTAGTAAATATAACTCAATTTCATTAATTTAGGATAAGTAGACATTGACTGTATCCTCACTTGGATTTTTCCCACAAATGCAGTTTGTTGCATCCACATAAAAACTTAAAAAATCCAATTATTTTTAACAGCATAGGGATACAATAAATTATTATCTCCCTGAGAAAATTGGTATGTCTGTTAGGAGCTTGGTAGGCTGTCACAAGACAGTCTTGGGAATCACTTCTCTACCTCTATTTGCCTCTGATCTTTAAACTGTTGAAATGTTGTTTCTGACCCTTACTTATCAAATAAGCCTTTTTTCCATTTTGTACCCTTTTCATATTCTACTTGTTCCTGGAACAATGTGTAATTCTACCATGGAAAACATTTGTTATATACTCTCCTTGTAATACCACTTGAATGAATATCATATGAAATACTAAGTATTCTTGTATATATAATTGAGCTTATTTTGTTTTTTCTTCCATTTTGTTTGATTTTAGTTTATCATGGATATGTTAATACTAATATTCTTTCTTGGAGAGTGGGAACTTTACTAATTCAGCCATCAAGCTTATCAATAACAGCTTCATCATGTAACTGCTTTAGTTATGAATGCTGTACTCTCATCAAGAAGCAAGCTGTATGTTTTACGAATCATCTCATATCTTGAACACTTGCCGCTGGAATTGTCACTAGTGGAGTTGTAATAGTAGCTTTCCATTATGCACAATATATACTTATTTACCAACCCCTCTGCTCAGGCAGGATATGACACAAGGTCAATTTTTAAGCAGAGTTTAACAGGTTTGAATTCAGAGTTTTCCTTCTCCTAGACTAGTTGCCTCACCAAAGCTGAAGAACCTAGTCTGCCCTACTATTTATAGAATAATTGGATTCATACCTTTCCTAAGGGTATTAGTGCTTTGTGAAATGCAATCAGTTTTGTTCAGGATTTGAACTCATGTGGCCGTGTCCATTTCCTACGACGATAACCATTACACCATGGGCACAATATATGAGTGCTAATATATTCAGTTCAAGACGGGAACTGTTTGACACAGGTGATTTGGCAAAGGCTTGTGTAGTACAAGTGACACTTTTTAGAGGAGGTGATAACAGAAGAATGATGAACCAGAGTGTCACAGATCCTTCAAAGAACATTCGACAGGTTTTAAATTCAGAGTTTCTCCTTCTTCTAACAATCATGCAATATTAAGAACAACCTATACTGCTAACAAACTGGCTCATTGGCCCAGTGGGTAGAGTGTTCGCTAATGGTTCGGGAGACCTGGGTTCAATCCCAGGTCGCATCATACCAAAGTCTTTAAAAATGGTACTTGATACCTCCTTTTTTAACACTCAGCATTATAAGGAGGTGCCCGTGGTGTAATGGTTATCATCGTAGGAAATGGACATGGCGACACAAGTTCAAATCCTGGACGAGGGTGATTGCATTTTCACAAAGCACTAATACCCTTGGTATTATTCTCCCTCCAGCTATGGGTAAATAGTAGGACAGACTGGGTTCTTCAGCCTTGGTGAGGCAACTAGTCTAGGAGAAGGAAAACTCTGAATTCAAACCTGTTAAACTCCGCTTAAAAATTGACTTTGTGTCATATCCTGCCTGAGCGGAGGGGTTGGTAAATAGGATTATAAGGTACGTATCGAGGGTAAAGTGGAGCAATCCAGGGAAAGGAGTAGCACCCTCCCCTACATCTCAGTGTAGTAGCTATTGAAAAGGGAGCCTTCTAGTTGCCCTTGACTATGGTTGCCAACTTTACTCACTTATATTGCTGGCACCACAAATCAACTAGCTTCACAACTAAAAATACTCGAAAAATTTACCATGAATCTAATTGGTTTGGTTTGGTTTGGTTTCTTTGTTTAATGGCATATCAACCTTTGTAGGTTATTTAATGCCAAAGCTATTCTCCTAAAAGAACATTAGTGGTACTATTTAACCCATAGCTGGGAGGATAAGGGGGTTCATACCTTTCCCATGGATATTTGCCCGAAAGTGAACATAATAACGTGACTGGAGTATGAACTCGCTTACTACGATTCTGCAGTCCATCGCTTTAACCATTACACCACAAGGACACCCCCATGAATCTAATTGCAGAAGCAAAAATTTAATTTACTTACTTGACTGCCCATACTGCTAAAAACAAGTTTGGAAAGTTGGAATAGCCATTTTACTTTAGGCTAATTAGCCATAGATAAAGAATTGAATAGAATGCTTGCAAAATAACATTTCTGCTCAAACAGAAATGATTTTAGTAAAGATGCTAAGTTCACTATCACAGAAAGAATTTTAAAAATGCATTGGACAATATCACTGCAATAATATAAATGCATAAGGATAAACGGATAAAATGTCTTCAGACACTGAAACCAAATGGTTTTAACATCAAGCTAAACCATCCTCAAAACATTGCTTTGAAATAGGATGGACAGATGAAAGTTAATACATAAACACCTAAATAAATGTATACCTTCCGTTAGGATTAATTTGAAATTCACCTTGCCTCTGCTTTAAAAATATCTTCTTCCAAGTGGAGAGCTCACTGCCAGGTGTTTATGAGAGCAGAAAACATAAAATGGTCAGTTGACACTTGGATACCAAAATGTAAATTTTCATTCAATGTATAGACTTGCTACATTACCATTTCATTTTGTATTAGATAGGAATACTTGAAACTATACAACTGCATGTAAATTATTTGTATTAGATAGGAATATAATTGTGTGTGTAAAAACTCTAAAGAAACAACTACACAAAAATTGCAAATATAAACATACAATGTATGCAACTGCCTAACCTTGAGCATAAATTAACTCTAGACAGTTTGACATGCCATTAAAATCTATCCATCAATCAATTTATCTACCTCACCAATTTGAAGGAAGTTATCTTCATATTGAAAGACTTCCATTCATGCATGCTACTAAAAAAGATAACAGAGGTCGTGTCATACCAAAGACTTTAAAAATGGTACTTGATACCTCCTTGCTTAGCACTCAGCAATATAAGGTATGCATCAAGGGTAAAGTGGAGCAATCCAAGGAAAGGTGTAGTGCCCTCCCCTACGCCTCGGTGTAGTAGCTATTGAAAAGAGACCCTTCTGGTCGCCCTTGACTACGGTTGCCAACTTTACTTACTAACTATTATTGAAGTAAAATATTGTAGTTGTTCAGGCTGCTACAATCTAGTCAATTTAATTCTGATTTATAAATAATTTATTTCATTTTAAAATTAAATATCTAAAAAAACAAGTATATATCAAAGACTCTACGTTATTGTTTGATTGTGAAATTAGAGAAACACTGAAAGCAGCAGTTAGTGTTCTTGACCCCTACGCTATCACCTTGAGAGTTGTCAGAAGTAGAGTCATTATGTAATGCATCATAATTTTTGTCTTTTAAAAAACTGTCTCAAAATGAATGAACGAAAGATCTCCGAGAGAAAATTTTAATTAAAACTTTGTCAAACTAATAATGGCCATACTCTCAAAGAAGTAAACAACAAAGCAAATAAAACTTTTAATTTATTACTTAGCTCGCATAAGTTCAAGTCATCATTGTCTTTTTTAATAGTTTTATCAGCTTATATTTCCTGTCTGTAACTTATATATTGTTGTGAGCTTCAATCTCTTCTCTGTCAGCATATAAAAAGGCATGTAGTCAGATAGTTAAATCTCTTAGTATTGTGGCCTTTACAAAAAAAGGAATTTGCTGAATTAATATAAGAAGACTTACTAAAAACTTATTTTAGCTAACAAGGATACAAATATATACTGATCAATTTGTCATATGATTAGTTGTGAAAAGAAAGTATATCTGATTCAGTCAAACTATTTTATGTTTTGGCAGTGTAATTATTGCTATAAAAAGCCATAGTGGGGT
This sequence comes from Sepioteuthis lessoniana, assembly GCA_963585895.1. Classification (NCBI taxonomy): domain Eukaryota; kingdom Metazoa; phylum Mollusca; class Cephalopoda; order Myopsida; family Loliginidae; genus Sepioteuthis; species Sepioteuthis lessoniana. Next base: position 15,959,171 of record OY757904.1, on the reverse strand, counting down.
TGAAATACTAGTAATGAAGTTAGTGATAGTATTTCTGTGACTACATGTCTGTCTTTTTCTGTTCCTCAGAACTCGTCATCATCTCTTCCATTCATTTTTGTCTCCAGTAAGTTTTGTCGAGATTGAGCAATACATCTAACTTGAAACACAAGAAAGGAAGGTGGGTATTCAAACACACCAGACATAAATTTCTGAGGTCTGCTTCTTTAACTGCTGAGTGTCATAGTTGTAACTTTTGAAGGAAATGGAAGATAAACACAAAAACAGAAGGAAATAATAAAAATAGAATCCGATTCATTGGTATGTCAACGATTTATATTCCTTGTATATATATATTTACGTTTTTGTGTAATTGTTACTTGAGAGTTTTTGTACACATTTATATAATATCAAGTATTCCTATCAAATACTAAGTATATGGTTTCAAGAAACTATTTCTATTTAATGATAATGATTCTTTTTTTGCTCACAGTTAAATAGTTTCAAGTAACTAATAATAATAATAATCTTTAGTGAACAATTATACCTTCAAGTTACAGTTCTTTATAAAAATAATTTACAGTCATATGGCATCAAATATTCCTATTTTATACAAATAATTTTTAAACAGATCAATTTGACTCTTTGATCACAATCATTCTGTGTCAGAGTGGATCTGGGAGTAATGAAGAAAGTAGACAGAAAGGGTAGAAAGATAGATGAAGACTCAATGAGAAGTGACAGAAAATAAAATACTTCCAATTTAAAACTTAAAATAAATGTGAATATCTTTTTTGAAGTTTTACTATTAGTTTTAAGTGTAACTTAATAGTATAAATTTGCTAAATGTGTTTCAAACAGAGTTTTTGAACATCGTTTCAAGATTAATTCCATGATTTTAAAGTTCTATGAATAAAGTGTTTTGCTAGTTTATTAATAAAAACAGTCTAGACATCAAAGAGAAGAAACAGTGCCATCCAGAGATGTTGCAAGAACAGCCACTAATAATTATAGAATACCATTAACTCAAAAAAAAAAATTCTTTCAAATAAATTAAATTCTAAGTATTTGTTTTAACAAATGATATTTGGAAGGAAGAAAAATTTAGAGAAAAGAAGTAAAAAAAGAAATATAAAGTTAGAAAAATACAATCTCTATTTTTCTAAATGGTTATTACTTTGAGAGTTATTTTATAAATACTGTGTATCAATCATTTAAGGAACTGAGATATAATAATTGTTTTTGCTGCTTGGCAAGAATTTTTTTTATCATTTTCTCTTCCAAGTTTTCTATATGATATCAATGTCAATGTGTGATTTCATATCAACCAAATATCTTCCCCTCCAAAGTAATCATTACTTTCATTGCCTTCATCACAAATTGAATCATTATCTAATTCACTGTCAGAATAAGGAAAATACAAAGAATATTAAAAACCATTAGAATATTTTTCGAAATTATGTTTCATGAAGGTTGGGTACTTGTGCCATAAAAATTACAGCACATACAAAATTGATAATTTATAATATCCCCACTATTATTAGAATATTTAATCTTTAAATATATTTTTTTCCAATTATTATTATTGTTATCATCATGAAGATGTGCTGACAGGAAGGATTCTGTTGACTCTCTTTTACTATCTGTCCCTATCAACCATCACTTTTAGTTAGTCCACTAGAAGGCATCCAGTGTCTACATTAAACAGGGGTGATGAATGTAACTTTTTAGTGGTCAGCAAACACTGGTTAATCCATGAGTAGGTTTGGTTTGGTTACTTTGTTTAATAGCATATCAACCTTTGTTGGTTATTTAATGCCAAAGCTATTCTCTTAGAAGAACATTAGTGGTACTATTTAACCCATAGCTGGGAGGATAAGAGGGTTCATGTCTTTCCCAAGGGTATTTGCCCAAAAGTGGATGTAATAGGGCGACTGGAGTTAGACCTCGCTTACTATGATTCCTCAGTCCATCGCTTTAACCATTACACGATGAGGACACCCCCTCCGTGAGTAGGAGTCTATGGGAGAATTTCACTTATGAATTTGTCATTACTTCTCCAGCGTGTCTTGTTTGTGAGATAAGAGGTAGCAGCAGCTGCTTTGAAGGGTGCTGCTTCTAGGATTTGTTTTAAACAGCATGTAGCATCCTTGTGTAGTTCCCTTCTAGGTTTTTCATTAAAGGTATTTCAGTAAAGTCCAACTGGTTCTACTTTGGCGTTTTCATTTGAACTACAAATGTTGTTCTTAACTCAGCATTAGTTCAATAAATTTAGACAAAGTATTTTTCTTAAAATATGCGCCCTTCCAAGAATTTTTGACTTTAAAAAGTACCAGTGTGATATGAAATGCTTAACCTTTCTAAGAAAGTCTCAAATCATGCGGGTCTGATGCTCAGTGCACCAATGATGATGTAAATAACCTTGGTGTTGAGCTCTATATTCGTAGCCCTATTGGTAGGACTGAGAATATCCTGTATCTCCTGCAGAGGATTAAGACCCTGCTCTACCAAAAGCAATGACAGGGATATGAAAGTAAGCTGCATCTGATTGTGAGGCTCCTGTTTTTGGAAATCTTGGGAGGATAGAGTATCTCTTTATTGCCAGGTTCATTCTAACAAGGAGTGGTTGTGCCTTTTAAAGGACTCTGGGTCTAATCGATCGATTAGAAAATTAACTTCTATGGGTCAAACAGATCTGTTTAAAAATTATTTGTATTTGATTTGTATCTGAAGAATTTTGGTTTGGCGCGCAATTTAATTCGACGCATAATTTCACCCAATCAGTATGACCTATCCTATTTCAATCCGGATCTCTTTCCCAGGCAGCAGAAATTGGGTAAGCTGCCAAACAGTCTCTTTGGCTGAACAACGCCGTTCAGTGCAGACGTCCCACTGGCCGTTCTTCAATAGCAGCAGCAGCATGGACACATGAGGGAACCTATCTAATTTATGAATTCCTTGTGTCTATCACTTAGACCAGTTGAATATGAATTAGATACATTCAATAAGGAACAACTTTATGTCACCCCCAAAATTGGCTATGTCGATGCGATGCCTTATTCCGCTCTCAGCACCTAGCTCTCAATTCACCTCTGGGCCACCTAAATGGAGACAAGGCACGCCTCTCCCCAAATCCACCAGACACACAAAACTCACGGTGACTCCAAAGTTCATTTCCTCCAATGGCAAACATGGCTTTCGCTAAACTATGGTGAACACAATCCCTCGCACGTCCCACGATACATGCTGCTTTCTCAACTCTATCATATCTCCATTTCGTCTCTTACTCACAACCTTTCCTACGAGACTTGCAGCACAAATGCAAACTACATATTCCATGCTGCAAATAAAAACTATTCCTAAAAAAACATTTCGACTTCGACATCTTGAACCTTCTTTATATACCTAACAACAATTAGCGAGGGACCTTACAAACTTAGCAAGGAAACAACTAAATGTAAACACACGCATGCTACAACATTACAACTTTTCCTCGCTAACAATAACAATATATTCTATCGCTAACACCTCGCCCCAAAAACAAAACTTTCCCTCGTTAAAAATAACAACAAATGCTCCGGCTAAAGATTAGATTATGAGCAAAAACATATCTCTTAACAACAGCACAAATCTTAATCTTTAGGCATAAAATAACCCTTTATGGGATGACGTAGTGTTAAAATCAACCACTCAATCAAAATATGTACACTCCCAAGTACTGTTGATTTTATGATTAAATAGAAGGGCAGAATAGATTCTTGAGCTTTAGTAAGGCAACTAGTCTAGGAGAAGGAAAACTCTGAATTCAAACCAGCTTTACTCCACTTTAAAATTGACCTTTTGTCACATCTTGTCTATGGTTGAGGGGTTAGCTAAATTCATACAACTATCATAAAATATTATTATAGTAGTGTTTTGATATTAGCTGCAGTTAAACCTGTGAAAGTTTTCATGCAAGAACTTTTTTGCAATATTTCTCTTAACCTTCTAATTGCGGACAAAAAAGTAAATAAATATACAAATGTACCAAGGCAGGATATTCAAATTGTTCTATGTTTAGTCCTGCAATAGTAGATACTGGACCTGTCAATGTGTGAAACCATATGGGTAAAAAATCTCATCAGTCACTCCAAGACAAAGAAAATTCTTACACGATATCTTGACAGCCAGTTCTAAGTGGTTAAGCTCTTTTTGTAAAGATATATTTACATTCTAATAATATAGGCACTTAAAAATTACTCTATCTCTGCCCTTTGTAAACCTTTCAAATAAAATGTTTTATTCCTTCTCTAATAAACCTGAATTTAGGATGTTTTTTAACAAACACAAAATCAATACAAATTTTATCATGTAATATATATTTAGTGTTTGTTTTTTTATCATGGGTTTCTTTGATGAAATTTGTAGGTCAGTGAAAAAATCAAAAAATTTTCTAAGTCCTAAAATATAATTCCAAATTTTTAGTTATTTTATTTTTAATTTCTTCTCTCCAAATCAGATAAACATATACCAGAAAGGAATGAAGCTTTGAAGGTGAAGATATGAAATAAATATTTAATGAAAATGTTTCTGATCATTTTTGTTTAAAAATCAATTAAAGAATTTAGATATCAACAACAAACTTCATCATAAAGTTCATAAATCAAATCACCAGTAGGTATCAAAGATTGCCATTGAAGACATTAAAGATTTATACACACACACACACATATATATATATATATATAGAATTGGGTAAAGTATGGAATGAAATCCAGTGGTATTAGAAAAAGTATGGATAATTAAATAGACATGTTTTGCTGTTAGAATGGCTGAAAATAACAAACTGATTTTCCATACTATTTTCCTTACATACACACATACATAGGCATGCAGGTGGCCTAGTGGTTATATTATGAGAAGTAAAAGTAGAGATTTAAGTTCAAATTCTAGCTGAAACAGTTGAGGTTCATACCAATCTGAGAAAGGTATAAATCCACTCCTTTATAATGAATAAATCAAAAACATTTATTCTTAAATCAAGAAAGTGCTCAAATACTGGCCAGGAGAGTGGGATAAAATCTAAAATAAATTTTTATCTCAGCTCTTCATGTTGGCTTCATTACTAAAAATTTCATGTATTTGAAAAAATATAGTCATCAAATGAAACAAATTATATATATATATATATATATACTTGTCATCTTTATTAATATCTGATTTAAAAAGACTACTTGCATATTTAGAGTCACTTGAATAGCGTTAAAACATGAAAATAAAGCTTGAACTGAATTCTAAAATGTTAAAAACTAATTCTTTAAAAAATGAACATGTCTCTTATGTGACTGATATATAAAGGGTGTCCACTCCAAGGGAACAATTCAGCCTGATGATTGGATGATTGCATAGGCAAAAAACTGACAGTCACCAACCACGGTTCCAACTATATATATATATATATAATATATATATATATATATATTCAAGACTACCTGTCAAAGTATAATAATTACCAAACTAGTTTTACAGCGCATTAGAATTTTATTGTGACTCTATAATTGACTAACTTTAATCAATATTTGTACCAATAATATTCAAAGTGAACCCGAAAAAGAAATGTTTTATGAATGGAATGTATTCATCATATACTTCATTAATGAATCAAGCCACTAGAATTTCATAAATCTATTTTGTTTTTATAAAGGAATAATTTTAGTTTGAAGAACACAATCAGACAATTGCATGATTTGGCTGCATGCTTGCTTGTATTTATTAAAACCAGTCTGAGATTTGGAAGCCACAAAGATAATCTCTCAACTAAATTTAGAATGTGATGTCCTTGAGTAAATCTTGGAAAACACATTTTTTCTTTTTTAAGATATCATTCAAAACATGGGATATGTATTAATTCTATGAAGGTTGAGTGAAAAAAAACAATGAATGAACTTAGAATTATTCACTAGTATTTTTATTCAACAACACGAGAAAAACTCACTTAATATCAGTGCTGGAGTTTTCTTGGTGAAATTCTAATTCTTAAATGTAATTAAGATCTTCTTTTGAATTTAATTATCTAGAGAAAAAATGAATATTTTATCTCACCGACCTGTATTTGTTAAGTAAATAGTTTTCTTTTTTCTCATAGATTTGTGGTTGCTGTAACTCTTTAAAATACTCCATAAAGTTGATTGTATGAACTTTTAAATACCTTCAAATATGATTCAAAATCAATGTTGATATAATTAAAAGTTTTTTTCTTTCATTGGGATTGTAAGTAGGTTTGAGTATATCTTTAAAGATACGTACACACATATATAGTGTATGTTTGGCAGAGATAGAAAGCAATTCTCATTTAACAAAAATGTTATACAAAGAACCCCTCACAGAATACTTAGAACATCCTACAGACACACACATAGACTCATATATATATATATATATATATATATATATATATATATATATATATATATTTGTAAATTCTGGTATTCAAGTTGACTTTTTTAAGTCTAAAATATCTCTACAAAACTAGGGTTCAACATATATGGTAGGGCTAAAATCCAAATTTTTACCCCCAGAGTGGTCAGCTAGTTATAAAGGCCTGGATTTTAGCTCTGCTATATAAGTCTAGTTTTGTGGAGATTTTCAGGCGTAATAGGTCAACATACACAACAAATTGTGGTATACATATATATAAAGACGAACAAAAGGGATTAGACAAATAGGAATATTTATTTTTTATTATTTATTTTTAAATTGTTTTCAGCTTGTTCTGACCTTAGTTTATCATCAAGAGAAAAACTTATTTTAGAAATTTTTAAAATGATTTTTAAAAGAGTTGATATGCCAAAAGAGAAACAAGGAAAAATTAAAAGGTAATGTAGTATATCCATTCATTGAAAGAAAATTATTTTCTGGTATCCAAGTATCTTTATATGATCTTTGCTATCAAACAGATCTATTGAACTCACAGATAGGACCCTAGCAGGTACTAACACTCTGGGTTAGAGTTGACCTGAGAGTAATGGCAGTGAAGGAGAACTCCACACTCCCCAGAGCTCCAGAACCGGTGCCTGATCATCAGATGCAATTTTGCTTCATACCCAAGAAACTGGTGTCTTTGGTTTACAAGAAAATTAATTTTTATAAAAGATGTGCGGAGAGTACTCATATACATAATGAAAAGTTGAGTGGAAAAAGTGGAGGTGCCCGTGGTGTAATGGTTATCATCGTAAGAAATGGACACGGTGAAACGAGTTCAAATCCTGGACGAGACTGATTGCATTTCACATAGAACTAATACCCTAGGGAAAGGTATGAATCCGATTATTCTCCCTTCAACTATGGGCAAATAGTAGGGCAGACTAGGTTCTTCAGCCTTGGTGAGGCAACTAGTCTAGGAGAAGGAAAACTCTGACTTCAAATCTGCTAAACTCCGCTTAAAAAATTGACCTTGTGTCATATCCTGCCCGAGCGGAGGGGTTGGTAAATATGATATACATTATGAAAAGTTGATTATTAAGAGTAAATAGTTGTTTTCAAGTTGGCTTCATTGTAGCCTATAACTGCACTAACACATACGAATGACACAACAATGATGCATAACAAAGTGAATCGAGATCTCAGATTCCTCAGGCAAACACACATCAGGTGTATTTGCCCGTTGGCATTACTAAGTGAATCTCTGCTTCAACTTGGAAGGAAACAATGAGTGAAGCACCATGTTTGCTGCTACTACTGATGCACTTAATATGTTTTTTTTCATAACCAACATTTAAAGCTTCTGGGGTTGGCTGAAGGGCAAAGCTATTTAGAACAGTGTTTGTCTGTCTGTCTGTCTATTTGGCATAAATACATACAACATTCTCTGTTGTCAAAGTCATAACATCAGTCAAAACTGATTATCTGGTTGCTTTTGAGGAAAAATTTATTGCTGCCCAGAAATTTTTTTTTCTGTTTACCTACTGAGTAGCTTTCGAAAAAGGAGCCTTCGGGCCACCCTCGACTACGGTCGCCAACTTTACTTACATCATTTAAATTTGAGTCTCTTAAGAGGAAAATAGTTGGTTGAATGGATAAGTTAGTTTAGAATCCAAATTTAAATTGAGGTCTTTGAAAAGAAAAAAAAAATTTCTTTTTCAGGTTAATTCAATTTTAAATTTAAATCTAAATTGAGGTCTTCTAAGAAGAGAATAACTCTTTGTAAGGTTGAGTTAGTTTAGAATGCAAATTTAAATTCAGGTCTTCTAAGAGGAAAATAATTACTCATCATGCGAATTCAATTTAGAATACAATGTTTCTAAACTATGGGCAGGTTATCGCAAATATCCACTTATAGAAACCTATGTTAGTATAAGAAGTGAATTATTTTATATGGTTATGAAGTAGAGTCAAAAAGAAACCAAATTTTTTCAAGGCTTTCATCTTTCAAAACGGTTCCATCTCCCAATAATGGACAATTTTTTCATATCTGGAATGCATTCTACAAGAAGTTTTAAGTTATAGAATTCAGGTCTCAAAGTGAATTAACTTGTATATTTTATATCATGTAAACTATGGAGTCACTTGTGGCATAATAATCATTACCATAGACAACGGGCTAAACAACCCAAGTTCAGATCTTGGATTAGGCTGTTTATGTTTTTCTTAATACTTACACATTTGGGAAAGGCATGCGTCTATTCCTTCTCCTTCCAACTATAAGTAAGAAGAAAAACAGATCTGACTATTTAACCTTGCTCAGCAATCCGTTTTGTTAAAGGAAAACTCTGAATTCAAACCAGCTGTACTTCACTTAAAAATTGATTATATGTCACATCTTACTCATGGTGGAAGGGTTGGGTAAACAGATATGTATAAAAATTTATTTCTAAGAAAAATCAAACCGACCACTTGCTGCACTTGATTTGGCCAGAGTGGAAAAGGGAGAAGTAATCCCAGACAAAATAGCACCAAAAAGCTACCTCCGTCTATTTGTCAAGAACAACAATTGGGAACCTCTGTATGAATTCAAATTCGGGGACCAACTGCAAAGGCATGGAAAAAATAGCCAGCAAAAGGGTTTCATCACTCGCTTCTTGAACAGCTGTTATGTATTTCAACAGGCAAGAAGTTTTCCAAGAAATAAAAGTAAAATTAAATGAAAGTCAACAACTGAAATTCTACCAAGTTAAACAACTCAAAGAAAATTCAACCAAGAATTCAGCCGAAATGAAGGCTTGAAATTAAATGAAAACTGGAACATTTCGACAAAACTAAAAAGAAAAGAAAAATACTCAAATTTAAAGAACCTTGTTTCCCAGACACTCTCAGGTAAGTTCCTGCAAATTGCACAAAATTTGCAACGCTTTATCTTTCCTATTCCTTTCTTTCTATTTTTTTTTTTTTTTATAAAATTCCTTTTTAAAAACTTTATTGTCTGTGTTATCTTTTTGAATCAGTATCCGAATAAGAAAGCTGTGGAATTTACCATTTGAACTTACTGTTTAATGTTGCACACTAAAGCCCCCTAAGAGCATTACCCAGATTAATACTAAATTTGGCTTTAGTGTCATTTCCTTCACATCAAATTTTATCTCTCTCTTTAATTTCTTTATGTGTAGTCACTCTAATAGGTAGCTTTATACTGACGAAGGTGATCTAATACATCCAAGTTAAATTTGAAGATTTAGGAACAAAGAAGGGGTACTGCATGTGTCTTGAATTTGGATACAATACCACAGGAGCTTGCTATATCATGTATCAGAACCTTTTTTATTTGGTAAGTAACGATGACAGAATATATTATCCAAATGTTCTATGATTAAAAATAAAACTATGAAAATGAATGAAGACAAGTGCATGTAAAAATAAAATAAAAACATTGACCAGAGAATTTCAGATAAACCATATTTTTATTAATATTAAGCTCTAAAGAAAAAGAATGGTTTTACTATACCAATAATCTAAATAGGGAGCACCTATCAGTATACTAAGAAAATTATAATTTTGAATTCTGGATTTTATGAGAGCTTAAATAGCAATTTTTGGTACTTAGAAAATATTTAACATTTTTCATTGCTTTGTGTGAAACTATTTATCTTTCTTGAGAAAGATGAAAGTTGACTTAGAATAAACCCAGACATTCCATTATGACTAAAAATAAAAACAATTAATGATTCTTTTTATTAAAAAAAAACTGTCTAAAAACTAATTTGGTCCTCATTTTTTTTTCATTTTGTTAAATATATTAATTGAATGAAGAAAGCAAAAGAAATATATTTACTAAAAATATTTTTGGCTACAGCCAATGAACAGGGAGATAAAATCTTTTAATTAATTTAGTTTTTTTCTCCTTTAAACTTTTTTTACCTTTTTTACTTGAAGGAAAAATAAGAAAATATTTTAAATAAAAGAAATGGCTTTATCAAGTGACCAGTTAAGTATTGTCCATAAAGTTACAGGTTCAAACAAATAGAATATTAAATGTAAAAATAGTTAGTTCTCTGGTCTCGTCTAATAAACTACAAATATTAATCATCTTTTCTTTATCTATGATAGTTCAAAATATTTATCTTCATTATCTTCTTTAGAGGTTCTAAAATATTTGTATCCTTGCTCTGCTTTAAAGGTTCTAAAATATTTAAATCGTTTGTCTTCTTTAAAGGGTCCAAAATATTTATATCGTTTGTCTTCCTTAGAGGTTCTAAAATATTTATATTGTTTGTCTTCATTAAAGAGTCTAAAATATTTATATCGTTTATCTTCTTTAGAGGTTCTAAAATATTTTTATCGTTTGTCTTCTTTAGACATTCTAAAATATTCATATCGTTTGTCTTCTTTAAAGTGTCTAAAATATTTATATCTTTTGTCTTCTTTAAAGGGTCTAAAATATTTATATCGTTTGTCTTCTTTAAAGGGTCTAAAATATTTATATCGTTTGTCTTCTTTAAAGGGTCTAAAATATTCATATCGTTTGTCTTCTTTAAAGGGTCTAAAATATTTATATCGTTTGTCTTCTTTAACAAATTCCAATTTTACCCAAATAAATCAAACTGTTCTTTATATTTAAACATTAGAATTAATTTTTGCATCAAGTATCTCCTCAGAGCAGACTGGGTTCTATAATGCAACCAGTCTAAGCTAAGGAAAATTGAATTCAACCAGCTCTGCTCTGCTTAATAAGTCATTTATTGTCATATCCTGTGTATAGTGGTGTTAGTTAAATATATGTATACATCAAGTATCTCTAGTAGGTATACTTAGTACAATAGTTATCATCACAAGAATTGAAATCAGCAACCTGAATTCAAATCTTGGACAGGTCTGTTTGCATTTTATTTTGTGCTCATGTTCTTGGGAAAGGCATAAACCCATATGTTCTTCACCCAGCTAATAGAACAGACTTGATTCTTAAGCCTTGTTAAGGCAACCAGTTTAGAAGAAAAAGAAGTCTGAATTCGAATCACATTTACTTCACTTAAGAATTGACCTTATGTCACATCCCACTCATGGTGGACGGGTTGGATAAAGATATACATCAAGTATCACTATCTTTGTTTCTTTTTTTTGGATAATATGCATGCCTGTGTTTTCTTTAGTATTCCTCATGTTGTATACTCACAACCATACAACTGCATGTGTACACATACAAATATACACTTACATGTGGAAACATTATTAACCGGTAATGAACGGCTTCAATAGTGAACCAACACACTTGTGGGGGGAGTATGTAATTTGGTTATTTCAGTAGATTGCTCTCTAAATTATTCCCACCACAAATACAACACAAAACATTACAATCGCGCAAAAGAAATGGAATAGAACACAACGAACATTAAACAACAAACAATTTAATATGCATATAACAGAATATGAAAAATAAAATACATGATGTGTAAATGGCCTTTTGGAAAATAAAGTTTGAAGAAAAGAATAAATTTGTTGAAAGATGTGTGTATGTTCATGTTATCAGAGTCCGTAAATAAGTCTTTCTTACTTACATTAAGTTTATAGCGGGTTTTATGATTGTGGCGACAGCGTGTCTCGTTGATGAAAGAAAGTTTGTCGGGTTTTCCTTTTGAATATAATTCTCGGCCATTTGAAAAGAGGTCATGAACTTTAGTTGAGGAAGGAAAGGAATTGGTTGGACATAATATCAGCTACTGGCTTAGTGGCTTGTGTTCGTCTGTGTCTTCGTTTGTGTGTAAGCTTGTGTCTTGTGTGTCTGGCTTCCTAACTCTGTGTTATTTATATCCTACAGGTGGATCAAAGAATCGTCCTAAAATTTTTGCGCGTAGGCATTTATTGACCAATCAGATTTGTATTTTACTATTTTATTTCCGAGCCTAAATATTTTCTGTAGGTTCACTTCCGATCCTAATTTTCTAGAATGTTCTATTCCATGTTTTTAGCTGATTGGTTGAAAAATATAAAAATGTAATTTAAATGCTAATGTGGTTTTGATCCTAAATTTCTAGAATGTTCTTAAGTATGTTTTTATTGCTTATTTTAAGACTAGAAGAAATTTGTATCCCATACACTTCTTTATGAAAATATAATCTCTCACACTTTATTCTCAAAAGGGTCATGGTTGTTGTGTGTGAGAGATGAGCTGGAGACAGAGACAGACTGCTATATTGACCCCAAGTTCTTCTTCGACCATAGCAGCATTTCTTTCTCATCTTGGTTTGGGGTTACTCAACCGTGGGTCACTGAGGGCCCAAAGCCCTCACTCTGCAGGCTGGTTCTCACGCTTCGGCATCCTGTCTCCAACTGACTCGAACTGTCACAGCACCTGGTTATATCATTGTCTCATGTCCACCTGCTTCCGATGTTCTTCTGCTAATTTACACAGGTGTATCACAGGGTCAATATATAGCGGGGGGTGGGGTTCAGTTTAGAAATGCTATTTACTGGAATATTATTAATTTTTAAAAATTCCTTGTTTATTAACTTAGCTTTTTTTTTTTATAACTTTAAATGATATCATTTAAAATTTTCTTGAATTTTACAATCTGAGAATAATTTACATTAAAAAATGCAATAATCTTAACCAGCTCATTGAAAAGATTGAAATTCTTTCTTGGCGGACTTGACAATTAAACTTTCAACTGTAACGGTCTCTAATCAAAGAGTTTCATCAAATCTAAGAATAGAAAAAGTTAGAATTTAGAATAGTGTAGAGATAGCCTTATCTGCACATGGTGACTGTTAGGGGAGAGTGTTTGTCAATGGTCCGGCAGACCTGGGTTCAATCCCAGGTCGCGTCATACCAAAGACTTTAAAAATGGTACTTGATACCTCCTTGCTTAACACTCAGCAATATAAGGTACGTATCAAGGGTAAAGTGGAGCAATCCAAGGAGAGGAGTAGCGCCCTCCTCTACACCTTGGTGTAGTAGCTATTGAAAAGGGAGCCTTCTGGTCTCCCTTGACTATGGTTACCAACTTACTTATTTTCATACAATAAATATTTCATTCTAGAATAATGCTTAAAATGCTATGTCATATGAATAAAAACCTTTACTTTTGTTTTAGTAAATTAAAATCATTCCAAAAAACCAAATTAAAAACGATCTGTAATGACAATGAATTTGATAATTCTTTTAAGTACAGACATTTTTCAAATTATTATTCTGGTGTAAGAAGACAATAAATAATTCTCTTAGAGATTGGGCATGTCCATTAGGTGGCTCATGGACTATCACATGATGGTCCCAGAAATCCTTTCTCACTCTCTTCTGCCTCTGCTCTTGAACAGTAGAGATGTTGTCTCCCTCATGGATCAATAGAGCCAACTATGACTATTTCATTGTCCGTCAATCTCAAGTAAGGCCTTTTCTGTTTTATTACCCCTTTCATATACTGCTTATTCATAGAACACTATGTACACATTTAATCTGTTTCATATTTAATAATGTGTATTCTTTTCAGTCCTACCTGTATATATTTTATGTATATATTAATTGTTTCTGCATGAGTAATTTAGATTAGCTTTTCTTCCTTTCTGTTTATTTAGAGTTAGCATATCATGGATATAATAATGTTATTACTACTCCTTAGAAAGTGAAGACTTGATTAAATATCTTCCTAACACCCAAGCAGCCCAATACTGGCACGGGATTTTAGCAGGGATTTCTTAGAGTATATCCAGGCTCCAGCACTCTCATAGTAACAATAAGAAGAATTTATTTGAAAATTAACATTTTAGAAATATGTCTTTTTTCTTCTCTAATCCTTTTCCTTTTTCTCTTCCGATTTTCAATGATTTCTTTAATAATTCTGTTAGAGTAAATAACACAGATAATATCTGAAAGAATCTTTATCCTCTTAAAGAAGAAGAAGAAAAGATCTCTTAGATATTTCAATTCGAATCAAATTTAAAGAAAAAATAATTAGCAATTTATAAGCAAATCTTATTCTACCTTTAATTAGAATCACAAAATAAAACCTGCAACAAACTTAAACTAAAAGATTAAAATTCTTTCTTGACAGACTTGACAATTAAACTTTCAGCTGTAATGGTCTCTAACCAAAGAGTTTCATCAAATCTAAGAATAGAAAAATTTAGAATTTAGAACAGTATAGAGATGGCCTCATCTGCATGTGGTGACTGTTAGTTTCTTATCTATCCTATCATCAAATCAAGAAAGTGGTATGATGTTTGTATGAATAAGAAATTAACAGTTAATGAGCACAGATGACTGTTGTCTATGGCATTCTAACTTTGATCTATCACCAATATTCTGCTCTCATTATTTATAGATATAGCTAACAGCATTATGTACATAGAAATACATACACACACAACCATAAATAAGTTGGTTCACTGCCGTCAAGGGTGACCCAAAGGCTTCTTTTTCAATAGCTACTACACCAAGGTGTAAGAGAGGGCATTTCTTCTTTCCCTGGATTGTTCCACTTACCTTTGATCCATACCTTATAATGCTGAGTGTTAAGCAAAGTGGCATCAAGCACCATTTTTTAAGTTTTTGGTATGACTCAGCTTGGTGAGCAATCTTTATTTATAAAGATAGCAAGCAATATTTTGTATATAGACACACACACACACACACACACGCACAGATGGCAATTACCATCTGAACAACATGAAAAGATGGCTAAAGACTTTGAAAATTTTATCAGAATATCTACTTTTTCCTAGAATGCATACACTTTATTGTGGACAAAATTCACAATATCCTTCAGAGAGTCAAAATTTTTTTCATCAGTACGTAATTACCCAACCTTAGTCAAGATAAAACACAAGATTAATTTTTAAGCAAAGATAAAGCTGGTTTGTATCAAAACTTTTCCTTCTTCTTGATTGGTCACCTAACCAAAACTAAAGTATACCTTACTATTTACTCATAATTGGGGGAGAAGAGATAGATTCATAAAATTCTCTGGGGCATTAGCATGAAGGGAAGTGCAAGCCCTCACTCAGGGTTTGAACTTAGGTTATATCCCCATTTAGAATAAAATTTACCTTTTTGTTCAAATTGAAATAAGGAAGAATAATTTTTGACGGATATTGTGAGGACAAGGAATATGTCCAGAATTTATTTTAGTGTTTTTATGTCTGCATTTAGTGACAAGAGGATTGGGAGTGTAACTGATGGCTGAGTTGATGATGTCAATGTTGACCTTTTCCGAGTAGGTAGATACTGAATTCTTACTCAACTTGAGGATCATCCAGAAAAAGAAAGGTTTCAAAAAAACATGCTTTTATAATGTTGGAAAATTTTGGAAATAGCATGATCGATAGAATGAGAACAATGGAATGGCAACCTTTGTCATTTTTGTCTCTTTTTATTATTGGATTTGTTCTTGTTCATCTATTTATACATACAATAAAATAAACTCTCTCTCTCTCTCTCTCTCTCTCTCTCTCTCTCTCTCTCTCTCGTACCGTGCATCTAGGTAAAATGTCTACCACATATAAGTGCATATCTGTGCAAGGTTGGAAGAAAATAAATCTAGTCCTGGTTATTGTGCAGAAAAAGGAAAAGGTAATCCAGGTGGAGGTGGCCATGTTTATTTTGGTATATATATTTTTTTGGTTTGCTTGATTAAAACAGACAGAATACTGTCTTTTTACTTTTTAAAATACTACTTTTTCTTCAGGAAGGAACATCTGAAGGATTTTTATTCAGAATTTTATCATTATCTTTGCTATACAGGAACTTTTGATGATTAGAAAATGATGTTCAGTATGTATGCAGACCCTACAAAATTCTCATTTAGTTGCAAATTGGACTGGAAAATGCATGTTCTCTAAGGTTACATTATGTGACATATATATATATATATATGCATATGGAATCATGAACCTGTGAAAATGGGTCGTTAAAGCAAGTTTTCTAACTTAAGCTATTCAGTTGTCTGAATTTCTGAGATGAAGCTTGATGATTTTTATCTTTTAGAGTTTTCAGACTATTGTCTTCATTTTATTGTGATTTCCACAATGTTTTGGCTGATATGTCTTCTGGCTTTCTTTAGGTGTTTGTCGAACTCTGGAATCTACAAGGAACTTTGAACTACGTCCTTTACTGAATCCACAGGGGTTGCCTGTTCTGATTCCATTAATCATAACCAGGTACAAGTGTTAAAAATTCCTGTATTGTTACTCACCTGCAGTCAGGATTGAACTTGAAGCCTACAGATGATTGTTTCTTTAGAAGCTTAGGGAACCAACACATATTACCATTACGCTATGTGGACAGTTTAGAGTGAATTTTTGGGACTTATAAACTTAATGTTCTTACTTGACTAGGATTATTACTATTAAGTATGAGTTTTTACCTGTGCTCATTCTTGGATTGTTTTTTTGTTTTTATCTAACCTTTTTTAATTAACAGTTCCGATATTGAATTCATTTCTATACTTGGTCTACACAACAGGTCATTGGAGCTCAATATATTTGCTGATTCCTTAAGGAGTCTAATTCTCCAAAGTTTTTTCAACTTCATCCTATTAAATTTTGACCCTCGCCTAAAAATGCTATTCCAAGGTGATACACCGGAAGGAAGTGACACATTCCAACGGCCAGTAATCGAAAGAGATCGCGTGGGCGGATTAAGGCTTATGATATGGGAAAAGGTGAAGGTCCCATTCTGCCATTACAGTCATGTACCGGAAGAAAGTAACCTCTGAACTGCATGACAGTTATTTCCGCTTGATGACGATTAAACATTCGATTTCAAAGATCCAGTAGGAGATCATGTGGGCGTTGAGTTATTATTTAACTCAGTTGAGTTTGGGTCCCAGAGCAGTTGCCAGTCGAATTCCAGACAGTAGAGACAAGATGTGGTAGGGAAGGCCACACCCGACCGAGGGGGTTCTCGGAAACCCCCGATGCAGTTGCCAGCAGACTTCCAAACAGCTAGAGACCAGATGTGGTAGGGAAAGCCACACCCGACCGAGGGGGCACTCAGAAAACCCCCGATGCAGTTGCCAGCAGACTCCCAGAGGGTTAGAGACGAGATGTGGTAGGAAAAGCCACACCCAACCGAGGAGGCCCTCGGAAAGCCCCGATGGAGTGGACCCCAACATCAGGAGAACAAGAAAGACACAACGTGACGGTCATAACAGTGGGGTCAAAATATGAAGTTTACGTTCGGTCTCCAGCCTCCTCTCACATGCAACCCTTCATCAACCCTTTCGAACCCTTGCAATAAAGTGAGAGGTGAATATTTTTCTAAAGAAGTCCTTCTTGCTTCCTTTCTTCGTGCGTCTGTCGTTTGTCATGTGTCTGTTATCATTGCGTCGGTATGTATCCAGTATATATATGTATATGAGAATATAACAATCCCATAAGGGCAGATAGTTTCTCTTTTCCTTCCATATATGGTCCACCATACCTGACTTTTCAATCTCACCTTGTACTACTGCATTCCGATGTTCTTCTAGCCTTACTTTTAGTGTGCGACCTGTCTTGCCTTTGTATATTTTACCACAACTGCAAGGGATGGAGTAAACACAGTTCTTGGTCCTGTTGAATTCCCTTGATGGCTTGATCCAGTAGAGATACCTCCGGAGAGTTGAACCACTTGTGAATATTGTGAATATATAGTTTGAGACACAACCTCCATTGCAACAACTACTCAGAGCATATAACATTGGCTTCAAGAAACCTGGATAAGAGGATAAAGGACAATACTAAAAACTCACCATGGTATATCTGCCCTATGTCAAAGGAATAGCCAAAAGTATCCAAAGGATATGTAGTCTATATGTAGTCAAACTCCCGAGTCTGACAAACTCCCGAAGAAGGCCAGAGGACATATCGGTCGAAACATTATGGAAATAACAATAAAGATGAAGACAATAGTCCAAAAACTCTTAATGATAAAAGTTAAGCTATTCACTTGAAAGGATCTAACTTTGAGAATAACTTAGATAATTTTAGTGATATTAACAGACTAAAATAGATTGATTGATATGAAGAGTGATAGATCAATATGAAAAGTTAAAAAGATAGATGTGAACAAACTGAGATCGACAGATTTAGATATATACATGACATGAGTAGACTGAGAACAAAGAGAGATGTAAATAGAACTGAGATTGGTATAGACCAGGGCCCGTTGGCTGGTGCTGTTGAATACACCGACTGCATCTCTACAGAGGGGTAAGACCCCACGAAAGAGTGTCCTAGATATGACATTAACCAATCTGATGATGAGGTTCCAGTGATGCTACAGCTTTGGAGAATGTGGAGTACCCCTTTATTGCCATCACTCCCAGGTCCACTCCAGCCAGGAATAGTAACACCTAAAAGGGTCCCATCTCTGAGTCAAATGGAACTGTTTGACATTTAAACTGAGTGTAAACAAATGACTTATACTAAATTGAACTGTTTGATCATTTAACAGTGTCTAAACAAATCTGATGTTTAATTGATTAGTTAGTGATACATAGCAATACTTGGAACCATTTAACTTTGTTAACTTATGCTAAATTGAATTGTTAGAAATAGAACTGTTTTATCATTTAACTGGGTGTATCTAAAAATGTGTTTATGAAACATATATTTAATATATATGTGAAAATAGGATCTGACTTTAAATTACCCTCAAGAGTTGATATACCATAAAACCAAACCAATCAACTTAATTCATTCCCAATTATATGGTTTAAAGTCACTATTTCTATTTAATAATATCATTTGTTTGTGCAGTTATACTGTTTCAAGTATTCCAATTGCCAATAAATTTAAAGTAGGTGTCTGGTTTACTGGGCCTAATGAGTAGAGTGTTCGCCAATAGTCTGGGAGACCTGGGTTCAATCCCAGGTCGCATCATACCAAAGACTTTAAAAAATGGTACTTGATACCCCCTTGCTTAACACACAGCATTATATGGTACATATCAAGGGTTAAGTGGAGCAATCCAGGGAAAGGAGTAGCGCCCTCCCCTACACCTCGGTGTTGAAGCTATTGAAATGGGTGCCTTCTGGTCACACTCGACTACAGTCACCAACTTTATTTACTTTTTTACAACTATTCCTATCAAATACAAATAATTTGCAGAGTTGATAAATGGTTACAAGTATTTCCATCCAACATTAATAATTCTTCTAATAATCATTTGTTTACACATGTTTATATGGATTCGTTTATTCCTATCAAATGCAAATAATTTTCAAACTGATTGATTTAACTCATAAATGGGATCCTAACAGGTACTAATGTTTTAGATCAGAGTGATGGCAATGAGAAGGTACTCCACACTCTCTATATCTCCAGAACTGGAGCCTCACCACCAGGTACAGTTTAATGTCATACCATGATACTAGAGATTAGATTAATTGACTGATTTATTTTAATGGAGTATCAACCCGTCTAGGGCTATTTTATGCCTGAATGTTAGGGAATCTTTACTGTATGTCCATAATTCCATTTTTTATTAAATAGTTTCTTAAGATTTTTCTTTTGCTTGTGGTCCTATAAAATATAAATGATTTTTTAACAAATCTACTTGACCCATAGATCCTATTCTGGGTCAGAGTGGACCTGGGAATAATGAAAATGAAGGATACTGTCAGTGTATTCTCAGCCTTGTCAACAGGAGGTTAGTAATTCTGTTGCTTCTATTCGAGAGCATCATTGGTTGTGACTATTATAAACTTAGCTTGATTGACTTTTCATAATAAAACTTCAGAAATAATGAAGTTTAACAGTTCAAGTTCCAATAACTTCGTCATTTTGTGTTGTTCACTAAAAAAAGAAAAATTGACTTATCATTGAAAGAAGATTTTTTTTAAAAAGTAGAACACTGCTACATGTACCATTAAAATGACAAACATAATTCTTTCCTTGGAAAAGTTGCAACAGTAACCAAATTTCTAGCAGACATAAAACTCTTTGAAGCAATGAACATTCAGATATATTGGCAAAATAACTCTTGAGCTAAAATGGAAAAGACAACAGCCGGATTGGTTAGTTACATTGCGAATGTTCAAATTTTGACCATAAGTTCATTATAGAAAAGCAGGAGGTTAAAAAGTGGGACACAGTCTGAAAAAATACCAATTGACTTTCTTCCAGGAAATTCTGATTGAATTAGCAAACTTTTTGGAAAATATTGACATCGCTAAATCTGTCACCTTTCATTTATTCCAGACCATCTATTACAGAGCAATATATAAGGATGCACCCCTGGGTTATCAAGTATGCTATTGTATGTCTTTATGTCAAGCTTGGCTAAACTTTAATATCTACTTTTATTTATTACAAAGAAATGTAGACTTGATTTCGAAGTTTAAAATATAAAAATAATTGCGATAAAAGCTCACAACAAGGAAATAATTAGTGGAGAAATTGTTGAAGCCTAAAGGTTGATTATACCTGATATTTGCCCCAAATTCAGTTGATAAGAAGTAAATTTAGTCATTCTCAGTATTTTCACTATTATCCAAATAGAAATCTCTTCCTACAAACAATTACACTAGTATGACTTATACTTCAAACTGGTCGATTACAGAATATCTATCTATCTATCTATCCTTTTCCGCTCATATCTATCTATCTATCTATCCTTTTCCGCTCATATCTATCTATCTATCCTTTTCCACTCATATCTATCTATCTATCCTTTTCCGCTCATATCTATCCTTTTCTGCCCATATCTATCTATCTATCTATCTATCTATCCTTTTCCGCCCATATCTATCTATCTATCCTTTTCTAATGATTATTATAATGATTAGTATTTGTGGTGAACTGAGTTGACTAACTAACTAAAAATCAAACTGTTCAAGATTGATAAAAAACAAAGTTCAGCTTTCAATTTTTTGCTGATATAAGTTTGTTTCTCTCTGATCTCTCTTCTATTGTGTCCCTGTGCCAGACAAACCTAACCATAATAGATATCTATAAACTCAGGTCTCTCCTGAAAAAGATTATACCGAACATTGCATGATGGTTTGAGTGTTTGTTAATGGTCCTGCAAACCTGGGTTCAATCTCCGGTCGAGTCATACCAAAGACTCAAAAAAATGGTACTTGATGTCTACTTGCTTAACACTCAGCATAATAAGGTAGGGATCAAGGGTAAAGTGTAGCAATCCAGTGAAAGGAGTATCCCTCTCCCCTACACCTCAGTGTGTTAGCTATTGAAAAGGGAGCCTTCGGGTCACCTTCCAACTTTACTTACAAAGTGCTCCAGTAGTGTCGCCTTGTGCCAGATTAAGTTAAAGTAAATATTTTCACAAACAGATCTTAACATCCACTCAGAAAAAGGAAAATGCGAATATCATGCTATTTTGTAATTTTATGAGCATTAAAATTTTAATTCTTTGCAAGAACAATAATCGCAACCTGCCTACTTTTAGAGAATTTTAAAACAGTTCAAATTTCTTTCTTTAAAAAAATGTAAAAAATTCCTTTTCTTCAAACAAAAAGAAAATCTGAGAAAAAAAAATGCTAAGAATTCTGATCTGTGTTCATTCTTGTGGAGAATATTCCCAAATCATTTTTCGAGTGAAGTCGGCAGAAACAAATTTTCTATGTGACTGAATATTTGAAAAATTTTTTTGATTTGGAGGGAAACCCCACGGGATAAAGCAAAATTGATAATTTTTTTTAGAAAAAACTAAATTAGGGTAACTAAAGAGCAAAATAAAAACATTTTCAAGTCCACTACATAAATATAAAAATACAAAAAAAAAAACAATGCATTCTAGGACACCCACACATTCACAGTCCT
Organism: Sepioteuthis lessoniana; assembly: GCA_963585895.1. Lineage (NCBI taxonomy): Eukaryota > Metazoa > Mollusca > Cephalopoda > Myopsida > Loliginidae > Sepioteuthis > Sepioteuthis lessoniana. The sequence goes on along the minus strand of OY757904.1, from coordinate 15,937,022 downwards.
TTATCTCTCTCTCTCTCTCTATATATATATATATATATATATACACACACACACACATTCACCACTTTGTTCATGTCTATTTACCAATTATACTCATTCAAACCCTTAAATGTATATATATATATATATATATATATATATCTGCATGTATGTATTTAGTCGTTTTAAGATATATACACATTCATACAATGCAATACAAATCAATACTTTTATGTTGATAAGTAAAATCTGAAAACTATGTTATTGGCAAAATCATGTTATTTTTATAGATGTTTGCTTGCTTGCACGTAGACATTTTTAAAATCAAACAAAACCACTTTCTTGTAGATCCATATATTCAACACCATGTATATGTATGTATGTATGTATGTATGTATGTATTTATCCATCAAGGGTGAGATGCAACACAAACTCAATATTTAAATGGAGTATGGCCCATTTGAATTCAGAGTTTTCCTTCTAGACTGGTTGCCATACCATTGCATAAGATCCTAGACGGCTCCGACATATATCCATACCCGTATATATCAATAAGCATATATCTATATATATATGTGCATGTGGGTGTACGTTGATATAATCTGAAGCAGTGGGTACAGAAAAATAATCTTTGCTTGTATTTTTTAAGTGTAGGCTTGCACATACATATATTTTAAAACTAATAGATACATGGGTTGTAAGAAGAGTTATCCATGGTTGATTGGTTGGTGAATGGTTGGGAAATTCTGGGGTTCGTATCTGCCTCCTTTTTTTTCTTATTACCCCATTTATTTGTCTTCTTTTTGTTTGTGGAAGGAGTAATAAAATTAAGGAAAGAGACAAGGATACCTTTAGACTCAAACTTTATTTTTGGGTTTTATGACTATACTATGGTGTAGAATGTTTTCCTGGGCCAGTAGAAATAGTTGCCTTTCCCCAAGATATCTTCAGCCATTACAAGTTTGAGAGTCTATCAGGTTTCTCACTGCTACTAGCAGGACACATAGCTTCTGCTAAGTCCTGGGACCCTGCCTGCATGTGAACTCCTCACTAGAAGTCGAGAGAAAAAGATCCATCCAAACAGGCAGATAAAAGCTAAATAAGTGAGTATCTCCTTGGAGCCAAGAATCCCTTCTTTTTAAGCATGCGCTGATTTCACTTCCTTTCAGAGGCCCCCTAGGAAACTGCATTTATCTAGAAAAGGATTAACTATGAATGAAACATTCATTTTCTTCAAAATCTCATCTAAGCATTCAATTTACTTGCTTCAGTGTGTTTTCTTTACAACTTTATATTAACTCACAGAACACACGCAATACCCATCCACCATCTTTAATACAACTTTAAAAGACTACTAAAAAGACAAGGGACATTACTAGGTATTTACAATTCTCAGGTTACATAACTCAGAATTCAACACTGTGCGTTTCCCATTCTGAAACTTCTTTTGATATGGTTTGAAGCTTAATCATCATATTTCTTTTAATGCCTCAGATCTTACCTTTTAGATAAATCTTCAGTTTAATGAAAGAAGATAAAGTTACACTGAGTTAGTTGTGGTGTGCATGGAGGGTGCTGCAGTTGCACTTTTCTTTGTTTTTGTATCGTTACTTCGATCAACACGGTACCATCTTGAATATCAGTAGGTGTTATATTTCTCAGGTACCAGGCGAACACAGTTTTTACAAATATGAAAGTTTATTTTCTGACAACCATATTTCACAATGTTTGTCAGTGAAATAAGAGAGAAAATAGAGTAAAAGATAATAGTTGTTTCATAGAGACAAAAGAACATTTGTAATACGCAGACAACTAAACACTGACTTCTATTCATTTTTCCTGACCAGCTGTCACTCATCCCAGTGGGGCCATTTGCCTCACTGGACCCAAATCTCCCCAGTGCTGTATCAACCCTCTGCTTCTGGCTCTGAACACCCTGAACTGAACTAATAGCAAAAATTGCCCTGCTTATATAATATATTAATTATTCTCCTCAACTAATGATGAGATGAACACATGTCATGAACTTTCCATAAACTCGACAGCTAAAACAGCAGTCATTCGATTTGTTTATTTTCTGACAACCATATTTCACAATGTTCGTCAGTGAAATAGAGAAAATAGAGTCAAAGATAATAGTTGTCTACTGCAGCTTTCAAAACAACCTGTCAACCCCATGCTGTGACATATTCACCATTTGACCTTTCCCATGCGATTTACATTTCAACTCACAGATTTTATTTTAATCACAGTTTATTACTTCAAATACAATAATCAGTTAATATAATTAATTACCATCCTTAATCATAGTGCATTTCGCCATAAAAAATTTATTCCAAAAGTATCAAGAATGACTTAATTTTAAAAAAATTGTCCCTGACACAATTAGTTGAAATCTAGACCTCCTCATTTTATTATAAAAGTTGTTCATCTGTAAACACATCTTCATTTAAATTTGAATATTAGAATAGTGAAGCTTGTGTCTCGATACATTTTGATTACATCTCATAGAAATATTAAATACATTTATAGCAACCGAAAAAATATATTTATATATGATTAAGAAGAATCCTTATGGAAATAATTGAATTCTGAGTTTTACTTATTCTAAAGCTTGAGGAATTATTAAGAAAATCTGGAAATTTCAAGCCAATCATCTTTGAAAGGTCATACTATTAGGGATCTCTTGATATATGGAATTCTATCCTTCTATGATTTTGCTTTTTATTTTCTCTTTTTTAATCATCTTTTCTTTTTGTTACAAAACTTAATTCTATCGTTTTAGGCTCTTCAATTTTGTCACATCTTTGCTAAATATTGAAGAAATAAAAAGCTTAAATATATTCCATTCTGACATTTTATCTCATCCTATTATGGCTGGAGAATAAAAGAATTATATTTTTGTATTTAATGAAATTCAAGCCACTTATCACCTGTATACTTAGCCAAAAGCATTTGATTTAATTCAGTTAAAAAACAGAGAAGTTGCCTAGTGAGGAATTGTGGGTGAGAATCTCTTTTCGTTATTTTAGCCACTTTCCCATCATTGATATGTAACCAGTTTGTCTCTCTTCTATCGCTGCTTTTGGGTAAGCTGCATGCATTGGTTCCAATTATTCAACAGTTTCTTGTGAGAACTCATTTTGCAGTCTCTTGTGAGCAGTATTTGTTCTTTCAGAGCATTCCTTACACTAGATAGACACATTCCATTCCAACAGTTTCTTTCAGAATTATCATATTTACCAACCCCTCCGCTCGGACAGGATATGACACAAGGTCAATTTCTTAAAGTGGAGTTTAACAGGTTTGAATTCAGAGTTTTCCTTCTCCTAGACTAGTTGCCTCACCAAAGCTGAAGAACCTAGTCTGCCCTACTATCTACCCATAGCTGGAGGGAGAATAATTGGATACATACCTTTCCCAAGTGCTATGTGAAATGCAATCAGTCTCGTCCAGAATTTGAACTCGTGTCGCCGTGTCCATTTTCTGCGACAATAACCATTACACCATGGGCACCTCTTTCAGAATTATGGATCAAACTCGTTCCTGAACATTTTTCTCCCAACTATTATCTTAGACTTTTTATCCAGGGTTGGTTGGTTGTTTTATGGCGTATCAACCCTTTTTGGGTCATTTAATACCAAATTAAGTCATTTTGATAAAAGTTTCATACAATTCAGTTTAGTTCAAGTATAGTTATTTTTTCACACAGTTGAATGTCAAAACAGTTCTATTTCAAACAATTCAGTTTAGTATAAGTATACAGTTTGTACAGAGTTAAATGTAAAGACAGTTAATTTCAAACAATTTAGTTTAGCTTAATTACAGTTTTAGTTCTATTTAACCCATAGATAGGACCCTATCAGGTACTACCACTCTGGGCCAGAGTGGATCTGGGAGCAGTAGCAATGAAGAGGAACTCTACATTAGCCAGAACTACAGCATTACTGGAGCCTTGCCATCAGATTGTTTAGTGTCATATCCAAGATAGTCGTTGAGTGGGGAGTCTTTTCCCTCTGCAGAGATGCAGTCGGTATATTCTACAGCCCCAGCTGACTGGGCTAGGGGATTGATAAGTATCTGTCCATATCATAGTTTTAGCAGAGTTGTATGGCATTATCGTAATTGTCTTAAAAAATGGACATGGTGACCTGAGTTCAAATTCAAGATGAAGCTGTGTGTGTCACTTAATACTAATTCCCTTTGGAAAGGGATTAATTAATCTGTTCTCTACCTGGCTTGAGGTAATTAGCAAAGCAGACTGAACTCTTTAATCTTGGTATGGCAACTTTTTTTAGGAGAAAAAAAAAACTCTGAATTCAAACCAGCTTAATTCCATTTAAAATTGAACTTGTGTTAAATCCTGCTTGTCGGAAAAGGGTATTAGTTTGGTTGGGTTTTATGGCATATCAATCATTGAAGGTTATTTAGTGCCAGATACTCTTTATTCATATACATTAGATATATGTGATTTGGTTTGGTTGGGTTTTATGGCATATCAACCATTGTAAGTCATTTAATGCCAAATCCTATTTATCCATATATATTAGATATATATATGAATTGTGGACACATTTTGTTAATAACATTCCTAAATTAGCCTGCGCTCTTTTTAGCACCAGTTAAATGATTTCATGTATTGCTATATAACAGTCACAATTTAACATCAGCCATTTGTTTGCATACAGTTTGTTTGATTTGACCCATTGATAGGTCCCTGTCAGGTGCTACCACTCTGGGTCAGAGGGGACCTGGGAGCAATAGCAATGAAGGGGTACACTACATTTTCCAAATCTTCAAGGCTAGAACCTTGCTGTCAGATAGTTTAATGTCATATCTAGGACACTCATCGAAGTGGGGGTCTTACCCCTCTACGGAGATGCAGTCATTGTATTCTACAGCCTCAGCCAACTAGGATACTCAAGGGTTGGGTAAATACATACCTAGTCTTAATTTAGTTGTTGGTTGGGTTTATGGCATATAAAACCTTCTCAGTTATTTAACGTCAAATCCATTTTTAAGCAAATAGTTCTATTTCAAACAATTCAGTTTAGCATGAGTACACAAGTTAATTGTCAAAAACATTTCTATTTCAAGCTATTCAGTAAAGTCAAACAGTTCTAATTCAAACAATTCAGTTTAGCATAAGTATGCAGTTCTATTTAACCCATTGATAGGGCTCTTTCAAATATTGCTATATAACAGTCACAATTTAACATCAGTCATTTGTTTGCATACAGTTTGTTTGATTCGACCCATTGATAGGTCCCTGTCAGGTGCTACCATTCCAGGCCAGAGTGGACCTGGGAGCAATGGCAGTGAAGGTGTGCTCTGCATTCCCCAAAGCTCCAGCATCACTGGAACCTCACCATCAGATTGTTTAGTGTCATATCAGGACACTCATTGGTGGTGGGGTCTTACCCCTCTGCAGAGTTGCAGTCTGTGTATTTTACAGCCCCACCCAACTGGGCAACTTAATTTAGATTTCTGCAATGTTCTTCCTTAGTAACAACACCCTTTTGTTATGACTCTCACTTTAATTTGTGATTTTATGGCCCTTCGTCTTTGGAGGTGCTAGTAATGTAACTCTGTTATCTAAACCACTCTATTTTCAATGTAAAAAGGAAAAGCATACAAAATAAACACAGCCGAAATTAAAAACAACAGGAAAGCAGAGAATACAAAAAACAAAAACAAAATATTACCAATGAACATTATAACCAACAGCAAAAAAAAATTCTTAAGATAAATATAGTGACGAACACCTCCAGAAAAATCGACAACAAACAAAAAAAAACCACTCCATGTTTGAAGAAGAAATTTAGGTAAACAATGCAAAAAAACTCTCCAGAAAAGACACCCCCAAATACTCAAGGATTGTGGAATATTTAATGATGAAAAAGAAAAAAAGAAACAAATATAAATAGGGTCCAAAGCTAAACTAATTCAGGAGATAGAAAAAAAGAAAAAAAAAAAAAAGAACACAGTATCTGAAATAGCCTGAAAATAATGCCCACCTGCCCCAAAACAAAACAAAAAAACCCACTCACATCACCAAATAAATACTCTAAGAATGAGGAATAATAAATGACAAATAAAAATAGGGTCCAAAACTTTACTTATTCAGGAGATAGAAAAAAAGAAAAAAAAAAAGATAAATAAATATAGGGTCCAAAACTTTACTAATTCAGGTGATAAAAAAGAAAGCAAATAAAAAAAAGAGAGAAAAAATGAGCAGCATATTTCAGGTCTCCTTGTCTCATATCAACTTCATTTTTGCAAAAATCTCAATTCCGAAGAAGCTATACTTATAGCAAAACATGACAATTTGATTTTTCAGATATAGAAATATGAATATGACATAAACATAATGTACAAAGAGTTTTTAAAAAATTCTGATAAGTTTTTGATCCTTTTTTAGACACATTATTTTGTGCTCTTTCATCTTTTGCAAATATGAAGTGGCCCTTTGAACTAATTATTCATGACCATCCAACATATAGCTGGCCATGTGGAACGGACCATATCTGCTGCACTATCTATTGTCAAAAGACACTTTTGTACTTCTTATCAAAGTTTTTATCTTACTCAGTTTGGCCAAAGAGGTCATATTTTGCCATCTGATGACCTCAAATGATCTGAGTGGTGATTTTTGTATAATCTATGAGGTGGGATCAAAAAGTATTGAAACTGAATTAAAATTTTTTTTAAATCTCAGGATTTAAAATTTAAATGAAAACATGTGCACAACCGAGTTATTTATATAATAAAGGGATAATGTCTAGGTGTTTAGACAAGTGTTTAGCTGAATAAGTGCTGCTTCTCAATAATTTTGGTTTGGTTTGGTCACTTTGTTCAATTGCATATCAACTTTTATTGAATTATTTATTTGAGTTTGGTGTGGTGGGTATAATGGCTTTCCTGTATTTCCAAAGGGCATTTGTCCTAAAGTGAACGTAACAGTGTGACTGGAGTTCAAACTTGCTTACTTAGAGGCAGCAGCCCAGCACTTTAGCCATTAATCTAGAGGGAGTCCTCACAAATATTTTTTGGTCAGCAATCTAAATGAGTTAGTGACAATTTGAGCCAGATTCTGTACTTTTTGAATGAGATGTTTTTATTGTTAAACACAGAAATATATACAATAGTCACACCTTTCATATTACTCTGACCTACCCGTCTTTTATTTTCTTGTTTGTATTCATTATTAATTGGAGGACTGATCCTTAAATGTATAGAAGGAAGCATGTATTAATTTTGACATACAACATATAATTATCCATCATTGTAAGATATATTTTCTAATACAGAGTTGAATGTACTAATGTTTCTTGATTAGATTCTTTGATTACCAAGGACCCTTTTTGCTTTTGTTGGTAACTCTTAAAAATAATTGCTAAAATGTGTAAAATTAACAAAAATCATATAAATATAAATAAAATTCTTGTTTCCTAAATAAAATTTCATCGCAAGAGTAAGGTTTGAAGGAGAATATTAGAAGAAATACAACAGTGTATCTATGCATCCTATGAAAAGAAAAGTTTTTGAGGTACAGAGATCAATAGAAGATTTGCTGCAATAAATATAATGAATGGAGAAAATTATTGTTTCATCTATTTTGTATCTCTACTTTCATAGAGACCTTATTTAAATGATTCAGTGACAATTCTCAATATTTTTTGACTGACAGTCTAAATACTTTTTGAATAAGCAGTTTCTGGCTAAATAGGATTTTTGAGTTTAGTACCTTCCATATTCAACAAACTAATTTGTGAGTGATTTTTCTTATTTCCTAAATTAAAAACGTCCTCCTGGTGTAATGGTTAAAGCAATGGACTACAGAATCATTGTAAGTGAGTTCCAACTCCGGTTGCGATATTACATTCACTTTCAGGCAAATACCCTCGGGAAAGGTATGAACCCCTTCATCCTTAATTGTTTTGTAATGGTGAAAGTATCAGTTCTTATCTGATCATCTAAGAAAGGCTGAATAACACCTGTTTAGGCAAATGATTGTTTGGTCACACCAAGTACTGTTAACTATTGTTTGTGGATGACCCAGCAGAACATAGAAAATATACTAACAATTTTCAAATGGATTAAAAAAAAATATATATATATATATATATATATATATATATATATATATATATATAATGAAATAGAAGTAAAATTAGGCAAAATTATGTCAAGAATTTGCAGCTATTTAAAAAAATATTCATTACACACACAAAATCATATATATATATATATATATATATATATATATGTAAAGTCGTAAAGCCTACATTTATCTTAGTTGATTCTGCCAGGGTTTTTTTCTTTTAGCTAGGCATTGCAGCACTATTTGATTATTTTAAAATAATATGGGTGTCGTTAATTTTTTCTTTTTTTATTGAATTTTTTTCCCAGATATCAGTTTGTATAATTTTTCTTTGCAAATTGTATCATCTGAGTTTTTTCTCGCTATTAGAATGTCATAGGTTTGGCCTAATAAGTAGAGCATTCACCAATGGTCCGATAGACTGAGGTTCAATCCCAGGTTAAGTCATACCAAAGACTTAAAAAATGGCACTTGATCCTGCCTTGCTTAACACTCAGAATTATAAGGTAAGGTTCAAGGGTAAAGTGGAGCAATCCAGAGAATGGAATAGCACCCTCCCCTACCCCTCGGTATATTAGCTATTGAAAAGGGAGCCTTTGGGTCACCCTTGACAAAGGTCACCAACTTTATTTACCAGGGAATGGAGAAGTGCCCTCCCCTACTCCTTGGTGTATTAGCTATTTGGGTCACCCTCTAAAAACCTGAAACCACCCCAGCTGCTTCGTTTTGCCTCAATTTTTCATATGTACCAACCCCTCCGCTTGGGCAGGATATGATACAAGGTCAATTTTTAAGTGGAGTTTAACAGGTTTGAATTCAGAGTTTTCCTTCTCCTAGACTAGTTGCCTCACCAAGGCTGAAGAACCCAGTCTGCCCTTCATGTTTGTGTTAACTGTCAGGTTGACTCAATGATTAATGGGTTTTAATAGCATGTCAATCTGGGTTAATTTATGCTTTAAGTTTAGGGAATTGCATTCATTGTATATCTATATTTACATCTTTGAGTAATTGTTTAAAAAGAGTTTTTTGCAAGCAATTATATCAAGTATTCCTACTAAATACAAATAATTTGCTCCCAATAATAGAGTTTCAAGTATTCCTCTTTAATAATCATAGGGTTTCATGAAATTATTTCTATTCAATAATAATGATTTGTTTGCACACAGTTAGATGGATTCAATTAACTAATAATAATAATAATCCATTGAAAATAATCATAAATATTTTAAAGAAAATGACCTTGAACTGAACCTGATTATGTGTGATTGCGGCAGAAGATTTAACAGTTTATGGGGTTTATGTATCCATAAGGCACACTGGTGCAAACAACGTAATTCTCCTATTAGAGAATGTAAATCAAATGATGGGGGTTATGAATCTGGACTACACCTACAGTGTTCAGGATCCTATGGTTGAGTGTCAGTGCCCAGGAGAAATCCTTAGCTAGCCAAGAATCCAGTGGCCCAAAGGGAACCAGAAAGTTATTTGGACAAATCTTGACCAAGAACTTTCATTTATCATTGTAATCAATCTTAAGGAACCTATTAGATAGTAGATCATTATTTTTTTTCGTACAATTCATTCAATTCATATGGCATTTTTGCTGTGTTTTGTTTAATTTAAGATGCAGGTGCACATCCTATTTACCAACCGCATAACTTAGATGGCCTGTCATAGAAATCTTCTTTTTTTAATTGTTCAACAGTACTCTACCATCCTCTGAGCTCCAGATGTTGAGTTTCACCATAAATTACAGTTTAGTATCTGTTATGTACTCAGAAAGGGCATAAAATAAGACAAACATGTATTAAGAAAAAAGAATAAAGGTTATATTTTACTGTAAAACAAGTAATACAATGTAACCAGTGTAGCTCTTGCTTCCTACTTCCTGTGTGGATTACAGTAAAATATTATATCATTATTGGAAGAATCCATTGTGTATCGAAAAATAAGGATGATACCACAACAGTGTCATTCCCAGAACACCCCTTTTTCTGGGTCTTATTTTTGTAAGCGATAAAGACTGCTTATTCAAAGCCCCACCATCAACAACAAAAAGACAGTCAAGGTTGATTTAAGGTGACACAGTAAGTTGTGAAGAAAACAAAAGAGGAATTTTACAAGGCCTGCAAACCACTGTACTTTCTGATCAAGAAAAATCTTTATTGTGACCCTTTTCTTTATTCAACTTCAAGTAGATTACAACAATATGGGTACATTCCCATGTTAATTCAATACGTTAAGTATTTCTAACCAAAACTGATTCAAGTATTTTCAAGATATAGTTAATTTTTTTCTTGGCTACAGAGTTTCAGTGCAGTAGAGTTTGATCATAAGAAATACCTAATAATAACTGTTTTGTTTAAGTTCCTCTAAAAATAATAAAATCATGGTATCTTTGGATTAGAAGAAAATTAATATATCATTAAACATTATTTTGAGTATATTTACTTATGAGAGATACTGTAGTTACACCATCAACAAGCCATCTGACTCTATTGGCCATCACTTTTGGCTGGTCCTCTAGACTGCATCCAGGGTTTGCACAGAGCTTATGAACTTAAGTCTTTGTCAGTTGGCCTACACTGGTGTATCCATGTGTGGCTGTCCACAAGAGAATATCACTTATTTGTTCATCCTTATTTTCTCGGCAGTGCCTTGCATATCTTCTTTGTTTTATTTGGATGGCTTGTTAGATAAGAGGTAAGTGACCGTACAGATGCAGTTTTATGAGGTGCTACTTCCAGGATTTGTTCAGAACAGCTCACAAAATTCTTGTATCTTTCTAGCTTTTTCTCCATGTGTTTTGTGGGAGTCCATGTGGTGCAGCCATTTAGCAGTACTGAGACATCCACAGCTAGGAAGGATTCCTATTTTATCTTAACAGAGATCAGATTTCCAAAGGACTGATTGCTAATCAATGGCAGTCCATGCCTTTCCTATGTATACACTGACATCACTTTCAGTAGATGAGATACTGCTACTGAGGTATGTGAATTGATGTACTAATGTTGTATAGCTATATATATATACTAATATAAGCAGAAACATAATCAAAGATAATGACAAACTTCAATGAATGAATGAATACACTTCTTTACAAAAATATATCTCTCACACTTTATTCTTGATGTTTCTTTCATGTGTGAGAGATGAGTGGAGAAAGGGACAGACTGCTATATTGAGCCAAGTTCTTCTCTTGACCATAGCAGCACTTATTCTGCATCTTGGCTGAGTTGCTCAACCGGGGGTCGCTGAGGGCCACAATCCTCAGACTGCAAGCTGGCTCTCACTCTGGCCTTCCTGTCTCCAACCAACTCAACTGCCACCAGCACCTGTTTCCATTTCAATCATACATCCTAGATGCATCAGGGAGGTCTTCAGAGATGCACTGTCTTCATCGCTGATTTCGAGTTATTTCTGCATCATATCAGCTCCGACAGTAACCCCAGCATGACTCTGGAAGAGCCAAGTCGCCTCCTTGATCGCGATGTGCTATGCTCGTGCCTCTACCAAAGCAAAAAAACTAAGCCTATATTCTTTCATAATGCCCACCTGGTTCCGCTTCTTCTTCCGTTTATTTACACAGGTGCATCTCTTGATTGACGGCTTGGTTAAGGGTCTATATATAACACTAATATCAGAGACTTGCTGGTTAATATGGAGATGGCTCCATCATAGGAAAGAAACTGTAATGGGAAATTCAGCAATATATATGTATATATTAATACATTATATATATTCTGGAAATACTGAACATGAACAAAAAAAGAGAGTGACATAAAACTTTGATATATTGCGATACAATTGCAAATTACCATAATTTTTGAGAGCATGGGTCAATTTGTAAATAATAAAACAGAAGAATAATTTGATAAAAACTCTGTCACAGATAATTTTTGTTTCTTTAACTATTCAGAAATAAACTGAGGCTCACGTCAAACTCATTACAATATCTTTGATACATTATATGTAAATGGCTATTTTGAATCAAATAAAATATTGTATCTTCATATAAGAATCTAATAGATATAAGTAAAGTTGGCGACTGTAGTCGAGGGCAACCAGAAGGCGCCCTTTTCAATAGCTACTACACTAAGGTGTAGGGGAGGGCCCAACTCCTTTCCCAGGATTGCTCCACTTTACCCTTGATACGTACCTTGTATTGCTGAGTGTTAAGCAAGGAGGTATCAAGTAACATTTTTAAAATCTTTGTTAAGACGCAACCTGGGATTAAACCCCAGTTTCCCGGACCCTTGGCAAACACTCTACCCTCAAGTCTAATGAGAACAGTTATCAAATAAATATAATCCATCTAATAAGTAGACAGCTGTATTTTAAGACATATAAGACCTCTTCTTGTAAGATTTAATATTTTAGTATTATGAAGTTTGGCGAGGGACAAGTCTGGTAAACCTACAGGACACCTCAACTCATCTACAGATCTGACATGAGATATACAAAGTTCCAAAAAGAATTGATACTGAAGTTATATTTACCAAGACAGAAATGAACAATGAACAAAATTTTAATTTCTTCATAACAATCAACACAGTTATTTCAATTGTGAAAGACTCTTTGAAACTACTCTTTTGATTTGATCAGACGTGACACTATCATACTTTTTAATTTTATTTATATCCTCAGATCTTACTTTTTGGATGAATCTTTAATTTAGGAAACAAGAAAAAGCCATACAGAGTTAGGTCTAATACTGCACTTACACATTCTTGGTTTGGTTTTCTTTGTTTAATGGCATATCAACTCTTTTCACGTTATTTAATGCCAAAGCCATTCTCCAAGAAGAACAGTATTGGTACTATTTAACCCATAGCTGGGAGGATAAGGGGGTTCATACCTTTCCCAAGGGTATTTGCTCGAAAGTGAACGCAATAGCGCGACTGGAGTACGAACTCACGTACTACGATTCCGCAGTCCATCGCTTTAACCATTACACTATGAGGACACCCCCTCTTACATATTCTTGTTTTTCTTCAACAAATATTTTGTCAAAAAGTATTGAGTTGTCAAGACAGAGTTTAGGCATCTTCATTTTGTTATATAATTTGGCAATCTGTGAACATGTTTTGGAGTATTCTTTGATTCCTTTTAATATGATTATTTCAAACTCCTTCCGAAGAGAACAATTGAAAAATATTTTCAAATATTTGACTGCTGCAACATATTTATTCACCCAACCCCTCTGTCACAGGCAGGATGTAACATGAAGTCAGTTTTTAAGCAGAATTAAGGTGGTTTAAATAGAATTTTTCCGTCTCCTAAAGTGGTTGTCAAATCAAGGCTAAAGAGATTAGTTTGCCCTCCCATTTATCTATAACTGGAGGCAGAAGAGAGAGATTCAGGCTTTTCTGAAGTGTATTTGCACAAAGTAAAATACAAATAGCTCATCCAGGAAGTGAACTTAGGTTGGCAATTCCATTTCCGACAATGATAACTGTTAGGATAAGTACACTTCCTACTATGTAAAATATATAAAATAAACTAAAAAATGTAGAAGTCATCCCCCAGATATTGTAGAAGCAATATGATACTCACCGTTGCAGTGGGATTCCAACTAGTGTCCACTTAGTAGATAAGGGAGCAAGCTGTTACTCAATACAGTCCCTGCATCACTGGGAGCATAATGCAAAATGATGGATATTTATCTAGCACCATATTAACACTGATACTAGCAGCAAATCAGGACTCAAGGAATGAGACCACTCAGATGCGAGAGTGGAATATTTCGGAGTGTTATAATTAACAATTGCTTTGCTCTACTCAATATTATACTAACTCACTTAATTCAACAAAAAAGAAGTAGTTTTTGTTGAAATACTAATATTTTTAGTACTGTATTGTTTCCATAGGTAAAAATATTTGAAAAGAGTGAGAAGTAGTATATAATAATTAATCTTAGCTTAGTTTGGCCTAAGGTCAAATTATGAAAATAATAAGATTATATTGCACAAGTCTTTTAAATAAGAACTTGGTTGCAAGCATTTAAAATCCTACAGTTTACCATGGCTATTTATTAATCTTCACTGAGTCAAACATAAGGTCAAATTACGAGAATAAAAAGTTAGAACATTGTGTTGCACTGGTCTTCCAAATACAAAGGGCTTTGCTTGCAGTGAAGATCTGAATTCAAAAACCCTTGCTTTTACATGTGCTTGAACATTAGATCTGTTAATCTGAGAAAATTCACGACTGCCTCAACTACCTAAAAAGATAAAAACTATAAAGAATGAAGAATAAAGAAAAAGAAAAAGAAAAAAAAAAAGAAGCCCGGCTTGAGTGACCTGACCTTTTAGGGAAACTCATCAATTAATTCTCATATCTGAATACAGATTTTCTTTTTCGCAAGAATTGGACAGTATTACAAATTTTGGCAATTCTTCAAAGTTGAGAGTTGCCAGCATTGGCCAAAAGTTCATTGGTAATCAAAGAATCTAATCAAGAAGCTTTTGTTCATTCAGCTCCACACTTGAAGATGTGTTTTACAATGTCAGACATTTACCTATAGTATGGAAAATTATTTTATATTGATGTGTAGGTTGGAGTAAATTGTTATTGGCTTGGAAAAGAAAATTGGCAAACTGTCTTCAAATTCAATAGGATCTATTTATATTCACTCCACACAAATACCCTTTTCAGACAGGCATAAGATCTATTCTCCCTGTATTCTGTGTTATCATCAGATATCTGGACCAAATTCTTTGGGATTAAATACTTAAGTGGTTGACAAAAAAGAGTGTAGGTGAGTGAGTTCTGGGGCTAAATACTTTCCAATTAAGTGACTTACCTGGTCAGGGAGGAGCAGTAAAATGCTGTTTCCTTTATAGTCAACCTTGACAGAGTGCAATCAATATGTACAAGCAGGAATAGGTCTACTTGAGACATGCAAAGGTTGTAACACCCTAATAAAGGAGAATATTACATTCCAATTATATGATGGTTCAGGAATTTGGCAAAATCTGAACTTAAACCAGCTTTGTAAGAAAATGTTGTTTAATATGGCCACAGTCTTTTGGGTACTGTGATAAAAGGGTTAACACTGAAATGGATTATAGATAAAACAAGCAAACAGAAAACAAATAACAGGAAGTTGAATTGAAACAGATTACCTTTTCATGTATCATTTTGGCAATAATTTACAAAAATATGTTTTTGTGGGACAGTGTTAGATGGCCCTGGAATATGTCTGCATAGATATACCAATGCAGTGACCCCAGCATCTTGTAAACGTAATGCTATATCATCTAGCCAGCATTATTCAGCCAAAAAGAGGTGCTATATGTAATGAGGTTGTTTTGCTTACTATTTTAGCACTTTCTTCCCCTTATATATATATATATATATATATATATATATATATATATATCTGCAGTATACCTTTCTTCAATTTATATATGTATAGGCAAAATAACACCAAGCAAAACTACATAATGCAACTAATATTTTTATGCTTTCACAATCATAACATGATACTCTCTCTGCAGATATGCCAACTTTTAGACTGAGTATTATATATATATTGAGAGAGAGAGAGAGAGAGATAAATAAAAGTCCTAAGTCCAACAGGAAGATTTCTGTGTAATTACTTTATAATTATCATCAATTAGTTTCAACTTTTGATCATCGTCAGATGACAAGTTTTTGTAAAAAATTTTTTATAAAGTTTTTAAAAAGAATTGATATGCTATAAAAGAAGCCTTGAAAAATGAACTAGTAGCATATCCGTTTGTTGAACAAAAATTAATTTTTAATTGTTATTTAGTTTGATTCGTCTTTGGAATCATTTGTTTGCAGGTAGCATAGGAGGAATTTGTTTTCATGCCCACATTAGGATAGAAATTCTGATCATATATATGTATATATATATTTATATATGTGTATGTTTGTGAGTTCATGTGTGTATGTATTTATGTTTGCATGTATATGATTCCTCTTTGATAAAATTATCTTCAGTGTGTAACTATAAATGAAGTTGAAAGATTTCTTTAAAATGAACTCACCTTTGACTGTTAGCTGCACCAAACGTGAAAGTTTCTCTGTTGAACTTACTTGACACTCATACACACCAGAGTGTGATATTTTTACGTCCTTGATTAATAAATTCCACTCGTGAGTGCGATTATTGTGAAACACCGATATGTTTGCGTCTTCTATAAATGTATATGTACCAACTGTCAGCGGATGTTTTTTAGGGAGTTTTTTCAGCCAGGAAACCTGGAAAAAAAAGAAAATTGGCTTTTATAAAAACAAATTAAAAAAAAAAACAAAAGAAAACAGGATGAAATAAAATATACGATAGGGATGCTGAAAAGTTCTTGGATCAACTACTTTTGGAGATGTTTTGCATTCTAGTTATTATTGTAAGAAATGATCAAAGCTTATGCTTATGTCATTGGGAATTACATAACTCAGCCTGTTCTCTCTTGAACTATAAATAAACAGAGCAGATTGGGTTCTGTAGCATTTGTTTGGTAGCCAGTCTAGGAGAAGGAAAACTCTGAACTTAAACCAGCTTTACTCTGCTTAAGAATTGACCTATTTTTGTAAATCATTGCCAAAATGATACATGAAAAGGTAACTTCTGTTTCAACTCAACTTCCTGTTATTTGTTTTCTGTTTGCTTGTTTTATCTAAGATCCATCAGTGGATGGTTTGGGTAAATACACAGACACAATTCCACATATTCACCCTACAATTTGATACAATTTCTCAAGTTATTTTAACTCTTCCCTCTTTACATATGTAAGTAAAGTTTGTGACCATAGTCGAGGGTGACCTAAAGGTTCCCTTTTCAATAGCTGCTACACCAAGGTGTTGGGGAGGGTGCGACTTCTTTCTCTTGATTGATCCACTTTACCTTTGATCCCTACTTTATAATGCTGAGTGTTAAGCAAGGTAGGATCAAGTACCATTTTTTAAAGTTTTTGGTATGACTTGACCTGGGATTGAACCCAGGTCTCCTGGGACCTGCAAAATTCATTGTCTTTCTGGTTAGGTCAAGAACATTTCAGTATCTTTTTGGAAAATTATTTTTTTTAAAGAATTTCTTAATAATAATGTCAAATGGCAAAAAACATGCATTTTACTCTGTATATATAAATATGTCAATTCATAGATATATATATCTATATATATTTGATTTTATTCCCCACAACTCATGGTTAATAGCCCCACAACTTTTCTTCTACAAAGATAACTTTGGTGTTAAATAACCCATGAAGGTTGATATGCCATGAAACAAAGAAACTGAAATTGAATGTTTAACAACAAGGGAAGATTGTAGTCTGCCCTGTTACATTAAGAAGAAAGGAAATACAGGAATGAGGATGAGAGAATATTGATGAGTTTCAAGAAGTTTAATGACAGCCAGAAAGATGCACCCTTGTGCTGTGAGTTCGTATGTGGAAGAAAACAGTTGCAAATGATAGAGCCGGAATTAAACATCTAACCTTGAAGTTTTAAGAACCAGTGGGTCTAGAAAGAATGAATAAATGATGAAAGAATGAACACCTAAAGGAACACTGGCCCAAAAGTTGAATGTGCTCATCTCATGTTGTGATGGTCTGTAACCGCTGCTGGAGTCACTCAAGAAGAGTCAGTGAAGAAGAGAGGACAAAAGAATGTGACGCTGCCTTTATATTGCCCGGGGAAGTCATCCGGGCAGAATGGCATGAATCATTCTCATTGGACGAAATATATAAATTTGAAACCTCATCGGTAAAATGATCCCTGCACTAAATAATAATTTGAAATTCTTTCTTTCTGCTATAAATGTTTATAAGTAATACTACTGTGTTGGTCTCTCTCTGTTTATATGGGTCTTTGTTTTACATAATTTTGTGTTACTAAAACAAATACTTCTTTCTACCTCCAAGTATTTGTCGCTGCCTCCCACCAGACATGACTTGACACAAGGTCAAAAGCCCGAAGGCCGATTAAAGTGGGGATAAAGGGGAGGGGAAGGTCGGGAACGAGCCAAGATTCGAACCCTGCTTGTCTGTGCTGCTCATCGGCTCACTTTGTGCAATGTGAGCCTGATGAGGCAAGCAGTTTCACGAACCCAAATGTGGGTCCGGGCACATATGCCAGTTTGCGGCTTAAACTAGACGCATGGTCTAGTGCTGTACAAGGGGGACAAAGGAGATAAAAATGCAGCTCGCCCACCCGAAGGTAGCCTAGTCGAAACTAGGTGCCTAATTAAAGGCCCCAAGTCTGCCATTGTTCCTTTTCCAGGGCCACGCTCTGGACCGAAGTCCAGAACAGGCCCCGGGGTGCTCACCAAGAGCGTTGCCCTTCTTCCTACCTCCAACAAGATTCTGAGCAGCTTGATATATAACTTGACAAACATGATTTTTCCTTATGACTTTAGCTAATTTGTATATTAAAAAGTTAATTATCAAAAAAGAAAACGGGCAATTAGAAAAATAAGATTGAGAATAAATGATAAAGTATGATTATTCATTTGCTATCATAGTTTTTGTATAACCTATTCTGCTTTCTTTTTTAAAAATTGGCAATTGTTCTGTCGTTTTTTTAATAGTTATTTTTGGCTTCAGTAAGCCTTAACATTCTAATGAACTGGTAATATTAGCCGCATGGTAAATCAAATCACCCACCAAAAATAAGAGGGGGGTATCCTCGTGGTGTAATGGTTAAAGCGATGGACTGCGGGATCGTAGTACGTGAATTCGTACTCCAGTCACGCTATTATGTTAAATTTCGGGCAAATACCCTTGGGAAAAGTATGAACCCCCTTATCCTCCCAACTATGTGTTAAATAGTACCACTACTGTTCTTCTAGGAGAATGGCTTTGGCATTAAATAACCTACAAAGAGTTGATATGCCATTAAAAAAAGAAACCCAAACCAAAAAATAAGATAAAGACATTTAGCTACAAAAAGGAATCTTCAACTTTTCATTTATTACCAGTTTTTTATTGTAAGGTTAAATTTAATTTATTTTTGTGTTTCCTTATCAAATAACCAAATTTTGAAAATTGAAATTGATAATTTATCTGAAAAATTTATTCTTAGTTTGCAGTTATTATACGTGTATTCCATGAACTTTCCACATATGCAATTGATATTCAAATACGTATGTGTATGTGTAATTATTTAAAGCTTTTAATGAAGAAATAAACAAATCATTATAAAAACCTTTTTTTCTTTTATGTGAAGATTGAATTTAAAAAATACATGAAACTTATTTTCATGAGTTATGACACAAAAAGGTGAGAAAACATTTATTTATTTTAGGTTTTATTCTGCAACAGACTAGTTTTTGAGCACTTTTCATGTAAGAAAAAAAATTGTTTGAGCATTTTTAAAAATTCAAATATCAACCTCTTTACGATGAATGAAATGTAGTTTAATTACTCTCTAAAAATATTCCAACACCAGTCACACATTTCCTTCTATTCATTCCATTTTCTTTTAATAAACATGAAACTTTGTCATGAGACCGACATATTTTAATATGATTTATTCAGTTTACTATATATATCTATATTATTATATAATTGCTGTTTATGGTTGTATATTGCCTGTTTGGTCAGATTTTTGTCATAACCTAAGATTTATAATGGATTAGTCTTTGTGAACAAAGATAAGAAATTTTTTTCTTAATTTAAAAGAATGGATAGCAATGAGAAATAGAGTAAAATTTGGTCTTATGGTGTCAGTTTGAATAGTGAAAGGCAGTCTGAGAGTCTGGAAGAAAGAATCATTGCGAGATCAAGCTAAAGAAAGAGTGGTTTTAAGTTCATGTATTTAACACATAGAGATGTTAAAAAAAACAGTATATGTTTAAAATTTCATGGGGATGAAGGTTTTAAAAGAAAGGAAAAAATAAGAGAAAAAAGTGATGGTATGAGTGTTTGGAGTTTTAAGTTAAGCCGAGAGAAAAAAAAAGGAAAATGTGAAGGGGATAAAGAGAAAGAAGGAAATAACGCAACCCCCACCAAAAAAATCTCAGTTTTTCTCTGAATTGGAAAGACTTGAAAGTGATAGCATTATAATTAAAATCATCTAAAAATCTATCTATATGATATCATTAAGTTTATTTTCTAAAATAATCATCTCAGACATTCAAATATATCCCTGATTTTCCCCTCAAGTGATATCTAATATATATATATATATATATATATATATATATATAATTTCTTTTTTTCTTTTCTTGTCAGCAAATTTTATAAAAGATGACAGAGAAGGATTTGGTGTTGAGTTTTTTTAATGGCTGTTTCTTGTTGGTGAGAAAAATGACACAGCTACGGATGAAGGCAATTTCAAAATTTTCCAAAATCTCTTATGGTGTATCTGGAGTACATATATTTTTGACCATCATTAGTCATTGTCAAGGATGTGAGTTATGAAGTTAAAGATGTTTTCTGTGATCAATGAATTTTTTTATAAGAGTTGAGATATCTCATTTGCCATCGCAAAAAGGCCAATAAAAAACTCAACACTAAGTCCTTGTCTGTCATCTTTGATAAAATATACCTACAACAAAATTGACTGACTTAATACATACACACACACTATATATATATATATATATATATATAGTAGCAGAAGTACCTGGTTCATGGTTGAACTAAAAGAATTCTATGAACACAAGTGAGTGAGATAGAAAAGGGGAAGAGAGAAGTAAGCTAAGAATCAAATGTGTTCTTATTAGAAGTCGAAAGGTTTCATCAATTAATTTAAATGAAAAGTATTCTTGTATTTTATAAATTGCTTTTCCTTTTTTATCCTTTTTTGGTGTTGTTTGAGTTGGTTTGGTTTCTTTGTTTAATGGCATATCAACCATCATGGGTTATTTAATACCAAAGCCATCCTTGTAGAAGAATAGTATTGATACTAATTAGCCCATAGCTAGTGATGATAAGGGTTTCTTACCTTTCCCAATGGTATTAGTTTAAAAGTGGATTGGAGTCTGAACTTTTTCACTTGGAGACCAAAGTCCAATGCATCAAACACAATGTCAATGGTACTCTCCCAATTTTTGTTTAGTTTACGTTTAAAATAATATATAAAAATATGTAATCCTGACTGAAGGAAGGTTTTTACACATTTCATGATTTTTTTGGTTTCTAATGAATTTTCTATTTCTTGCAATAATCGCTCCATTGCAGAAAAGTTTTTAATTTTTGAAAAAGCAGCATGGTTTTAATTCAAATTTTTATTCACCTTCTAAAAATTTTATGATAAAAAATCAAAAAATTCACATATTACAATATTCATTTATTTTATGAATTTTAATGTTTACATTTAAAAGATTACTTTAAAAATTGGAACTCCCAACTTGTGGGTGATTTGAAACAAAATAATTTTTAAAAACATGAGAAAAATTTTAATTTCTTTCTTAATTGCCAGTTGAGTTACAAAAATGTATTCATTTAATTTATTTTCCTTTTTACCCAATAAAAATGAAACAATAAAAAGAATCAAAGAATAAAAAATATGTCCTTATTTTTGGTGGAAAATTTTGTGTATTGATTGAAATGAAAATTTCTATTTATTCTATAAATAGTTTGTTTCTCATTTCAAAAAAGTTTTTGATTTACACTAATTAAAAATTCATATATTTTGTTCTAAGAAACATGAAAAGTATTTCTTTAAAAATTCTATTTTTCAGTTATTGATGCTTTCAGTTAATTTTTTATAATTTTTCTTTTTAACTTTCTAAAAATGTAACACAAGGAAGTAAGTACAATAAAAAGAAGCTAAGAATTAAAAATAAAAAATCTTTTGTATTATGATTTTTTTTTTGGTTTACATTGAAAATAGTATTTTAGAAAAGGTCCCCATTGGTTTAAAGCATTTTCATAATTTTTTTAGTTCTCTAAAAAATTAAGTTGATAGTTCATTTTAAACTACAATACAATAAATTTCTCAAAAGCATTAAATTCAAATTTTGCCTATGTAATCTGTGTGATATTTAAAAATAGAAGAGTTCCTCTTTTTTTGTACTTATGAAGAACTGTGAAGAGTTCCGCAGATTGACTGATTTTTGATTATTGAATTATATCATTCAATCAGTTAAAATCAAAAGGTAAATTTTGTACTTTTCCTTATTATCAACATATTAAAGTGTATGCATGATTTTAAGGCTCAATGACATCTATTTTCTGAGTTATAAGTCAACATATACATTGCAAAACAAACGTGACTCCTTGTGTATGTATATACATATATATATATATATATATATATATGTAAAATCACTTATTCGAGTCTATACATATAAACGATAAATATGAAATTTGATTTAATCACTTCCTGTGGATGGTATAGCAGATGTATTTGCATTTAAGAGTTGAGTAGGAAATCGTATCCTTGAAAATATTTTCTTTACAATGACAGATCTTATAAATTTGTTAACTTTCACAAATCAAACAAAGATAATCAGATCAGATGAGATTCTTCCACTTCTCCAAAAATCTGCAGAAGTCGTAGGTTTTCCACTGTACTTCATTTTGAGGCCTTATACACCAATGTAAAACTCTGCAAATATGAGATACAACAAAAGTTTTGCAAATACCTTAGTTCCAAGTATTGCCATGTAGCAATAACAAATCAGTTAAACATCAGTTATTTGTTTACACACAGTTAAATGATGAAACAGTTCTATTTCTAACAATTCAATTTAGCATAAATCAACAAAGATAAATAGTTACAAATATTGCTATGTATCACTAACAATTCAATTAGAACATCAGTCATTTGTTAACACATAGTTAAATGATCAAACAGTTCTATAGGACCCATAGATGGGACCCTTTCAGCTACTACCACTTCGGATCAGAGTGAACCTCGGAATGCTGGCAATGATGGGGCACTCTGATTTCCCAAAGCTCCAGCATTAATGGAACCTCACCATCAAATTTTTTAATGTCATATCCAGGACACTGGTAGGGAGAAGGCTTACTCCTCTGCAGAGAAGCACAGTGTATTTACCACCCTAGCTAACGAGGCTGCACTGGAAGAAATATGTTTAACACGAAGATGGCTTTTATAAGAAAAACCGACTTCTCTATCATGGGTTATTTCTGTCTTGTTAAATATAGCATCCATCACTTGTGTGTGTGTGTGTGTGTGTGTGTGTGTGTATATATATATATATATAATATTTATATAGAAAAGAGAGTCTCCAAGACATAGACTAATCTGTTGGACAAGGTCATCATAAGTGATTTTGAACTTCGGTCGCATTCACTTTTGAACTAATACCCATGAGAAAGGTATGAACTCCCTGATCCCCCATCTATGGGCTAAACAGTACCATAACTGTCCTTCAACAAAGATGGTGTTGGTATTAAATAACCCATAAAGGTTGATATGTCATTAAGCAAAGAAACCAAATCTAACCAAAATTATAAGTCAGTTGGTCCCTCTCTCTCTCTTTCTATATATATATATATATATATATATATGGAGAGAGAGAGAGAGTGAGAGCCACACACCTTTCACACATACATCTTTCTATAGACACACACATATGTATAATAAACATATACTGAAGTACTTACGTCAGCAAACACATATTAGTAGAAATAAACATCTCTTTTGTTCTTATGCATTATTAATATATTCATAAAGTATTTGTTTCTCTCTCCTAGTGTATGTATATATATATATATATATATATATATATATATATATAGAGAGAGAGAGAGAGAGAGGTTAGGTTATTTGGTTTAATGGCATATAAACCCTTGTGTGTTGTTTGTTTTGGTTTGGTTTCTTTGTTTAATGGCATATCAACTCTTTTTAGGTTATTTAATGCCAAAGCCATTCTCCTAGAAGAAAAGTAGTGGTACTATTTAACCCATAGCTGGGAGGATAAGGGGGTTCATACCTTTCCCAAGGGTATTTGTCCGAAAGTGAACGTAATACGATTCCGCAGTGCATCACTTTAACCATTACACCACGAGGACACCCCCTTGTGTGTTGTTTAATGCCAAATCCTGTTTATATATATGTACATAAAAAAGGTAAAACGGAACAAAAATATGTTTGATGGTTTCTTTATTTGCCAATGCATTTCGACTTCAATCTTTTTTAAATGCAAAAGTGTTTTATTAAAATTATTTTAGTATGAGAAACAATTTTGGTTATGATGGATAAATTTTGATTCAACTACAAGTCTTCATCAAGGGTTGTAGATCTTACTTATGGTTTAATACTGGTTGATATATTCAAACTGCGTTATGTCACATGATGGAATTTTCTTTTGAAAAGTAAATGGTTTTTGTGGTTTGAGAAACAGATTTCTGATGTTTTATTGCTTTGAATATTTAGAGAAAGGGGAGATAATCTTTAGTGTTAATTTTGAATTTTTTAACATTATTTTTCCAGTAGATGGTGAAATTTTGAAAAAAAGAACTTTTTCATTGTGGTATTGTGTTGTGTTAAAACACTTTTGCATTCCAAAAAAGATTCAAGTCAAAATGCTTTGGCAAATAAACAAATCATCGAACATATTTTTCTTCGATTTTACCTTTTCTATGTACATTCTGTCATATTCAACTCATTTCTTCCTAAAAATATATATATATATATATATATATATATTATAATAATATTCCATGAATTAAATATATATATATATATATATATATATATATATTTATATATATTATTATAATATTCCATGAATTAAATACATATATATATATATATTTATATATATTATTATAATATTCCATGAATTAAATACATATATATATATATATTTATATATATTATAATAATATTCCATGAATTAAATATATATATATATATATATATATATATATATATATATATTATGATAATATTCCATGAATTAAATACATTGAACGATAGGGAGGAGTGGCGAGAGAGGGTCAGGGATATCCGTGCTACCAGTGCGATATGATGATATGATGATGAATATTCCATGAATTAAATACATATATATATATATATATATATATATATATATTATAATAATATTCCATGAATTAAATACAAATATATATATATATATATATTATAATAATAATCCATCAAATATATATATATATATATATATATATATATATATATATATATTATAATACCGGACATTGGCCTAGGGGTTAGAGTGTTCGCCAATGGCCTGGGAGACCTGGGTTCAATCCCAGGTCGAGTCATACCAAAGACTCAAAAAATGGTACTTGATGCTTCCTTGCTTAGCACTCAGCATTATAAGGTACGGATCAAGGGTAAAGTAGAGCAATCCAGGAAAGGAGTAGCGCCCTCCCCTACACATTGGTGTAGTAGCTATCGAAAAGGGAGCCTTCGGGTTACCCTCGACTATGGTCGCCAACTTTACTTACTTATATATTATAATAATATTCCATCAATTAAATATATATATATATATATATATATATATGCAAATGTCTACACATTCATATACAGAAGAAGATATATCAGCACACACATTTGTAAACATAAACAGCTCTTTTGTTCTTAAATATAATCAATATTAATTTTCATATTTACTTTATTATCATATTCATGAAGTCATTTCATATTGTTATAAAGAGAAAAGTGATAAGTACTAATATGCGTGTGTGTCAATAATAAGAATTTGTATTTTATTTGATCAAATTACTTATGTAGAATATTCAAGAAGTGATGGCTTATTATCAATTATTAGTTGATGACAAAAAAAAATCTTTTAATATATTTAACTTTATATATGAAAAAAAGAAAAAAATTATTTTACTGAATGTACACTGACTGAAAATAAAATTGTATCTCCCTGAATATATATTTCAATTTACATAAGAACAAACATGCAGCTAATATAGTTGGATTGCAGTAAACGATGATATATGCAGATCTATATATGCACAGGTTCCAAAATAAGGGGTGAATCAACAGAACTCAGACCCTATATTAAAACATTGTATATTCTCCTTGAATAATAACACAGGCCTGTATTCTCACAGTTATGCAGAAATGGTTTACTGGTATAAGGGTGACTACAGCACCAGAAGGCTGAAGACTTTGAAAATTTTATCAGAATACCTACTACTCCCAAGCAGCACAAATCAAAATTAACATCATGTTTCAGTGTGTTCTAATTTTATTTTTCATATTTGTATTTCATTTTTTTTTTTTTCATCTAAGAAAGCAACGGATGAGATTTTCTATCTTGTAAATATAATGAAACAGTGAAAATTTGACTAATTTTTCTTTTTACAAATGCTGAATTTGAACCTGGAGGCAGCTTCAAGTTTTATTTTTTCTATTTTGTCTTATCTATTATTAATTCATAATTGTAAAGATGTATTTTTATCAACTTGGTTGTTTCAAGGAAATGAAAATCAATAGTAAATATAAAATGAAAAAAGAAGAAAATTACTGCACTTATATTTCTCAGGTGATTACAGTAACAAATATAAAACATCATACATATATTTTCAGTTTCATTTGTGTCTTTTTTCCATATTTGAGATCGTTAAAAATTTGCAAATGTGTTTTTTTATAGGCAAGAACAGATGCTATACTTTGATCTTAATTCATCTATAACTAATATTCTCATAATGTATAATCAAGGTCCACCGACCTGCTCCTTAGTTGGCAAATTTCTTTAAGTTTTATATGGCTATGAAAACTGCCATCATCAGATGTTGTCAGCAAAAATGAATGGGAGAAGAGACAAAGAAATATTGAATGCTTCAAAATTGCAAAATACTTCACAGCAACGGAAGTAGAATGGTGGAGGGGAAAAGTACATATGTACAGATCTTTTGCATGGCTCCTGTACCTCAAAAGTGCCATGATCTATACTGCATATGTTCTAAGAAAGCTTTGTTTTTATCTCTTTGCTGAGTGCCAGAGAATTTTGTGTTTTGTTACAAATTTTGGATTTTTCTTGCACAATCTTGTGGGCTTCTATTCCATTCATGATTTTAGATTTATAGCTCAACTGTTGAATGGATTAATGGTTGGTTGGGTTTATGGCATACCAACCTTTGTAGTTTATTTAACTCCAAATCCATTTTTATACAAATAATCAGTTCTATTTCAAACAATTCAGTTTAGCATGAGTACACAGTTTAATTGTTAAAAACATTTGTATTTCAAGCTATTCAGTTTATTCAAACAGAACTAATTCAGTTTAGTATAAGTACATTTTGTTTACACACAATCAAATGTCAAAACAGTTCTATATATATAACAATTCAGTTTTGTGTAAGTACAGTTTCAATGTCAAAAACAGTTCCATTTCAAACAATTCAATTTAGCATAAGCACGCAGTTTAAATGTAAGAACAGTTTAATTGTCAAAAACATTTCTATTTCAAGCTATTCTGTTTAGTCAAACAGTTCTAATTCAAACAATTCAGTTTAGCATAAATATGCAGTTTAGTTCTATTTAACCCATAGACAGGGCCCTATCAGGTGCTACCATTCTGGGCCAGAGAGGACCTGGGAGCAATGGCAATGAAGGGGTGCTCTGCATTCCCCAAAGCTCCAGCATCACAGGAACCTCACCATCATATTGTTTAGTGTCATATCTAGGACACTCGTTGGAGGTGGGGTCCTACCCCTCTGCAGATTTGCAGTCGGTGTATTCTACAACCGCCTCCCAGTCGACGGCAACATATATTATTTAAACCTTTATTTCTTGATGATACATGACACACTTTGCAGGATTTTAAATGCAATAAAAATGTGGCCAATTTTAAGGTAAATCTAACTCATCTAGATTTAGACATCATTATTAAACTAGATGTTAAGATTAAATCATGATTATTCTATAATCCTTGGGAATATAATGTAAATAACTAAGGGAATTGTAACATTGGTAGTGACATAGTTTTTTTGTTTCAGACAGACGTATAATCCCTATTATGACAAGGTATATACATTATACAAAAAATAGCTGTTTCTCCAAAAATTGCTTGCATTATTTGCAGATCATTTAAAATCCTTTTTTCCTGATTTTTAAAGCACAATATGTGGATTCAGGAACTAAAACTTGGATAAAGTACTCTAAAATTTGTTACTAGATCATTAGATTTTTTTCCCATCACAAAACATATTTAATTTGTTAATTCAGAAAGTGGTTAAAAGTGGTGAGTGGTTAAGTATCCGAGTCAGTATCAAGAGATTTGAAAACTATTGTCAAACTTGACAAGGACAAAACTATTTGCATATGTATATTTACGTACACCCATAAAACATAGCTAAAATATTTTTTGGCAACAAAACAACACACTTAGAAATTGCGATTCATCTTGAGAGAAACAGCCTTTTTTAAAAAACATTTTTTGCACATCTTTTAAATTACTGATAATAGTATCTTACTGGCAATATTTCTCTTCATCAAGTTGCAAAATCTCTGCAGGATGGGAAAACTTAAAATTTGTCAAATATTTCACAGAACTGTCTGATGTCCAAAATATTTTTACTTTGATTTTTGCAAAGAAAATTAGTCAGCAGAAACGTAAAAAGTTAAAAAAAGAAGGTGATTCTGAAAAACATGTCCATAAAATAAAATAATAATTAACAAATATTAAAGATATTAAATTTCTGATTCTTTTTAACATCATTATAAATATAACTTAGCTTTTATAGATGTTTATTTAATAGCCTTATTCTTTAAGTAGTTTTCATTAGTTTTTAACAACTGGCAATCACTTTTTTCCTAATTTATGATAATATTGATTATAGTGCTTTTTCATAGTAAAATCATTAACAGTGTATATATTATAATTTATCTATTTTTTCTTTACTCTTAGAAATATTTAAAAATACAATTAACAAAGTGGTTGAATGATTGAATAAGATCCATGAGCTGTGAAAATTCAAAACCAAGCCTTGATAAATCAAGTTCAAATTCAGTTTGTATAAAAACAAATTTATGAGTATTGTTTCATTATTTTCATCCTACAGTCAGAATTTTCAATAATGTATTATATAATAATAATAAAGTGTTGGAAAAATGGTTCCTATGAACATAAGAGACATAAGATAAAACAGTTGACAGGCAAATCATCCCATTTATCAGATATTCACAAAAACTGCTATATCTATATTCGATGCAATTGATTTTAAAGGCATATCAGCTTTTCTAGTGTTATTTCATGCCAAGAGGTTCGGAAATACTATTTATTGTTTAGTTGCATCTCAGGAGTTTTTGCATACAGTTGTATGATTTCATGTATTCCAATCAAATACGAACAATTTTTTTTACACAGATCTATTTAATCCAGAGATGAGACTCTAACAGATACTACAACTTTAGGTGGGAGTGGCTTGGGAGTGATAGCAAGGAAAAGACAAAACCAAAGCAGTTGAATGAGTTAATAAGACCATTGAGCAGTGAATATTCAAAACCAGCCGTACATAAACTATGTTTAGCTAAAGGATTATTGTAGAAAATGGAATTGGTGACCCAAATTCAAGTCTTGGATGAGGTTATTAGCATTTAACTTCATGCTTTTGCCATTGGGAAAGATATGAATCCAGCTATGAGTAAATACTTGGTCAGACTGGATTCTTTAACCTTGTTAAGACAACCAGTCAAGAAGGAAAACTGAATTCAAACCAACTTTATCCTGCTTAAAAATTGACCTTGTGTTGCTGATGCTTGTGGAAGAGGTGTGTGTGTGTATATATATATATATATATCATGCTAAGAACTTTGATCAACAAAATCAGAGAAAATGGCTTCAAGCTGACAAAGAAAAGAAGCAAAAGGTACCCCATAAAAACAATCACAGACGCAGACTACGCTGATGACTTGGCGTTACTGGCGAATACGCCTAATCAAGCAGAGACACTACTGCATAGTTTGGAATGAGCCGCAGCAGGCATTGGCCTCCATGTCAATGCACACAAAACTGAATATATGTGTTACAACCAAACGGGCAACATTACCACACTAGATGGAGTCTCTCTGAGGCTGGTAAACAAATTCACCTACCTAGGAATTAGCGTCTCATCAACCAAAAACGACATCGACACACGACTGACGAAAGCAAGGACGGCTATAGATAGGCTCTCAATCATATGGAAATCCGACCTGACTGATAAAATGAAACGCAGTTTCTTCCAGGCAGCGGTTGTATCGATACTGCTATATAGATGCACTACATGGATGCTTACTAAATGGCTGGAGAAGAAACTTGAAAGCAACTACACAAGAATGTTGAGAGCAATATTGAACAAGTCCTGGCGACAACACCCCACAAGACACCAACTATATGGCCACTTGCCTCTCATCACAAAAACTATACAGGTTAGACGAGCCAGACACACAGGACACTGCTGAAGAAGCAAGGACAAGCTCGTAAGTGATGTACTCCTATGGACCCCCACATATGGCCTAGCAAAAGCAGGACGACCAGCCCGAACTTACATACAGCAGCAATGTGAGGACACAGGATGTAACCCAGAAGACCTGCTGGAGGCGATGAATGATAGGGAGAAGTGGCGAGAGATGATGATGATGATATATATATATATATATATATATATATGAGGATCATTAAATAAGTTTCCAGACTTTTTTCGTATGGGCAATTTTATTGATAGTACACACATGAAACTCTAGTCCCATTCGAAGTAATCTCCTCCAGCTGCAATGCACTTGTTGTATCATTCCAACAAATTCTGGAAAGCCTCATGGAAGTCCTCTTGTGTGAGCGTGTCAATGACCTTTGTCACAGCCTCTTTCATCTCTTCAAGTGTCTCATAACGACAGCCTCTAAGCTTAGGGAATAACCAAAAGTCACAGGGAGCAAGGTCTGTACTATAGGGAGCGTGAGGGACTGTCTTGATGCCTATTTTGGTCAAATAGTCTGTGACAAGGATGGAGTTGTAGACTGGTGAATTGTCCTGGTGGAAATGCCACTGACCCGATCTGAAGAGTACTGGCCTCTTCTGACGGAATCTCTTCCTGAACTCCCTTAAAACCTCAACATAGTAACCCTAACCCTAACCGTCTGGCCAATCAACTCTGGTGTATTGACCTCCTTACTTCTCCCACACCTCTCATCATCCCTCATAGACTCCCTGCCTTCCTTGAATCTCTTATGCCACTCAAAAACTGATTCCATACGTTTCTGTGGCATTTTTTCTAAGTTTAAAACACAATTTTATTGCATATCTTTCTTCTAAAGTGTCCTCATGTCCAGAATGCATTTTTGAAATTCACCAGCTGTGACAATCAGGCTATAGTAGGGTGTATTCCAATTGCTGCTATAGCTGTTCATTTGAACCTGAAATCATAAGAATTGGTCAGTCATTTCATAAGATGTATAGCAATAACATACTGAATTTTCAAGAGTCTACGACAATTTTAAATGCCTGTACAAAAAAAAAAAATCTGGAAACTTATTGAAGGCACCACTTATATAAACACATCAATAAAATGTGTTCAAATTAAGTTTTGTATCAAAATAAATTTGTAATCATTGTTTTATTATTTATAGCCTATCTTTACATATTGAGCTTTGACAGACTAATTTGTTAAGGGCTTCAAAACAGGATATTGCAACTGTGTAAGAAAGGGATGTTGGAAATGAATCATATGAAAACCAGAAGGAAAATTGTGTGGGCATTAAGAATATTATATAATGATAAGGCAGTCCCTTGGTAGATTCTGAGAGCAGCTAGCTAGTAGACAAAACATGCCATACTAGGCAGCCTGTGGGTTGGGAAGCATGATAAAGAAAGGTTTTAAAATATGTATCTCAACATGGGTTAAGTAGATATGATGTAAACCCAGGCAGTTCTGGACTGAGTTTCAAATATGTGTCCCACACAGTGTCAGTCATAGCAATCCAAGTCTTCCTCCCTCTGTCTCTCACATGTAGCCATTTTGGCTCTTTCAGTGCTATAAAAAATATAGTTTTTATAAACAGGTGTGATGGTCTCTTCATTGGCTATACAACACTATGGTCAGAATTTTCTGTTGTGTATATATGATAATTAAGACAAAAGAAATTGCTGATGCATTTGTTAAATAAATCTTACTTGTGATACTAAAGGTTATCTAAACAGTTTGAAACCAATAAAAGAACTTTAAAAAGAAATAAGTGATTGCTCTATTGAATTCAAACATGTTGTGTTAAATGTGAGTTGTCAAATCCTCAGAATTTACTAAACTTTGCTAAATTTGATATACATGCCTCTGATTGCTTATGGTAGGTACTGTTCCTAAATGTTCTCTCTTCTAAGCTCTGAGAAAACTCACTGTTGCTTAACTTCAGGAATGTAGAAGAAGCTGGTGCTTCAAACATGACTTAAATGAAAGTCTTCAAAAAATTGAGTGTAGCTTGTAAGAATTAATAAATGAATAAAGTTTAATAAGAAATAAAACCAATCACGAAATATGAAAATAAAGAATAAACAATAGTATATGAAAATGAAAATTTAAAAATCAAATAAAAATATCCCATTGAACATTTAAATTTTC
Organism: Sepioteuthis lessoniana; assembly: GCA_963585895.1. NCBI lineage: Eukaryota > Metazoa > Mollusca > Cephalopoda > Myopsida > Loliginidae > Sepioteuthis > Sepioteuthis lessoniana. The sequence continues at coordinate 15,904,471 of OY757904.1, read as the reverse complement.
ATGACAAAAGAACTTACCAGCTGAATGGATGACACATGTGTTTGCAGACATGAAATGAGCAGTCCATATGAGATAACTTTAATAATATTAATTCATAGTCTAAATTAAAAAAAAACATTCCAAGAAAGGGCCATAAGAATTAGGCACCTAGTGAGGATCAAACTCTTTACTTACAAGTAAAGCCAGCTTACTAACTATCTTGATTTGCTTTTATGGCCTATCAACCATTATTGGTTCTTTTATGCTAAATCCTGTTTTTACATATACATTAAATATATGATTTGTAAACACATTTTGTTGTTACACATAGTTAGATGATCAAACAGTTCTATTTCTAGAAACTCAATTTAGCAAAAGTCATTTGTTTGCTCTCAGTTTAAATGTCAAACAGTTCTATTTGACCCATAGATAGGATTCTATCAGATTCTGAGACAGAAAGGACTTGGGAGCGATGACAATGAAGGAGTACTCTGCATTTCCCTAAGCTCTAGCATTATTGGAACCTCACCATCAGATTGTTTGATGTCATATCTAGGACACTCATTGTGTGTGTGTGGGGGGGTCTTATCCCTTAGTAGAGATTCTAAAGGTGTATTCTAAAGTCCCGACCGACTGGGATAAGGTATCTTTGTACTACCAAATTCTTGATGGGAGCTTAAGCCTCGTTACTTTCAGCCCTGCTTTATGATACTGGAACTAACCCTGAAGTTCTAATTCATGCCTATTCATAAATAGTGGAAGAGCCTGGCAAAGACATTGTTTCATGGCGTTTCACCCAACTAATTACGTTAAATAGCTGATTCTCATCACGGAGATATTTCCGTTCTGCTTTTTTATCATTATATTACCCAATATTAGACACATTAGAATAATTAATGATTGTAACTTGAAGCCTAAAAATTTCATCCTGTTTTCTTAATTGGTTGATTTTAGTCTATATTTACGAACTCAGTTAAGTGGCAAAGAAATAAAATGTTTTTAAATGGTCATTTATGAAAATTTCATTAGCTTATTACTGATGCCATGGTCACTCAGTGGGAAAGGAAAAATATAAACATCTGTATATTATTCTTTTATTTTTTATATCTGCAAAGTTTTGAATTTAAATTCCTGTTTCCTCAACTGATGTGTCTGATGGGTGTCGTTTTTAGTTAATTTAGTTAATGACTTAAAATATAAAAATGTTTTTTAAAAAAAAAGTTAAAATTTTTGTTTGTTGACAAAAAATTTTAATTGTAGATTCCAACAGATGAAATTATACCTCACCCCCACCCAACACACAAGAAACAAAGCAAAAATAAAAAAAAACAACAATAAAATAAAACTAAACAATAGAAATTATGAACAAGTCCTACAACTGAAATTTATCAAAAATAATTATTAAAAGCAACTAAAATTTAATACAAAAGAAAATATAAATTGCCTGAAGATAACTATTTTCTTTTGTGTTCTAGGTATGACATTAAACTGCATCTGGTGGTGAGGCTGTAGTTCCGGAGCACTGGGAACTGTGGAGTACCCATACATTGCCATAACTCCCAGGTCCACTTTGATTAGATAGTCAGGGCCAGATTAAGTCATTTAGAGGCCCTAAGCACTTAGAAGATAATAGTTCTCACCCTACATATAAATTTTTCCAGAATATTTTTTCAGAAACAGAAAGTCATTTAATCTGAAAAAAATTTGTTTCAAGAAAAAGAATAAACCCATTATTTACTCAAAATATTTGTCTGAGAATTTTAACTATATACTCTGTTATATATATGACAATGGAAAATCTCAGTAGTGTCCCTTCTTTCTTTGATGCTTCATGGTTGGGTGTATCTGTGAGGTTCCTGTTTATTGATCAAATTGGTTTATTTGAAATTCATTTGTATCAAGAATTATTTCTTGAAGTTATAATTGTTTAATAAGGATTATTATTAGTTACTTGCATCCATATAACTGTGCAAACAGATTATTATCTTAAAAAGAAATAGTTCCTTGAAGCCATATAATTGTGCATAAATTAGTATTAGAAATGCTTAAAACTATACAAGTGAACAAAACAAATTAGATCAGAATATCTGATATCATAACTGTGTGCAAACAAATAAAAAGAGCAACAAAAAAAAAAAAAAAAATGAAATGCAACACAGAAAATATAATCATGATTTTAATCAAACATTTTGAGATGGATCAAATTCCAACATTAAATGACCCATAAAGAATTGATGTACCATTAAACAAATTGACAGAATTTATTTTCTTTTGTTGTGTCTCTGAACATTGTTCTATAGAAGTTCTGGTTAGAAAACAGAGAAGACTATTTATTTTTGTGGTGATATTATACATACACATAAATGTCTATCAGCCTGAATTTACTTTAAAAATGATGTAATAATAAATGGTGACAATTTTGTTTACTCTGATACAAAATATATAAAATCTTTTAGTTTTGAAAGTTGCAGTGTAAGGTCATATTGGTACATTTAAGCAAATTAAGGAGAAACTGCATCACTGAAATTTGATATTGAAGAAAGATTCAATAAAGTATGGGGTAATTTCCCTAGGGCCAAAGGCTATGAGGGTCCTAAGTTGCACACTCAAAAGCACTTTGAATTACTCTTCACTATTCCTTGTACAGAACAGACAGAGAAAAGCAAAAGCAATAAATTTTTCTTGAAGATATTGAATGAAAAACTGATGATGGGACTTGACAAAAGAAAAGATACAAATATTATATATATATATATATATATATATATATATATATGTGTGTGTGTGTGTGTGTGGTATTTGTGCTTCCATAGTGCATAATATCAGCTTGTTTTATGTGTGTATATATATATATATATATATATATATATATAAATTGTTTTATGTATGTATGGTATTTGTGCTTATATTAAACATTATATTGGTTTGTAATATGATTATATATATATATATATATATATATATATATATATATATATATGTATATTTGTATTTACATTATTTTTGCTTGTTTTATGCACATATATACATATATGGAATTTGTGTCTACATTATATTAGGTTGTTATATATATATATATATATATATATATATATATGTGTGTGTATGTGTGTACGCATGTGTATAGATTTGTGCTTACTTTTAAATGGAAGTTCAAAGAGTTTCTAAAGTAAATGACTAAAAATAAAACTTAAAAGTAAATTCTAATTGGCAAAAAATTCTTCATTGAACCAAAACAAATTTGCAGTGTATCTTATAATATCACGTTGTCATTTACTAAGCATAGCTTTATACGGTACAAGGTTAGAAGAATAGGCCACCCAGTGAGAATCAAACTCACTGACAATGATTTCCTAGTGTGACTTGCTAAATATTTTATCATATGACTTGATTTTAAAAATGAAGAATAATTTAAATTTGGCAAGAACATCATACATAAGTGTCACCCAGTGAAAATTTGGACTCACTACTTCATATAAAAGGGTCTGAAACACAAGTTTGTTAATGATAACCTCATGAGAAGTTGCTCTTCTTATGATATGTTAAAAGCCTTTTTTATACCCAGACATTTAAATATAATTAAGAGGCTTTTTTGCTGGAATTAAAACATACATAAATACACACACACATAACATATGCTGAAATGTTTTATAAACCAAAATTATATTACTATATATTTATATGAACTGCTTAAAAACAAAATGTTTAAAGAAAAATGTATATATATATATATATATATATATATACACATGCATGCATTCATATACGAGGATCATTCAATAAATAAAGTGAATTTTACCACAGGAATTGGTAATTGTAAGCATTGTTTATAGTTGTATCTTTTTTTCCAAAGAAATCAATAGAGATGGACCTTTTCATTTCCCACCATGGCACCATCTTGAATATCAATAGGTGTTACATATCTCAAATACAAGATGGACCTGTTGTTTATTTAGAAACTAAAAGTTTATTAGCTCTACTGTCTTTCTAGTAGTTAGACATAAAACAAGAGAGACGTAGATAGATAGATAGATAGAAATAAAGAATTTAGCTTTTACATAGAAACGCAAGGAGATTTGTAGGTGGTAAAGTAAAAGTAAAGTAAAGTTTGAGACCGTAGTCGAGAGTGACCAGAAGGCTCCCTTTTCATTAGCTACTACACCGAGGTGTAGGGGAGGGCACTACTTCTTTCCCTGGATTGCTCCACTTTACCCTTGATGCCTACCTTATAATGCTGAGTGTTAAGCAAGGAGGTATCAAGTACCATTTTTAAAGTCTTTGGTATGACTCAACCTGGGATTGAACTCCAGTCTCCCAGACCATTGGCGAACACTCTACCCCTAGGCCACTGAGCCGGTTCTTTAACCAACCAACTAACCGACCTTACGCTCAGAGGGCTCAATTCTCTGTCTCTGATGCTCAACTCTTAATTGCTCCAACAGAAATAGATAACTCTGCTTATATAATATATTAATCATCTCATCCACTACTAATGATGATAAGAACACATCATTAACTTTTAGTGTTACATCATCTTCCAAAGTCTGCTGACAGAATATTTCCTTTTTAATATCCAGCCTTCAACCCTGATTTCAAAACAAATCCCTAATATGCTGTCCCAGGTGATTTCTAAAACAACCTGTCAAATGATATCAAGCCATTCATGCAACAAATGCACCATTTGACCTTTGCATGCAACTCACAATTCATTCAAAGATTTTAGCTAACTGACAATTTATTAATACAAATAAAATAATTAACTAATTACTTCTCATCCTTAATAATATCATACCAGAATACTGTTAGCATGACCTTCTTTACTGGAGAGTCAGTATGTTTCCATTCCAAGGAATGTTTTCTTGACCTAGATTCATATATATGAGGTCTGAAAAAAGATTGTCTGGATTAGGTGTGCTGTGTGAGCTTTGAATGAAAGAGGAATAAAGGGATTGGGTTATCACCTAACATGAGTAGAATTCACGACTCTAATGGGTAGAATAACAATAATAATAATAACACTGACCAGCCCAGAGGTTCTAACTAGTGTCTAGTCGGCAGACAAAAATAAAATGAACTGTAACTCAATACAGATCCTACACTTCTACTAGACAAGCTGGTATACACACACACACACATATATATATATATATATATACACTCACTAATATGTCCACTTCTGGGCCAGTTACCATTCACTGTCCAGGGAATGGACTTGACCATATGCTCACAATGGAAAGCCCCAATATGTCATAAATAACTCGTCTTCTTCAGAGTTCAGACAGTATCTCAGATCTAAGTCAGCGTGTAACGTGACCGAGTGCTGACTTTGATGAACTACCATATTCAACTATTCAACGACATAATAAATACATAACTGTACTCTTAGCTTTCTACAACTCTTGAATTTTTTCTGCATGATTTTGTTTACACCTCATCATTTTTACCAAGCTACAAATAAAGCTGAGGATTTTTGTTCCCGTTGGGAAAAACTCCATCATAAGCACTTGAAATACTTCAAAACATATAAGGAGATAACACCATATTGCATATATATGTTTTTTAGGGGTACAAGAAGTTCAAAAAGTAATGCAAGGATGTGAAAGATGACTCCAGGAATGGTAGGCCTTCAACAAACTGGACTGAGGTCAATACCATGTACATAAGGCCGGTGGTGATTGTTCATTGACAGTTTCAGTGATCGTAAGTGAGTGTTTGGAGAATCATCACTGAAGATTTGGGTATCTCTAAGAGGTTATGGCACTGGATATGCTGAGCATCCAGCAGTTCCTGGCTAGGAGAGACATCACTGTTCTGGAATAACCTCCCAATTCAACTGATCTTTCCTTATTTCTGTATTTTACCTAACTCAAGGGACCTTCAAAGAGACCTACTTTATTGTGTGGAAGCCATCAAGTGTGCTGTAATAATGGAGCAGTAGGGTATCCCTAAAGAATCCTTTCAGCATTGCATAGAAGCATAGGAAAGGGCATTAGATTCCTTTCCCTAGATTGCTCCACTTACCCTTGATTTGTACCTTCTAGTACTGAGTGTTAAGCAAGGAGGCATTAGACTTGAAAATGATTACTTTGAAGCGGAACTGTGTAGACTGTTGTTTGGAATTTAAATAAATTGTTTGTGACACCAGTCCCATTACTTTTCAACAACATGTGTATGTGGGTATATATATATATATATATAACGCAAAAATTTTCATTATGTTTATAAATACATATAAAAATATAAAAGTATAACTCTGTAAAAACACCACATCATAGCAAAATTAGAGCAATACACTTAGTATACTCCAGCCTAGAGAATAAAGTAATTTCCAGTCCAATATAAGCGCCAAAGTGGGTTTTCAACTAGGACTAAAACACACAAAAATAACACTTTTAGGATGAAAAACAAATACTTTTGAGGGTTGCCAAATACTTCTGAGTGGTAGTGTATATATATGTATTTATATATATATATATATATATATATTACTAAAATTTTCATTATGTTTGGGTTTTGAAGTATATATATATATATATGTATGTATGTATATTTTTGTAAACTAGCAAAAACAGCACATTGTAGGGAAATTTGTATTAGAGCAATACACTTTAAAACTTGGAGAATAAACCAATTTCAAGTCCAACTAATTATTGAATGATAAAATTTGAGGTCACCTAAATTTTTGATATAATTGAGATAATTAGAAAATGTTAATTAGAATCTTTCACTCCTTCATAAATAGAAGCATCAATATCATCATAGATCTCTGCTAGAAATGATTCATGTAAAATATCAAATAAATACAAACTAATGGGATAAAAAAATGAATATATCAACCAATTGTAATAATTGAAAGAACTATATATCTTGTGAATTTTAGAGCTTAGAAAAAAGCCAGGATACTGTATGTCAGTTTTCAAGGCAGGCCCTACCCACAGGGAATATTGGCAAAATACCATTTTCCTATTTTAGCCCTTGCGCAGACTAATCCAAATTTATTATATATATATATATATATATATATATATATATATATATATAACTTTAAAGTTATTCTCATTTAAGCTTTGTGTTTGTACAAAGTTGTGTTACAAAATTCACTGATCGCCAAATTATTTTATACATGACTAAGTGAATCAGATTCTACTTAAATGATAAGTTCTATCCTAATCATTAATTCAGACAAACAGTAATAAAAAAAAAATCAAGATATAAGCAAAAGAATGATCAATGACCTTCATCTGGTCATTCCCCGAGTAATAAATATGCTTTAATCATTTAACATCATCTTATAAGTTAATAGAAAATCTTCAAATGGTAAGAGGTGGTAACCATATTGTACTTTCCCATAGCATGATCACATAAAATTACAAAAAAAAAAAATCAACAATAAAAACCGGACATGTCAGCAAGTTAATGGAGGTGTAGGAAACATTGCCAAAATCTGAAATGACAAGAACTACTAATTCCTATTTTGCTAATATTTTTTTCTTCCTTTTTGATGTATTTTGATTATTGGTCGCAAGAAAAACTGAAGAAAAGAAAGAAAAATGTTAAGGGAGTTGGAGTTTATGTAATATTATATCACCAAAGGAAAAAAAATTTTTTTAAAAAGATAGAATTGCTTTGTCAAAATATGATGAGAGTGAATAGATATCCTTAGCAGAGGCTGAAGGCATCGCACATATGCCAACTGTACGTCAAGATTTTGTTATTATTTGATATATTACTCAACATTCCTGTTTATCTTGTTTCCTGCCTTCATTTAAAGAAAATAAAATTGCAACACTCTGAAAGACAGTGCTGGTTTTGACTTGGGTGCAGTATGTGCAGGGTGGCTGGGTAAGGATAATTCACTCCTTATCTTGCAACTAGTACATATTTTGATTTGCAAATAAGGTATGATAAAAACCAACCCAACCCCTCCTCCATGACCTAGATACAACACAAGGTAGATTTTTATATGGAGTATCATAGAGTTTTTCTACTAGACTGGTTGCTATATCAAGAATAAAGAGCCCAGTCTGCCCTACTATTTACCTATAGATAGTAGGAGAATAGTTAGATTCATGCCTTTCCCAAGAGTATTAGTACTACATGAAGTGTGAACTGCATTGTTTAGGATTTGATCTCAGGACACCAGGTCTATTTCCTACAACAATAATTGCCATGCTATTAGTACTTCCATGTTAAAAAGATTTCTAGACAGTCATCTAGAAATATTGGCCTAATTGGTCGAGTGTTTGTCAATAGCTCGGGAGACCAGGGTTCAATCCCAGGTCAAATCTTTCCAAAAACTCAAAAAATGGTACTTGCTTAACACTCAGCATTATAAGGTAGGGATCAAGGGTAAAGTGGAGCAATCCAGGGAAACGAATAGCACCCTCCCCTACACCTCGGTGTTGTAGCTATTGAAAAAGGAGCTTTCGGGTTGCCCTCGACTACGGTCGCCAACTTTACTTACTTTATCATACTGTTAGTGGGACTGAGTATATATTGACTGTATTCCTTGCAGATGAATAAGGACTTCTCAAAAAAATGAATGTCCTGATATGACAATAAACGGCTGTAATAGAAATTATCATTTGCACAAACAACTGCGCATCTGTTTGGCCTGTCAAGAATTATCAGGAATTGAACATGAGACCTTCTCATAACAAATTGTAGGTTGGTTTAATTTAAATAAGACTGTTTCTGCCAATCAGAGGGGGGCTTGGAATTGTAGCAGGCACTACTTAAGATACTCACAAATTGGAATATCCCTTCATTGCCATTACTCCCAGTTCCACTTTAATCTTGAGTGATATAACCTATTAGGGTCAAATCAATCTGTTTAAAGTTATACCTATTCAATAGGACTTTGAGCCAAAAAAATTAAGAAAGAACAAAACAAAAATGTAATATAAACTTAAAATAAATGCAATTTCCTAACTTCTAAGCCACAAATAATCCTATTCAGTTTTGCATGTCATTAAATCAGTCAATGAAACAGCTATGCAGAAGGCTTTATTTAACTCTTAAAGTTTTTTAATCCTAAAATTCTTTAAAAATTTAAGATTTAGTCTTCATATATACATTTCAGAAATAAAAAAAATTTATACATTTCTTTTTTTTTGTAAAACTTGTATTACTATTTTTCATTGTATTATATCTTTATACCAATGGGTTTCATGGGGTTTAATAGAAAAGTTACTGTTTTTAATATGTTTCCAAAAATGTTTATAAATGTGTCTGTCTTTTAAGAAAATGAAATCAAATGAATTGTCTGTTACTTTGTAATTCTCATAATCTTAGAAAAGTTTCCAAAAGCCTAACATGGACGGGTAGCTGAGTTTAAAAACCATCAAATTTCTATTTAAACAGAAAAGGAAAGGAAAATACTTGTGAATAGATGCGAATTTAAATTTTCTTCCCAGACATTCGATTCAAGATTGCAGACTTACAAGAATATGTCAAACAGTGTCTTCTGTTGGTTTAATGAGATAATGTTGCTTGTAAGACAACATACAACATTAAATCGGATTGCTAAACTTCAACTTTGGAATGCAGATTTCCCCCAAAAATATCTTAATCTTTTTCTATTTGAAAGTTATTTTGTTGAGGACAAAAATAATCAGTTGAAGGATTCTGTATGGCCAACTTATAAATCAAAACCTAAAGCTCTATCCCCCTTAATAATATTGTCTTGGAATTGCCACTATTATTTTCTTTCCTTCTATTTCATCTTCAGTGTCCCTTATCAAGATATTTAGCCTTTTTTTTTTTTGGTCATCATTTTTGACATCAGAGTTCTTTTTTGGTTAGTGAACTTCATGACCACAAATAGTCTGATCTTCACTGTGTGCTTTAAACTTGTAGCCTTGTGTCAGACTTAGTTTAGTAAATACCTTTGAATGGGAATTATGGTTATGGTCAGATGGTCAATTCACATATTTTTTGAAAGCATAAATTTGGAAGTCTTTTGTTCTGTTGCTACAGCATCATCGAATATTTGGTAACTCCCAGTGCCATGTTTTCCAGGAAGAAAAGAGTTTAAAAACTTTAATTTAAAACCTAATGTGAATTTTATTAACAGTATTAGAACAATTAAAAGAAATATGAAATATGACTATAAATACTCAGGCATGTCTTTTGGAGTTTAACAGTTGTATAGAGTAGAGAAAGGATAAATGGTAAGGCAGATTCAGTTCCCTAGCTTTGGTAAGCCAACCATTCTAGAAGGAAAGACTCTGAAGTCTAAACTAAAAGAACTGTTTTGAGTAGCTGTGGTGTATCGGCACATCATTCTTCTTTTATCAGCTCATTCACAAGTTGCGGCTGGTTCTACACAAACCTTCATTAAAATAACAAATCACTTGTCAAGTTAATTTGCCAAGCTTTGGCTTAGTTAATTATCATCATCAGATTAATGGATGAACATTATCATTACTTGGATGCTACCATTTCCTGTGGTGCTTGATGAGGAGCAGGCTTTGGAAGAGATTTTGACTGGAATCCAAAATGCTAACATCAGCTACCAGCTCACATCACTGCTGAATCACCCAAATATTCCAATTCATCAACACCATCTTCATCCCAGCTTTGATGTGACAATTTCAGAAATGGACATTAACTAAAGTCCACTAATGATAATTATGGAAATTGAAAGGGTCGCAATGATCAATAGTGCTCCAGATGGCAGTAAACCAGGCATCTTATATACTGAGAAGGTATATATATATATATACATATATATATATACCTATGTCCAAGTTTTGATAACATAGACACAAAGTTAATGGGGATTTCTTGCCTATAGGATTATTGGACCCAATAGTTTCCATGTGGTGGATATCCCTGTATATACAGTTATGTGGCGAATGATGGGAAGTGTGATCTAGTTTGTGGGGCAATCTGAGAAGGGTGCTCTTGTTTATTCTATGTAGTTATTTATGTGGCTAGATCTATCAATTTTGTGATTAGTTTCTTTAATTTTTTCTTGTGTTTTTATACAATATCATTATTGTTGTTACAATAACTGCTATTATATTTTTTTTCTTATTTGTTTATGTTGATTTATTCATTTTTCAATTCACTAATAGAAAAAAGGTAAAATGAAAATCATTAAACATCATTGACTCTGTGTCTATGCAATAATAAGTTTGATATATATGCTCTATCACCAATATTGTGTACATATAAGATATTATTTAATCCAGTAAATCCAGAGTAGGGAATAATTCCAATCAGGACTGAATCAAAAGTAGAATATTAAATCTAAATAATACTGGTAAAGAGCTTAACAGGATGGAAATAAATTTATTATCTTAATATGACCGATTGTTGTTTTTTTTAAGAGAAAAAATAAATATATACATATATATATATATATATATACACACACACGGTGTGGAAGCAAAATACAGAACAATTTTTAAAACATTTTTTTAGTCTGATTTATCCAAATTTTGAAAAAAAACCCCAATAAATTAAAATTTTCATGATTAGCTCTATTATTAAAACACTTTTTTTTTATCAAAATTCAACCCAATATGAGTGGGTAAGAAAGAAAAGAAATGACAAAAAATCTTTGAATTGCCTTATGCTGAAACCAAACCAAAAAGAATATCCAAAATAAATGGAGTTTTTTTTTTATGGCCTCCATCAAGCCCAGACCTTAACCCCCTTGATTGTGCTATGTGGGATGTTTTAGAAAACTAAACAAATGCAATATCCCATCCAAATATTGGTTCACTGAAGACTGCTATTGAAGAGGAATGGAATAAATAGTCTGAGAATTTATTTTGATGGCAGACAAATTGTTTTGAAGGCATCTTGATACAATAATCGAAAAAAATGGTGGCCATATTGGGTAAATTTACAAAATTTACCTTTTTATTTTGTTGTTTATTTTTAAAATTAAAATTAAAATTAATCTTGTTTTATTATAGACTTGTTTATCATTATACTAGAGCATTCCAAATTTATCTTCTGCACCCTATATATATATATATATATATATATATAATCTTTTCAGAACAATTATAAGTTATGAGCTACAATGTATATTTACTACTGATGTTTGAAGTGAATGTTCAAACCCAGGTAAGAGATCAGAAGATAATATGCCAATTTTCTTGGCAAATAGTTCTTTCTCCACTTGGTAAATTAGTGCCACACAACCCTCCTATCTCCATTTCCTCTTCTCTGGCTTTGTGCCGTATATAAAGCTGAGCTTAATAAATACCAGTATTAGCATCAACTGAAGAGGTAAAATGAGCCTTGGTTTTTGGCCTGATATCAGAAGGAGGATATACATAATCTCATAAAATGACTGAGGAAATTAATTAGGTTCATAACCTTTTTTGGACGGTAAAATAATTTTGTGTTAAATTTGTTTCCAGACTGTTTTGCTGGATTTAATCTCTGTTTTGATAAAAATACAGTTATTTTCATCACAAAAGTCTTATTAATCAGATACTTTTAAAATACATAAAGAATAAAGGTAAATCTGAAAGACATGCTTGTAACAGAACAATACTGGATTAACAAACAAAATAATGTTTTGATGATGATAAGAATAAACCTTTGAATATTAACAAAATCAGCCTTACTTTTTGCTTGTTAATTAAATATTGATTACCCTATAAGAATGTTTTTGGAGTTAATTTTAACCTCGATTTCATTACCTGATTGTAACATTTATATAAAGGTCTTTGGAATTCTATCAGAATCAATTCTAATCTGAAAGAATGTTGTTTCAAAGCCATGGATCAAAGTAGATAATTTTTTTTGGCTAATCGTGAATATAGAATTGGTTCCTTGGTGAATAGATGAAAAACTCTTGTTACTGATCACAGACATCTAAAAATTCAGCACTACCATTCAATCTGCAAACAAAATTCTCCATTTTTAGTACAAAGACCATGATCTTCATCAAGAAAAGAAAAACAGAAATGAAAACAAAAACTGAATCCTAAATGAAAAATGAAGACCAAGAAAAATTAAAAAACAATCCTTTTTTTTTCTTTGGCAATTTTTGATCTTAAACAAACGAATATAACAAAAGTTCTTTCTTGTGAAGCAAAATAAATTGCTAGTGGACAAAAATAATGACTCCAAGCCACAAATGGAAGGAACTGTGTCTCATTGATATTTTTAATTTTGGATCAGCCACTTCTGTTTGATTATTATGGTTGTCTTTTCATTTAAAACAGCTTTTGCAAAAGAAATTTATAACAGTATGGATTGAAAGAAGCCAATGCTGAATCATAAGATCAGTGAAAGATCTTCCTTACACAAAGACCAGACAGTATTCTTACAATTTACTGGTTTAGTTCAGTTGTTAAAGCAGCAACCTGATGTTTAATAAAACCTAGATCTCTTTTCCAAAGATCAGATTTGGGAAACATTTAGAGTGTTAAAATATTGTATTAAAATGAACTCTGAAAGTTTGATTGCATTCATCAAATGGAAAGTTACCTATAAAAGAATATCTTCAAGTGAGTTTTTTTTTAGAAGTGCAATATATTTTTATGAACAATTTCTTCTTTAAAATCCTTATACAATGTTTTAATGCACTTATCAAGTGTTTAAAATACTTTAAAGCACTTGCTAATTGAAGTTAAAAGGTGTCAAAATTCAATGTTAGTAGTGTTAAGAGAAATTTGGTGATAATAGTGAAGTCTTTTTTTTGTTCAGTTGTTTTTCATAAGACACTTACATTTCAGAAATCTAATGCTTCATTAGAATGCTTACTGGTAGGGAAGATGTTTGGGTTAGATTCCTACTCTTCAAGGACCAATATTAGCTGAATAAAGGGAAGGGAAGATAAACTCCTTTAAAACATTTAACGTATATAATATATCTAAAAGATAAGAATACAGAAATGTTTCCCAACAGCTATAACTATCAACATATTGTTCCATAAATAAGGTGTATTGGCCAAATGAGTAGAATGTTTGCCAATGGTCCGGGAGACTGGGGTTCAATTGTAATATTTGTACATATATATTTTACTAAAAAATCTCATTATATATGTTTGATTAAATAGGACAGACACTTTTAATCTGTCTATTCAATTTTTGATACACTTAAATTGTCAGAGACGTCTTTTGACTTTTGATGAAATGAATTTATCTAAGTACTAAGTTGGTTGGTGTCCTAGTTGAGGGCAGCCAGAAGGCTTCCTTTTCAATAGCTACTCCTTTCCTTGGATTGTTCCACTTCAGCCTTGATACATACCTTATATTGCTGAGTGTTAGGCAAGGAAGCATCAAGTAGTATTTTTAAAGTCTTTGGTTTGACTCAACCTGGGATTTAACCCATGTCTCCTGGACCCTAGGCGAACACTCTACCCACTAGGCCAATGTTTTGAGGCATCTTATTGCTCTCAGAAGATGAAGAAACTTTTTAAAAAGAGTTTTGAGCAGAGATGATTTGATATGTAAAAACTTAACCGTCTCCTGAAGATCATGTATGCAAAAGATGATGAAAAGTAAAATACATAATACATAAGTATCTAATATATAAATGTATTTCCTGCAAGGACATTTTAACATCAATATGAATTTATAATGAATGTCACTAATACAACACTGTGTGTAAAAAGTATGTCATAATGTAAGCAAATACTTGTAGTGCAGTTTTTTTTACCACATCTGCAAGTAAATATATATATATATATATATATATAGTGTGAAATTGATAACTTGTTATAAAAAATGTTTTTTCTTAAATCAAAAAGTGCTCAAGTACTGGCAAGCAGAGCACGGTAAAACTTTAAATAAATAAATGTTTTCTAATCTTTTCCTGTCAGTATTATGACTGTACATGGTGCCTTAAATAAGTTTCCAGACTTTTTTGTACTGACATTTAAAATTGTCATAGACTCTTGAAAATTCACTATGTTATTGCTATACATCTTATATGATGACTGACCAATTTTTAGGATTTCAGGTTCAAATGAACAGTTACAGCAGCAATTGGAATACACCCTACTAAAGCCTGATTGTCACAGCTGGTGAATTTCAAAAATGCAATCTGGACGTCAGGACACTTTACAAGAAAGATATGCAATAAAATTGTGTTTTAAACTTGGAAAAAATTCCATAGAAACATATGGAATGCTTCAGACTGCTTTTGGAGCATCTTGCATGAATCAAGCATCAGTTTTAGAGTGGCATAAGAGATTCAAGGAAGGCAGGGAGTCTGTGAGGGATGATGAGAGGTGTAGGAGGAGTAAGGAAGTCAATACACCAGAGTTAAAGGGTTAGGGTTACTATGTTGAGGTTTTAAGGGAGTTCAGGAAGAGATTCCGTCGGAAGAGGCCAGCACTCTTCAAATCGGGTCAATGGCATTTCCACCAGGACAATGCATCAGTCGAAAACTCCATTCTTGTCACAGACTATTTGAGCAAGACAGTTCCTCAGCCTCCCTATAGTACAGACCTTGCTTCCTGTGACTTTTGCTTATTCCCTAAGCTCAGAGGCTGTGATTATGACACAATAGAGGAGATGAAAGAGGCTGTGGTGAAGGTTATTGACACGCTCACACACGAGGACTTCCAGAAGTTATTGGAATGGTACAACAAGTGCATTGCAGCCAGAGGAGATTACTTTGAAAGGGACTAGAGTTTCATGTGTGTACTATCAATAAAAGTGCCCATATGAAAAAAGTCTGGAAACTTATTTGATTATTCTCGTATTTAAAAATATACAATATTCAGATGAAATGCGCAATAATTTTAACCTTAATTTATTAATTAGGGTACAAACAAAAGTTACCTTATGCACAAAATTATCTTCAATGCACATAACGACAAGAGGAATAATAATGGTAGGCTGAATGCTTTATCAGGCCTAATTTTCAAAGTAAAATTTTTTTTCTTTTGACTAAATAACATGTTTTATCTGACGATGGTAATTTTTAAAGTGATAATTGTTACTATAAAAAAATAAGTCAACATAACAGAAAAAGAGATTTTCCAATTTATAATAATAAATATAATAATATAATAATAATATAATAATAATATTTAAACATTTTTTGTTTTTTTATTATGATTCTTTGCTATAACTCAGCTTTGATCCTTTCTCATTATTTTATCAATCTTATACTCTGTAATTACTTTATATCTCCAGTTTATAGGTACTAATGAGTAATGTTCAATCAAATGCAAATAATTCTTTTAGTCAGACAATTCATTAGTTTGGAAAATTGAAGTTTGGAAATTCAAATTCTGTACTATTAGTTCCATCTTGTTTTAACATGGCTTTCTGTTCATTATTGTTTATTACTAGAGACAATCTATCAATGAGAGTCCTTGCCTCCTTTTCATGAAAAGAATAAAATTATGTTAAAACCTTTCTCTTTGTCCTATAAATATGCATAACAAACAGTTCAGTCATCTGTAGATGACAGGCAAACAATTGTAAATTATTACTATAGATAAAGATGAAATGTGTACTGCCACAGTCTTGAGACTTACATGAGGATGTAAGAAAAAAATTAATGGATGAAAAGGCAGTAAATAGATAGATTATAGACCACATGAATTTTGAAGAATGGATAAGACAAAATACTCCATGATGTTTCAAGATTGCTAGTAATTTGTAATTTTTTTACAGGCAAAATAAGAAACAGATTTCATATATATGTGTTGTATTATGGTAAGGAAGAGATATGCAGTGAAATAGAGTTAATTAATTGAAGTGGTACAATCCAAAAAATATTATAAATCTCGTGCTGTTGGTGTTACATCTGAAGTCGGTCTTACTACTGACTGAGATCTTTCAGTAATGACCATGCTTAAGAAACACGACAAAGTCACATGGAATGAGCCACTATGCAACATATATATATATATATATATAGAAAGAAAGAGAGTGAGAGAGATGTGGTGTAATTAAAGATATTTGGTTGATTTGTACAGAACAGTAGTTATAATTTGAAAATTTGCAGCAACCTTGTTTGATATGGTTCTCTTCTGTATAAACATGGCAATGTGAAAAAAGGAAAATGGTGTAAATTACTTATGAGTACAAGTTAAGATTTTCATTGGCAAATTTTATTCCTTTATTTTTGTTTGAAGTTTTGGAAGTCAAGTCGAAGTGGAATCAACCTATTTATTTAGCACACAAAATAAACTGATGGATGTTCACCAATCAGACATCAGCAAAATACTGCACTTTTTCGCTTCAAACTTAGTCTCTTTTATATTCATCAAATCTCACCACTTTACAGAGGCTTATCTCGTTCTCCTCCATAAAACAAGTCACACCTCTTTCATCCTTTTCTTCTTCTGGTTTCCATGAGCCGGTAGCAGAGAGAGCACACCTTCTGTTTCTTCGAGGTAATATTGTTTGTGGCATTACTACTACAATTTTTTCAATGTAAAACAGGAAATCAATGAACAGGTTAGTATGTTAACACTAATTCTAAGGCAAACATTTTTATGAATTTATTGGATGAAGCTAAATTTGTGTAAAACCATATTCAAAGAAGTAATCAGTAATGGAGTCACTCTCCATCTTCCAAGCCTCTTGTTCATTTATAAAACTTTAGAAAGAATATGTTTTTCTTTTATCCTATTTACCAACCCCTCCGCTCGGACAGGATATGACACAAGGTCAATCTTTAAGCGGAGTTTAACAGGTTTGAATTCAGAGTTTTCCTTCTCCTAGACTAGTCGCCTCACCAAGGCTGAAGAACCTAGTCCGCCCTACTATTTACCCATAGCTGGAGGGAGAATATTTGGATTTATACCTTTTTTCTTTTATTGCATATCATTTTTCTTGATTGACTATGGCGGTAACAGTTTTTTTATTGATGTGGTCTAATGAGTGCATTGGCAACAAATTGACAGTCACCAACTAACAGTGACTCTGTGTCTACTCTATCATAACTTTATATATATATATATATAGAGAGAGAGAGAGAGAGTGTGTGTGTATGAGGTATTTTCCGTATTAAGAGTGAAGCTGTATTTATCAAGACAGAAATAAACAAACAATGAAATGTTAATTTTCTTTTAAATAGTCCCTTGAGCATTAGGCACATTTATTCCAGCAAATTTTCCTTTGGTTAAAGCACCTTTGAAATTCCACTTATTATATTGTATAAATTTGTAACATCATATTTTTTTATAAAACATCCTAAAATCCTACAGTTGAGTTGAATATTCAGTTTAGGAAACAACAAGTCAAATGGAGCCTGGTCTGGTGAGTATGGGGGTGGGTGCTGCTCTGGCACAATCCCACGTTTTATCAAAAATTACAAGAATTATTGAGATCCTTAATTAAAAAATACCAAGAATTAGCAAAGACTAGAAGAGACTTTTTCTAAATAACAGTCTATATGTTAAGATATTAGTTTATTATAAAAGTTGCACAGCTTAGCATTTAAGTTCATTTAAATATTAAATTTTAGAATTAGAAAAATTTAATGATTTCAGAGTAGAGTGTTCACCAATGGTCTAGGAGACCAAAAACTTTAAAAATGGTACTTGATACCTCTTTGCTTAACACTCAACAATATAATGTATATATCGAGGGTAAAGTGGAGCAATCCAGGGAAAGGAGTAGCACCCTCCCCTACACCTCGGTGTAGTAGCTATTGAAAAGGGAGCCTTCTGGTTGCCCTCAACAATGGTCACCAACTTCTCTTCACTTGGTATATATGTATGCATACAACTTTCAAGATTTGTAGGGGGGTGTCCTCGTGGTGTAATGGTTAAAGTGATGAACTGCGGAATCGTAGTACGCGAGTTTGTACTCCAGTCATGCTATTACGTTTACTTTCGGGCAAATACCCTTTGATGTTTTAATCCAGGGACTTCTAAATTATTAGAAAGTTGCTGCATTGGCTAACCTTAGCTTAGCACAGAACTCTACGTCTGGGTCACTCAGTAAGAATGACCTGCCACCAAATGTGCTCAGCTGTGTCAATGCATATACACAATCCATACATCAGTGTCTACTTTGAATCCAGTTTTCCTTCTCTAAGACTGGTTGCCTTACCAAAGTTAAAGAATCCAAATTGCTCTACTATTTTTATAGATGTAGTTATAAGAGATGGATTCATGCCTTTATCAAGAGTATTAGAGTGAAATAAAATGCAAGCAGCCCCGTCCAGGTTTAATACTCTGGTTGCTGATACCATTTCCTACAGTGGTAACCATTATGCCACAAGCACCTCTCTTGCTTGGCTGTATATATGAATTTACGCAGCCCCTCTGCACAAACAGGATGCAACATAAGGTTAAGTTTTATGCAAAGTTTAATGGGTTTGAATTCAGAGCTTTACTTCTCCAAGACTAGTCGGCATTCCAAGGTTAAAAAGGGTATAAACGCTATGTGAAATGCTAACAATCTCATCCAGGATTTGAACTCAAGCCACCATGTCCATTTCCTACAATAGTAACCATTACACTACAAATGCTTGACAGCAAGTATGTATGCTAGTATGTATGCAACAAGTTTGTTTTATAGAGAGCTAACCACTAGACAGAAGCCTGGAAAATGTTGCAAAGATGCCATCAAATGTAATCTGGAAACCCAGAAAATCTGTGACAATGACAGGGAATCCCTAGCAACTAAATGATCAGAATGATCTAAATGCATTTGAGAAAGAATTGCAGCATTCACACAACAATATACAGATTGCTCTAGACTAAAATATGTCCTTCAAAGTATTATTTATCAATCTACAGTACAACCTGACCTTTTAACATATGTAATCACAAAAGCTTGTTTTGTGGATTATATATGAGCCCATCTACATAAACATTTTACATATAGCGACCTGGATAAACAGGTCTGTCAAACAGACTACGATGATTGTCTTGTGGGGTTTAAAAGGGGTTTTGAAGGTCAGGGGCTAAGGGCAAGGCTGTGTTGCCGTAAGATATCTGACTCCATATTTTGGTTATATTATTTTACCCCACGTTGACTGGCCGGTGCAATGTCTAGTCCAAAGAAAGTCCCAAAAGAAATATACAAAAAGAAAAGATAGAAACAGATAAGAGACGAAAACATTTCTTCCATACTTTCCTTTATTTACTTGATGAATGGACTAACCAACACTACGTCTTGTGACACAGCGTGGTGCCCAAAACACCAGACAGCAAAATGATGTTGTTGGTTCGACAGACACGGCCTGACAAGCCCCGGTTCACAGAAAACCTGAGTATTTATCTCTCTCCACCGGCTCCAAATTCGTCACTCCAAAATCCTTCAAATTTTGGCGCGACCACTTCCCATTGGCTATTTTACTTTTTATTATTTTTCTTTTTTTTTGATTTTTAACCGGATGGATGCATGGAGCCTTATGCGTGGCGACGCGTTTATACATTTTGTATGTGGCAGCCGACGAGTCAACATCCGGTTGGGAGTTTTATTGTTAATTCCTAAATCCCCAGTCTTCAGAGTTAAATTTTTACCAAATTCCCAAGACTCACATCTCTGTAGCTGTTGATTTCAAGTTTAACATTTATACTGTTGTGCAATATAGAGTAAGTTCAGTTATCACCTGGTGTCCCATATTTGTGTCCTTGGGTCAGACCAAGCTATATTTTGTATGGGTATCTCACTATGGAGTGATTGGGTTTTTGAAAATGGTAATGAAGGGGTGTTTAGCACTCTAAAGATCTCAATAACTTGAGCCTCACCACCAGATGAAATTTAGTGTTACACCCAAGACTCTGCCTTTTTTTTTTTTTTTTGGTGTAGAGAGGCCTCTACAGTGAATAAATTATTCTAAGCTCTGTCAAATAGGTGTTAAGAGACCAGAGAAGTTGTGTTGTGCCAGACTTGTTCATTCTTTATTATCTTCTACATTTTATTCCTGCATTCATTATTTTAATCATCTTTTAATGATTTGCCTTATGCAACTTATCTTCTCTCTTAGAATATAAACCTCATTCTAATTTCTTATCTGAAGAACAAACCAGCAAATGCTTACCCTGAAGACTATAAGACTGTACTGATATTGTTATATAGTCATCTGCTGATTCATGCAGAAATATACATATATATGCTGGATACATACCGATGCAATAATAATTAAAACGCCCGATGATAAAGTCGCAAGAACAAATGACGCACGCAAGGAAGACGCAGGAAGACTTCTTTATAAAATATTTTACCTCACATCTTTATTTGTAAGTTTCGAAAGGGTTGTTCCAAGTTTGCGTGTGAGAGGCAGCTGGAGACCGAACATTACTGAAATATTTTGACCCCGAAGTTATGGCCGTCAGCGTTGTGTCTTTCTCATTCTTCATGGCTGCTCAACCGGACCCTGGAGTAAACTCTTCTGTGTGCTGGCTTTCCCTACTACATCGCGTCTACCTCCGTCTTCCACTGTACTGCTTGCCCTCCTCGCCTATCTCCCACTGTCCTCAATTCGTTGGCCTTATATTACCTTCAAACTCCCACGCAGTAATATAGACACGCCTCAACGCTTGTACAACCTCTTCCGATTTCCAGCGACCGGGATGTGTCACTTCCTTCCGTTGCACCACCTTGAATGGCATTTTTGGCCGGGTCAAAAGGTCAAAACATAACAATATTACAAATTAAGTTGGACAAGTGTCTTTTTAAAGGAGAGTTTTTGGCAAAAATATATCACAATAAATTAATTATATATGTATGTTTCTTACAATTCTTAACCTCACAAGAAAATTATTTTCCCTATTTTTGATAAAAGAACCAACACAAGGATAGTTATCGACTAAACTTAGGTTAGTTTGGCACAAGGCCATACCCAGTGAGAATCAAATTCACAAACAATGATGCGCTAACCTAACTCGTTTGTCATTACATTATGATAAATTGCCCAGCTAATAAAGTGGTAGGTCTATAAGATAATGCTGCTTGGCATAATTACTATCATGAGTTGCTCAACATTTGACAAGTATGAATTTACCCAACCCCTCCACCATGGACAGTATGTGACACAAGGCTGATTCTTAAGCTGAGTACAGCTGGTTTGAATTCAGAGTTTTCTTTTTCCTTGACTAGTTGACTAAACAAGGCCAAAGAATCCAGTCTTCTCTGCTATTTTGCCAAAGCTGGAGGGTAAACAAATGGATTCATGCCTAGAGAATTTGAATGAAGTGAATCATATTGCTAAATGTACCTACAAAAAGATGAAAGAGTAACTTTACCAATTGGTTTGTTGGGTTTTATGACATATCAACCTTTTTACCAATTGGTACTATTGCTGTAATGTTTCAAAGTCAAGAACCTGTTTTATTATTTCAATTTGTAAATAGACAATCATTTTAAAAAAACAGAATAATTACTTGGGAAATATAGTGATCTTAGATAATGAAGTCAGGCTGAGGTCAGAGGTAAGCTGTATTACCGTTTTTTTTTATCTGACTCCATTCTGAGGTTATTCTATTTTACCCCACGTTGTCTTGTTGATGTAACTCCTTGAACAAGAAGGCTCCAAAAGAATTATACGAAAGAAGACAGCAACAGATAGGAGACAAAGACATTTATTTTTATTTTTCCTTTATTTCTTGGGTTCAACAACCATTCAATGGGTAAAGGAATTTTCCCTGAGTAAAATTGAAATGATAGAATCCCCCAGTCAAGGTGTTTAAAAATACGTTAATTGTTTCTTGGTATATGCGTGTCCTCATTTGGTATTCTAAAGCTTTAAAAATGTGTTAGTCGCTTTTGGGAGTTTGTCTAAGTCCAGTGTTTTAGTTTGTAGTTTGATAGGTCCATTTCATAGCTTTTGTATTTTGACATACTGTTAACCGAGACGAGTGCTACTAGTGAAAGGATTAGCCAATGTGTCGTCCAAAGACAAATGCGTGGCATCCCTATAAGTTAGCAAGGTGTTGTCACTTCACTGGTCACGGCTGAAAGAGCATGACCTTCCTCCTTCTGTCAGGAGGTCCCTTTTTCTTTATGCATGCATCACCCCTTTTTTCCTGTAAAAAGCCTCTGGGAGTTTCTACATATTTAATAATTTTATTTTTTAATTCAATTTAAATTTTCTATTTATTTATTTATTTATTTATTCCCTACAAGATCATAACAGCCAACCCTTTGTTAATGTTGCAGTTCTTGTTACTCTCTGTGTAAACACGGAAGTTCTTTTACATTTTTTAAATACTTTAGAGTTGGCTGGTTGGTTGTTTGGGTTTTATGGTATATCAACATTTTTAGGTTATTAAACGCCGAATCCATTTTTATGAAAATAGTTCTATTTCAAACAATTCAGTTGCAGATAAGTATGCAGTTTAAATGTAAGTATAGTTTAATTGTGAAAAACATTTCTGTTTCAAGCTATTCAGTTTAGTTCTAATTCAGCTAATTCAGTTTAGAATAAGTACAGATTTTGTTTACACACAGTTAAATGTCAAAACAGTTCTATATTAAACAATCAGTTTAGTGTAAATACAGTTTCAATGTCAAAAAACAGTTCCATTTCAAATGATTCAGTTTAGCATAAGCATGCAGTTTAAATGTAAGTACGGTTTGTCAAAAACATTTCTATTTCAAACAAATCAGTTTAACATTAGTATACTGTTAGTTCTATTTAAACCCATAAATAGGGCCCTATCAGGTGCTAACACACCAGGCCAGAGCGGACCTGGGAGCAATGGCAACAAAAAGGTACTCCACATTCTCCAAAGACCCAGCATCACTGGAACCTCACCATCAGATTGTTTAGTGTCATATCTGGGACACTCGTTGTGGGGGGGGGTCTTACCCCTCTGCAGAGGTGCAGTCAGTGTATTCTACAGCCTCGGCCGACTGGGCAATAATTCAGAGTTAAAGAGGTAGGAATGTGGTAACTTTAAAGTTTTTATATCTGCCCATTCAGTTGAAAGAGAAGACGAAGACTGACATTGACATAACTGTATTGTTTGCAAAATAAAAAAAGCTGTTAGAAATGATTAACCAGTAGGCTTTCTTGGATTATGATATGTTTTCATCGAGTCATTACTCTTTACTAATTGAATATTAGTATAGTCTGTAAGAGAATATATATATATATATGTATGTACAACACCTGGTAGATATGAAGAATTGATATTTTACAGACTGAGAGAAACATGCTTATAAGTTAATGCTAATATCTCATGAAAACCACTGAAATGAAAACAATAATGATTTTAACTGGCTGAATTTCCCTCTCTATCTGGAGCATGGCTTTTAAATCCATGAGCTTAGGCATGTCTAGCCTTGCCTGATTGTTGAGGTTCTTGAAGGCTAAGCAAAATTTCTTTAAACATCTGATTACTGTAATGTGATCAACTGTATCGTCACCCTTTGTGCAATAAATGTTTTTGGTTGCTTCCACAGCTTAATAGTCCTGTTTGAACTTGTAAAGTATAAGTTTTTGGATTAAACAACACTGCATGTTTATCTTTGTGACTTTCAAATCAAACATTGAATGAAGCCATGCACAACATGTCAGCACGCCAACCATACTACTAACCACAGTGAGTACCCTCGACAACTTGAATTGCTTCAGTCATGTGATATATAAGTTGTAAACAAGTTTGTACCAAAATATTGCAAAAATTTTGACTTGACCTAGTGATGATAATCATCATCATCATCATGTCACACTATCAGCATGGATATTTCTGACCTTCTCTCGCCACACCTCTCTATTATCCATTGCTTCTGGCAGATCCTCAAAGCTACATCCCATATCGGCACAGAGCTGCTGTATGCAGGTTCAACCAGGACATCCTGCCTTTGTTTGTCGATGTGAAGGGGTCCACAGGAATAGATCATTTATGAGCTCGTCCCTACTTCTCCAGCAGTGTCCTGCATGTCTGGTTTGTCTAATTTTGAAAGTTTTTGTGATGGGTGGTAAGGGGCCGTACAGCTGTTGCTTTGTAGGGTGCTGTCTCCGGGACTTGTGCAATATTCCTGGCAGCATTCTTGTGTAATTGCCGTCAAGCTTTTTCTCCATCTGTTTAGTTAGCATCCATGTGGTGCATCCATATAGCAGTATCAACATGACCGCTACTTGGAAGAAACTGCGCTTCATTTTATCGGTCAGGTCGGACTTCCATATGACCGAAAAAACAATTTTAAAATTTCAAAGTTCTCAAGAAACTGATATTTATCTCCTCTTTCCATGGTAATTTATGTCAATAAATTAAACGGTAAGTTTAAAATTTAGTGTCATGTTCAATGAAATGGAAATAGTGAAATGACTTCGGTATTGATCATAAATGCTAATATGATAACACTACAGGAAAGTATGAATTATTAGATTTTCTTGTGTTTGGTCATCTATAGGCCAGTTACTTTCTAACAGATATAGATGAATATGAAGGTAAAAGTCCACTTTTGAAAAATTATATGAACAAAGAACCCAATACCTTCAATCACCCTTATTATCTCAATCTGGTATCTATAATTATGCTGTCTTCTTCGTAAATATACATGAGAGATGCTCAAAAATTGAACTAAATCTTTAAAAAATCTAATAATTGATAAAGGAATATTAAACATTTTTAATTTTATTTAGCAAATAGCTGGACAACTCATATATATTGTAATGTGGTTATGACTTTATTAACTGAAATTTTAAAAAAGTTACTTTTGTTCGACAATTCTAATTTTTTTTTCTCTTTTTTTCATTTTGACTTCAATCAAAGCCGAATGAACCACTTTTCAGGCAAGGGTTTATGATGATATGGTGATAAGATGTAGTAAATGATTAAAAAGAATGATTACAAAGTTAGGGATCAATTAAGATGAGGATATGAATTCATAGATGGACAGGGTGAGACTCAAGCATCTAAGCCCTGTTGGTAGGGCTTAGAAGATTCTGTCATTTGAAGATAAATATTTTTAAAGAAGCCCAAGTTCATCTTTTTTTTTACACACAGTAAAATGGTTTCACTTAATTTCAAACAATTCAGTTTAGTATAAGTAGAGTCTTTTCTTTACACGCAGTTAAACAATCAAACAGTTCTATTTCAAGCAATTCGCATGTCAATAGAATTAAATGGTTTCAAGTATCACTAACAATTCAGTTTAGCATAAGTACAATTCTTTTTTGTTTACCCACAGTTAAATGTAGAAACAGTTAATTTCAAATAATTCAGTTTAACATAATGACACAGTTTAGTTCTATTTGACCCATAGATAGGACCCTATCAGGTGATACCACTCCAGGCTAGAGCAGACCTGGTAGCAATCGCAATTAAAGGGTACTCCACATTCCCCGAACCTCCCACATTACAGGAGCTTCATTGTCAGATTGTTTAGTGTCATAATCAGGACACTCACTGAGGGAGTCTTACCCCTCTGCAGAGATGCAGCCAGTGTATTCTACAGCACCAGCCGACTGGACGAAAGATGCTGACAGTATCCCCAGTAGAAGAGTAACTTCTCTCGAAAAAGGTGCATGCTGGGTATGACACTTAACTGCATCTGATAGTGAGGTTCCTGTTTGGGAAATCTTAGGAGTGTAGAATACCCCTTCATTGCCATTACTCTCAGGTTCACTTGGACCTGAAGCTGAGGTATCTGTTAGGGTCAAGTTCTATTGTTATATTTTGACCCTCGACCCGGCCCAAAAATGCTATTCCAAGGTGATACACCGGAAGGAAGTGACACATTCCAATGGCCAGTAATCGAAAGAGATTGCATGGGCAGATTAAGGCTTATGATATGGGACAAGGTGAAGGTCCCATTGTGCCACTACAGTGATGCACCGGAAGAGAGTAACCTCTGAACTGCATGACAGTTATTTCCGCTTGATGACGATTAAACATTCGATTTCAAAGTTCCAGTGGGCGATCATGTGGGCATTGAATTATTATATAATTGAGTTGAGTTGGGTGCCAAAGCAGTTGCCAGCAGACTTCCAGAGAGTTAGAGACGAGATGTGGTAGGGAAAGCCACACCCGACTGAGGGGTCCCTTGGAAACCCCCAATGGAGTGGACCCCAACATCAGGAGAACAAGACACAACATGACGGTCATAACAGTGGGGTCAAAATATGAAGTTTATGTTCGGTCTCCAGCACCCTCTCACATGCAAACCTTGAACAACCCTTTCGAACCCTTGCAATAAAATGGAGAGGTGAATATTTGTAAAGAAGTCTTCTTGCGTCCATCCTTCCTGCATCTTTGTCATTGCGTTTTCTTTCCTGCGTCCTTTATTACTGTGTCTGTTATCACTGCGTCGGTATGTATCCAGTATATATATGTATGCAACACTATGGGTCAAATAGATCTGTTTAAAAATTATTCAAATTTGATTGGTCTGTACACAAAAAAAAACAAACAAACCAAGAAACAAAACAAAAAATGTAAATATGAGCATAAAGTGAATGGAATTCTCTAATTTCTTGATGGGCTGACATGCTGTTAAAATCAATCAATCAGGTATCTAAGAACTAATGAAATATTTATTGAGCTTAGAAAAAGAGCTTAATGACATATTCTGTAGGAAAATGTGGGCAAATTTGTTTTATATTCTGATTGGCCTTGAGAAGAGACTGTTGAAGAACTAAAGAAGATAATGAGACGATATAGATGAGATACGTAAGATTGTTAAACTAGGTTTTGATTGGAAACTCACAGACAGTTGATACTAGAGTATGGAGCTTATCTGAATACTTTCAATAGAGGTGACAAAAGAAAAGTGACAAAGTTACACGGATAGAAAAGTGTCTGAAGAGTTGAAAAGAGTTCCTCTTTAAACAGACCGAGCACTCAATATCTACTGGACAGAGCCAGCTCAAATGTGCAAGCAGTAATCCTTCTTCTGTTCTGTCAGACTGCTTCAGATTGTAAATCACTCAGGTCACTTAAAACTCAAACTGATGGATGAATCATTGAAAAAAAATGTCATGCTGTAATCGACTGGGATGGTTTTGGAAGAATTTTGATGGCTTCTGAAAACTGGTTAACTGGAAATCAATAATAAGGAAGGAGGCAATTGGTGAAGACTTTCTCCTGGGAAATCTCTAAGTATAATTTGTCCAGAAAAGAAAAAGAAATGTTGGGTGATTACTTCATAAGAGAGAAATAAAAAAGGAAACCAAAGTCCATTAACAAGAATTATTCTATGCATTAATGCATGCTATATATATATATATATGTATATATATATACATACATGTACAGACACAAACGTGTGTATGTACATATGCATGAATATATGCAATTGTGTAAAAGCAAAAATGGCACTACATCATATTGAATTTTTCATTAGAACAATATGCTTAAAAGACTCTAAGAATAAAACAATTTCTTGTTCAATCTACAACCAAAGAATAATTTTGTAGGGTCTCTGTGTGTGCTGAATACCAATTTTATCATACAAATTCTTATATGTTATGTATAAAAATAAAATACCAATTAGAATTCTTCTCTTTTTCCAAAATAAAACATTCTATCCATCTTTCTGGGTATATATATATATATATATATATATCTTCAAGTCACTTTGACAACACAGAATTCCCCGACTTTCTCTTGCCATCTGTCTCTATCATATTGGTAGGTTTCCTAGACCACATCCAGTGTCTGCATAGAGCTGATGTAAGTCTTTGCTGGATGGCTAATACTAGCAGAGTGCAGGAATTCATTAATAAACATTGCTTATGAATTCATCTTAATTTCTCCATTATCTGTAGATGGGAGGTAAGTGGCTATACAACTTCTGTTTTATGGGGTATTGCTTCCTGGATTTGTTCAAAACACCACAGGATTTTTGTGTAGTTCCAATCTAATTTTTTTCTCCAGACATTTTGTTAGTGGTCATGTGGTGCATCCATATGTTAGTATTGACATAACCACAGTTTGGAAGAATCCCATTCGATTTTATTGAAGTTATGAAATTTCTAGCATCACTTTCAGAAGATAAGATATTGCTGCTGAGGTATGTGACTGGTCTATTAAATTTAGAAGCTTTCCGCTTCAAGTGGAGATGGTCCCTTCTCATTTAAAACACATATACTGTGTTTCATTTGCATTCACATAGAGACTAATGTTTCCTACTGTTTGCTTCAGGCTATGGAGTAGAGATTTGGCTTAGGCAGAAGTATTTATGAGAAGCATTAGATGTGTTTGCATTGTCAGCATCTGTTATGGTTTGAGCGTGACATCATCTGCTTCAAGCCTTTTTTAGTGTGAAACCGTTTTCTTTTATTAAATCTATTCTTGACGCAATTGTAAAGAATATGAGAAACAGAAAAGCTGCAGACCTCAACAAGATATCTATATGAAATGCAAGAAAATTTGACAATATACTTCTCCAATTATACAACATTGTCTAAAAACAAGATACAACAGAGAAATGGACAAGAGCCTGCATCTACCCCTTCCCTAAGAAAGGCAACTTTGGAATCACTATGAACTACAGAGGCATAACTCTCACTGCTATTACTGCAAAGGTTTATAATGTCCTGCTTCTCAATCATATACAGCCTGAAATTGAAAAAGATTCTAAGAAAAATCGGGATGGGTTTTTAGAGAAATCAATCCATAAACTAACAAATTCTGACTATCCATAAAAGGTATATATGCCAAAAAATCTTGAGGCAACATTTGTTTGTTGGTTTTTCTAAGGCACTTGATTCCACTCACAGCGGAAAGATGTTACTGTTATTGCTAACTATAATGATGCTCTACAAAAGCACAAAGGCAATGGCTTACTTATCAGATGCTGACATTGTTGCTGGAGTCTTGCAAGAAGACATAAAATCATTATATATGTTTATAACCTGTCTAGACTGTGTCCTTTTAATGTCAATAGATCTGATATATCATCATCATCATGTTGCACTGTCAGTACAGATATCCCTGACCCTCTCTCGCCACCCCTTCCTATCGTCCATTGCTTCCAGCTAGTCTTCAGGACTACATCCCGTATCGGCACAGAGCTGCTGTATGTAGGTTCGAACTGGTCGTCTTGCCTTTGTTCGGCCATGTGAAGGGGTTCGCAGGAGTACATGTGGATGTACGTTTGATGTACCTCCTCATGCTCAATTTTCTATTTGAATAATGCACTTAATTTATACATATATATATATATATATATATATATATATATATATAAAGGTTATTCAATAAATTAGGGGAATTTTGCCTTAGGATTTGGCAGTGAGAAGTACTGTTTAGAGTTGCATCTTCAAGGAAATCATTCATGATGGGTCCTTTCATCTTCAAGAACACTTTTAGCATTTCCTTCTTTAGCAATTCCTTCTTCTGCTGCAGCCAGAACTTTTTTTTTTTACTGGAGAGTCATGTTTAGCCTATTCGTAAACATTTTTTGACGGCATGCCTTTTTGTACAGATCACATATTTTTCTGTAAATTTCACAAGGTTTGCACTTTTCAGCCATCAAAATTTGATGACAGACCAGGGTTAAAGTCTAGAACACACTGTTGAATTTAGTACCATTTTGAATAGCCTCAAAACAAATATCTTTGTGAGATTAAATTAATTTTTACTAAAAATCAATTCAAACCATGTAGTGTTTATATATATGGGAAATATTCTGAAAACTATTTTGTTCCTTTCCAAAAGTTTAACTTATTCATTGAATGAGCCTCTTATATATAGAGGCTTTGGCTAATGATCTCATAGGTAAGAAACTGAGAGTCACCAAGCATTGCAGACTCTTTGTCTGCACTAACCTTATATATATATATATATATATATATATATATATATATATATATTGTATTTAGGTCATTGTTTTTCTTATAGACATTTTATTAACATTCTTCTTGTAAACATCTTTTATTAGCATTCTTCTTGTTAATATTTTTTATTAACATTCTTTCTGAGACATCTTTTGTTAACATTCTTCCTGAGACATCTTTTATTAACAGTCTTCCTGTGGACATCCTTTTTTATGAAAAACAAAGAAGTTATGCCTAAATTTTTTATGTTTTTCTTTTGATAAATGAAATATCTTAATACAGGATTCACAGTGTAAGTAACTGATATTGTCATTGCCTAAATTAAATGAAAACTAACAGATATGGGATAAATTGGATTTTTAAATTTTCAGTATAAGTTTCATGGGTTGAGGATGTCACATCTGTTTCTAATAATTAAAACCATTCTAAAATACCTGTTCTGAAATTATGTATATATAATTATTCATTACTGTATTTAAAGGTTGCCGTACCTAGAGAGAGGGAGAGAGAGAGACAGAGAGAGATGTATGCACAATATATATATATATATATATATAGTGTAACATATTCACACACAGAGCAAAAGAGAGAGACTGAGAGAGAAAGAGTAAACGTAAGTCATGATACACAGAAATAGTTTTAATTTCTGTTGTTATAATACTTAAATATTAAATGGTTTCACTCAAAAACGCAATCAATATATGATATTGCACAGAAACTATCACAAATGCAGATTATGCACATGATCTAGGGCTTCTTGTGACTACACTTGTGCAAGCCGAATGTCTGTTTCATAGCCTGGAATGGGCAGAAAAAAGATTCGCTTTTGAAATCAGTTTTGGTTGTAATATCTCATCTACTAAAAGCAATGTCAACATATGATGATTATATATATATATATATCAGGGGAGGAGATGGGACTAGTGCTACTCGTTCCCGGCATGACCAATAACTCGGTCAATGTTATTCAAAATGGATTAAAAATCATCCATTAATTTCAAGCAAACATACTTAGTCTGATCTCAATTAAATTACGTATCTATTCAAGTTTCGATAACTAAGTAGCCAAAAGTTCATAAATATATCTGGGAATAATACAACGATGCTGTTTTGAACGGATGGTCTTTGTCTGGCCACCGTCAGATCCATTGAACATCCCATAAAATTGGCTATAATATTGAACACGCATAATCCATGCCCAGCACTAGACCCTTATAATAACAGTAATGTTAGCGAAATCTCGCTTTTGGCTGTAGCCAATAGAAATAGCAAGTCTACCGTGCTCAAAAAAATTAGCACAACTGACAACTGTCTTGGGAAGAGGGAGAGGGACCGAGAGAGAGAGAGGATAGCAGATTATAGCCGTCCCCGACGTCATCATCATCGCTATGGTAAATGTTGGTTAAACGGCGTGTTTTAATTCATTTTTTCACTAACAGATCTCTATTCCTTTAATGAATGTTGCATATATTACATTCTGTAACTAAAATTTGTTTATTTGAATACATTTTCAACAAATAATCTTTATTTTAAGCAAAATTGAAACTACTAGCTGTGTCTGTGTATATTGTCATCAATTTCTTTATTCTAATAAACATTTTTCTCGTCATAGCAATGAACATCTTCTCTTTTCTTCTATACTTTTGAAAGGAAAAATATTATCTTATCTACTGTATTAACAAGACTTTAAATTATATAGTATCTTGATTGTTTACAAAAAAAAACACCATGCAAGGTACGTTTGTCAATCTGTGCTATACAATGGAGAATCACGCAATAGCAACTATGATGACTTACTTTTGGTCCACGGACCACGGGTAGGGAACTGAAGTTGACAGAGGGCGGGGGGGGCACGAGTAGCAAAAATAGGCTAGAGTCGCCACTGATATATATATATATATATATATAAATATATAAAGACATATATAAAATGAATTATATATATATATATATAAAGATATATAATATATAAAATGTATTATATATATATATATATATATATATATAAAGATATATAATATATAATATGTATTATATATATATATATATATATATATACATGGGGCCTTCAATAAGTTTCCAGACTTTTTTGTACAGGCATTTAAAATTGTCATAGACTCTTGAAAATTCACTATGTTATTGCTATACATATTATGAGATGACTGGCCAATTTTTAGGATTTCAGGTTCAAATGAATAGCTACAGTAGCAATTGGAATATACCCTACTAAAGCCTGATTATCACAGCTGGTGAATTTCAAAAATGCAATCTGGACATGAGGACACGTTAGAAGAACAATATGCAATAAAAATGTGTTTTAAACTTGGAAAAAATTCCGCAGAAACGTATGGAATGCTTCAGACTGCTTTTGGAGCATCTTGCATGAATCAAGCATCAGTTTTAGAGTGGCATAAGAGATTCAAGGAAGGCAAGGAGTCTGTGAGGGATGATGAGAGCTGTGGGAGGAGTAAGGAAGTCAATACACCAGAGTTGATTGACCTAAGGGTTAGTATTACTATGTTAAGGTTTTAAGGGAGTTCAAGAAGAGATTCTATTGGAAGTGGCCAACACTCTTCAAATCAGGTCAGAGGCATTTCCACCAGAACAATGCACCGCTCCACAACTCCATCCTTGTCAAAGACTATTTGACCAAGATGGGCATCAAGACTGTTGCTCACCCTTCCTATAGTCCAGACCTTGCTCCCTGTGATTTTTGATTATTCCCTAAGTTCAGAGCCTGTGGTTATGAGACAATTGAGGAGATGAAAGAGGCTGTAACAAAGGTCATTGACACACTCACATAAGAGGAATTCCATGAGGCCTTCCAGAAGTTGTTGGAACGGTATAACAAGTGCATTGCAGCCGGAGGAGATTCCTTCGAAGGGGACTAGAGTTTCATGTGTGTACTATCAATAAAAGAGCCCATACGAAAAACGTCTGTAAACTTATTTAATGATCCTCGTATATACATATATATATATATATATATATATATATAAATCTGCTGTATCTGTGTGCTTGCTTCTCCTGATCTAGGTTCTATACAAAAACAAGTAATTTTTCTGAAATATTTAACTAAATGAGATATCTCGGTTTGCAAATCAATTATTATAAAAAAGGAAGAAAAATAGATTATTTCAGAAAATGAAATTTACAATGAATAAGAATTTTTATAATTCGTTTTCAATCTTTATCTTTTTAATAACTTTTCTGAAAAGATTATTGTTTTGTTGATAGTTATTTAATATTTCTCCGCAGCAATAGAGTTGTTTTCAACCTAAACCTTTTTGTGAATAGGCAATGTTTGCCTTATTGCAAACTGAGTCACCCAACTAAGAAGTTGAACTAAATTGTTCTAAAAACATGATAAATATATTTACCTACTAAAGTGAACTACTTACTTCACAAAGCCAAACATCAAAATATTCCCTTCAAATTTTTTTTTGTGGTTGTTATTGAAAAATAATATCTTGTTTAATTTATTTTTGTTGGTACATGTGCTGTCATTAATTTACCACATTCTAAAACAGAAATAGAAATTAGCAATTTATTTTAGAATGTTATTTAGAATCTAAATTGGGCCAATTATTGATGCATGTTTTTCATGGAATTTCTATGATAGAACTAGTATATATGTGTGTGTGTGTGTATGTTCTATAAGGTAAGTTTCATATTTTGTATTGATCAAAACAGCAGCTTTATTGATTTCATTTAAATGGTGCCTGAATAGATAAAAAGAAATCTTAGAAAAAAATTCCATGTAATTTCAAATTTCTTAAGGTTACCTCTTGAGGCTGCATAGACAATACATAATTCAAGTCTTTGCCAAAATTGTGTGAATAATATCTCTTTGTTTAATATATACACAGATAATATAATCTATGTAAAGAAAAAAGATAGCCGATATAGAGTTTCAAATATACTACAAAGTATATAACTTGCTTCAAGGATTTTCTAACACAGAAAAATAGATGAATAAAAAATGTTAAAGAAAAATATAGAGAAAAGTAAGTCTTTAATCCATTTTTTAAAAATGTTCCTCTTTGTTTCTATTTGGGGATGTACTTAACTCAGACTCTTTTTTATTACTCTACTTTTTACTTGCAATTTATTCGGCTTATTTATAGATATTTTAATCATTTTTTCTAACATCAAAGACAGTCTTTCATTTTATATCCATCAATAAAAGATGTTTTGTCTCTGCCAGTCTTAATATCAGTTTCTTTTTTGGTCTTCACTTGTTTAGTGAAGGGCATATACATTGAATACTTCACCAATCTTCTCTGTCTAAAACCTTAATATCCCTGGTGAAGGCTTATGTAAATTTTTGGGTAGTATTCATATTCTTTTCTTTATTGCCTATTCATAGTCCCATCATTGCTCTGAATCATGATTACATTGACATTGTTATGGGGCAGTGAGTAAAGAAAGTTCTTTGAAAATGAGGAGTGTCTGACTAAAATAACCTGGATGTTTGCTGAATGAATGCAAGGGAGGTAATCTTAATCATCTTGGAAATTCTAGCTGATTTTTATCCTTGTGGATATCAAAGGTTTTAAGAGTAAAAAAATTATTAAATCAGAACTCTCTTATTTTCAAGAATTCAGCTTAGAGGTTTCTTTAAAGCAAATTAGTTGAGATTTGGATTGAGAAAATATCTGGATTTAATCAAAATCTGAATATATTAAAAAAAATTATATATATATATATATACAATCATACAGACAATTATAATTATGATTATAATCATTTCTTATCTGAAGAATCTTTTCCTGCATGAAAAAGCAGAGCAATATTGCAATATATTTCAAGTATAAAATAAGATAATAATAAGTTAGCAACCTTATTCTAGGGTGACCCAAAGGTTCCCTTTTTGATTGCTACTACACCTAGGTGTACAGGAGGGCACTACTGTCTTACCTGGATTGCTCCACTTTACCCTTAATCCTTACCTTTTATTGCTAAGTGTTAAGCAAGGCAGCATCAAGTACCATATTTTGAGTCTTTTGTATGACTCAACCTGGGATTGAACCATGGTCTCCCAGACTTCTGGAGAACACTTTACTCATTAGACCAATAGCAGGATAAATACTCATGACTCAGAGTTTCCCCATTGCTGATCCTCAGGTGAGCAAGCATTCGATACATTTGATTTCCATTTGTTGGTGTCTTGTGGGGTGTTGCTGCCAGGACTTGTACAAGATTGCTTACAGCATTCTTGTGTAATTGCCGTCTAGCTTCTTCTCCAGCCGTTTTGTTAGCGTCCATGTAGTGCATCCATACTGCAGTATCGATACGACAGCTGCCTGGAAGAAACTACATTTCATTTTATCAGTTAGGTCTGATTTCCATATGATCGATAGCCTATTGATAGCTGTCCATGCCTTCGTTAACCGCATGTCGATGTCCTTTTCGGTTGATGAGATGCTGCTTCCTAGGTAAGTGAATTTGTCTACTAGTGTTATTCAAGTAATATTATGTATAAATTTAATTAATTTTCTTCTTCTATATAAAATTTCTGAGTGAAACAAATTCATAATGTTGATGGTCTTTAGTTTTGAATGAATAGATCTTCCATTTCTTAATTTACTCATGATCTAAGCTGCTTGAAAATATTCAACTAGATATTCATTTTCCGAGTAACAAAAAGATTTTTGAAAAATTTACTTTCTTTCTAGATATAAAACATTAAATGTATACATCCTTAATGGTATGATTATAATAAAAAAGATACTTTTGACTGGCTAATGAATAAAAAAAAAACAAATAATATTTTCAAAAAGGCAAATCTTATTAAAATTCAGGCACGCGTTAAATAATGGTACAAGTCTCTTGTTATATTATGACTGACTTCCATCAGCTGTGAACCCAGTTCCCAGCTGTGTAACTGATAACAAAAAGTTGAATAATGAGAACTCTTTTCGTAGATGCAAGAAACATTCTCACAGAGTCAGTTACTGACTAGTAGAAGACAAAGAACTACTTAAATTTGGGGGGTTGCAAAACTTCTCCCTAATTGAGACATGAGCTATAATTTATACAATAAGAGAATTTTTTCCTTCATCAACTCTGTTTGCTAATTATTTGTATTAGATTGGAATACTTGATAAATAATTGTGTGTGAAAAAATCCTTAAACTGCACAAAAAAAACTGTACATATAAAAGTACAGTATTCCTGCTTATGCTGCAAGCAATATTGAACAAGTCCTGGCAGCAACACCCCACAAGACACCAACTGTACGGCCACCTGCCTCCTATCACGAAAACTATTCAGACATGCAGGACACTGCTGGAGAAGCAGGGACGAACTCATAAGTGATATACTCTTATGGAACCCACACAAGGCCAAGCAAAAGCAGGACGACCAGCATGAACATACATTCAGCAACTATGTGAGGATACGGGATGTAGTCCAGAAGACCTGCCAGAGGCAATGAACGATAGGGAAAAGTGGCGAGAGAGGGTCAGGGATATCCGTGCTACCAGCACAACATGATGATGATGAAGATGAGCTGATATGCCATTAAAATCAATGACTTAATTATCATCATCTCTTCATCTCACATCTGTCTCGACTGATTTTTGCTGAGATCCTGCTATGCCACGTTATCTTGAATTATGAATGGCACAAGCCAGAACATATTTTCAAACATTTGAGAGTTAGCAGCATCTTCTCAAACCAGAGAATTCATCTAAAACTTCAGCTAATTAATATTGCTTATTGCATACATTCAATAATAATTAAAAAAAAAAATCAATAAAAGTAATTCTCAAAATCTTTTAAAAGTTTAAATATTCATCAAGGAGAGTTAAAATCTTTAGAAAAAGTTGATAAAAAGACAAAACAAAATAAATAATATAATGACAATTATAAAAGATTTAAAATTATTAATCAAATTATTTTTTAGGCATTCATATTCTGAATATATGCCTATCATTATTGAAATGCCCATAGTGTAATGATTACTGTCATAGGAAATGGACATGGCAAGCCAAGTTCAAATCCTGGACAGGGCTGTTTGAATTTCACCAATGCCCTTCAAAAAGGTATGAATCTAATTATTCTCTCCTGAGCTATGGGTAAGAAGTTGGGCAGACAAAGCTCTTTAATCCTGGTATAGCAACCAGTCTAGGAGAAAGAAAACTCTTAATTCAAACCTGTTAAAATCTGCTTAAAAACAGTACTTGTGTCACATGTTATGCAGACAAAGGGTTTTTGTGATTACATATACCCATGCCTAAATTTATTTGGATGAGTTGAAAGTTTTGCAATATTTTGGTAATGTGAGGCAAAATTTAGCAGCTTTTACCAAGCTTGCGAAGATGACAAACCGCGCATGACTGTGATATGCTAAGCTGGCTTCAAACTATTCAAAGGGTACTCACTTGATTTGTCTCCATGGTTTTGTGCATGGTCTTAGAATCTGTCATTTTAGGCCAACTTGGCCTTGTCAAGTTGTTGAGGTTCTCTCAACCAGAGCAAAATTTCTTGAACCTTCTGGTTGCTGTACTATTTTTAACTGCACTTTCATCTTTTGTAAAACCAATGTATTTGGTTGCTTCCAATGTTTTGGTCTAGTTTAAACTCTTAAAGCATAAGTTCCCTAATTAGGCTAAGTTTAACATAATTCTGTATAGCTTTCAAATCACTCATGGACTGAAGTAATGCACAATATGCTAGCACACCAACTACCACAATACTACTAATCATAATGGAACTGTTTTGATTACATGAAATACATCATGCAAAAAACCAAGTACAAAAATATTGCAAAACTTTTAACTTTCAAAACCAAAAAATAATACCAATTATAGGAGATTAAAAAGATTATTTATCTAATCCTTTTTAGGTATATTTATTCAGAATATTATTTCCCTGATTATTGACTTCCTGAATTTAACACAAACAATAATCTTTTTAAGGAACAGAAAATGAAATGTTTTTAATTAAAATTTCAAAGACAATATTATGCTTTTTTTTTTTTTAATTTGAAAATCCAAGTTAACTTGACAAACTATTTAGAGATTTTGTTCTGTCTTGTTTTGATATTTCCAGTTTTCTTCTACTAATTATCGAATGCTTACCTTCTTTTATGGTACTGATTCAGAATTTCTGCACGAGGCGTAAAAGTTAGACAATTGAATTTTAGTAAAATAAAAAAATGAAACTCTAATCAGATAATGTTTATCTTTTCATGCAATCAGTCTACTCCAGATTTTTTTGTTGCCCACCTGGAATAGAGAAAACTAGTTAAAATGATGAAATTAAGAAACTGTCTTAATAGAATTAAAATAATAGCAACTGTAAATTAGAGTAACATTTTGATTAGACTTTTAAAATTTCTGAAAAGGAAGATCTCTACATAGCAACTTTACATATGTCTATGGTTGTCAAAAATAAAAAGCTTCTAATTAATTATTATCTTGGTTAATGGAAAAATGAACCAGAAAGCATTACATTAAGAGCATATTTATTTTTCAACATTATAATCAATACAAGAAATAAACAATAAAAAATAAATTATCATAGAAGGTTATGTTAATAATCTATATAAAAGGTTTGTGGGTGCCTCAGTTGGGTCTACTGACTTTAGATATTAAGCTATGATAGTAGGGTGAGTTTTCTAAAATATTGGTTATTGGAAGCTCAGTTCGACAGCTCTGGATGCTTTTGTTGAGGTTATGAAGGTAATGACCCATACCAGACCGTAAGATGCTGAGCTCGCATGATACTCTCTCAGTGCTACTAAATAGTATTAATATTGATTGTGACAGTAATAATTTACTGGTTATTTGATGATAGAAGAATATTTAATTGTGTTCTACTCACCAGGTTCTCATATCAACATTAGTATCGTCAATTGATATGCAAACACTGAATATCCAGAAATGAAAGATGAGATAAACTCAGATACAGTATTAAAACATATAACAAATGTTGCAACAATATGCAGTGCATCTGAAAACAGATAAATATATTCATTGTTCCATGAACAAGCACATATGAAAGTATTACATATTGATCCCGGCCAAGCTGTCAAAAGAAGAAATGCACCTGTGTAAATAACAGGTGCGTCCGGTCGAGGATTTCGGGGGATAACCTTGACCTTCGACGGGTTGAATTGAGTGTGAATTGTGATGCTCGCAAGAAGTAGGTGGGTGTCAAATTATTATATAACCCCGGCGACAGGAAGTTCAGATCAGTTGGAGAGATGCTGGAATGAGAACCATGTCCCAGCAGAGGCTGGGCCCCCAGGTCCCCGGTTGAGCAGCCCAGAAGAACGGGAAAGAAATGCTGCTATGGCCAGAAGAGTGGGGGTCAATATGTTGCAGTTCTGTTCAGTCTCCAACTCACCTCTTACACAGTAAAACCTTTTGTAACCCTTTCGAACTTTCGAATAAAGTGAGAGGTATATATTTTTCTAAAGAACTGTATTCGCTCGTCTTTATTGTGTTGAATATGTTTCTGCATGCATCTGAGTATGTTACCAAAGGAGGTACAAAAAAAGAGGGAATCTAAATGCCTTATTTTCTCTGATAACTTTCATAGTGAAGACAAATACTATACCTTGCTGGAGTTGGAAACATGATTGTCATTTTGTTCAATGAGCAGAAATAAAAATCATATCTCCATGAGCAAAGACTAAGAAAGACTCTGCCTTCTCTATGACAAGAGCTCAAAAAAGTAATGTAAATGGTTTTCATGGTAAGTTGAAATAACTTACCTAGTTGGAGAAGGAAACAAAGTCTCCATTCCATTCAACCAACAAAAATAAAAATCATGTCCTTTTTGCTCCATGATTAAGGACAGAAAATTAGAAGGTCTTAACCATTCAAAGGACGAAAGCAAAAAAGAGAAAGAGTAAGGGGTCTAAATTTTCATGCCTCCAATACAAGGAAAGACAATTATCTTTTTCTCCTTATATCAGCTTTGCTTGAGTACCTTGTTTCGTAATAACACAGACTATTTCTCTACTATTTGTAGTGTCAACCGAAAAGGACATCGAAACGAGGTTAACGAAAGCATGGACAGCTATCAATAGGCTATCGATTATATGGAAATCAGACCTAACCGATAAAATGAAACGCAGTTTCTTCCAGGCAGCGGTCACATCGATACTGCTATATGGATGCACTACATGGACGCTAACAAAACGACTGGAGAAGAAGCTAGATGGCAATTACACAAGAATGCGGCGTGCAATCCTGAACAAGTCCTGGCAGCAACACCCCACAAGACACCAACTGTATGGCCACCTGCCCCCTATTACGAAAACTATTCAAGTTAGACGAACCAGACATGCAGGACACTGCTGGAGAAGCAGAGATGAACTCATAAGAGATGTACTCTTATGGATCCCCACACATGGCCGCGCAAAAGCAGGACGACCAACTCGAACGTACATTCAGCAGCTATGTGAGGATACAGGATGTTGTCCTGAAGACCTACCTAGGGCGATGAACGATAGGGAGGAGTGGCGAGAGAGGGTCAGGGATATCCGTGCTACCAGCGCGATATGATGATGATTTCTCTACACGCAAGATTACAACTCCTTGGCATAGGAAAACACACACACTCTGTCTATTTAGAATAAAGTTGCCTTAACTAAAGCATGCATGCCTTATATTGTCCTTAAGCCTACTAAACAATACTAACACCCACAACAGAATTTATAAAAAAAATTTTAACTCACCCTAGTAATTCAGTTATTCCATATATCTATACTTTGTAAGATGGAAGATCAGAATTATTGTGGATAGAAAATTAAGATATGTCTCTCCAAGAATAAAAATAAAAAAGTTTAGAATAACTAGCCAGGGTGTCTTTGAGATATGAGAATATATGCATAATTGAAAGTATTCTTATTTAGTTGATTTAATTGCTGCAATTGGAAATATAACTATTTTTTTCTTGTATATTATTTAAGCTTATGACATAAAGCCTGTCTTGTTGAACCTCTGAAGAGATTTTCTTAAACATGATAGCATTTCCAATTGTAGAGCTGTGTTATTGGAATTTTGGTAGACTTTTCTTTTAGACTGACATATTGTTTGGTAATATTTCCTTTTTTCATAGTCAAAGACGAGTGGCAAGATTTTTTCCTCAAGGGCAGATAATCAAAAACTAGTGGCAAGATTTTTTTCTCAAGGGCAGATAATCAAATATCTTGCATTGATCATAGTGAATTAAAAAAAACATTTAAAACATTTTTGTTTGGAAAAAGTAAGAGAAAAAAGATTATAAAAAATTCTCCATTTATTCCAGCAAGAAAGTTTTGCAAAACAAATTAATTTTGTGGAAACATTTTGGAAAGCAACAATTAATTTTAAGATTGATATGAATTTTCATAGAAATCAAAAACATATTTTTCTAAATGAATATTTAAATCTGGATATGGATTTATGATAGTGTTGAAGGAAAGCAATAAATAATCTTCCTTAGAGATGGACATTTCCATTGGGTACTTTGAAGGGTGTCACATGACAGTCCAGAAACCCATTCTTGACTGGTTTTACCTCTGTTAACAGGAGAGACATATCTTGGACCATGCTAAGGAACAGTAAAACCATTTTACTTATCCTCTTCAAGTAAGTCTTCATTTTTGTTCTTCAACATTCGATATGCTGTTGGGATATATATATATATTTTTTTTTTCTTCTTAATACTATTGTTATGTATATTATGTATAGAAAAGGTTAAACATTCTTGAATGAGTAAATGAGTCTATCTTGTCTTTCTTTCAAATATCTTCTGTGTAAGTATATCATAGATATACTCATATTAATATAAATCTTTGGTGAATGGGGACTTGACAAAATATTTTCAGTACCAGCAACCATAAAACTTGCATAAAAAATAATAATAGCTAACTTAGAGAGCAAAAATAGGTATGAGGATCATTAAATAAGTTTCCAGACTTTTTTTTCGTATGGGCTCTTTTATTGATAGTACACACATGAAACTCTAGTCCCCTTCCAAGTAATCTCCTCCAGCTGCAATGCACTTGTTCTTCTATTCCAACAACTTCTGGAAGGCTCCATGGAAGTCCTCTTGTGTGAGCGTGTCAATGACTGTCATCACAGCTTCTTTCATCTCCTCAATTGTCTCATAACGACAGCCTCTGAGCTTAGGGAATAACCAAAAGTCATAGGGAGCAAGGTCTGGACTATAGGGAGGCTGAGGAACTGTCTTGATGGCCATTTTGGTCAAATAGTCTGTGACAAGGATAGAGTTGTGGACTGGTGCATTTTCCTGGTGGAAATGCCACTGAGCTGATTTGAAGAGTGCTGGCCTCTTCCCAAGGAATCTCTTCCTGAATTCCCTTAAAACCTCAACATAGTAATACTAACCCTAACCGTTTGGTCAATCAACTCTGGTGTATTGACTTCCTTACTCCTCCCACACCTCTCATCATCCCTCACAGATTCCCTGCCTTCCTTGAATCTCTTATGCCACTCAAAAACTGATGCTTAATTCATGCAAGATGGTCAAAAAGCAGTCTGACGCATTCCATACGCTTCTGTGGCATTTTTTCCAAGTTTAAAACACAATTTTATTGCATATCATTCTTCTAAAGTGTTCTGTTGTCCAGGTTGCATTTTTGAAATTCACCAGCTGTGACAATCAGGCCTTAGTAGAGTGTATTCCAATTCCTGCAGTAGCTGTTCATTTGAACCTGAAATCCTAAAAATTGGTCAGTCATCTTATAAGATGTATAACAATAACATAGTGAATTTTCAAGAGTCTATGACAATTTTAAATGTCTGTACAAAAAAAGTCTGGAAACTTATTGAATGCCCCATGTATAACTAAGTAGGAATGTTGATCAATTAGTAACTGTACAAATGACTTTGATTTGACTATATTGACCCATGATACATGTACAGACCATTATCTATTCAAGAGAAAGAAAACTATCAGATCCTGTCATTATAAAATGAAAGTAAGAAACTATCTCAGGTATTACCAGATAAAAAACAAATAGTAATACAGATGGCATAATGGTTAGAGTGTTCACCAATGGCCCGGGAGACCTGGGTTCAATCCCAGGTCGAGTCATACCAAAGACTCAAAAAAATGGTACTTGATGCTACCTTACTTAACACTCAGTATTATAACGTAAGAATTGAATCAAGGGTAAAGTGGAGTAACCCAGGGAAAGGAGTAGCGCCCTCTCCCACACCTTGGTATTGTAAGCTATCAAAAAGGGAGCCTTCTGGTCACCTTCGACTATGGTCGCCAACACTATAAAGGTCATAACATAATTGAAAATTAATCAAGTGTTCAAGTCTAAGTTATCAAACTTGATAGTTGTAAATACTTAGTTATGTCCTTTGCTATTATATAGTATTTTAATTGGAATAAATACAATTTTCAGTCAAAGATAAGTTGTCTAAGTTAATATGGAGTTGAA
Source organism: Sepioteuthis lessoniana (assembly GCA_963585895.1). Lineage (NCBI taxonomy): Eukaryota > Metazoa > Mollusca > Cephalopoda > Myopsida > Loliginidae > Sepioteuthis > Sepioteuthis lessoniana. The sequence continues at coordinate 15,860,446 of OY757904.1, read as the reverse complement.
AAGAAAACATCAAGGAAATTTTCTGAGGATATAAAAAAGAGGGAAAATTTGGAATTCGAATTATTAAGAAAGCAATGTCGCTAAAATTGCCAAAATATTGAGGAGAGTACAAGATTATTGAAGACACTTGTTGTCACTAGATTTCCAGTTTAATCTACTTGACTTTACTGGAAAGAAAATCCATAGAAAATAAGAAAGCTGAGAAAATAATAATTTATAAAACAATTTTTAAAAATTCTAATAATGAAAGCTGGTTTTAATTCCTGCAGTAGGTTTCAATTAACAAACTTTTCCAAATTCTTTTCTTGACCATCTTTTACTATTCAAAAACAATGAATTGTGATGAATCTTTTATTAAATTTGTATGTTCTCATGGTGTGCAATGTTCATGATGTCTATTGTTTTAAATCAAGTCATTTATTTTGTGAAAGTTTTGGGAACAAAGCAGACATTGAAATAAAAATTCAAGAAATACAAAAAGCAAAAACATTTCATGTTTTAAAATGATACAAATTCATTGAAAGTTTTTCAAATTTCTGTCATAAGAATTCTTTCTTCTTTTGTTTAAAATACCTAAAGAATAATGATCTGGTTTTTGTTTGCCGACAAAAATGACAAATCATAGTGACGTTTTTGTTCATTCAATATCATTAAAAATGCTCCAGTTTTAATAATAAAGCAATTCCCAATCAAAGTTGCACCTTAATAATAATAATAATAGTGTCAGCTCCCCATTCAAACTCACCCAGAAGGGTCAGATTTTTCAAGGGAGATAACTCCAATTAAATAAAATACTAGTATTGAGTAGTTTCTTCTATATATTTATTTGCAAGTAATCTATCAATATAAGTGAAAATCTCCTTATATATATCTTAACCCCTCAAAAAAAAAGAAGCATATAATGCTGACCATGTCATTGATTTTTATGCACCTGTCCTGAATAAAAGCTTTAATCAACTTTGCTCTGAGATAAGATGAATTATTATCCTGAAAAGTAAGTCACAATTGCTATTTACCTTAGTCCTTTAAATGACATGCAACTCCATATCCTGAATGACTTGAACATTTAATTGTTCTCTTCAAATAGTCATCATATATACTTCATTTGAATGGTACAAGCAAAAGTCCCAGCATCATCAACTTAGCTTGTCCAAATTCTTAACACTTACTGAATATCACTTTCATCCAATTCTTCACATGCCATGATTCTTTATTTCTCTTTGATCTAATTTTTTTTCTATTTTATATATTATTGTTGGTTTTCATTTGGCTTTTCTCTATGTAAATCCTATTTCATTCAGTTGATTTCTTTCAGTTTTGTCACAAACACTGACTCTAGTTTTGACCCATTTGTGACTGAATGACAATTTTGTCGTGTCTTCATTTGTTTTGGAGATTTTTATTGGAGCAATTAACTTAAAATGCTCTTTGTTAATAAAGCAATTTTAGTTCAATTTTCAATTAAATGATTATTTTGTAGAGCCTTGATTTGTGCTGAATGTCACATTCTAATCATTCAAATTCTCAATATAATGGAAATAATGATGAACTGCTCACGAGAATCTTTCACTATCAAATAGAAGCATCAACATCGTCACGGACAATAGTTACAATAGAAACCCTATCATGGCTCATCTAATCATGTTATAAATTCTATAAATACAAAGACAGTTGACATTAAGCTTCATGGCTTCTAAAATCAGTGTTTAAATACAAAGTCTCTTCAAAAGTATTAAGACTGAAGCAGTATTCATCAAGAAAAAAAATGAACAGTGAATAAAACATTAATTTTCTTCCAAATAGTGTAAAATACAGTTTGGCTGACAATATGGGACAAGGTAAAAAATCCCACCATGTCGTCACAAAGAGATGCACCGGAAGAGAGTGACCTGTGAACTGCATGACAGTTATTTCCGCTTGATGACAATCACACATGCTATTCCAAAGCTGGCGGAAGTGACACATCTCGATGGCCAGTTATGGGAAGACATCGCGGGGGTGTGGAGTCGTGTCCATATCTCCGCATGGGAGTTTGATGGTAATATAAGGCCGACGAATTGAACGGAAGACAGTGAAAAATTCCGCTGTTCACGAAAGCTTGTTCCGTCATTACCCCGTGTGCGTTTTCTCAGCCATTGTCTTCTTACATTGAAGAATCCAAGCCTCATAGACGAACAATTCTAATTCCTCTCCTGATTGCTCCTACTTCATACAAGCGTCCGTCGGGAAAATAAATATATATTGTTATATATATTACATGTTGTTGTTTGTTTGGCCAGAGCGGAACGTAACAATAGTCCTTTTGACATTTAACACACTTATGCCATTGTATTTCTTTTAGTGTACTCTTTATTCTCAAATCTGACCTCTGAGATGAATTTGAAATTTAGGATACATGAAAAAGTTATGCAGAGCTCAGTCTGGTTTTGATAAAAACTGCTGATACAAAAATATCAAGAATTCTAATTAAATAGTATCCCGAATTAGTGCTGACTTCTCTAGATTACAGTCTAGATAACACTTTATTATATAAATTGCTCAGTTGTTCATATGTCTTTATGTAAATTTGAAAATATTTCAAGTTTTAATTGGAACGCTTTGTGGTAGTGAAGATATCTTAGTTGAGACATCGCTCTTCAAGGACCCATATTAGGATTAGTATATCTATGATATAACTAAGTAAAAGTAAAGTTGGTGACCGTAGTTGAGGGCGACCCAAAGGCTCCCTTTTCAATAGCTACTACAATGAGCTGTAGAGGAGGGCACTTCTACTTCCCTTGGATTGCTTCATTTTACCCTTGATATGTACCTTATAATGCTAAGTGTTAAGCAAGAAGTATCGAGTATGATTTTTTTAGTTTTTGGCATGACTTGACCTGAGATTGAACACCAGTCTCCTGGGCCATTGGTGAACACTCTAACACTAGGCCAATGGTCCGGTCATCTATTATATACTAACCCTGAGCACAATGGAGAGAAAAACAAAAAAAAACATTTGTACATTCAACCTTTCATTAACATAATATACAGACAAGTACAATTAAAAACAAAGAAAATACAAATGTGTTTTAACAGCAAGAATTACATACATATTTTTTCTTTAAACAAGAAGAGGTACAAATTAGAAAAAAGGCTTACTTGATAAGAATAGATGATATCAGTATGTAGCTTTACCTTTGGCTGGGGTCAGAGAAAATAATTCAACAATTCAAAGATGACAGGTGAAAATAAGTCAAGAATGGGTTTTTGGAACTGTCACGTGACTCTCTTGTTGGGTTTCTATTGGACATGCAAATCATCTAATTGCTTATTCTATCTCGACCTTTGACATTTTTTATCACATTGCTAATACTGAAAAGGGTAACAATTTTGACTACATTAAATTTGATTGACTGAATTATGCAGGAGAGATAGCATTTATACTGTCTTTATGTGTTATTCATTAAGTTTATATTGATATATAATAAAGCTTCAAATAAATATGGAATAAGTCATACTAATAATTACTGATAAGAGACTGTGATTCCTCTTGTTTTAAGATTAATAGGCAATTTATTGTTATAACTGTATGTAAAATGAATAAATATGCAGATATTTGTGATAGAAAAAAAAGAGAAAATCCCAGGTTGGATATATTTGTAATTCTCTCTTTCACTCTGTCTGTTCTGAATACTCTAAGGGATATAAAGCTTCATTTATTAGTGAGAAGCACCTTACAACTAGATTAAATCATGTTCTTGTAATTTTTAACAATGAAAAAAATTCCACCAGTAAATATATCTACACAGAAAGATGATATTATAAACAAGTGAAATAACAAAGACTTTCTACCTTCACATAGATGAATTGATATGTTATTGCTAAGAGATCATGGATAAAAACTGAGATATCTCTCATTATATGATTGAGATATCTCATTATATATGAGATTTTTAATATATATATATGTATCATATAGTATAATATAATATAATATATATATTATATAATATTTTAGGTTATATATATATATATATATATATAAAACCTTTAATAGATAAATGTCTTCTTACCTTCTCATAACAATCTCATCACTATTAGTTTCATATATTTTTGAAAATGGGGCATGTCTTATCTGGTGATTTTATTTCCTTTTTTAAAAATACATGAAACTATTAGCAATGAGACTTGAGTGAGGAAGTGAATAAAAATTCATTTATATTAATGTTTATCCAATTCTTTCGGCAAGTATCAAACACTTTGCTAACTTATGAAAAAGCATTTTTAAAATATGTTATTGCTAAGAGATCATGGATAAAAACTGAGATATCTCTCATTATATGATTGAGATATCTCATTATATATGAGATTTTTAATATATATATATGTATCATATAGTATAATATAATATAATATATATATTATATAATATTTTAGGTTATATATATATATATATATATATAAAACCTTTAATAGATAAATGTCTTCTTACCTTCTCATAACAATCTCATCACTATTAGTTTCATATATTTTTGAAAATGGGGCATGTCTTATCTGGTGATTTTATTTCCTTTTTTAAAAATACATGAAACTATTAGCAATGAGACTTGAGTGAGGAAGTGAATAAAAATTCATTTATATTAATGTTTATCCAATTCTTTCGGCAAGTATCAAACACTTTGCTAACTTATGAAAAAGCATTTTTAAAATATGTTATTGCTAAGAGATCATGGATAAAAACTGAGATATCTCTCATTATATGATTGAGATATCTCATTATATATGAGATTTTTAATATATATATATGTATCATATAGTATAATATAATATAATATATATATTATATAATATTTTAGGTTATATATATATATATATATATATATATAAAACCTTTAATAGATAAATGTCTTCTTACCTTCTCATAACAATCTCATCACTATTAGTTTCATATATTTTTGAAAATGGGGCATGTCTTATCTGGTGATTTTATTTCCTTTTTTAAAAATACATGAAACTATTAGCAATGAGACTTGAGTGAGGAAGTGAATAAAAATTCATTTATATTAATGTTTATCCAATTCTTTCGGCAAGTATCAAACACTTTGCTAACTTATGAAAAAGCATTTTTAAAATAATTTGTTTATTCCACAATATAAGGCTGAATTAGTTTGTTTTATTAAAACCACAACCAAGGTTTTTTTAAAAAATTTCATTCAGTTTTTTCTTATTGTCTTGTTCTATTTTATATAGAAATGACCCCAAAATTTCTCCCTGAGTGCTTACCATTTTCAAGGTTCTCATGAAGACGTTAGTCCTTGAAAATTCAGTGAAACATTTGTTTTTAATTTCTGGGATGTTTTCTGTCCAGAGTGTAGCAATATTTTGAACACACTGATATTTAAATTTTTGCAAATAAAACTGGCATGTGATTTTGTTTGGGGAATTTACAAGTATCCCAGTGATCTAATTATGTCAAAAATCTGCATTTGATATATATATATATATATATATATACACATATATATATAATAAATGAAGCTCTTTCATTTATTTTTATTAATAATTTGACTTTTTAATTCAATCATTTTTTATTGCCATAGAAATGAATTATAATAAAAAGCTACTCTCTTTAAAAAGATGAAGGATAATACCAATCAGAATTATTTATAATTCTGATTGTATTTTATTGTATTCATAATTCTGATTGTATTTAGAACTTTTCAAAATGAAATGGAAGCAGAAAATAAATGTAACAATTATTAACATATTATTTTGAACATGACTAAGAAAGTTATTGCTATGTGGAAAAATTTTATTATTTTCTCTGGCCAAGAATGTGCCATGAGAAACGAGTTAATCTCTAAAAGTAGCTAGTTGGTTTTGGAAATTAAAATCAGATTAAAAAAAGATGAACAAAAATAATTTTTTCTTGCTGCACCATGTAACAACAAGACTATGGGACCCCAAATTCAAAATTTAAAAAAAATAAATATAGATATATATTGAATAATGATAATAATAAAGTTTGAGGAGAAAGACTTGTTCCTGAAACAAAGAGGGCAGACATCAAAAAACTAATCAGTCTCGGGAACCTATTGGTCAGGAAAGTCACATGGTTAGTGCTCACAACTACCTCTGCAACTTTGATTTTGTCCCGCGCATTTGGAGCCAACTGTATGACAAGGATTGCCTATATATACTCTCGTTTTCTAAGAACTCACTCTCTTACATAACACACTCTCTCGCCTTCATTTTGACTTTCAGCACTCAACCCCATGAAAATGTATACATTCCACAACCTTTTTCTTTCTTGTTCTGCATTTTTGGTTAGACTTGCTCCAGCCTCAAACACATCCACAGAAATTTCGGTTGGTTTGGTTTCTTTTTTTAATAGTATACCAACCTTTGTTGGTCATTTAATGCCAAAGCTATTCTCCTAGAAAAACAATAGTGGTACTATTTAACCCATAGTTGGGAGGATAAGGGGGTTCATACCTTTCCCAAGGGTATTTGCCCAAAAGTGAATGTAATAGTGTGACTGGAGTGCGAACTCGCTTACTACGATTCCACAGTCTATCGCTTTAATCATTACACCACGAGAACACCCCCCAGAAATTCCGTCAAACCCCGAAAGAGACAAACAACTAATATGGGAGAAGACACATGCCTGCTGGGACACGTTGCTATATTTCTATATATCAATACTTGACATGAAATACTTAGTCCACATACATTTTATAGTCGACATGACACTCTAAATATTTAGTCTTTTTCCTTATTACCCGTATTAGTACACACACGCAGAGGAATATTCAACAGACTCGTGTTAGTTATATACACACATACAACGCACACATACAGAGGAATATTCAACAGACTCGTGTTAGTTACATACACACATACAACGCACACATACAGAGGAATATTCAACAGACTCGTGTTAGTTACATACACACATACAACGCACACATACAGAGGAATATTCAACAGACTCGTGTTAGTTACATACACACATACAACGCACACATACAGAGGAATATTCAACAGACTCGTGTTAGTTGCATACACACATACAACGCACACATACAGAGGAATATTCAACAGACTGTATTAGAATATTTTTAATGTTTCCTTTTTCATGTATTTCTTGATATATAAATTTAATTTTGTTTGTACTGCTTTGTTTTTAATGATCTTTTCTTCACGTCATTTCACATCATGTACTTCATTTGTCTTTTCAAATATATACCAACATAAATGGTAGGGGAACAAAACACCAAAACAATAACTTGTACCCTCACAAGACTCATGAAATTGCTCTTTTCTAAAGTTAACAGTCACGGTGTAAATGCCACCACTTCTAAAAGCCCAAGTCAATTTTCTTTATAACAGAAATCTTACTACATAGAATAAAGATAAATCACAAGTAAAAATATAACACAAAAACATTGGTGCATCAGTTCACTGAAACCTAAAATCAGTGAGTAACTAATTCCTTCTTTTTTGAAACTCACATGGTGATTTTTCACTGGAGTCTGAGTGACAGCAACCCCCCTCAGGACTCCGGGTCTCTTTTAAGTATTTTAGATGATTTTAAAAGTGTTGATCTCCTGTTCTCCTATTCTTTTTTCTGGGTCTTTGTGGAGTGTTCCAACTCTAATTGGCATCATCACCACCTTCATGTTCCACAACTTATTCAGTTCCCTTGCAAGATGCAATAATTTGTCCATTTTCTTCCCTTTTCACTTTGTGATCTGCTGGGATGAGAAAGTGGAATACATTTCTTCTGGTTGATTAGCACTAAGTCTGGTCTTATGACCATCATTTGGCAATCCATTTGTATCTCAAAGTCTCAAAGAATTTTATAGATTTCAATTTTTGTACTGATTTTGATCTTTCAAAGACATCCTTAACCTTCTGAAATTTTTTCTTATTTGCTTGTTTTATATATATTAATAAAATTAAATTGAATTCTATTGTTTAAATTATACTTATGTTTGTTCATCTATTTTTGATTTTTGCAGTTGGTTGCTTGAAGGTAGGGAATGTTAACATCCTATCTTGGCTTATGGGACGAGCAATTATCTCCCCCTGGAGGAAGAGGGAGCTGTGAGGAGAGGAAGGAGGAAAAGGAGGGTTGACCGCTTTTTAGAGGGATCTCTTCGAGACAAGTCGCACGTGTCAACTCTAAAATAAAATATATATTCATCCTATTCTTGCCTGGACCTTATTTATCTTAATTAACAGGGAAGAAATATTTAGTCAAGTACTCACTCACTATGATCTAATATTTGTATGAGTATATCCATGACAGATTTACATTGAAATAACAACTTTATTTACGCATAAAGAAACATTTGATATATACATACAAGTAGTATTAAAAAGAATATGCAAGCATGTTCCAACAGACAAAATGAACAGATCTTGTTCTATGAACAAGCAGTATGTAAAAGGTGTACAAAACGGAGAATATTTTGCTGGAGAAACATGGACAGTATAATGATGACAATGAAGCCTTTACTACACAATAGCTTGGTTCGGACATGTCTCTACTGTTCAAAGAACAGAAGTGAATGAGAATGAATTTCCGGGACTCCATAAACACCCCCTATGGACATACCCATTCTCCTAGTGAAACAACTACTTATATCCCTTCTGTTGAAAAATTAAACATAAAAAATCAAATATAAATGGCAATGGTAATCAATAATGATTTCAAGTTATATTGGTAACCCACTTCAATATGTACAGGTGTGGCCTTGAAAACTGTGAGAAAAATTTCTTGTTCTAGGACACAAACGAAAGGAACAATGAATGAAAGCACAAACAGTAAAAATAAGAATGACAGAATACATGTCCAAACAATTAGCCTCCATTGAATGAAAATCAGAATGAGGAAGCAATGGATGATTCCTAATTAACATTGATTTTGTTAATTAATTATAAAAGAAAAGATCTGAATTATCAATAAATGATCAACAGAAACAAAATTGTAAAGATTATTAAAAAAAAGATACAGTGACTTTAGAAATTAGCCTCAGTTTCTACACGGAAAATTTAGTGAAAAAAGTTTTGTTGTAATTCATTATGTCTTTCTTTAACTCTCTCTTCTAAATTTCTTGATCTTCTTCTTTTTTTCCTTTTGCCTCTTTTTTTTATGTTCCTTCTCTCTAGCTAACTACTTGTTTTCTTTCTTTTTCCTCTTTATATATTCTTTTTTGTTTCCTCTTTATCCATTCACTCTCTTTTCTTGGTTCTTCATTTCTCTTTTCATTTGTTCTTCCTTTTGTTTTTACCTCTTCTTCATATCCCTTTCTATGTCTTCTTTTCTCTTTCTACCACTTCTTCTTTTCTCTCTCTCTCTTTTTTCTTCCTTTCTCTTTCTATCTCTTCTTCCTTTTACTTTCTATTTCCTTTCTCTTTCTACCTCTTCTTCTTTTCTCTCTCTCTCTCTCTTTCTATCTTTTCTTTCTTTTACTTTATTTTTCCTTTCTCTTTCTATCTCTTCTTTTCTCTCTCTCTCTCTTCTTCCTTTCTTTTTCTATCTCTTTTACTTTCTATTTCCTTTCTCTTTCTACCTCTTCTTCTTTTCTCTCTCTCTTTCTTTTCTCTTTCTATCTTTTCTTCCTTTTACTTTCTTTTTCCTTTCTCTTTCTACCTCTTCTTCTTTTCTCTCTCTCTCTCTCTCTCTCTTTCTTTTCTATCTCTTTTCTCTTTTACTTTCTATTTCCTTTCTCTTTCTATCTCTTCTTCCTTTCTCTCTCTCTCTTTTTTTTCCTTTCTCTTTCTATCTCTTCTTCTTTTCTCTCTCTCTTCTTCCTTTCTCTTTCTATCTCTTTTCCCTTTTACTTTCTTTTTCCTTTCTCTTTCTATCTTTTCTTTCCATCTCTCTTTCCTTTACCTTTTTCCTTCTTTTCAAATGTGGATAATTTTCATGAGTGCCAGGCATTGTTTGACTTGTTAACTGGCAACTCAGTGGGTAGAAATAAAATTAAAAAGGAAACTAGAAATGTTTTCTAGCTTTTCATGTATCATTTATTGTTTTGCTAGTGCATTTAAATAACTCAATCCTATCACAAAGGTCAAAATGGTAGAAATTTGTTTCTCAACGCTGATTCTGATTTAAAGCCAAATGTTCCCAATTCATTGTTTTATATATTATCATCGTATCTCGAACAAGTATCAATTGATGAAGTTTGTGGCCTAAAGTACAAAGACATGAGTCATACAATTCGAACTAAACTCACATACAGTTCAACTTTTTAAATGTCTAGCCAGGAAATTTTAAGTTCATAAGTGTTTTTTTTTTTTTATTGAAAGTTAAAACATTATTATCCTTACTTTTAAGTATTATTTTCTCTTATATTAACTTCAGTTACTTCTTATCACATCTCACTTGGGTTATTATATCTATAGCCGGAAGGAACAGTACACATAAAACATTGACAATAGAAAGGCTCCCAGTGAGACTCAAACTGATATATTCTTTTGCCTCAAAGAAACTTAGTTTATCATACAAGCTGCTTTACTATCTAAGGTACAAGAGCTGCTTAAATTTCAGGAACCCAAATAATATCTCTAAACTCCATGTCTTACCTTTGTTTCTGATTTGCTTGTACCATGTTTATCGATGTTTTTACACTTTTAGTTGGTTGGTTGTTTGGGTTTTATGGCATATTAACCATTGTAGGTTATTTAACACCAAATCTATTTTTATGAAAATAGTTCTATTTCAAACAATTCAGTTTAGCATAAGTGCGCAGTTTAAATGTAAGTACACTTTAATTGTGAAAAACACTTCTATTTCAAGATATTCAGTTTAGTCAAGCAGTTCTAATTCAGCTGATTCAATTTAGTATAAGTACAGATTTTGTTTACACACAGTTAAATGTTAAAACAGTTCTATATTAAACAATTCAGTTAAGTGTAAGTACAATTTCAATGTCAAAAAACAATTCCATTTCAAATAATTCAGTTTAGCATAAGCATGTAGTTTAAATGTAAGTACAGTTTAATTGTCGAAAACATTTCTATTTCAAGCTATTCAGTTTAATCAAACAGTTCTAATTCAAACAATTCAGTTTAGCATAAGTATGCAGTTAGTTCTATTTAACCAATAGATAGGGCCGTATCAGGTGCTGATGGTGTAATGGTTATCGTTGTAGGAAATGGACACGGCGACACGAGTTCAAATCCTGGACGAGGCTGATCACAATTCACATAGCACTAATACCCTTGGGAAAGGTATGAATCCAATTATTCTCCCTCCAGCTTTGGGTAAATAGTATGACAGACTGGGTTCTTCAGCTTTGGTGAGGCAACTAGTCTAGGAGAAGGAAAACTCTGAATTGAAACCTGTTAAACTCCACTTAAAAATTGACCTTGTGTCATATCCTGCCCGAGCAGGGGGGTTGGTAAATAGGATCAGGTGCTACCATTCTGGGACAGAGTGAACTTGGAAGCAGTGGCAGTGAAGGGGTACTCCACATTCCCCAAAGCTCCAGCTTCACTGGAACCTCACCATCAGGTTGTTTAGTGTCATATACAGGACACTAGTTGGTGGTGGTGGGTTACCCCTCTGCAGAGGTGCAGTCGGTGTTTTCTACTGTCCCCAGCTGACTGGACAATTTACACTTTTAGTGTTTATAAAAAACATGAAATTATGATGAAAGAAAATACAAGTCAAAATTAATAATGGTAATGATTGACAATGTTTCATTAAAAAATAAATAAAATATGGTAACATTCTAAGCTAATGGTCCTGGGGTGCAAATATATAAATTATCAAATAAAGAAAAAATAGTAACTAGAAAAAAGAAACAGATCTATTAAAGCCATTGATGGTAGGACTCTGATTATTACTACCATTCCAGATCAGAGTTGATCTGTGAGTAATGGCAATGAAAGGGTACTCCTCAGTCTCTTGATCTCCAGAATTGGAGCCTCACTTACAGATGCAGTGTAGTGTCATACCTAGGACAGCTCTTTTTTTCTGTGGAGGGAGGCCTTATCTCTCTGCAGAGGATACAGTCACTGTAGTTTTAGGCCTGCTAACAGGGTGGATATCATTTGATATAGGAGTCATGGATGATTGCATAGCAGATAATGTCATCCATCTGTTGACTTGTATTAGACTAAATTAAACTTAATAAATAAAGATGCCAAATTTAAAGCAATTGTCAAAAAGATCATATGCTTTATCTTTAATGAATGTAGTTAGTCTAATCTTGTACTATGTTTAACTTTGTAAATTTCACTAGGTACTTCATATAACAATGGTTTTCAAATGAGCTTAGTAGACCATCATTAGTTTATTTGAACAAATGAGACTTTTTGTCTAACAAAAGTAATTTTAATCGATATTATTTGATGACATGGTAGAGGAGTAATTAGCCTGCTGGTCTTCATAAAGTGCTCTGCATTTGTGATCTTGTACTGAGCTAAGAAGTAAGAATTACAAGAAAAGTGATAATATGTAAGAATTCAAAAGTTACTCTTGGCAGACCAGATGAAGATTTTATTTATTGATCTGACCCAAATTAGATTCTTTGGGGACTCTTAGAAAGTAAATAATCTTTGTAATTTTCTATTTTTCTTTTTAAATTCCTTTTTTTATGATAAACCATTATACTTTTCATAAAACATTAACCCCAATATTCAACTTTATTTAAAAATAGTGCTACTTACATGAGAAAAGAAATAATTTGTTTCCTGATTAGAAAAAGTCAAAAATAAAAATAAATCAAAGTTATTTTTTTTAATTGAAGTGGCAAAGGAAATGAATTTATTTGAATAAGGTTGACTGAAAGGGATAACAGCTTTACTGCCTGGGTAGTAATGGGAGAGAGGTTTGGTTTCTTTGTTAAATGGCAAATCAACTTTCATAGGTCATTTCATCCCAAAGCCACCCTTGTTGAAGAATATCAGTGATACATTATACCATAGCTGGGTGGGGATATGGGGGTTCTTGGCTTTCCTAAGGGTGTTAGTTTGAACTCACTTCAAGACCACAGTTCAGCACTTCCACCATTATGCCATGGGGACTCCTCCATGGGAAAGAGACTTACCAATGTGGTTAATTATCCACTTTCTGTTCCACTGAACAAAGTAGTAAGATGGAGATGGGATTGATTAAATATTGAATCAGTTCATGCCTTTCTCATTGTGATAAGTGAGAAGAGAAAATAAATAGTCTAAGCAAAAATTTGAGGACTGTCTATTTTCTCTGAATATAGGAAGAAGTAATTTTCTGCCTTTTCCAAGGGTATTGGAAAAAGTAGATATGAAAAATTTAATCAATTTAGGTCATCTTATCTCCCTCTTCTCATGTTATATATATATATATAAATAAAATGTAGCTTTATAGTGTCTTGAAAAAAGTTGGTAGAGATTAAGAGAGGAGAATAAGATGCAGAGATGGCAAGTAGATGAAGTTGAAAAAGAAAAGTCAAAAATGTGTTAACAAAAAAGTTCCATTCAGTTTATCACCAATGTTACAACTTTCCTCTGGACTAGTTTCAAAAACAGGAAGATGTGAAGTGATTTTTTGATGTTGAAAGGAAAGTTTTATTCTTTGAAAAACCATAGCCCACCCTTTATAGGAGGTTTTTGTGACCCACCCTTAATGCACAGTACTCTGACCTTCTTCAGGTACTTTCTGTTTTACTTGGTAACCTTCCTGAGAGTACTGTAGCTTAAGCATTGTGACTATAGCAACCAAGATATGAAAAGCAGTCCAGAATGTGTAGAAAATAATAACAGCTCCTGATCTCAGAAATATTGAAAGATAAATATATATTCAACAACAAAAGTGAGCTACTTACTTCACAGAACTGAGTATTCAATTTTTTTATTCAATTTCTTTTATTTATATTATTGTACGGTTACATTTCATTTATTTTTTATTAAACTTGTGTTGTTATTAATTCACCAACTTTTAGAATGGAAATCAAAGCAGACAATCATCTTTCTCAGAGGGTTTTTATAATTCAAATTTGTGCAATTATCAGTTTATCCTGAAAATATGGTCCAATTATAGTATAAATATAATTCTGCTCAAACAAATTTTTCTGATAGTATTTGTATAAAGAATTCTCATTCCTAATGATTAAAGTGTCCTTTTTGTTAATTTTCTATCACTTCTTGTAGAATTTGATTTTGAAAGTTATATGCCCCTAATCATGAACATGAAAAAAAGAAGAGATGCATTCACTTTTTATTTTGCATGAGTTCAAACGTTGACATAACTTTGCACATTTTGCCAGGATGACATTTCAGAAGTTCACTGAGACTTCAGATATGATATGAGCCTTTGCCGCATTCATCATATTCTCCTGATCTCTCATCTGATGTCTACCATTTTTTGATTATCTGAACCCCTTTTTTTATGCCAACAATCATTCTATTCCAAAGGAGAAGTTGATACTGCATTTGATACAAAACATGTAAAATCTTTTCATGCAGGTATGAATAACCTAATTAATTGATGGCAGAAATTCATAGATGTTTAAGGATCATATTTTGACTGATAAAAAGACTTGTTCAGTCATTAATTTAGGAATAAAACTTAATTACAAAATTGGACATCATTTTCTAAGCAACCTAGTATTATCCAAGTATTTTGTGAAATTTGCATGGCTACATCTAGATACTTCACGAAGAAATATTAAACAAAAATCGATAAATAATGAATTCTCAAATTATCTAATACACTATTCTCTGAAAGATTCTACAAGCCGGTGTTTTAGGAGTTTCTTTGTATGATCATAATGACAACATTTACTCCTTGAAATACAATGAGATCCCTTTTGGACTGACATTTTCAAATTAGTCTGTTTACCTTGAAGTAACCCCATGTCTTGAACTCTCACTGATAGTTCACTCACTGAATAAATATTTGAAATGTACTAATTTCCAAAGAAGAAACTGATAAAAAAAACAATTCTTTCTTGTCAGAACCTTTTTATTTTTTTTTAAAATCAGTTTTAGCTTGTTGAAATACTCCAGATATTTTAACCTCAGCTCTGTTCAATTTCTCAAAAATATGTCAATTCTCTTTTCTAAAATGTTTTATCCTTTTTTTTTTCTGTTGACATTTTAATGTAATTTGTTCCTTTTAACATGAAGAGAGCTGATATTGTTAAAATCTCAGATCAATGTGCTAAATCTTTCTATTTTATATTTTTCCGAAAGTAAAGAAAAAGGTGAAGGGGAGAAAAGAAATTGCATATATTTTAGAGGTATATAAAGAAGTAGCCATTGACAAAGTACTTTGATTTGAAACCCAAAATAAAGCTATAGAAGTTCAAACAATGGAAATCTGGAAACAGTCCCAGAAAGCAAATAAGTAGAATGGAGAGGAAAGTCTATAGAATATTTATTCTTTAGTTTCATTATTTTTTGTACAAACTAAAGGTACAATTGATTTGAGGGATTTTATTCTTTTTCACTGAATATAACTTATAGTGAGTAGAGAAATTTGAAAAGCAAAGAAAATCGCCATATGTATATGTGTGGAAATAAACAAGGCTAAACTAATAAGTCTATAGCTTAACATTTAATCGACTGAATTCTGATATAAAATTTTTACTTTTTATAGTTTATCATATTTACCAACCCCTCCGCTCGGGCAGGATATGACACAAAGTCAATTTTTAAGTGGAGTTTAACAGGTTTGAATTCAGAGTTTTCCTTCTCCTAGACTAGTTGCCTCACCATCTGCTTCTTGCCTTTTTTTGTATTAAACCATTTTCTTTTATTAGACCTATTGATATTCAAGATATGTAGTCTAGACAGATTATAAACATACATGGCACTGATTTATCTCTTTGAAAGGCTCCAGCAACATTGTTGAAGAAGTTGGTGATGCCATCAGTTGAATAAAGCATTGCTTTCATGTTTTTGTAGAGCATCATTATAGTGGTTAAAGTTTTCTTGGGGAGACCAAATGATTTGATCCTATTTACCCAACCCCTCCACTCGGGCAGGATACGACACAAAGTCAATTTTTAAGCAGAGTTTAAAAGGTTTGAATTCAGAGTTTTCCTTCTCCTAGACTAGTTGCCTCACCAAGGCTGAAGAACCAGTCTGTCCTACTATTTACCCATAGCTGGAGGGAGAATAATTGGATTCATACCTTTCCCAAGGGTATTAGTGCGATGTGAAATGCTATCAGTCTCGTCCAGGTTTTGAACTCGTGTCGCCGTGTCCATTTTCTATGACGATAACCATTACACCATGGGAACCTCCAAATGATTTGATGGATTGTCAGGATGGACTGATTTTTCCAAATAATTGTTTAAATTTCAGGTTGGATTTGATTGTGAAACAGGGCATTATAAACCTTAGGAACAACAGAAGTAAGGCTTATGTCTCTGTAGTTCTTAATGAATCTGAAGTCGCTTTTCTTTGAGAAGAGGAGGATGCAGCCCTTTGTCCATTGCCCTATTGTTTTATTTATATACAGAATATATATATTTAGAAAATTGAAACATTCCAGTTTTGAGCAATGAAATTCCTTTTGAATTTAAACATCCTTATTTGCAAATTGTTATTCCTACTATTTATCCATAGCTAGAGGGAGAATAATTGGATTCATACCTTTCCCAAGGGTATTAGTGCTATGTGAATGCAATCAGTCTTGTCCTAGATTTGAACTCGTATCGCCGTGTCCATTTCCTGCGACGATAACCATTACACCATGGGCACCTCCCTTTTTATAGTTTATAATGTTTTTTGTACAAAATTGAGTACACTAAAAATGAACCAGATGATGATATTAAAAAATGATTATTTGTTGTGTAAAATAAATGAGTTTTTCATCATTAGGATACGGACGTTCTAATCTGTCTGTCTAGATAGATAGATAGATAGATTGATTGATATGTGATACAAGGTCAATTTTAAAGCATGTATAATTTTTTGGCTATGTGTAGGTCTGCCTATCATTCTATCTATCTATGAAATGTTTCTATCTGTCTCCCTCTATTTCTGTATATATGAGAGTCAGCTGAAAAGTTCATAGGCTGATCAAGATAGTCTGATGGAATGTAACAAAATCAGATTTATTTTTCAACATAGGCCCACTTTTTCCATTGGTGTTTCATTGCTTGCATCCTATTGGTCAGAAAAGTAATCAGCAGTAGATATGATGTCATCATATAAACTTTTCAACCCACCCTTGTGTGTGCGTGTGTGTATATAAGGATAGTTCAAAAAGTTCTAAGCTTTACCCTAAATGAAGAGTGATAGCTAAACATTTTTTTTGTTGCTTCACACTAACACTTTATATGAAAATAGAAAAACTAATTATGATTTCTGTCTTAATTTCTGTGTAAGTAAGACTCAAACAAAGGAGAGAAGTGTGAATCAAATCTGATATCTGTGTGAGACCATTGTGAATGATCTGCATATTATATATATATGACTAGTTGATTTGGAATTGCTTATGTGTGGCATAGACTGGTGGCCCAGTGGTAGAGTTTCGGTTTCCGCATTCTGTGGTTGTTGGTTCGATCTCCTGTGGTGGAGATCACGGTATGCACTGCTGATGAGACCTAATAAGGTCGAAACAGCTGTTCAGTGTTCTATATGTTGCATGGAGGTGTTTGCCGAATTTTCTAGTCATGGTAATTTCATTAATATATATATATATATATATATACATAATAGATTTTTGCATAACAAAGAAAAAATGTAATTTGAAAAGTAATGAGCTGAATGTGTTGAACAGCAGGTGGTATTTTTCATAACTCAAAGTCATTTGCTTCTTGGTTGGGCTAAGAACATTTCATATACCTATTTATTTGTCTCTCCCTCTTTATATATATATATGCATGTATATATATGATTATGGATATGTATATTAGGTATTGCAGTGAACTTCTTTGGATTTCATATGTCAGTGCTTAGGAACATAAAAAGACTGACAAAAAGAAAAAAATGCTAAAAATAAAACAGAATGAAAATAATTAAAAACTAAGAAGGAATAATGGAAGAGAAAAAAGAACAAGAAAGAAGGAAATCTCTTGACCAGAGGCAATTCAAACAAATCTATGAAGAAGAAGTCAGTCAGTCAGTAGAGAGAGAGAGAGAGAGAATTTCTTTTTTTCAAAGACACTAACTGTGTAGAATAATTGTGTTCCTGTTATGCTTTGCTTCACAAAGAAATTGTTTGGCTCTTATTTTCCTTCATTCAAGAACAATCTCTGTCTCAATTGTCCTCAAGCTCAATGTTTACCTTTAATTCAATCAACTGGCCACTTCAATTGCTTTATTCTTTTGTTGATGCATCTGGATTTATTTAGATTCTTATTTCTCTCATTCTCATTTGAGATCCTTACTTTTCTCTCAGGCACAGGCAAAGCCAGTTATAGACCAAAGCCTGATAGGAAATGTAGGCTCCCTTTATTCACTTTAAAATATCAATATTCTTAACTCAGGGGTTCCCCTATTTTGCTTCTACTGGAGGGAGTAGGCCACCTAAAAATTGTAGGCCTACATCAACTGGCCATCTGACCCATAACTTTTAACACTTGTTTTCTCAAAAGCCTGATTTATTTCCATTTTCCTCATTGTTTATTTAATTCATTTTTTATTTCTATCTTTATTCCAGTAATTGTCTCCTATTTATTTCCACCGAAACTATGAGGCAGGGATCCTAATAACACCATTGGATAGAGCAAGTTTTCAGGTTCAAAAAACTATATTGCAACATAGTCATCACCATTCGCAAGGTATTTTTGACAGCAATGGTCAAGAGCCTGTGTGCTGCATTCCAATGGATAGAGCAAGTTTTCAGCTTCAAAATTTCATTATTCCATCATTTCTGTTGGTTATGCTTTTTTTTCCAGCAATAATCAACAACTCGAATGCCACATTCCAATGGATAGAGCAAGTTTACTGTTCGAAAGTATCATTCTTCCACACTGTCATTACTGTTGGCTACGAGTTTTTTTTTTTTTTGTGAGAAGGTTAATTTGAAAGTAATGCATCCTATTTATTTTTGTTGGCCCATAAAATCAAAGGTGGATCTTATTAATATGGCTGAATCCTTCCTATAATAAACCATAATTTTTTTTTGCTTTATTTAAGGCAGAATGCACCACAGAAATGTTTCTCTAAATTTCTCAGTGTAAAGAAAGTTACTCAGATTGTCATTCAAAGGTATTTTTCAACCAATTACCAAACTTATAAAAGAACTCAAAAAAACGTTTGATTGACATATTAAGACTAACTGATAATTATTTGAAATTTATCCTATGTATTTCATTTATCTATTTTTTTGATAAAAAAATTTACACCAAAATATTTGCAAGTTGTACTTGTTATCATACAAAATAATCAACATTATAGAAAAGAGAATTGTCAATTACATTCTTCATATTATGAAATTAATATTGTTTGGTGAAAAATTTCATTGAGGTTTTTCTATTAAAGATTTACTGAATGAAAATATTTTTTTTTTGTCCAGATTGTTAACCCCAATATAAAACAACACTTAATTTTGACATTAAATCAGTTGATTCTTGTTTTTCACTCAAATTCATGTTGTTTCATGCCAGAACACAAATGGGACATTGTAATATTGTAAGCAAATGATACCAGAGAATGAATAGATAACTAATGAAAAAATCCAGCATGTCAGAAGTTGACAAAATTCAATATCTCATCCAGTGGACTAGATGTAACAAGATATGCTTTATTCAACTCTCTAGACCAAGTCTTGCCAAGCTTACTAGTGATAGGCCTGTTAAATAGCCAGATATACGGATATGTGAAATGTACATAGAATGTTCATAATGTCCATAACGCACATATATAACATAGGAATCCTGAAACACAAAACCACTTACAACTTCTTAGTTCAGGTATGAAACTTTTTATTACCTTTGAGTTTAAAGGTTTTTCGACTTAAGGAGAGAGGCACAATCTTTCTATGCTGGCTTTTCCATCTGCCCACCCCCCACCACCACATGCACACCTGCTGCCAGGCCTTGGCGAGCAAATGAAAATCAACCTTCTCCCGGCGGCAAAATTCAACTCTGACTTTTTCAAATCTCCCAAAATCCTCCGCGCATGCTTCCGGTGTATGACGTCATTCACATCCCCCAGTCACAATTTTCCATCTGGGATTTTTATTTTGACATCTCTGAATAACACATCCTACCCGCATGCGCATGAACACCTGCGCTCATGTTGCACCAAACTAACCTATGTGCTAAGCGAAAGGTTCTCAGCCTAACTAAACCGAAAGGCAGGATATATAAAACGAAATCCCTCGGCCATTATATTACAGGCCATCTAAGTGGTTGTAAGAGCTGGCCAGATAATGTCACCCACTAAAAGCTGAAGTGGGGGCGGGATTTTATGTGAAATCTAGAATGAAATGATTGAGTTTGTGATTATGTCTCTCTTTCTCTTTTTAGTGGCAGAGAAACTTTTGTATAAACTTGAGAATGAGGAAAGAATCAAAGACACAGGTAGAGTCATTTTCTATAAGAACAAAGAAGCTAGTCGGCATATTGTGTCCATCATCCATTTCTTTCTTCTTCAGAGAATGAATAGAGAGAATAAAGCAAAATTGTTCTAATACTTAGTATAAGTTGTATTTTTGTGCTTTTGTTTGTTTGGGTTTTATGGCCTATCAACCTGTGTAGGTTATTTAATACCTTATCCATTTTTATATAAATGAACAGTTCTATTTCAAACAATTTAGTTTAGCATAAGTACACATTTTAATTGTCAAAAATATTTCTATTTCAAGCTATTCAGTTTAGTCAAAGAGTTCTCATTCCGACAATTCAGTTTAGTATAAGTATAGGTTTTGTTTACTCACAGTTAAAATCAAAACAGTTCCATTTCAAACAATTCAGCTTAGCATAGGTATTTTCAATGTCAAAAGCAGTTCTAATTCAAACAATTCAATTTAGCATAAGTGTTGTGTTCTGGTTAGTGAACGCTTGTAATATTAAATAAAGGACAAACCACGACATGAGAGGAAATAGAGATATATTCTCGGGAAAAAGTATATACAATAGAGAGACTATCAGTAGACAAGAACATAGGATTAGTGAATACAGAATAAAGATATAGTCCAACGATAGTATTGGCTTCCATTATTACGGTAGCAAGTAAAATGATCTCGTGCGATCTCCAGTCTCCAACGCTCTAATGCTATTCCTATAAGAAGCTGCTCTTCACCTTCTAGTCTGCCCTAGCATTAGTAGCAACTGCTATATATGGCAGATGGACTAGTTCTTTGTGTGGAAAAAATGGGTGATACCCAACAATAAGTACACAGTTTAGTTCTATTTAACCCACAAATAGGACCCGATCAGGTGCTACCACTCTGGGCTAGAGTGGACCTGGGTGTGATGGCAATGAAGGGGTTCTGGACAGGATATTGAACTTAAACAAATCAAGTGTTTATCATTAAGTAAGAAATACAAGTTTATGATTGCATGATGCAATAATTAAGAAAAGGATATATAAGAAAAGATAATTTTGAATTCAGGCAGAAGGCCATTGAAGAGGAGTTGAGTTTGGAATCTGAAGATAGCAGTTGGGTTAGTCGTTGATATTTTTGTTAGTTACATACACACACGCAGGAATATTTAACAGGCTATATTAGAATATTCATAATGTTTTCTTTTTATGTATTTGTTGATATATAAATTTAATTTTTTTGTACTGCTTTGTTTTGAATGTTCTTTTGTCTGCATCGTTTACATCATTTGCTTTTCAATAATGAGCCAACATAAATTATGGGACCAAAATATTCAACTTCACCAAACAATACCCCAACAAGTTAACCCAGGCTAGATGGATACAACTGTGTCTCGAAGTCTCATACTTGCTTGACCACTGGACGCATCATATCAAGTTACAACCGTCAACTGGGATGATTTCAACATGGAGTTTCAAAACTCCATGTACAGGTTAAAAATTCATTACTACCCACAGTAACTTAACACATGAACAATTTCATTTCTTTGTTTACAGATTTATGTAGAACAAATTTATAAAGTACTGAAAGTTGTGTCAGCTCAAAGTACGTAGTGCATTCAATAAGGTTCCAGACTTTTTTGTACAGGCATTTAGAATTGTTGTAGACTCTTGAAAATTCAATAAGTTATTGTTATACATCTTATGAGATAACTGACAAATTTTTATGATTTCAGGTTCAAATGAACAGCTACAGTACGAATTGGAATACACCTGGCTAAAGCCTGATTGTTACAGCAGGTGAATTTCAAAAATGCAATCTGGACGTGAGGACTCTTTAGAAGAATGCTTCAGACTGCTTTTGGAGCATATTGCATGAATTTGAGCATCAGTTTTTTAGTGGCATAAGAGATTCAAGGAAGGCAGGGAGTCTGTGAGGGATGATGAGAGGTGTGGGAGGAATAAGGAAGTCAATACACCAGAGTTGATTGGCCAAAGAGTTAGGGTTAGGGTTACTATGTTGAGGTTTTAAGGGAGTTCGGGAAGAGATTCCTTGGGAAGAGGCCAGCACTCTTCAAATCGGGTCAGTGGCATTTCCACCAGCACAATGCACCAGTCCACAACTCCATCCTATTTTGAGGTTTTAAGGGAATCCAGGAAGAGATTCCTTGGGAAGAGGCCAGCACTCTTCAAATCGGGTCAGTGGTATTTCCACCAGCACAATGCACCAGTCCACAACTCTATCCTTGTTACAGACTATTTGACCGAGATGGGCATCAAGTCAGTTCCTCAGCCTCCCAACAGTCCAGACCTTACTCCCTGTGACTTTTGGTTATTCCCTAAGCTCAGAGGCTATCATTATGAGACAACTGAGGAGATGAAAGAGGCTGCGATGAAGGTCATTGACACGCTCACACAAGAGGACTTCCATGGGTCCTTCCAGAAGTTGTTGGAACAGTACAACCAGTGCATTGCAGCCGGAGGAGATTACTTTGAAGGAGACTCGAGTTTCATGTGTGTACTATCAATGAAAGTACCCATACGAAAAAAGTCTTGAAACTTATTTAATGATCCTCGTAGACATGTTTAAACCAAGTTTAGTCTGGATTTATAGAGGCATTTAAAAAATGATAACAAGTAAATTCTACCCAAATGATTCACTCAGTCAAAATATTTTTTACCTCGAGCAGTCTATATAGACCACTTTGAGAAGCTTTGGTTTAAATTAAACTTAGTCTATATATTTGTGGATGGTTCATGTTAATGAGCCTTATTTCTTTGAACAGAAAATCATCCTAATGAACGAAGTCAAACTTTGAATTTTTGACCTGCTTTGTCTTCTTAATAGCTAACCAAAGTAAACTAATCTGTTGTCAAGTAAACAAGATTAAGCTCTCTTTAACCTTCAAACTTAGTGTCTGAAGAGATGTTGATTGAAAGTACAGAACTTGTACGAGGCTAATAACTAGCCGTTTATGCTACGACAGATGTTACTTAATTGAATATAAGTGTTCATATATTCGTATATTTGTAAATTCTCGCTTGTCAGGTTTGTTTTAGATTTTAGAATATTTAAGTTGAATAAATACTTAAAACACAACCGTTATTTTTTTGTCTTTAATTTCCTTTTTATGCCCTGTTGGCTGGACTTAAAATATACTGACTGTTTCACTTGCAGAGAGGTAAGAGTTTCCCCACTTCAAAAAGAGGTGTCTTTGGTATAACTCTACTCTGCATTTGATAGTGAGGCTATAGTTCTAGTGATCTGGGGTGTGGAATACATCTTCATTACCATTACTCCCAAGTCCACTATGATCTCGTGGGCTAGTCGGCTAGTGCTGCTGAATAAACTTATTGCATCTCTGCAGAGGAGCAAAACTTCCAAAGTGAGTGTCCTGATATGACAATAAACAATCTGATTGTGAGGCTCCGGTAATGCTGAAGCTTTGGGGAATGCAGCATACCCCTTCATTGTTATCGCTCCCTGGTTGCACCTAATTGAGTTCTATAAATGGGTCAAATAGAACTGTCTGATATTTAAACTGTGTACTTATGTTAAACTGAACTGTTTGAAATTTTAACTGTTGTAAACAAAAAACTGTGTACTTAAGCTAAACTGAATTATTTGGAATAAAACTGTTTGATTATTTAACTGTGTGTTAACTAACAATTGATGTTTAATTGAATTATCAGAGATACATAGCAATACTTGGAACCATTTAACAGCATTGGCTCAAGCTAAACTGAATTGTTTGAAATAGAACTGTTTGATCATTTAACTGTGTGTAAACAAATTACTGATGTTTAGTTGAATTGTTAGTGATACATGACAATACTTGGAACTCTTTAATGGTGTGCAAATAAATGAGTAATGTTGAATAGAATAATTGGTCTTAGATAACAATATTGCAACCACTTCACTGTGTGCAAACAAATGATGACTGATATTGCATTGTTACCGTTACATAGCAATACTTGCAAATAATCGTGCCAACAAATTATTAACAATAAATAGAAATATCCGTATAAGATTGAAATACTTGAAACCATTCAGATGTGTACAAAAGAATGACCTAAGGCTGATTTAAAAATGTATCTACAAAATATATTTACAACTCATACAACTTAATGCATATGTAAAGATAGGATTTGGCTTAAAAAAACAAAACAATTGTTGATATGCTATATAACCATTGTTAGTGATACATAACAATACCAGGAACCATATAACTTCATTGACATACTAAACTGAATTCTACCAAACTATCGGTATTAATTGATCTTAAAACTTTGTTGGCATTAAATGACCCACTAAGGTTGATATGCTGTAAAACAAAACAAAACAAACAAAAAACACTTTGATCTAGAATGGTCGTATCTGTTAGGGTCTTATCAATGGGACAAATTAACCTGTTTTAAAAATTATCTGTATTTCATAGGACAATTTATAAAATAAAATAAAGAAGACTCTTAAAAAACAACGATGCAAGAAATTATGAACATTTAATGAATTTGATTCCCGAACTCATTGGCATAAAATAACCCTTAATGGGTTGATATGATATTAAAATTAATCAGTTAATTTCCATTCTTTCTTTTGCCTTTTGGGGATTCTCTTAATTCTTTTTTTTCTATAAAATGTTTCTCTTCATTCTTTGACTCATTTTTTTAAGATATTTTTTTTTTCATTGCTCGTGCACTCAAAGTCTATCCTTATTTTCATTCCTTCCTTTCCAATTAACTTCCAATATTCTTTATTTCTATGGGTTACCCAAATTTTCCTTCATTTTTTTTTGTTTCCTTGTTCATTTTATCTGTTTCCTTTTTCTTTTATTTTAGTCTTTACTCAGCTTCTAGTGAATTGGAAAAAACTGTGATAAATGAGTTTTGTGTGTACTGGGAAGGCACATATATGAACTTGTGCCAAAATTTGTTTCACCAATTTTTATCAATCATTTTGGGCTTCAATGCTTGTGCAAGGGTAAGTGTGTGCTTCTCCTAAACTAGTGATAGAAAGTTCAATCTGAACAAAATATTTAAAAAGAAAAAGAAAACTAAAAAAGACATTTGTTTACTTCCAAAAATATCAGCTCTTTCTTTTCATTCTTATTTTTCTTCGGTTTTATTCTCATAAGACTGTTGATTATCTGCCTTATTGCTGAATTTACTTTTCAAACTATTAGATGGAATGACTTTGCCATTGTCATGGAAACAGGTTCAGATATTATGAAGATTAGTAAACCCTTTCTCTCTTTTCAAACCAACATACACTGGTAACAATTTAGGTCCATTCTTGGAGCCTTTCTCACATTCACAGAGGGGCTGTGGCTGATTTGCAATATAAAAATGATCATGAAAAACCAATACTCACAAAGTTTTGCCATTTAACTTAAGCTCCTTTTTTTCATTTCCCTACTGAAACCCAAAGCAGACATTGTGAATGTGGTTATATCTTCTGAAAGCTAAACAAGTCTGCTTCTTCTAAAAAGCTAGTTCAACATTACAGATATGTCATAAAAAAAAATCTAACAACACAGTTATTATCAAAGAACATTTCCCAGTACGTACTGTACAACATTCTTATTTCTCTTCTACACGTAAATTCTATTCTACTTAGATATATTTTCATTTCTGTGCTCTATACATGTTTCTTCATGTTTAAAATGATAATCATCATCATCATCAAGTCACACTGACTGCACAAAGTTCTCTGACTCTATGTCACCATCTATCCCTTATCAGCTATTGCGCTCCTGGTAGGTCCTCCAAACTAAATCCAATGTTTACACAGAGCTGATGTAAGTTAGTTCTTGCTGATCATCGAACATTGGCCTGTCCATGTGTAGGAGTCCATGAAACAATTAGTTCATCCTTGCTTCTACAGTGCCCAGCAAGACTTGTTCATATAACTTGGATGATTTTTGAGATGGGCTGTAAGTAGCTGTACAGATGATTTTTTCAAAACAGCATGTAGTATTCTTTTGTAGATCCAATATAGCTTTTTCTCCATGCATTTCATTTGCACCCATATGGTGCATCCATATTAACACGACTACAGCTTGGAAGAAATACCATTTTATTTTACTGCAAAGATTGGCTTTCCATATGATAGATAACCTGTCAACTGCAGTCCACACCTTTGCTAGGTGTATATTGACATCACTTTCAGTTGATGAGATAATGCTACCGAGATATGTGAATTCAACTACTAATTTTAAGGGCTCGTCACATCAAAAGGAGAAGACTGCTTCTTGTT
This sequence comes from Sepioteuthis lessoniana, assembly GCA_963585895.1. Lineage (NCBI taxonomy): Eukaryota > Metazoa > Mollusca > Cephalopoda > Myopsida > Loliginidae > Sepioteuthis > Sepioteuthis lessoniana. The sequence goes on along the minus strand of OY757904.1, from coordinate 15,833,763 downwards.
TTAAACACACGAACTCCCCTTTATTTGTGTTCATGTTGAGGCCATTTCCTCCTGCTTCTTGCTCTAAGCTATGCAGAAGAGATTTTGCTTAGGCATGTGTATTAGTAAGAAGCACTTGATCATCTGCATAGTCTGCGTCTATCATAGTTTCTACAGGATATCATCTGCTTCTTGCCTTTTTTTGTATTAAACCATTTTCTTTTATTAGATCTATCGATATTCAAGATATGTAGTCTAGACAGATTATAAACATACATGGCACTGATTTATCTCTTTGAAAGGCTCCAGCAACATTGTTGAAGAAGTTGGTGATGCCATCAGTTGAATAAAGCATTGCTTTCATGTTTCTGTAGAGCATCGTTATAGTGGTTAAAGTTTTCTTGGGGAGACCAAATGATTTGATCCAATTTACCAACCCCTCCACTAGGGCAGGATACGACACAAAGTCAATTTTTAAGCGGAGTTTGAAAGGTTTGAATTCAGAGTTTTCCTTCTCCTAGACTAGTTGCCTCACCAAGGCTGAAGAACCAGTCTGTCCTACTATTTACCCATAGCTGGAGGGAGAATAATTGGATTCATACCTTTCCCAAGGGTATTAGTGCTATGTGAAATGCTATCAGTCTCATCCAGGTTTTGAACTCGTGTCGCCGTGTCCATTTGCTACGACGATAACCATTACACCATGGGAACCTCCAAATGATTTGATGGATTGTCAGGATGGACTGATTTTTCCAAATAATTGTTTAAATTTCAGGTTGGATTTGATTGTGAAACAGGGCATTATAAACCTTAGGAACAACAGAAGTAAGGCTTATGTCTCTGTAGTTCTTAATGAATCTGAAGTCACTTTTCTTTGAGAAGAGGAGGATGCAGCCCTTTGTCCATTGCCCTATTGTTTTATTTATATACAGAATATATATATTTAGAAAATTGAAACATTCCAGTTTTGAGCAATGAAATTCCTTTTGAATTTAAACATCCTTGTTTGCAAATTGTTACCTGTCAACAGGTTACCTAGGCAGGTTTTTCTGCTATTTTAATAAACTTGTATTTTTTAAAGTGGTTTCTGGACTCATAATTAAAAGCAATATAATTTATGTTTCTGGTTGAGTTATATGAGAATAAAAGTTAAATTTAATTCCAGCAAACTGAGCACCAAACTTGATTTTGAAAAAAAATAATTATGTATTAAATTATGAAAAAAAAAATTAATTTTCTCCCCAAATTTTTTTCCTGAAGAAAAAGAAAATTGAAAGAATAAAAGAGAAAGAATTTTGTTTACTGTTTAACAAGACCTGGTGGAAGTATCAGTTAATTCAATAGTTTACTTTAAGAACAAAGAAACAAAAAGGCTAAGCAGTAACACATGAAAGAAACTAAAGGAAAAAAGAAAGAAAAAAAATAGAATGAAATAAAAAAGAGAAAATTGATGAAAACAAGATGAATAGAAATATAATGAAGCATAAAAGAAAAAGAAGAAGAAAATAGAAAGAAAAAGAAGAATATAGACATAAAATGAAAGAAGAAAGAAAAAAAATTAATGGATGGAAATAGAAAAAATAGAAAAGAAATAAAAAGGAAAAAGAAAATGAAAGAAATAGAAGGAAAAATAAAAATATGGTAATAGAATGAAATAAAAAAGAATAAAGAAGAAAGAAATTAGAGGAATAAAAGAAAAGTATGCTCATAGAATAAAAAGAAAAAGAAAGAAAGAAAACAATTGGAATGGAATGAAATCTAAATGAAAGAAAAAAGAAAAAGAGTACAGACGAAAGAAATAGAAGGAAAAATAAAAATATCGTAATAGAATGAAATAAAAAAGGAGTGGAAATAAAAAAGAATAAAGATGAAAGAAATTAGAGGAAAGAAAGAAAAGTATGCTTATAAAATAAAAGAAAAAGAAAGAAAAGAATAGGAATGGAATGAAATCTAAATGAAAGAAAAAAGAAAAAGAGTACAGATGAAAGAAATAGAAGGAAAAATAAAAATATGGTGATAGAATGAAATAAAAAAGAAATAAAGATGAAAGAAATTAGAGGAAAAAAAATGTATGCTTATAGAATAAAAGAAAAAGAAAGAAAAGAATATGAATCTGAAAGAAAAAAGAAAAAGAGTACAGGTGAAAGAAGAAAAATCGATTAATATGATCAGAGTCCACAAGAGAAATTAAATCATTTTTTCCACATCCTTAATCAAATCAATAATGTTATTTGTTTCTCAGCATTATTACACTCCTTTTTAGTCACTTTTTTAAAGGCGTCATTATAGTGATTTTACTGTCAACATTATGTTTGTTTTCTACAATGGTCAATTATTTAATGGATTTATTATAGTCATTTAGTTTAATAGTCATTTGTTAAATACTTTTTAGTGACCAGTAAAATTTCAGCATTATTTTTCATTTGTTTGGTCCATTTACAAATATCTCTGTTTAGTACACAATAAAATTTACACTTTCTATGAACTAAATGTAAAGGCAAGAGTCAAACAAATTTAGTTTCTATGGTTAACTTATATGAACTTAATATCAAAATAAAAATCTGAATCAAAGAAAATTTGTTAAAACTGTGTATCACTTTCCAAGACATAAATATTTCATTAAATCTAAAAGTAAAATTAACTTGTCTCAAAAAAATACCTAAATGTCATCATTTCTAAAATTAATTTTTCTCTATTTTTCTGCCAAAATCAAGTAATTCTGAATAGTAACAATCCACTGTGCTAGTCAGTAACAGTCCAGTAATCAAAAAGAACAGACCTTAGATATTTTCATGCAACTCCAGCTGCTGAACTAAAATATCAGTCCCAAATTTCACAATGAGTGATCACCAAGTTTTATCTCCAAAGAAATTCAGGACTGACACACAAATAAGCGATTAAAAAAATAACTGAAGACATCCATGTATACTGTATGCATACAAAATTAATACGCATATGAAAACACATTAGCTGCTTATTGCCAAAAATATACAAATACGTAAAAAGACAAAATCTGTTCAACTCAACCTCCTGTTGTTTGCTTTACTTTTTACTTGTTTTATTCATAATTCATTTCAGCATTAACCTTTAATCACAATACCTGGAAGACTTCCCTGTTACAATATCAAGCTAAATTTTGTTATAGTGACTCAGTATGCTAATTCATGTTATCCTCATAACAACTGAAGGGTGATAACCATACGGCTTATGGTTACTGTCTTATTCTCACTTTTCTCATATAGGATGAATGAAGATATACAGCATCCTTATATAATAGATAGCTTTAAATTTCTTCATTCTTATTCTCATTAAGATACAAGTGAATACTGTATCATGGTTCTCTAGCTTTCTCATTTACTTTATCCGATTGGCCTTGTGGGTAGAGTGTTTGCCAATGGTCCAGGAGACCTGGGTTCAATCCCAGGTCGCGTCATACCAAAGACCTTAAAAATGATACTTGATACCTCCTTGCTTAACACTCAGCAATATAAGGTATGTATTGAGGGTAAAGTGGAGCAATCCAGGGAAAGGAGTAGCGTCCTCCTCTATACTTTGGTGTTGTAGCTATTGAAAAGGGAGCCTTCTGGTCGTCTTCAATTACGATCAGTCGCCAACAATAACAACAATACTAGTATATAGTATGTCCCTGGTACCTGTGGTATATTTTCTTCTTTAATTAAATGTTGGATGTTCTGATATGGTTGAAAAACTAAAAAGGGAATCCTTCCTAGCTGTAGCTGTATTAGTACTACAGTATGGTTACACCACTTGGACTCTTCTGAAATGTTTGGAGATAGAGCTAGATAGGAACTACACAAACCCTGAAAGCTGCTGTATTGCTACTTACCTCCCATCTCACAAACTATCCAGGAAAGAGATCCAGGGTACTGCTGGAGAACCTCATAAGCAATTTTTGGTAGATTTCTTTGTAGATATATTCATGTTAGCAGACCAGCAAAACCTTATATTCATCAGCTCTGTGTAGACACTGGATACTGTTTAGAGGACTTAAAAAGTGCAATGGCTGATGGGGATAGATAAATATGCAGAGAGAGAGAGAGTAAAGGGAATCCATCTTTATTTCATTTTATGGATTATCAACTATTGTAGGTTATTCAATGCAAAACCTGGTTTATACATAGATTTATATGATTTATCCAAGTATTGCTATATATCACTGACAATTCAATTAAACATCAGTCATTTGTTTACACACAGTTAAGTCTAGTTTTGTTTGGATTTTATGGTATATCAAACATTGTAGGTTATTTAAAGCCAAACCCTTTTGTACATATGTACTAAAATATCTATTATTTATAAGCACATTTTGTAGATAACATTCTTAAATGAGCCTGAGATTTTTTTTGCACATGGTTACATCGTTTTAAAGTATTGCTATATAACAGACACTATTTAACATCATTCATTTGTTCAAATATATAGTTTGTAGGTAACTTTATTTTTAAATGAATAAAAATTAATTTGTTTGCACACTAATATTGCTATAGTTCTATTTTTAAATGCTTTCAATCATTGCTATCCAACACTTATAATTCTATTCAATATTAATCATTTTTTGCACATAGTGAAGAGGTTAAAAGTATTGCTATTTAACACTATTAATTCATGTACACACAGTCAAATAGTTCCAAGTATTGCTATGTTATACCTATATTTCAAGTTAGGCACCCAGTGAAAGATTTTCAAGTATTGCTATTTAACACTAACAATTCTATTCAACATTACTCATTTATTTGCACACAGTTAAATGGTTCCAAGTATTGTCATGAATCATTAAAAATTCAAATCAACATCAAACATTTGTTTACTCACAGTCTAAATGTCAAGCAGTACTATTTGACCCATCAATAGGATTGTATCAGGTGCAATAATTCTTGGTCAGAGTGGATATTGGAGCAATAGCAATGAAGGGGTACTCCACATTCCCCAAAGCTAGGACCTAGAGAGCTACTATCTCTGAACCATAGTTATGTTTGAAAATTATTCATTTAAATAGGACTTTATGCAAAAAAAACCTTGTTGGAAACAGCTACTCAAAAAATGTAAAAATGAATGTACAATGAATGAGATTCCTTAACCTCTTAACATAAAATAAGTGTAGATGGGTTGACATGCTGTTAAAATCCATCAATCACTTGCAAAAACTGGTGATTCTTAATGATTATTTCAACAAGAACTACCTTATCTCATTATTCAACAAAGATAAACAAACTTGAAATATAGACATCACATGACTTTTGCAAATATTTAACAGCACTGGAAAAGTTCTGCTTTTTTAATTCTTTCTCAGTCACACATTTATCTTCCTGCAGAGTCTCAGATTCTCAGGATATTTCAGCAGGATTATAATCATTTATTTCCTAGCTTCAGTATGGTCATTCTATTTAAGGGTCAATTGTTAAAGGGTATCATTATATGACTGATTAATATTAAAAGCATGTCAACTTGTCTTGGGTTATTTTAGGCCTAGTGATTGGGAATCCTGTTCATTGTCTGTTCATAATTACATTTTTTGTTTAATTGTTTCTTGAGTTTTTATTTTTTGCAAATGGTTTTCTGGAATATGAATAATTCTTAAACAGATCTACTTGGCCAATTGATGGGACCCTAACAGGTACTACCACTCGAGTTAGAGTGGACTGGGAAGTAATGGCTATGAAGAAGTACCCCACACACCCCAGAACTCAAGGGAAGGAGCCTCACCATCGGATTTAGTTTGTGTCATAACCAGATTCTGATTTTTTGGTTGATGTTACCCCTCTAATGAGTAGAATGTTTGCCAATGGCCCGGGAGACCGGGGTTCAATCCCAGGTCAAGTCATACCAAAGACTCAAAAAATGGTACTTGATGTCGCCTTGCTTAGCACTCAGCTTTATAAGGTAAGGATCAAGGGTAAAGTGGAGCAATCCAAGGAAAGGAGTAGCGCTCTCACCTACACTGCGGTGTAGTAGCTATTGAAAAGGGAGTCTTCGAGTCGTCCTCAACTACGGTTGCCAACTTTACTTACTTTACCCCTCTGCAGGGGATACAGTCAGTGTATTCTAGGCCAAAATATGACATGCAAAGTATATATATATATATATATATATATATATATATATATATTCAGACATTCAATGGTTTTTGGCATATACTAAGAAGAATAGTTATTATTTACTAGAAATCTTTGTAATGGTTGTTTTATTTTCAGCACCCATTATATATATTTCCTGGCATATATAACTTTCCAATGTTTTTTGTTTTTCAAAAGGACCATTCCCAAATGATCATTTTCTCAATAGAATTAAAAAAAAGAAAAAAAAGCAATCCTAAAACAAAAACTAAAACTCTTGGCTCAAGTAAATAAAGTAGAACTGCCTATTTAAAAATGTCGAGATGCTTCTTTGATGAATTGAAAACTCTCGGAAACATCAAACTATGATTATTTTTAGTCTCAAGGATAAAAAAGATGATAAATTTTACTTGATTTTTGCCTTTTGTACGACTAAAGAAGAAAACAATCAACTTACACTGTTATCTATAGCAAATACTGACTATATATTCACTCTTATATGAGAGCAACTATACCCTTTCTCTATTGTCAATGGAATGGTTCATTGTAAGTATATACAGGCTGATAGATGGCTACAGGAGATTGGATTATACGAGATTAAATTAGATGAGCTCAGTTTTAGATATTGTCAGATGTTACTTCTGAGGTAAAGGAAATAAATTATTACTGCCTCCAGTTCTGGAGTGTGTTAACCAATATTAACAATTATATGATTCATCCAACATAACAGCTTATGAAATCAATTACATAACTCCGAGTACCACAAGTGCTGGCAAAGAAAACTTTATAAGCGTGCATTGCAGATATCTTATATAAGGTCTGTCTACTAAGTTTTTTAAAAAAATTCAGGTTGGCAACCCTAATTAAAAATCAGCAGTTCAGTTTTGACCTTGAGCATGTATAAAAACATTCACATCATATTTGCCTTGCATAATTCATGTTCTAGATAGTAAATTATGAATTATTACAACTGTTTTTGGTGAAGTGTATCATGAAATTCAAACACAAAAATATCATGTGGTGTTATGCAATCAAATTCTGTCGGAGAGCTTTTGGCCCAAAATAATATTCCTGTGTTACCACGGCTCCCTTAATTATCTAATTTGCTTTGGTTTTATGGCATATCAACCATTGCTGGTTATTTAATGCCAAGTCCTGTTTTTAACCATATACCAAATATATGATTTCTAAATACATTTTGCCAATACAATATATGCAGTAATGATTCAACAGTTCTATTTCTATCAATTCAATTAAGCATATGTCAATGTTAAATGGATCCAAGTAATGCTATGCATAACTAACAATTCAATTAAACATCAGTCATTTGTTTACACCCAGGTAAAGGATCAAAGATTTCTATTTCTCACAATTCAATTTGGCATTAGTCATTTGTTTGCACTCAAATGTCAAACAGCTTTATTTGACCCATAGATAGGACTCTACAGATGGTACCTCTCCAGGTCAGAATGGACCTGGTAGTAATGGCAATGAAGAAGTACTCTGCATTCCCCAAAGTTGCAGCATTACTAGAGCCTCACCATCAGATTGTTTAATGTCATACCCAGGACACTCGTTGGGGAAGTCTTACCCCTCTGCAGAGAAGCAGTCAGTGTATTCTATAGCCCCAGTCAACAGGGTGGCTTAATTCTCTGTTACTACTTCCTATTTCCCCAACTTAAAACCCAGTATTGTGTTCACGATTTGGAAAGCGCTATTTCCATGCAAATACCATGAAGGACTTATTTGAGAACGTCCACATGGATAATGTTTTGTCATTCTTGAAAGAGACCAGGTTGTACCAGAAAATATAGACTAGGTTACAATCCTGAAAACCCAACAAACTAACCAACTGAAAGCAAATTATTGCTGAATAGAAATACCATTATGTTTGTGTTGGTAGAAATAGTAGTGAGAAATAATCAACAAAAAAAAAACACTATCATCACTAAATAAACTAAATACTTGCATATACTTACTCGTATGCGAGTAAATAAGTTGTTTGGTTTTAGTATGGTATCATTGAATTATGTGTTTACAAACCGTACATACATGCTAACAGGCTTTGGCATTAAATAACCTATAGAGGTTGATATGCCATTAAACCCAACCAACCAACAAATTTTTGGATTTTTATTTCCTAAATTTGCAATAGTCATTTTGGATTTTCAGCTCGTGGAGTCCAGATTAACTTACTTGTGTAGTAACCGTTCAAAACAAAAATGAGAATTTACCTTTTCTATCTACTTAATTGATTCTGGAAAAATATTTCAATTTGATAAATTTAAATCTATTAAAAATACATTTTCCTAAAATCTAGAATTCAGAACTGATTAACAAACTAAAAGTAGACTCAGTCCATAACTTCCACCATTGTTTCCTGGGGGTGGCTTCTCAAGGAAACTATTTTGATGGAGATGAAGTCAGACTCCTTACTTTCCAAGCATACTTTGTATAATAGTTCCTTTTGTCTAGGTCAAAAGTTTAACAATTTGAACGCATTTTTGATGAAATATATATATATATATATATATATATATATATATATATAGCAGTTAAGTGGTAAAGTTGGCGACCATAGTTGAGGGCAACCAGAAGGCTCACTTTTCAATAGCTACTACACTGAGGTGTAGGGGAAGGTGCAACTTCTTTCCCGAGATTGCTTCACTTTACCCTTGATATGTACCTTATATTGCTGAATGTTAAACAAGGAAGCATCAAGTACCATTTTTAAAGTCTTTGGTATGACGCGACCTGGGATTGTTTGCCAATGGTCCGGGAGACCATTGGCAAACACTCTACCCACTAGATCAATCAGCTGGTTTGCTAACTAAAGAAAAAAGTCTAGCAAACAAAAAAAAGTGGTAATATATATATATATATATATATATATATAGAGAGAGAGAGAGAGAGAGAGAGAGAATTGACACAGTGACTGTGGAAGGAACTGTACAATAATCTCAAAGATTTTTTCAGGAACAAGTCGCTCAAAATTATCCCAGTACATCAGGAAATATTGGGAAAAGTATGTGAACAAACTAGGGGTAAAGTGGTTTATCCTTAAATATTGTGTAGCTTGAGTGAAACTATTAAAAAATGCATTGTGAACGTTTTTGTGTACTGAACTTTATTAAAAATTTCAACATATTCTTTTAGAACATTATTACTGTTCATCCAAACTAATGCATCAATATGGCATTATCCAAATGTTATTACTTCTATAAATCAAAGTGCTGTATAATTCTTGGGTATATACCAACTTCCTGTCTGAAATAAATAGCCATTGACATATCATTCTCGGTAAAGTGATTCTTCTAATTACTATGAAAAATGCTGACTCATATGAGCCATTTAATTTGATGTTTCTAGCAAAGAAAAAGCATCTTTCGGGAGTGAGTTATCTTTTTGACTTGAGACTTAATACCAAGCATTTGTGAATTAACTGATACTAAAACCATTTTCATGAGTTTATTCTTTGTATTAGTGTTTAATATGCCACATCTTCCAACACAAGGTGTAACCCATTTAAATATTCTTTCGTATACAAAGAATTCAGTTTCATTGTATCTTGTCTTTGTTTTTTGGAGAAATTAGTTTGAGAAGAGTAAAGAAGGCTGAACTTTGTTGCTTTTTTTTATCTGTAGCATCCACATGCCAACCATCTTAGCACTATTTTAAATAATGTTAGCTTTAACAATTGTTTTGAAGTTAGTAACTCAAGGCCACTTGCATATTTAATAAATGCTATAATATTTTCAAGTTTACTTTTTTTTTTATCCTCTTCTCTTCACAATTCTTGTGATGCAATATAAACTTAGTTATTTCTTTTGTAATATTTTGATTTTTGCTTTCTTTATTTTAACTTTTTTTGTGACTAATTTTAAGTGCACAATCAAGTTTAACTTTCTTAAATTGCTCGGCTATTTTTATTGCTCTTTTTGGAAGATTTTCCTTTTTACGTGAACAATTTTGGGAAGAAGATTTATTAATGGAAAACAAGATGAACCATAGACCCTTTGGGTTCCTATTGTGCAATTTCTCAGATTGATATTAATGCTCGTTTTTAGGTAGGAGGAAATGATTTAAATTAATAAATCATGTTTATGATTGTATGTAGTATTTGAATGATTCAAAATTATATTGGGAACCCATATAGATTAATATTCTGTATTCTGACTAGAATCATTTTAAGTTTATTGCTCTAATTAAAATCTTTTCAAGTATAAAATAAGATAACAAATTGGAATAAAAAAACTTATGACAGAGTTTCATGTTGTTGATTCTCAGGTGAGCTAGAGTCTGGCATGTCAATTATTAGGTCACTTGAGAATCAAAATATTAGGTCATCTGAGGATCAAATATGTGAAACTCTGAGTCTGTTTTATTATTATCCTATTTTAAACTTAAAAAATATTAGGAGATTGCTTAGAGTTTTTTTGTATAGAAAACTGGATTAAAATGCTTTTAGAGTTAAATTCTTATGATAATACCAAAGACTCAAAATATGGTACTTAATGCTGCCTTGCTTAACACTCAGCATTAAAAGGTATGGATCAAAAGTAATGTGGAACAATCCAGGGAAAGAAGTAGTGCCCTCTCCTACACCTTGATGTAGTAGATATTGAAAAGGGATACTTCGGGTCATCCTCAACTATGGTCGCTAATTTTACTTTATTTTTCTTTATATATGCTCTCCACCCAGTGGACTGAGCTCACAAGTGAGGAACTGCCTGCTACCATATATGTGTAAATGCAAAGCTCTTTGCATGAATTGAAGACTTCAATTGCCAATAGTGTATATGTGAATATATACCTAAAAAAATTCCTTTGCGTAAACCTAGAGTGACGGTAACACAGAGTTAAGATATTCGACTGACATAAAGTCAGCTGGGTTTTGATCCCAGCTTGAAGCATCTGACATTTCTGGACATACAGAAGAGTTGAGATACAATGAAACAGTTTGTGGATGACAATATATATATATATATATATGTGCACAGTACCAGTAAAAGTATTTGGACACCCACAAAAATTTTTATTTCTCGTCCTTAAAGTGTTATTCTTAATGAAACAAGTTAAGCAACACAATGGTTTTATTTATAATACTAAATACAAGTCTTCCTGAGGCACATTAGATATAAATTAAATGAAAAAAACACAAAATTTCCTAAACTTTTGATTCATCAAAATGACCACCTGTGGGCACTGTCACAGCTTCACAGATTCTTGGCATTCTTTCCACCAAAGACAGGAGGTAGACTAAAGGTTAGTTCTGCCCAGCTTTCCTGCAAGAATAGCCAGAGGTGAGCCACACTTGCGAGTTGTTTAGCTCTGACTCATTGGTCAAGTTTATCCCACACTAATTTAATAGGATTTAAGTCTGCTGATTGTGTTGAACAAGATATCAGTTGAAGGACCTTCTGTTCCTCTTTGCTTTTAATGTAACTCTGGTAGAGTTTACTAGTATATTTTAGGTCATTATCTTGGTTGAGTACAAACAAATCCTTGACCCACAAGCTGTGATCCAGATGGGATTGTGTGATGCTCCAGTATGTCGTGATAGCCAGTCTGATTTAATTCACCCTTCACTTGAAGCAAATCCCAAACTTTGCAAAAACTTCCCACACCATAACAGAGCCTCTTTCATGCTTTAAAGTTGGTGGGATACAGGAGGTTGCAGCTCTTTCATTCTTTGCTGCACATAAATCCTCCTATTTGACCCAAAGATTTTGGTCAGTGATTTGTCACTCCCAAAGACTTTATTCCACTGCTCTATTGCCCAGTCTCTACTCTTGTTGCTTTTGGTTGACCAGCCCTACTTTTGGTCTTTTTTGTCTCATTTCCTTACAGTATAATCCACTATAGTTCTGGGAATTTTTATTCTTATTACAAAAGAAAAACACCTTCCAATCAATTTTTTAAAAAGATATCTAGTTATACTCAGGTCAAAGTTACTGAGGAAGAAAAATTTAGTATAATTAATAAAAACATTGAGGTGCTTAACTTGTTTCGTTGAAAATAACACTGGGGCATATTTAAAAATTTCCTCCATGAATTTTCAACTGGATTTAGATCTAGACTGTTTGTTGGTCACATTACTGATTTTATGTATTTCTTGAAGAAAAACTTTAATCCTCTTTACTTGGTTGTAAAATGATTTATCGTCATCACCAAACATTATCTCACATTTATAGAATGATCTTGAAAATGTTATTTTGGCTTTCAGATATTAATAGACGCGCAGACTCTCACACTTATAAAATACTCTTCTTGATTTCTACATTTCTTTAACATCTTGGCTTCTTCAAGCTGAAGGGCATATACTCCTGCATCAATAAAGCAATGATTGTCTTTTAGTTGTATAGACTTATTATGCTTGATAACTTACATGATTCAAGATTTACACTAAATGCAAACACTCTGTTCAAGGTATATAAATATTTTGTAGGCAATCTGCCACACAGGTTTAAATCAGTTGAAATCACTTGAACTTTTTTTTTTTTTCTGAACTAGCTGGCTTAAATCCATTCTGTTCACCTCAGCTCATATCTTCAAAGTAATGAATAACCATAGAGAGAGAGAGAGAGCAGAGAGTCTACAAGATACTTGTTCATTACATTGTTGGCCTGAACTCATCATGTCTGGACAAGAGAAGTGGGGGTAGGCTGAGAAGAGGACAACCAATCAGAAATAGAAACAAAGTTTCAAAAGCCAATTACTATTAAGTAGATTAATTGATTGGAGTCTCTTTGTTATTTTTTCTTTTTTGTTTATTTCTTGCTGTTTTTGACTCTGTCTCTCTTTCACTTGGTCTCTTTCTCTCTTTCTCTCTCTCTCTGTTGTCCCAGAATGTGAATGGTACTTGTCTGTCTTTGACTTATATCTACTTCACTTGCTACTTCTTATTCAGCACGGGGAAAACTTTTAAGAAGCACATGCTTTCTTAATTGATATTTGTATAATTACTTTTAATTGCTTCTTGTACATGAATGCAAAGGGGAAGGGAACAATTGTCATGAAACAACTTTTGTTTTTACATTGATTGATTTTTCAAACATCTCATCCAATGATTCTTAGTTGATTTTGTTTTAATCAACTATACAGATCCAATTCTTGCTTCATTATTAATCTTTGATCCAGTTACAGGAATGTGCATTTATACATAGAGCTTCATGAGCAATCAGCAGACCATGAGATCAATAAGGTAAATTTTTAATCATATTTATTAAGCTTAGCTTTGTACAGGGTGTGGAAGCAAAATATGGAATAATTTTTAAAAGGATTTTTTAGTCTGATCAGTCCACAATTTTTGTAAAAAATACAATAAATCTAAATTTTCATGATTAGCTCTATTATTCAAGAACTTTTTTTGTAAAATTCAGCCCAATATGAGTGAGCAAGAAAAGAAACGATAAAGAATCAATGATTTGCTTAATGCAGAAACCAAGCCAAAATATTTCCGAAATAATTAGTTTTTTTATGGCTTCCATCAAGCCCAGACCTTAGCCCACTTGATTACGCTATATGGGGTGTTTAAGAAAGCAAAAAAAAAAAAAAATGCAACTTCCCATCCAAATATTGGTTTGCTAAAGGCTTTTATAGAGAAGAAATGGAATAAAATGTCTGAGGAATTTATTTTGAAGGCATGCAAATCGTTTTGAAGGCGTATTGATACAATAACTGAAAAAAAAAAATGTCAGCCATATTGAGTAAATTTACTGTTTTGTGTCTATATTCTTATTTTGTTGTTTATTTTTAAAAAATCAAAATTAATCTTGTTTTAATATTGAGTCATTTATTATTATACTAGAACATTCGTAATTTTGCTTCCGTATCCAGTGTGATATTTGAAGAAATGTGTTGAGCCAATCAGAGACAATTTCATTACTTTAAAAACTATGAATACAAAATCGTGACTTTTTGGACACAGCAATAGAGATTCTCAGTACAAGACTGACTGTTTTTTAGGTTGGCAATCTTCATTAAAATTGCAAGAGAGCTCTCTTCAGATCGAATTGATATTTGATTGTGAGAATGATTGATAATGGATTAACATAAATCAGCTGATTTTAATTCAGGGTTGCTGACTTAAAAATAAAAAAAAAATATATATTCTCATTTTTCTCTTGATATCATCACCTTCAAGGCATGCTGACAGCAATCCATTCCTATTAGCTGTCATACTTGGTAAATCCTGTGGGTGGCACCCAGTGTCTGCATAGAACTGATGAATGTTGTGTAGGAGACCATAGAAGAATTTTTGCTTGTTAGTTTGTCCTTACTTCTGCAATTATACCCAGGATGTCTAGTTCACCTTTTTTTGGATGGTTTAAAAGATGGGTGGTAAATGGCTGCACAATTGCCATTTTGTAGAATACTGTATCTAGGATTCATTCAAAACAGTGTGTAACATCCTTGTATTATTCCCATCAAGATTTTTCTCCAAACCTTTTCATAGAGTCCAAGAGGTGAAACCAATCAGTAGTACTGACATAGCGACAGTTTGGAAGAATTAGTTTTATTTTATCAGTGATTAGATTTCCATATGACTGTCAATAACCAATTATGAAAAAATATGTTGTGCTAATGAGAGACAATCTGTCTAGAAAATAGCAATACTGATTTCTTTTTTTTGGTTGGCAACCCTGAGTGAAAATGCAGCAAAACCAATAACCGTCATCAGATCTGATTGACATTTGATTGTCATATGATTGATGATTGATTAACATTGATTAGCAGATCTTCATTCAGGGTTGTCAACATGAAAATAAAAGATAATTCAGTCTCATTATTTTCCAGACATGAAAACATAAATCTCGTTACCTTCAAAACACATTCTCAGGGAACAAGATTTTTGCCAAAAATAATTTTTATGTGGAAATGAAGCTTCCTTACCCCCCTAATTTGATTGATTGATTGATTTTGATGCCATGTCAACACATCTGGATTTATTTTATGCCTTGAGCTTAGGGAATAGTATTCTTATCAAACAAAAATAATTTTTGAACCTATCTATTTGACACCTAGATGGGATCTGATCAGATTGGACCTGGGAACAATGGCAAAGAAGAATCTCCAGGAATGGAGCCTCACCATTCAATGGGGTTTAGTGTCATACCTTGGACACAAATATTGTTTCTTTACAATTAGAATAAAATGTTTAAATTTGTAGCTTATGGATAAAATTTTGATCTATTTCAAATCTACTAATTCTCAGTATCACAGGCACACAAACAAAAAAAAAAAACCCAAACAAACTAAATATAAAAACCTACATGCATGCATCTATATTCTTGCGCATGCCAGAATAAAAATAAAATATATCATCTTGTACATAATTTTCTGTAATTCAATTTCTATCAAGGAAATGTTTTCAGTAGTTTAGCTTCATAAAAATATGACCAATCAAGTGGAGAACATTAGGATGATTCATAGGAAGATTTTTTTTATGATGAATAGACATTTTTTTAATAAGAAAGATCTTAGGTTTTTATTATAAAAAGACAAGAAATATATCACCAAAAACAGAAAAAAAAGAAAATTCAAAGAGTGAAAAAAAAGAAAAGAAAAAGAAAACTTCAAATGAAATATTTAAAAACAAACTTTAGGTTAGTATCATGTTGTTCTGAAGAAAATAAACACATGTACGTAAAATTTCAAAGAAAAAATAACATCCTAAAATTTAAAAAATATGTTAGAGGGAAGCAGACAGTGTATATTTGATAAAAAATAAATTGGTTTTATGTGTTCTCTTATTTATTTTTTGTTGATTTTCATCTTCCAACACAAAAAATTTTGACTTTTCAATAAATCACCATCAAAAGATCAATGTACTATCAGATGATTGATATTGATTAACTTGTATTTTTTGATGAGTAATCTGGATACTAAGAAAAATAATGCAAATAGTATTGCAAAAACCAGTTAAATTCCTGCATTTTTACTTACTTAGATGGTTAAAAAATTACTATTTGTTAGACAGAGTAACTTACACAAGAAGCAGAATAAATGCTAATGAATAATTCCACCAATTTTTTTGCTATCTGTAATTAACTTATTTAAGTTAAATATAAAAAGCAGACAATTTCTCATCTGTAAAAATTTCAAATCTGTAAGATAACTGTTGGAACTGAAAGTCAACTTTTCCATCTTTGGGTTGGATGTATAAAAAGTCATGTACCCAGATTGATGCTTACATTTCATCATTCAACTTGTGAAGCCATCTAATTCTTTCTTAGTCCATCAAAGAAGCAAAATGATTTAACCACCATCTCTAACTGCTCACACATGAGAATTCTACTTTTTTTTCACTCAGTATATAATGAGTGAAACCTTATATCATATAGCAAGCCTTTTTATATATCCATCATATGTCTTCCCTATGTATTTGGTCTTGTGAAAAACATTCCATTTATATATTTATTCTATTTGGTCACGTATTAAATGTTATTTTTCTTCAGATAAAACCTTCCACTGTACACTTTACGATGTGGTTATTAACTTAGTATTCTCTTTTATTAACATTTGATTGTTATTTAATAGCATATCAACCTTCTTGGGTTATTTAATGCCAAATCCTTCCTTTTTTTTAGAAGGACAGTAGTGGTACTATTTAACCCATAGATGGGAGGGTTAAGGGATTCATACTTTTCCTTAGGGTATTTATCTGAAAGTAAACAATCGTGCGACTGGAGTTCAAACTCATGTGCTATGATTCTGCTGTCCAGCACTTTAACCATTACACCCCAGGGAAACGCCTCTTTTATTAATGTTTAAAACAATGCCGCTACAAGCAGCAGACAGAATTAATATAAGAAGACCTACTTTATTGACAAGGTTAACTACTATCGTCTTTCACGAGTCATTCAAAGATTACACTTTATTTATTAATCACTTCTTCAGGATTGCTACTATTGGACATACTTACACTGGGCAAATCACTTGATTAAATCACAAAGACAATACACACATTTCAATATTGGCTAGTTACTTGTTCGTGGTTTTAGAAGTCTAGTCGAAGTGGAATCAACCTATTGGGGGGGGTATTCAAATTATTAAAACACGCAAAATAAACTGATGGATGTTCACCAATCAAACATAAGCAAAATACTGCTCTTTTCCACTTCAAACTTAGTCTCTTTTATATTCATCAAATCTCGCCACTTCATGGAGGCTTATCTCGTTCTCCTCCATAAAACAAGTCACACCTCTTGCGTCCTTTTCTTCTTCTGGTTTCCACATGCCGGTAGCAGAGAGAGAGAGAGAGAGAGAGCACACCTTCTGTTTCTTCAAGGTAAGATCGTTCATGGCATTTCAATTACATTACTAATAGAGAGTATAACTATATCATGAAATTATGTATTTAAATAATAAATAATCCACAGTGTACGCCACATGATATTTTATCTTTTTTTATTGAACTATTGAATAAAGACAACTTGCCTCACTACTGTGATGCAATCACCTGCAACTTCTCTTCAGGTAAGAGCCAAATGGCCTAAATGGTAAAGTTAGTTGGAAAGTCCAAGTGCCACTGTAGTGAAAGACACAGAGTGAAGAATAAGAGTTACTGTCCAAGTAAGCAAACGTTTTTGTTAGACTATTAACCAGGTTTTTTTGTTGTTGACGGGAAATAATGATATCCATCACTTGTGAAGAACATTTCATTATAAGATTCCCCATAACATTTATTAACTAGTAAAATTGAAGTTGTATGTAAAATAGTTTTATTGTTATTCACTTAAACTATATTATTACTAAAACATTGTTATACAACGTGTCAGCACAATGGTGACAAGATGTAACATGAAGTCAGACTTAATGGAGAACATATCCCCAGTACAAGAGGGAGATGATAAAAGTTGTCTAGCGTCATCAGTATTAGACAAGGCAACCTTAGGTATCAGGAATTTACCCTTGCATTAATTCTTTTAGTGCAGTCTGGAGGAATTGTCCCCAGGAACTAAACTTTAGTTATGCATCAATTTTCAGCCAAAATTAGCAGAAATTTGAGCTAACAGAGCTGGTTACATGGGCAGGCTGTGACACAAGTTTAATTTTTAAGCAGAGTAAAGCTGGTTTGAATTCAGTTTTCCTTCTCATTGACCAGTTGCTATTCCATGGCTAAAGAATCCAGTCTCTGTTACAGCTTAATCAGAGTTGGATGGAGAACAAATGGATTTCTCAAGGGCATTAACACAAAGTAGAATGCAGACAGCATTATTCAGTATTTGACAGTCGGTTACCAATTCCATTTGCCCAGTCAGCTGGGGCTGTAGAATACATTGACTGCACCTCTGCAGAGGGGTAAGACCCTCCTCACTAACGAGTGTCCTGGATATGACACTAAACAATCTGATGGTGAGGTTCCAGCAGTGCTGAAGCTTTGAGGAACACGGAGTACCCCTTCATTGCCATTGCTCCCAGGTCCACTCTGGCCCGGAGTGGTAGCACCTATGGGTTAAATAGAACTAACAGCATACTTATGCTAAAATGAATTATTTGAGTAAACTGAATAGTTTGAAATAGAAATGTTTTTGACAATTAAACCGTACTTACATTTAAACTGCATGCTCATGCTTAAGTGAATTATTTCAAATAGAACTGTTTTTCGACCTCAAAACTGTATTTATACTTAACTGAATTGTTACATATAACTGCTTGAATAGTTTGAAATGGAAATGTTTTTGACAATTAAACTGTGTACTTATGCTAAACTGAATTGTTTTCAATAAAACAGATTATTTACATAAAAATGGATTTGGCGTTAAATAACCTACAAAGGTTGATATGCCATAAAACCCAACAAACCAAACCTAATTGGGGAAAACATTTCTATTTCAAGCTATTCAGTCTTAACTGTACTTACATTTAAACTGCGTACCAATGCTTAACTGAATTGTTTGAAATAGAACTATTTTCATAAAAATGGATTTGGCATTAAATTACCTACAAAGGTTGATGTCCCATAAAACCCAACAAACCAAACCAAACTGATTGCATTTTTATAATGATAACCATGATATTAAGCCAGCCTATATTGATTTTATGCTGATCTAATTGAAGGAATTGCTGATGAGGATCTTTTTATATAGAAGTCAATGAATTGTGATATAAAAAATTTAATTAAATCACCCACTGTTTTGTACTTTGACCCTTTGAACTAATGCATATCTTGGTATGGAGTAAAATATCTTTTAGCCACAACATTTGAAGCTGAGAGATATTATACTCACTGCCCAAAGCCATATATATCAGGTTCAGGAAGATCACATTAGATACTTATACAGTGACCTTTTTTTATGGAATGATGAGAGAATTTTAAACCAAGATGTCTACACTGTAAAAGAAAGTTCTAATGATTTTTGTGATCAAATTTTTGTGAATTTTGAGAGCACAGGTTCAGGGTATTTGGAATTTAAAGGGTTAATTTGTAGACATCAAGAAAATGTTATTTGTTTGATTTCTTAGTAAAACCCATTTTTTAAAGTGCAAACCACCATTTGAATGATGCCGTATATCACTGTGCTAATAAGTAAACTTGATTTTTTTCCAAGATATTAAAGATGATACTACCAAACTTTTGATTTATTTCATTCAATGCCTGAATTTCTCAAAGTGATATATTTTGGAAAGAAAAAATGTTCAAAATTTCCCCAATATAAATGTTTGTCATAAATATACAAGATAAAATATTCTATGAAAAATTTTGAATTTGCAGATATTGCATAGACTAAGATGTTTTTGGTACAAGGCAATTACATTCATGAATAAACTCACTGACAACAGCTTATGAGATTGATATGCTAACTGTTAATCAGGTAGGTTAAAGTCTATGCAAAAACAGGCATTGAATATATAGTCTTAGAAAATGGTTTACTGGATAAATGTACTAGCAAAGCTTATCTCATCATCTTTTGTAGGAATTATATGCAAAAATTACTACTTATGAATTCTAAAATTTCCTTGGAAGGTCGACAGATATACTGGTTTGGAAATGAAAACAATATACTCCAGTGGATCAGATAAAGTGTTTTATTCTATATTCATAGGTCATCAAATATTACTTGAGGAAGGCTGGAGAGCACAGTTGACAAAATATGACAGGAAAGACAAGGTAATTGATCTAAGCGAGTTGAAGATTAACACATCACTCAGTAAGTGCTGGGTCTGACATATAGATGACACCACTGATAAAAAAATCCATATGATTTTTAAAAAGTACTAATCTTCAAATAGCATGTGTCAAAATTTGAGACCAATTGGATAATTAGTTAATAAATTACAGTTTTTTAAATGAAGCTACTGGTGCAAATTTTTAAAACAATGGAAAAATCTGAATTTCGTGTGTTGATAAAGCATTGCTTTTTGATGGGAAAAAAAGCTGTTCAAGCAAAGCAATGGCTTTGTAAGTGTTATTTGGTCTCTGCTCCATTGGAAACAATGATTAAGAGGTGGTATGCTGACTTTAAACTTGGTCGTACCGACACAAATTTAGCAGTTGTCCAAGAAAATATAAAAAAAACTCCACAAACTCATTTTGGCTGATCGTAAATTGAAGTTGAGTTAGATAGCGGAGAAGTTGAAGGTATCAGAAGGTAGTCTATTTACCATTTTGCATAAACATTTGTCAATGAGAAAACTGTGTTTAAAGTGGGTGCCACGTTTGCTCGCAGTCGCTCAAAAACAACAAAATGTCGACCATTCAGAGCATTGTTTGCTGCTGTTTCTGTGCAACAAATAGGAATTTTTGTGGAAATATGTGACAATGGATAAAACATGGATCCATGACTTCACTCCAGAGTCAAATTGGCAGTCAGCTGATTGGTTGATTGTTTAGGGTTTATGGTATATCAACATTCATAGGTTATTTAACGCCAAATCCATTTTTATACAAATAATCAGTCCTATTTCTAACAATTCAGTTTAGCATGAGTACACAGTTTAATTGTCAAAAACATTTCTATTTCAAGCTATTCAGTTTAGTCAAACAATTCTTAGTCAAACAATTCAGTTTAGTATAAGTATAGTTTTTATCCATACACAGTTAAATGTCAAAACAGTTCTATTTCAAACAATCCAGTTTAGCATAAGTACAGTTTAAATGTGAAAAACAGTTCAATTTTAAAACATTCATTTTTGCCTAAGTATGCAATTTAGTTCTATTTGACCCATAGATAGGACCCTATCAGGTGCTACCACTCCAGGCCTGAGTGGATCTGAGAGCAATGGCAATGAACGGGATACTCCACATTCCCCAAAGATCAAGCATCATTGGAACCTCACCATCAGATTGTTTAGTGTCATATCCTGGACACTCATTGGTGGAGGGTCTTACCCTTCTGCAGAGGTAGAGCCAGTGTATTCTACAGCTCCAGCCGACTGGGCAAGCAGTCAGCTTATTAAACAGTAGTCGGTGAAAGCCATTCAAAGTGACCAAAGATGCAAATATCAGCAGGCAAGGTTTTGGTCTCCGTATTTATGGATACGCAAAGTATTTTGTTCATTGATTACCTTGAGAAAGGAAGAACCATCAATAGCAAATATTATATAGCATTACTGGTGCATTTGAAGTAAGAAATCACCAAAAAAATATCTGCAAATGGATAAAAAAAAGTGCTCTTTCACTAAGACAATGCACCATGTCACAAGTCAATCACAACGATGCTCTTTAAATTGCTTCTGCACCCACTCTATTCACCAGATTTGACCACTAATGACGACTGACTGTTGGTAGACCTCTAAAGAATGCTCCAGGGAAAGAGATTTGGCCCTAATGATGAAGTGATATCTGAAACTGAGGCGTATTTTGAGGCCAAAGACAAATTGTTTTACAAAAAAACACTGAATTGTTAGAGAAGCATTGAAATCAGTGCATCACCCTAGAAGGAGACTATGTTGATGAATAAAGTTGAATTTTGCCAAAAAGTTGTTTCTTTATTAGTTAGGCCTAGGACTTATTGAGTGATGTGTTAACATAACAAGGAGACATTGGAGAAATTAGAAAAATTTTACTAGAAAGAAGAATGAGAGGTGATTCAGTTGAAACTTTCAAAATAATGGAATTCCTAATTATAGTAGACATTTTTTTAATATTTCTCCTTAAATTGGAAATTTACTGTCAAGACAGATTTCAAAAACTAAGTCTACTAACCAATGGGGCTTTTTTGCTAATAGAATGATATATTTTTGGAACAAATTGCCAAATCAGGTCAAAACCAGGAATAGTGTGAAAAATTTATGATTGAATTAGATGATTTTAGAAATAATGGTAAGAAGGCATTTTGGGAATTATTGGATGAAATACTTAACTGAATTTGATCTGAATATAGACATTGTATAAATGGAGTATATGCTCTGTGCAAAGATTTTTTTAAAAGTTTGATTTAGTAAAAAGCGAAGATGGCCAAGAACACATGAAAATTATGATAATGGATAATAGTATTAAAAGTCTATCTCCAAAATCTGACAAAAAAGAAGAAAGGATATAAAACAGAACGTTACTATAAAGAAAAGATTACTGGTCACAAAGAGTCAATGTATATTAGTAATAACTGCTGGTCTCAGAAATTTAACTGAAAGAAAGCCCGATAAAAAGCAAATAAAATCATGTGATGAATGACAATAATTGCAAGGTAACTAATTCAAAAGTCTCAGTATATATAATATTAACAACACCTAGTCTCAAAAACTTAGCCGAATAAGTAAAGTAAGTAAAGTTGGCGATTGTAGTCAAGGGCGACCAGAAGACTCCTTTTTCAATAGCTACAACACCGAGGTGTAGGGGAGGGCGCTACTCCTTCCCCTGGATTGCTCCGCTTTACCCTCGATATGTACCTTAAATTGCTGAGTGTTAAGCAAGGAGGTATCAAGTACCATTTTTAAAGTCTTTGGTATGACTTGACCTGGGGTTGAACTCAGGTCTCCCAGACCATTGGTGAAAAAAAACAACCAAAATCTTCTGATATATACCAGTGTTATTCAGAGTAGTGGTACATGTATTGATGCTGGTCTATAAGTCATCAACTGCAGGTACCAATCAAATTTCCAGTTTCATATTATCATAATATAATGACATATAATATCAAAATGAAGATATATAAAATCTTTCTGCAGTTTTTGGTTTGGTTTGTTGGGTTTTATGGCATATCAACCTTTGTAGGTTATTTAACGCCAAATCCATTTTTATGTAAATAATCTTTTCTATTTAAAACAATTTAGTTTACCATAAGTACACAGTTTAATTGTCAAAAACATTTCTATTTCAAACTATTCAAGCAGTTACATGTATCAATTCAGTTAAGTGTAAATACAGTTTTAATGTCGAAAAACAGTTCTATTTGAAATAATTCACTTGAGCATAAGCACACAATTTAAATATAAGTACGGTTTAGTTGTCAAAAACATTTCTATTTCAAACTATTCAGTTTACTCAAATAATTCATTTTGGCATAAGTTTGCTGTTAGTTCTATTTAACCCATAGATAGGGCCCTATCAGGTGCTACCACTCCGGGCCAGTGGACCTGGGAGAAATGGCAATGAAGGGATACTCTGCATTCCCCAAAGCTCCAGCACTACTGGAACCTCACCATCAGGTTGTTTAGTGTCATATCCAGGACACTCGTTGGTGGGGGGGTCTTACCCCTCCTCAGAAAAGCAGTCGGTGTATTCTACAGCCCCAACCAACTGGGCAATCTGCAGTTTTTAAAATTATTCTTTTCACATGCTGTGATATGTTACCACAGATAGAAATATTTGAAACTTGGTCAAAAATCAAATAATAATATTGCACAAATATGGTACAGGTCTATGGCACATAAGAAAAATACCCTGCCGGTATGCCACATCTGATAGTTTGAGAAGCTGTGATACAGAGAACAAAGATAAAGAAAATGGTCCAAAAATTTCAATGAACCATAAAAAATCATCCATTGTGATCAAATTATATGAGTTTGTTTTGAATAAATTTAAGTGATATAATAAATATATCTATTCCTTCATAGCGATATAATGAATACGGTAAATATTCTAATCATACAATGAATATATTAATCCTGTTATAATATAGTAAATAGCAATATTTTAGTTATTAAGATATTAATTTTTTTTATAGATTAATAGATACCATAATCATAAAGAAACTGATTTTATTTCATAAAGAAACTGGTTATATTGAATAGTTTAAATATCGCCTGATCTGTTAAGTGTAAATAACGTCATGTTTTAATTGTGAAAAAAAGAAGTTAGAAACAACATCACCATCATCATCACCATGATGCACAATTTTATCATTTTACTTGATAAGAAGAGATATTTTATTTAATGATTGAAATATTTTATTTTTACTGGTTAGAAAATGTAACTATTCTGTGTAAAAGTTTTTAGTTTTATTTTTTTTTTAAGAAAATGCTGTTTAACCAAAGAAAGAAACTAATTCTGTCATATGATTTAATTATTAGTGCAAATATTTTGAGAATAATTTCACAAGAATGGTGTGAAATGGCTATAATCCTTTTCATGCAAATTTGATTATGATAGATCTGCCTTCTGGGATTGTACACAAAAATACTGAAGAGAAAGACAATTAATGAAAGTAAATGACTTTTATAAAACTGCTGGCTTATAATAAAATTATTTAGAGTTAATTGCAAGCAATCTGTCTAATTTTAGAAACGTTGTGGATAAAATTAAATTAAGATTTTATTTTCTTTATTTATAGATCCTTTGAAGAATTGAGACTGAAAAAATGGCAACCAATTTAGCATGAGTGGAATTCTTCATTTCCTATTACAGAGTTAGAAAAGGAATTATTATAATTTTTCTTTTATCATAGAAATGCTTTTTGGTTGGCTAGAGATATATATTGATAATTAATAAAAACATAAATTAATATTCAATAGATTTACCTTAGTCTGTTATAAACTTACAACAGCCAAACCAAAAGAATTCAACAAAGAAATGCTTGCAAGGTAAGTTTGTTGACCTTATTGTAATATGGTTTATCAAGTGGTTATAATTGTAAATATAATATCTGCACTACTGGGCATCGTGTGGTCTCTGAGCTCACTAAAAATGGCTTGTGAGATAAGCTTGCTTAAGTACTCTTCTGCATGTGCCCAATAATTATGCAAGATAAGCAAAATACTTTTTCCTGTTATAAAACATATTAATAAAATTTTTATAACGGTAACGGCACTAATACAAGCAAAAAAAGAAAAAATGCATTTAAATGGTTTCTATAATTCCATGATGCTTATATTTTATGGGACACAAGAAGAGATTTTTTTGGTTAGAGGGGAATTGTTGGGAAATTCTGAGGTTTGTATCTGACTGTTTTTCTTGTTACTCAATTCACTTGAAATCATTTTGTTTGTCAAAGCTGTAAAGGAATTATGAATGGAAAAGGAAAAAGACAGGGATACTTTTTATTTTGGGGGTTTACGACTATTTTATGTTGAGGAATATCTTTCTGAACCAGCAGAAATAGGCATCGTCTCCTAGTCAAGACATTTGAAGAATATCATAGAATCATTTTGGCAAATTATAAGTTTGAAGTTCCTCCATAGGTTTCAGTGTTCCATGGGTATGCTCAACAGAGGTTTATACAAGTAGAAGACAATGCTCTGCTATATTCTCTGACCTTAGCTAGTATGATCATTCCTACTAGCAGATGAGAGAAAGAAAGGTGCATCCATCTCAGTCAAAGTGGTGAATACTTCTGAGAAAGTGATTCTCTTTAGCACTAGGAAGCCCCTCTTTTTAGGCATGTACCGATTTTGCTTCTCATCAGTGGCCTCCTGGAAAACTGCTTCTTTTGCATTCGTCTGTTTTATTTTTTCATCTTATTGTCTATCTTTATTTTTCATTTAATCCCACGGCTTAAATTTAATTTACACATGATTAGAATGCAAATAAAGCTCTAATCAAGGATTAGCTTTTAATACCTATATCCCCTTTTGAGAAATTGTTATGATTGAAGGTCCCAATGATATTAAGTTCCAAATTAGACTGGAAATGGCTTTGTTCACTAGGAGCATTTTAATGTTATCTCACAAACAAAAACCTAGCTGTAATAACATTTTGCTATGTGCTGGATTTTACTTTTGTTACAAATATTTTTTTGTAAAAGACTTTTTCCAATTATTCTTCTAAAAATTAAGACCAAGGAGATTTTAAAACTTATCATTTTTTTTCTTTTTTATTGGTTGCTTGGAGTTATTGCAGATCAGACATGGGTAGAGTGTTTGCTAATGGTCCGGGAGACCTGGTTTCAATCCCAGGTCGTGTCATACAAAAGACTTTAAAAATGTTACTTGATGCTTCCTTGCTTAACACTCAGCAATATAAGGTACATATGAAGGGCAAAGTGGAGCAATCCAGCGAAAGGCATAGCACCCTCCCCTACATCTCAGTGTAGTAGCTATTGAAAAGGGAGCCTTCTGGTCACTCTCGACTACACTCACCAACTTTCACTTTACTTATAGCTTCAAGTAAGTATACTTCATACCAAAATTTACTGAGTTTCATGTATTCCAAACTGATACTAATGATTCATATATGTATCAAGTCCTATTAACTAATTCTAATTATTTGCTTGCATACAATTTTATGGTTTAAAGTATTTCTATCTAATACAGATAATTTACACATAGTTATATGTTTGAAAGCATTCCTAATGCAAATGATTTTCAAATTTGACTCTTAAATGGGACCCGAACAAAAACTATCACTCTGGATTAAAGTGGACCAAGAAGTAATGGCAATGAAGGTATGACTCTACAGTATCCACAGCTCTTGAAATGGATCCCCACCGCAATATACAGTTTAGTGTTATATTCAACCCCCCACCCCTTTTGAGGAAGTCTGACTTCACTGTAAGGGTTGCACAATCAGAATACTAAACCCTGATTTTTTTTCTTTTTATGCATGTGTCATACATTAGATACTTAGGTCTCTTCTTCATATCATCGTCATTTATTTTCTTGAGTCCCACTTGGGTTTGATGACACATGCTGTGAATTTAGAGAAGATTTCTTGCCGGGAAGAATAACCAAGAATCTACTTTTGTGCACAATTTAATTTAATATTTCTTCTGTACATAATACCTGTGTATATTGGGGAGTGGTTCAAGGGATGGAAGAATTATTCACACCCATTATTACACATGTGCTCAATAGTTGGAACATGTTCGAATGCTACTCGACATGTGACTGATAGATTTTGCCAATGTAACTCATATGTATAGTTCTACCCAGTTTGAGGTTTTTTTGCGGTTTTTTTCTCTTTCTCTTAAATGGCCCAGTTACAAAGGGAATAAAAGTTGTAGTAATTACTTTGACAAATGAAAATTTTAACTCTTAATATGCTACTCAGCAATGATATAAAGATGTTTTCTTCAGTTAATCTTGTCTCAAAGTGGATAAAAGCCTTAATTTCATTTATACCTTTGGTTGTAGTAAGCAACATGAATCAGAAATTTAAAAAAAAGACGCACAAAAGACATGGATTCCATTTCCTTGGAAAGCCTGTTTTGGAATGCTTGATAAAAGGAAAGATATTTCGTCAAATTCCTTATCTCCAAGGACCAATATTAGGAATAGTATATGTGTGACATACTAAAAATAAAGAAAATGGAAGGAAAGACAAAACAAACTCATTTAAACAAACAAGAACATTTAGTCTTTTCTTTGCATGATATATGCACAAATGCATTTTGTGTGATGGTAAATGTTAAAGAAAATGGATACAGCAACCCGGGTTCCGGATGAAGCTGTTGGTATTTTACTTCAGGCTAATGCTCTAGAGAAAGGCATGAATCCAACTATTCTCAACCCAGCTATGTGCAAGAAGTAAGGAAGATTGGGTTCTCTAGCTTTGGTTAGGCAACCAGTTTAGGAGAAGGAAAACTAAATTTAAACCAGCTGTACTCTACTTCTGCTTGTCATGGAGGGGTTGGGTAAATATGTGGTATACTACACATATACATATACAATCACACAATAAGGCGGACTCTATCATTTCAGGTATGAACAGGTTTATTAATTTCTTGACTTTGGTTCATTGCAACACAAGGAGAGAGACACAATTCTTACTATGCTGACCCCACCCCCAACGTGTGGCATATCTCATGGTGTTTAAGATCTCTGTCGGTAGAGATCTGCAAAACTTGACCATATGCCTCAATGGCAGAAGACTCAACTCTATGCCTCCATGGTCCAATCTCAACTGACTCTTTTCAAAATCCTTAAATTCTCAGGACCATCTCTTCCGGACATGACATCATCCACACTTCAGCCCCATTTCCTGTCTGTGGGTTTATTATTACAATGGTGATTGTTATATCCTTAGTGTGTAAGCGTAAAACTGCACCCAATGACTATGCACCTGAACTCTTAACCCAAATAGTTCAAAGCCCAACCAAACTGAATGATAAAAGTTAATCAATGAAAAATGATTAATATAAAAAAAAATCATTCTTTTATTATATAACAAATATGTTCATGAAATATTAAAAAAAAAAGAATACATGAATACGTCCCAATTGATAAAATGAAATATTAAAAAAAAAAGAATACATGAATACGTCCCAATTGATAAAACTATAAATCTATTGATCCATAAACAAGCAGTAGGTAGAAGGGATAAAAAATAGAAAAAAGTTTACTTGATGTTTGTAGGTAATATAGCCACATGGCTTTACCGTTCTCTGACAGGATCAGATGTTGTATACTTTTCATAGACCCAACCAAAAGCATAAAGATAAAGAACGAACTTCAATTAACGAAACGAAACACACTTCTTTATAAAAATATATCTCTCAGTTTATTCTTGAAAGGGGCACACAGTTTGTTGTGAGTTTGAGAGACAGATGGAGAGACATATACTCAGAGAGGGGACTTCTTCTTGCCCCATATCTTCTTCCTGAATCCAGGGGGTGTCAATGCTTGCACCCCCTTGCAAGCTGTATCATTAGAGATGACCTAACGCCTCTGATTGGTAGTGAATCCTTGGCTCAACTCCCAATTCTGACTGGACTGACTGTCTAAATCTGACCGCATGGTTCTCATATGACGTGGTCTCCATCCAGTTACACACCTGCTCGATCAGCCTACCCGGAAACACTGCCATCCCTCTGTTTACTAATCACAATGTGACAGCTTGTCAAAGCACATGGGGTCACCAGGAACGAACCCAAAATCCATGTCAACAGTCATTATATAACACAGAGACAATGCTTACACTTTTCAAAGAAAAGAAGCAAAATAAGGTTGGAAATAGGTTTTTAGGGCTACTGTGTTGGTTTGGTGAATATTTTTGGTCCCCCATTTTATGGTGGTAAGTCTAGTGTTTAGTTCCCCCACAATTTATTGTTGGTTCATTATTGAAAAGCAAATGAAGTACATGATGTGAAAGACGGAGACAAAAGAATATTCAAAACAAACCAGTACAAACAAAATTAAATTTGTATATCAAGAAATACATGAAAAAAGAAAACATTACAAATATTCTAATATAGTCTGTTGAATATTCCTCTATGTGTGTGAATGTGTGTATGTGTGTAACTAACACGGATATTATGGAAAAAGACTAAATATTGAAAGTGTTCTATAGACTATAAAATGTATGTGGACGAAATATTTCATGTAAGGTATCGATATATAGAAATATAGCAACGTGTCCTTGGAGGAACGTGTCTTCTCCCATGTTAGTTGTTTGTCTCTTTCGGGGTTTGACAAAATTTCTGAGGCTGTGTTCAAGGCTGAAAAAAGTCTAACTGAAAAGGTAGAAGAGGAAAGAAAAAGGTGGCAGAATGTATACATTTACATGGGGTTGACTGCTGGAAGTCAAAATGTAAGAGAGAGAGTGTGCTATCTCAGTAAGTGAAAATGTGAAAGAGAGAGAGTGTGTGCTGTCTCTGGAAGTTGAAATGAAGAGAGTGTTCTTGGAAGACATAAGTATAAAAAGGCGATCCTTGTCATGCAGTCAGCTCCAAGTGCACGGAACAAAATCAAATTGTGGCCGTAGTTGTGAGCAAAATTCTCAAGATTTTCCAGACCAATAGGTGCTGGTGGAGTAATGGTTATCGTCATAGGAAATGGACACAGCGACACGAGTTCAAATCCTGGACGAGACTGATTGCATTTCACATAGCACTAATACCCTTGGGAATGGTATGAATCCAATTATTCTCTCTCCAACTATGGATAAATAGTAGGACAGACTAGGTTCTTCAGCACTGGTGAGGCAACTAGTCTAGGTGAAGGAAAACTCTGAATTCAAACCTGTTAAACTCCACTAAAAATTGACCTTGTGTCATATCCTGTCCGAGCAGAGAAGTTGGTAAATAGGAATAGGTTTCCCCAGACGGATTAGTTTACTGACATCCACCATCTTTGTTTCGGGAACAAGTGGTATCACGGCCATTTTAAAATATAGGAGTGTAAATCCTATAGTTTTTTGGACTGTCATGTGACACACAACAATGCCCCCAACAGAAATGCTTATTCTCAAAAGGAAATAATTATTTATTGTTTGGCTACATAAGTCTTAATATGATTAGATCAAGGAGTTTCAGCCATTCAAATCAAACTGTGTTGCCATTTTTTAATCTGCTTAATACAGTCAGATAAGTTGCCATCTATATTTCCATAAACTAGTATTAGAAATACTTTCTATTAATACAATATATATTCTTATTTTTTAAGTGAGATACTAACTTAAACATCATTGCTAATTCTATAGACACAGTGAATTTCTGTGGAATAAATGACAAAGATAAAACTCATATTTCTATTTGTTCTTTTTTGAATACACCCCAAGTTCAAGTTGTTATAACTTCTTTTCTGAAAATATTGTAGAGTTCAACAACAACTGAAGATAAGTACATCAACCATACAAAAGGGGATAAAGAAAGAAGTCATGAAAAAAATATAAAAGAAGAAAAATACAGGCATAGCAGCAAGCAGCCATTGCACAAGTATAATGTCAAATAATAGTACACAGAAGTAGTCAGTCAGTTTGAGCTCTCCTGTCAATGAAGGTAGACTAATCTTTTGTGGCTTGTTTATTGTGAAATTGTTCAGCTACTTGATAATAGGTAAAAGAGTTGAGTGGGGCTTTTGGGAAGGAAAAATATTTCCTTTGACTGGAAAAAATAATTGAAGAGGTAAAAAGAAAATAAGAAAATAAAAATAAAAAATATAGAGGAATAAAAATTATTAAAAAAAGAAAATTGTAAAAAGAAGAAAATGCAAGAATAATTATCAAAAATTTAGTTTTCATATATTACCACAAACATCTGCATATCAAGATGGTGAAAGGTATGTCTAATTCTTGCTTTGTAAATATTTTTTTTACACACACATTTGTATGCAGTATATGGCTTAGTATATATCTACGAGTATTTGAAAAAGTATACACATGTAGAATAATAGATAAAATCTTATAACGGTAAATAAAAATATACACATAACCGCATATAGATATTCAAACATAAAAAATAATATCATTTTGTGTTGTGCATATATTGGGAAATAATAATGATACAAATTGTGTGGACAAAAAACTGAATTAACTGACCACTTGGAGTTAGGATTGGGTCCCAAATAGAATATAAAGAAAGGTATAACATAGAACATTACAATCATTGAGAAATATGTAAATACTATGGAATAGTGGATGATAAAAAATGGCATAAACACCTGTACTATACTTATCCGCCCTTGGCATTTTGTTATTGAAGTTACCTCCCTTACTGGCATCCATCAATTGAAAAATTGCTTAGTCAGGGAATGTTTTGTTAAATAAATCCTTGTTAAGGAATACCTGTCTTGTTAACTCATTTCAATTTATTTAACAAAACATTCACTGACTAAGCAATTCATCAACTGATGGATGCCAGTAAGGGAGGTAACTACAATAACAAAAATGTCTAGGGCAGATAAGTATAGTACAACACCAAACTGAACCAATAACAGAATCAAAATGAGCTTCTATTCTCAGATGTTGCTATCCAAAATGATAGAAAAATACAGAGCAATAGACTAGATATAGTAATTAAGGACTATAAAATAATTGATATGTCAGCACCAACAGTCAAAGAATATAATAATCTAAGTAAATATAAAGACCTGAGTAACAATGGAAGCCCTGTGTATGATCAAGAAAGAGACAGATGAACATATTGACATGATAACTGGCAGCTTCAGGCTTATGAAATACAAAAAAATTGCACTCTGAGGAACTGCTCATCTCCTGAGGAGAGTATTATCAAGCTGACTGAAAAATATCACCCCAAAGCAAACAAAAAATAGAATACATTTCATCAATAACTTCCTTCTCCTGAGGTCTTGGGTAAAGACCTAGTGAATGATTGTAAGAAACTGAAAATAAAACTGAAAAAATAAGTAATGATAATAATGATGGAAATAGTCCTCAAAAGCTTGGAAGAGAGATGAAAGGAACTCGAGATCCAAACCACAGCACTGCTAAAATCAGCTAGAATACTTAGAAGAGACCTGAGGAGACTTGTTGTCGCTGAGACTTCAGTTAAAAATGATGAGAAACACTTGCCAGGAGTAAATAATTATACCAGAGGAAGAATCAAGACTATTGGAACCACAGCACTGTCAAGATCAGCTAGAATACTAAGAAGAGTCCTGGAGAGACCTGAGGAGACTTGTTGAGAAACAACCAGGTAAATGTGGTATGAAAAACTTGCAAAGAAAAAAACGATGATGATGCTGATACTAAAATACTAATAAATACTTATTTTGAATTTCTATTCATACATTCTTAAACAAAAATACTTATATGATATCAGTAGTATGCCATCTGCATTGGCAAGATATGCAGATTATATAATTATATGTTGTAGTAGTCGAGGGTGATCAGAAGGCTCCCTTTTCAATAGCCACTACACTGAGGTGTAGGAGAGGCCGCTACTCCTTTCCCAGGATTGCTCTACTTTACACTTGATATGTACCTTATATTGCTGAGTGCTAAGCAAGGAGGTATCAAGTACCATTTTTAAAGTCTTTTGTATGACATATGTAGTTATACATAATATGGAGGCGCTCATGGTGTAATGGTTATCATTATAGGAAATGGGCTCTGCAACCTGAGTTCAAATCCTGGAAGATCAAGTTTGTATTTCCCATGGTGCTAATACCCTTCGGTATGTATCCATCTATTCTCCTTCCAGTTATCGGTGAATAGTCGGGCAGACTGAGCACTTTAACTTGCAGATGGTAACTGGTCTTGGAAAAGGAAAACTCTGAATTCAAAATCACTAAAATTGACCTTGTGTCACATCCTGATTATGTTGAGTGGTCGGTAAAAATATATGGGGGGGTGTCCTCGTGATGTAAAGGTTAAAACGAAGGACTGCGGGATCGTAGTACGCGAGTTCGTACTCCAGTCGCGCTATTACATTCACTTTCGGGCAAATACCCTTGGGAAAGGTATGAACCCCCTTATCCTCCCAGCTATGGGTTAAATAGTAGCACTATTCTTCTAGGAGAATGGCTTTGGCATTAAATAACCCACAGAGGTTGATATCCCATTAAACAAAGAAACCAAACCAAACCAAAAATATATGGTAATGTAGTAAAATGATATATATGTGGTTATTGGAGGAATTAGGTTTTACTTAGCTTTATTTTTCTATCTCTCACAATGCCAATGCCAAATCCAAAAGATGAAGGTGGATAGATAGAGTGATTTTAATATATGTATAGATAATAACATCATGAAAGTGATAGTTGTACCTATCATCTTTGGACAGTCGCGCCATTACGTTCACTTTCGGGCAAATACCCTTGGGAAAGGTATGAACCCCCTAATCCTCCCAGCTATGGGTTAAATAGTACCACTACTGTTCTTCTAGGAGAATAGCTTTGGCATTAAATAACCTTCAGAGGTTGATATGCCATTAAACAAAGAAACCAAACTTATCATCTTTGGAGTACTCAAAAAATTTGTGTAAAATGTTAGAAGAATTTTAAATCTGAAGAAGAAAAAAAACCTTTGAGTCAACAGCAAGAATACAGCAGAGACTATTGATATATTAAATCCATTTGCTCTCAAATGAGAATCACTGGGAATTAC
This sequence comes from Sepioteuthis lessoniana, assembly GCA_963585895.1. NCBI lineage: Eukaryota > Metazoa > Mollusca > Cephalopoda > Myopsida > Loliginidae > Sepioteuthis > Sepioteuthis lessoniana. The sequence goes on along the minus strand of OY757904.1, from coordinate 15,799,602 downwards.
CGAACATTGAATGTGACTATTGTCCTGCTTATGGGGCTTCGAGTATGGATAGGGTTAAGACTCTATCAAGAAGAAGTATCCTGGATATGGCATTAAACTGCTATTCTGTAGCTCTGAGAATGGTAGAGTATCAATTCTTTACCGTTAATCCAAGATCCAATCTGAGCTGTTACCTAAGGGTCTATTTGATGATTATTTCTATTTGATAGGAATACCTGAGATCATAGTTGTGAGCCAAAATCTTGATTTCCTAACCTCAATGCATAAAATAAACCGGAACAGGTTGAGATGCCATTAAAATCAATTAATCAAGTATCAGGCAGATATGTAAAAAAAAAAAAAAAAAGAAATTAAACTTTTTAAAGTATTTAATTTTACTTCTCCCTTGTTTGATTATGGGGGTGCAGCATTTTCATATAACATGTCTTTGGCAGGAATAGCTTGATGCAGCCCATCCCACTCCAAGTCTGATCAATGCTGAATTCCTTTATATAGTAGACCTAGATCATGCAGACATTGTACATTGATTCATTTTGCTCTGGCCAGTGTCTCCCTATCAAGGAACTCGTTCATCCAGCAATGCTGTGTTGACAATATCACGCAGCAGGTAGTAATAGGTTACATAGTACTTACAGCAATGAAAAGCCTCACCTGATTCCAAATGTGTCAGCATGGTTGAAATATTGTATAACAGTGAATTTGAAATTTTAAATTAAAAAAACTGTATCACTCTATAAATGTGATTTGAGAACTGTACACTAACATTTTCAAAAAACTGACAAAAATGCCAGGAGCAGTGCATTGACAATGGAGGTTGGCTATGATTTGTGAAGGAATGGATTTTTCTTTGATTTAAAAATGCGACTTCAAGTTTTCTTATTTTTTAGACCGGTCTAGAAGGAAGCTGAAACATTGGTAAAAAAGTGAGTGGGATTTTTCTGTGTCAGCATATCTGACATTTCCTTTCCAGATCAGGACAGATTCATTTAGAAGTAAACTATTCCCATTTAGTTGTAGTTTTTTTATAGGAATTTTGCATAGTATTTATCATCTTAATAAATGAAGACAGGAAACAAAGTTCAATGTCTGGAAAAAGCTGTTGTATTTAATATTGTGCTAATGGTTGGGTTTTATGGCATATCAACCTAAGTGGCTTATTTAATGCCAAGTCCTTTTATACATGTTGGCCCAGCGGTTAGAGTGTTCGCCAATGGCCCGGGAGACCTGGGTTCAATCCCAGGTCGAGTCATACCAAAGACTTTAAAAATGGAACTTGATACCACCTTGCTTAACACTCAGCATTATAAGGTACGGTTCAAGGGTAAAGTGGAGCAATCCTGGGAATGGAGTAGCGCCCTCCCTTACACCTTGGTGTAGTAGCTATCGAAAAGGGAGCCTTCGGGTCACCCTCGACTATGGTCGCTAACTTTACTTACTTACTTACTTTATGATTTGGTTTGGTTTGCGTTTTATGGCATATCAACCATTGTAGATTATCTAAAGCCAGATTCTTTTTGTACATATACATTAAATAGATGATTTCTAAACATATTTTGTTGATAACATCTTGCTAATTTTTTTCGCACAGTTAAATAGTTTCCCTAATTTCTATCTGATACAAACAATTCTATTGACTATTAATCACTTATTTGCACATAATTTGATTAAATTGTTAGTTATACACAGCAATACTTGAAAACATTAAACATCAGTCATTTGTTTATACACAGTTAAATGATCAAACAGTTCTATTTCAAACAATTCAGTTTAGGATAAAGTTTAAATGACAAACAGTTCTATTTGACCCATAGATAGGACCCTATCAGGTGCTACCACTCTGGGTCAGAGTGGACCTGGGAGTGATGGCAATGAAGGGGTAATCTGCATTCCCAAAAGCTCCAACATTACTGGAGCCTCACCATCAGATTGTTTAGTTTCATATGCTGGACACTCATTAGGGGTCAGCAGAGATGCAGTCAGTGTATTCTACCGTCCCAGCTGACTGGGCCACATTGGAGGGGGTTACCACTCAGCAAAGATGCAGTCAGTGTATTCTGCAGCCCCAGGCAACTGGGCCAAATGCCCTTGGAAAAGGCATAAATCGAGCTAAGTAACAGAAAGGGAATAAATTTAGATAAATAACAGAACAGAATAGGCTATTCAGCCTTGATACAACAACGGGTCTCGGAGAAGGAAAAATTGAATTCAAGCCAGCTTTACTCCCCTTAAAATTTGATCTTGTGTAGTGGAGGGGTTTGGTAATTATATGCATTTGTTTTTCATGAAAATTGGTTTCTTTTGAAACACCTTTATAATTGGAAAAAAAAAAAGAAAAAGAAAAGAAGCTCTTGTATGAAAAATTTTAAAGATTCTATCTACATTTAAAATGTCAGAGAAAATACATTTTTAGTATTCAGCTGAACAGATTTTGTTTCTTTAATTTTTTTATTTGTAGTCATGACACTAGAAGAAGTTACATTGTACAGCATACAGGAATTGCATTAATGTCAGTCTGACATGATTTGTATGTTTAAAGTTTCCAGGTTAGCACTCATATTTTTTGTTGGCCTGCATCATTAAATGTTAAATGGAGTCCAGGGGTGAATGGATAAATGGGCTGATTAGTTATAAACATGAATATATATATATATATATATATATATATATATATATATCTGAGATCTGATTGGTAACTAGCAAAATAAGGGGGCTGACATGGAATTTAAATTCTATATGTATACATGTATTATGCATGAATCTATATATATGTGTGTGTCTATATATATATATATATATATATATATAATAGATATATACGTAAAATTGTTTAAACATATATGGATATTTAGATACCTATCCATATATATGTGTGTATATATTGATGTATGCATGTCTATTTCATTTATACATTTCTTGAATTTTCTATATGTATATGTGTGTGTGTGTGTGTGTATATATATATATATATATATATATATATTATTTGCAGGTAGCCATATCAAGTAACTCATATGTAATGTAAATTTTTTATATGGATGTATATTTTTACATACATGTGCCTATATAAATGCAAGTGTGTGTTCATGTATATATTTATCTATAGGGGTATGTATGTATACATATGTGCATGCCTTTAGTTATGTGTGTGTGTATTTAAGTGAATGAACAAATCATTTTAACACATTTTTCTTAAATCGAGAAATATAAATATATATATATAGGTAAGGTTTATAATGAAATATGATCTTTTGAGGAAATGTTACTTTTTTAATATTATATATACTATATTAGACCAAAATTTAGATGATCATATATATACATATATATATATATATATATATATATATAAATATATATATATATATATATATATATATATATATATACATTCAGTATTTTGCCCAGTCGACTGGGGCTGAAGAATATACCAACTGCACCTCTGCAGAGGGTTACCCCCCACAATGTTTGTCCTAGATATGACACTAAACAATCTGATGGTGAGGTTCCAGTAATGCTGGAGCTTTGGGGAATGCAGAGTACCTCTTTATTCCTATCACTTCCGGGTCTGCTCTGGCCTCGAGAGGTAGCACCTGATAGGGCCGTATCTATGGGTTAAATAGAACTAACTGCATATTTATGCTAAACTGAATTGTTTGAATTAGAACTATTTAACTGAATAGCTTGAAATAGAAATGTTTTTTTGACATTAAACTGTACTTACATTTAAAGTGCGTGTTTATGCAAAACTGAATTGTTTGAAATAGATCTGTTTTTGATGTTGAAAGTGTACTTAAACTCAACTGAATTGTTTAATATAGAACTGTTTTTGATATTTCACTAGGTGTTAACAAAATCTGTACTTAAACTTAGCTGAATTAGAACTGCTTGACTAAACTGAATAGCTTGAAATAGAAATGTTTTTGACATATAAACAGTGTACTCATACTAAACTAAATTTTTTTCAAATAGAACTGACTATTTGCATAAAAATGGATTTGGTGATAAATAACCTACATAGGTTGATATGCCATAAAATCCAACCAACCAACACACACACACAATTAAAAAAGTTTCTTACTTCTCCCACACTTGTTATAAGTATTTTTTATTTTTGCAGGATTAATTCTGATCAAGCTATCCCAATTGAGAAACATATTAATTTGATTTTCCATGTTGTCTCTGTCTCTCTCTCTATATATAAAAATGTACTTATTCTAACTTACTAACCATCATGACACAAATGGAACCAAATGTAAAAATATGCATTTATCAATATGAATATACTTGTATATATATGCATATTTGTATTAGCACATATTTATCTGTACATTGACAGATGTGTGCGTGTGTGTGTGTGTATATATATATATGCACACACATACATACACGCACAATATGAAAAACTCTATACATATTCATTTCAGTAAAACTATTGATGTTTGACTGAACATCAGTTGCTGTGTCTTTTTAACCTATCTTGTTTGGAATTTCTCCAGCCAGACCACATTTAGCGATTACTGCCAAAATTTTTCTGACCTCTAAATGACCATAGCTCGTAGATTTGAATATATTATCACCAAGTACCATATTTTCTGCCATATAATGCACATGATATATTTCATTATGAAATAATTTAGGGGCCATTTCGCTAAACAGCAAAGAGAGGGGATCATGCTGGCAACCTGGACTTTATAGGTATCAGCCAGTCACTAAAAGCCATTGACTTACTATTAGCTTGTGAATTAGATGCCTTTTATGTGAGGGTGGTTAGTAAGCTTGTTTTATCAACTTTTTTGATAGTGCAGTGAATTTGATTCTCACTGGGTGTTTTAGTACTCTGGCCTAGTACCAAATTTGGCTACATTTACTAAATAGGGTTGGTTGCTCTCATAGGCGGGTGAGTGAGCTTATGTTGCATATCCTTTTGCTACTGTAGTGAGTTCAAACCTTATTGAATGCTTCTCCACTTTGGTTGGTTAGTTGGTTGGGTTTTATAGCATATCAACCTTTGTAGGTTTATTTAATGCCAAATCCATTTTTATGTAAATAATCAGTTCTATTTCAAACAATTCAGTTTAGCATGAGTACACAGTTTGTCAAAAACATTTCTATTTCAAACTATTGAGTTTATTCAAGCAGTTATATATACCAATTCAGTTTAGTGTATGTACAGTTTCAATGTCAATAAACAGTTCAATTTCACATAATTCAGTTTAGCATAAGCACGCAGTTTAAATGTAAGTACGGTTTTATTGTCAAAAACATTTCTATTTCAAGCAACTCAGTTTAGCGTAAGTGTGCCATTAGTTCTATTTAACCCATAGATAGGACCCTATCAGGTGCTACGACACCGGGCCAGAGTGGACTAGGGAGTGATGGTAATAAAGGGGTACTCCACATTCTCCAAAGGTCCATCATCACTGGAACCTAACCATCAGACTGTTTAGTGTCATATCCAGGACACTCGTAGGCAGGGGGGGTCTTACCCCTCTGCAGAGAAGCAGTTGGTGTATTCTACAGTCCCAGCCGACTGGGCAATCCACTTTGATCTTATGCTCAACCACAAGCAATTTCAAACATCATCCCATGTGTCATGAATCTTTCTTTTTATATATACTTTCTTTTCTTCTGATATTTTATCAAACATCCATCACTATTTTAAGAACACTTTTTCTTCAATTTAAAGCTCTGAACAAGGTTATTATAACCAAAATGGTCAACACTAACTTTCATTGTAAATTTTTCAAATTTTTGATTATTTTGCTTTTTTTACTTTTCGACTTTAAACATATTAAATGTATTCAACAACTAATCACCCATCCGAACAGAATGAACCAACCCCATCTACAATTTATAGAAAAAAAAAATATAAAACTCACTGCAACAAATGATTTAATACAACCCCCAAAAATGACCAGTGAAATAGTTGAAAGTGCTTCAGCTAATATAGGGTTCTTGATCAACTGGCACAAGAAGTACAAAGACCAGTGAGAAGACTTGAACGTCTTCATTTGAAGATTTTAAAAAAGAAACAATCAACGGTATTCAACCAAACCTTTTTGGATATAATTAAAATTTGTTACAAAAAGGATTTTTAATCAATACTCTTCTCTCTATATAAATATTTTCCTGTATAAAATTGAATAAAAATAGGAGAAGAACTGACGATTCTAAGTTCCATAATGCTGATTCTCATTTAAGCCAGTATCAATACATCAATAGATACAGACTTGTTGATACTCACTTAGCTGAGGATAAGCAATGTGAAACTCTAAGTCATGTGTTTTACTTCAGTTGTGTAGTTGAAAAAAAAAAAAAATATATATATGCACACACAATTTTTTTGGCAATAGTTAATACAGAAAATATGCTTTTGACTTTCCTAACATGAGATGTGTTGTCAAGTTTTATGCTTGGAATTTTTCCCTTGCAAGATGAACAATGGTGCCTAGTTTGTGTGCATTTCCAACTGCTAAACGTTGAAGCAAGTGCATTGGATGAATATTTTAAGCACTCTCTGGCAAAAAAGAAAACTTTATTTTTTACCTTTTCTTTTTTGTAACAATATAAAATCCATTACTAGTCTTTGAGAATGCCTAAGCAAACTGAGGTATCTATAGAAATAATATAACACCCGTTAAAAAAAAAAAAGATGTTTTACTATTTCTGGTGGTTTACCTCAGAGATATGGACCAGTTATGCACTCATATTTTTTTGATTCTGGGGTGGAGAAATTTTTCTTTTATTCAAAAAAAATATCATGGGTTGAAAAGAATTCAGAAGTGTGAACTGGCTTGTTTATACACACTAAACAAAGAAAACAAATGTGTTTGTATGTGTGTGTGTGAGCATATATATATATGAGGTGCATACAATAAGTTTCCAGACGTTTTTTTCATATGGGCATTTAAAATTGTCGTAGACTCTTGAATATTCACTAGGTTATTGCTATACATCTTATGAGATGACTGACCAATTTTTATGATTTCATGTTCAAATGAACAGCTATAGCAGCAATTGGAATACACCCTACTAAAGCCTGATTGTTACAGCTGGTGAATTTCAAAAATGCAATCTGACTCTTTAGAAGAACGATATGCAATAAAATTCTGTTTTAAACTTAGAAAAAATACCACAGAAACATATGGAATGCTTCAGACTGCTTTTTGACCATCTTGCATGAATCAAGCATCAGTTTTTGAGTGCCATAAGAGATTCAAGGAAGGCAGGGAGTCTGTGAGGGATGATGAGAGGTGGGGGAGGAGTAAGGAAGTCAATACACTAGAATTGTTTGGCCAAAGGGTTAGGGTTAGAGTTACTATGTTGAGATTTTAAGGGAGTTCAGGAAGAGATTCAAATCGGGTCAGTGGCATTTCCACCAGGACAATTCACCAGTCCACAACTCCATCCTTGTCACAGACTATTTGACCTACAACAACCATCTTTATATATATATATATATATATATATAAATATATATATACACACACAAACTAACATATGTACTTTTTATGTTCTAATGTATATATATATATGTATATATACATAGATATAAAATTATATACTCAGATGTGTGTGCGCGCATGTGTTTTCCAAAAATATGAAAACTCAGTCTCAGATTTTTCCAGATTTTAACTACATTGTCTGCTTGGTCTTATTGTTATTCTAATTTTCTCCTTGTACAATATATATATATATATATATATATACATATTGTTACAAATATGAATTATTTCAAATTCCTTTTCTGGTATTGGTAAGACCTGCTATGGTGGAGTAAACAGGAGAGCAGTTTGAGGGATAATGGCCTTCTAGAACAATCTCCCACTGCATTTTCAAATTTACACTTTTTTTGTCTATGATTATTCATTTACACACTTTTACATGGTTTCAAATATTCCTATCTTATATTAATAATTTTCAAACATATCTAATTGATCCACAGACAGGACTCAAACAGGTAATATCACTCCAGGTTAGAATGGATCTGGGAGTAATGGCAATGAACAGGTACACCACACTGCCCAGGTATTAGGAACTGGAGCCTTAATTCTGAATCAGTTTTGTGACATACCTAGAAAATATTTGATATTTTTTTAAACTTCTGTTATATTTAAATTAGTCATTTGTTTTGTCAATTTATAACTTAAATTACCATTTTTTAATAAATTCTTTCATTTGGTGTATTAATTTCATTAACTGAAATGTAATTACATTGTTTCTTTACCTTTGTTGAAGAGGATATTTTGATAAAGTACTCATAGTTTGGTTCATACAACATCCTGCATTTAGCCATGGTAAACCATATGTAGCTAAGAGTAGAATGAGGAATTGGACTTAAAAGTACAAATCGAAGATTAAGAATGTCAGGATAAACTCACAGAGTCATATCTCTTTATCTTGTTCTATCTAAATAATTAATTCCATATATTTATCCTTATGCTTTGCAAACATGACCGGACTTTGTAACAGTTGCTCATTTGACACCAATGAAGAGTCTATTGCCAAAATGTTTCTGCAATCTTATATATCAATATCTTCACAACCATTACATATTCTTTTTTAATATTTTCTCCCTTTTTCTTTTTAACATTTTCCCTTTCTTTACATAGTTTTAATATATCTCAGTTTATGTTTTTTCCTTTTCCAATTTATTTGTATTCTTTCATTTTCTTTTATAATTTTCATGTGTAAATTCATATTGCATTATTAATCACAGTACAGTGAGCAGTTTATATTTATATATATATATATATATTTGACTGTAGTCAAGGGTGACAAGAAGGTTCCCTTTTCAATAGCTACTACAACGAAGTGTAGGGGAGGGTGCTACTTCTTTACACGGATTGCTCCACTTTACCCTCGATATGTATCTTATAATGCTGAGTGTTAAGCAAGGAGGTATCAAGTACCATTTTAAAGTCTTTGGTATGATGCGACCTGGGATTGAACCCTGGTCTCCCAGATCATTGGCGAACACTCTACTCATTTGGCCAATGTCCTGGAACCGGCTCATTGGCCTATGGGTAGAGTGTTCGCCAATGGTCTGAGAGACCAGGGTTCAATCCCAGGTCGAGTCATACCAAAGACTTTAAAAATGGTACTTGATGCTGTCTTGCTTAGCACTCAGCCCTATAAGGTGAGGATCAAGGGTAAAGTGGAGCAATCCTGGGAATGGAGTAGCGCCCTCCCTACACCTCGGTGTAGTACCTATTGAAAAGAGAGCCTTCAGGTCACCCTCGACAAAGGTCACCAAATTTACTTTACTTTATATATATTTGATTGAACATAATGAACATTTTTTTGTCTACATATTTTTTTGTTAATCCTTTCGAATTGCCGTATTGATCTTATGATATTTGGCGGGAATTGGTTGATAAATCTTCCATAATTAGTTATTTCCTGAGTACTTTCTGCCCAACTTTGGGCCATCATCAGGGGTAGATGATTTTCTTTTATAATTTTCATGTGTAAATTCATATTGCATTATTAATCACAGTACAGTGAGCAGTTTATATATATATATATATATATATATATATATATATTTGACTGTAGTCAAGGGTGACAAGAAGGTTCCCTTTTCAATAGCTACTACAACGAAGTGTAGGGGAGGGTGCTACTTCTTTACACGGATTGCTCCACTTAACCCTCGATATGTATCTTATAATGCTGAGTGTTAAGCAAGGAGGTATCAAGTACCATTTTAAAGTCTTTCGAATCGCTGTATTGATCTTATGATATTTGGCGGAAATTGGTTGATAAACCTTCCATAATTAGTTATTTCCTGAGTACTTTCTGCCCAACTTTGGGCCATCATCAGGGGTAGATGTATTACAAAAGTGATATAACTTTTGTATGTACGTTACTTCTTTGTAAGAATGAGCGTTTGTACTGTTGTATTGTGTGGCATGTACTTTTCGAATGTGTTTCTATAAATAGCGTCAGTAGCTAAACACATTTAAGTACATTAGCACTGGTTTCAAAATTAATTCTATTAAGTGGTAATGTACTTATAAAAATAACAAGAAAGTTATTATTAGTTATCCTCCCCGCCAAAGAAAAAAAAAAATGAAGTGAATAAGGAGAGAAAAAGAAAAGAGTAAAACAGAAACCAAAAATTAAATTCTTTCTTCTTTTTTAATTTTCAAAACATAAAATATCGTCAATAATGAAATATAGAAGAAATATCATCATCATCATCATTATGTCATGCCGCTAGCATGGATATCCCTGACCCTCTCGCGCCACTTCTCCCTATCATTCATCACCTCTGGCAGGTCTTCAGGGCAACATCCCGTGGTACCCCACAAAAACAATTACCAACGCCGACTACGCTGATGACATAGTGATACTGGCAAATACACCAAACCAAGCCGAAATACTACTGCATAGTTTGGAACGAACCGCCGCAGGCATTGGCCTCCAAGTCAATGCACACAAAACGGAATATATGTGCTATAATCAAACAGGCAACATCTCCACACTAGACGGAACCCCGCTGAAACTAGTTGACAAATTCACTTACCTAGGAAGCAGCGTCTCATCAACCGAAAAAGACATTAACACACGGCTTACGAAGGCATGGACAGCAATCGATAGGCTTTCGATCATATGGAAATCAGACCTGACTGATAAAATGAAATGCAGTTTCTTCCAGGCAGTGGTTGTAGCGATACTGCTATATGGATGCACTACTTGGACGCTAACTAAATGGCTGGAGAAGAAACTAGATGGCAATTACACATGAATGTTGTGAGCAATATTGAACAAGTCCTGGCAGCAACAAGGCACCAACTATACGGCCACCTGCCTCACATCATGAAAACTATCCAAGTTAAATGAACCAGACATGCAGGACACCCCACATATGGCCGAGCAAAAGCAGGACGACCAGCTCGAACTTACATACAGCAGCTATGTGAGTAGAAATATAAAAGTAAAGTTGGCAACTGTAGTCAAGGATGACCAGAAGGCTCCTTTTTCAATAGCTACTACACCGAGGTGTAGGGGAAGGGTGCTACTCATTTCCGTGGATTGCTCCTTTTTACCCTTGATACGTACCTTATATTGCTGAGTGTTAAGCAAGGTGGTATCAGGTACCATTTTTAAAGTGTTTGGTATGATGTGACCTGGGATTGAACCCAGGTCTCCTGGACCATTGGTGAACACTCTACCCACTAGATCAAAAATATACTATACGAAAATGTACTGAAATATTATAAATAATGAAATATAATGTACTAAAATATAGGGAATAAAAAAAAACATGAAATATAAAAGGTGAATGAATTAGAAATGACAATCAGAGGATCAAATTGTTTAATCAATTAAAAAAATCTGAATTTTACATCTAGAATAGTTTGAAAATTTTAGTTTGAAATTTTTTTGTTTTAGATTGTAAATAAAATTATTGAGTACTGTAGAGAAATGAATAATTTCAATTTAAATGTTGAGTAAATATTTGCCTAAAATCATTTGAGTGTATATATGTGTGTGTGTGTGTGCAAGTGTGATGATACTATAACTACTACTTCTACTAATAATAATAACAATAATAACATATTTTAATTGTCAGTGGCAACAAAATTTGTTCAGATTCAGCTTTCACATATAATCTCTAATTTGCCAGTAATCCCCAAAAATCCCTTGTTGATTTTCAATGTGTTTTTATCTTAAAATCATTTACAATGCATTGTTTGAATTGGATTATATAATAAAGTAAAAGTAAAGTTGGTGACATTTGTCAAGGGTAACCCAAAGGGTCCCTTTTGAATAGCTACAACACCGAGGTGTTGGGGAGGCTGCTACTCCATTCCCTGGTTTGCTCCACTTTACTCTTGATCTTTACCTTATAGTAAGGTGGCATCAAGTACCATTTTTTGAATCTTTGGTATAACTCGACCTGGGATTGAACCCCAATCTCCTGAACCATTGGCGAACACTCTACTCATTAGGCCAATCAATTCTAAATCAAATATTTTTCTCCTTTTAAGTATTTCACAATCTATTACAAGACTTAAAAACTTGGCCTCAAACGGCATGAACTATGTTTGTCAGTCTTAAAACAAAACTAAATTCATAATTATAGATCTTATACATCAAACTTTCACAATAAAAATTCATTGAATGTCAGATGAGATGACAATCAATTGGACTGACAAAGTTTCTTTATATTTTTTAAAGAAAGGAATATTCAAATTAGAAAAAACAAAACAAAAACAGTATTGACAGTAGATGCTGAAATTTCTTGAGAGTAGATGAGCAATGTCTTGGATGATCAGGAAGAGCTTAGTTACATACGTTCTGTAGAGACACTGGATATAGTTTGGAAAACCTACCAGTAGGGATGGATAGAGAGAAACAGTCAGGGGAATCTGTGCTGTCAGCATGATTTGTGCTGTCAGCATGATTTGATGATAATGATGATGAGTTAACCTAACTCCTCTAAGTTTTTTTGGAATCTATGAGATGAAGATTATTCACTGAAGAATCTGGAACAGTGTCTTCATCTTGATTGATATTACAGTCATATTCGTTATATTCATGTATTGTAATGCAGGAGAGAAGACAAGGTGAGAGAGTGGAAGAAAAACAACTTGTTAACCAGTAATGTTGCTTTGGCTGCTGGATAACAGTTGGCCTGGGAGAAATGATAAATAAACAACAATAGAATCAACAAATAAGGTACAATTCTCTTTATATTAGTTCAGAAGGCTTACTTAAATGCTAAGTTGAATAAGTTCATGAATAGCTTGAATTGATTTGGTTTTTAGTCAATTTTATTCAGAAAATTATAGCAATATTGCTCTGCATATTTATATAGAGAGAACTTAAAAATTCTTTTAGAAACAAATTTTAATTATATATATATATATATATATATATATATCCAAACAGGTTTGGTTGACTAACGTAGATTGTTTCTTTTTTAAAATGAAGACGTTCAAGTCTTCTCAAAAGTCTTCTTACTTCTGGATTCAGTTGATCAAGAAAGAATGCTATATTAGCTGAAGCACTTTCGACTATTTCACTGGTCATTTTTGGGGGTTGTATTAAATCATTTGTTGTAGTGTGTTTTATATTTATTTTGAGTGGCTTATATTCATTTTTTTTTTTTGTTAGAACGGGTGGTTAGTTATTGAATACGTTTAATATGTTTATTGTAGAAAAGTAGAAAAAGCAAAATAATCCAAAATTTGGTTTTATGGCACATCAACCATTGTTGGTTATTTCATGCCAAATCCTCTTTATACATATATATTAAATAAATATGATTTGGTTTGGTTGGGTTTTATGATATATCAACCATTGTAGGTTATTTAATGAGATATCCTCTTGATACATATATATTAAATACATATGATTCTGTTTTATTATGTTTTATGGCATATTAAACATTGTAGGTTATTTAATGACAAATCCATTTTTATACATATAAACAGTTCTATTTCAAACAATTCAGTTGAGTATATACTCACAGTTTAGTTCTATTTGACCCATAGATAGGACCCTATCAAGTGCTATCAAACTGGACCAAAGTGAACCTGGGAATGATGGCAATAAAGAGGTAGTCCACATTCCCCAAAGCTCCAGCATTACTGGAGCCTCATGATTAGATTGTTTAATGTCATATCTTTAACACTCATTAGGAGAGTCTTACCCCTCTGCAAAGATGCATTTGGTGTATTCTGCAGCTCAAGCCAACTGAGCCACAGTTCTAATTAGGCTATCATTTGTTGTATATATGAGATAAACTGGCTTGGTCCCAAAAGGATATGTTTTAAGTGTTATTCAAATAAGAAAAAAGAACAGATTTCTTATTAGAAGAAAAGCAAACATAAATAATAAAGTTTGTAACCGAAGTCGAGGGTGACCTGAAGGGTCCTTTTTCATTCGCTACAACACCAAGGTATAGGGGAGAGTGCTACCCCTTTACCTGGATTACTCCACTTGACTCTTGACCCATACCTTATAATGCTGAGTGTTAAGCAAGGAGGTATCAAGTACCATTGTTTGAGTCTTTGGTTTGACTCGACTTGAAATTGAACTCCAGTCATCATAACCCCTCAAATTTTTTTTGTTTAAATTCAAATGATAGAATTTTAATTTTCTGTCATAATACTCAATTTGATTTGGTTTTCTAGTATCAACCATTGCTGGTTATTTAATGTCAAATCCTGTTTATATATATATATATATCAAGTATATAATCTGTAAATATATTTTGGAGATACACACAGTTAAATGATCAAACAGTTCTATTTCTAAGTATCAAATTTATTATACATCAACAAAGTTAAATAGTTCCAACTATTGCTATCTATCACTAACAGTTTAAATAAAAAAATCAGTCATTTATTTTCCCACATTTAAATGATCGAACAGTTTTATTTCTAACAATTTAGCATGTCATTTGTTTGAACTCAGTTTAAATGCTAAACAATTCTATTTGACCCATAGATAGTTCCCAATCAAGTGCTTCTACTCCGGGCTAGAGTGGGCAATGAAAGGATACTCCAGATTCTCCAAAACTCCTGCATTATTGGAGTCTCACCATAAGATTGTTTAATGTCATATCCAGGACACTCATTGGTGGGGGTGGTCATACCCCACAGCAGAGATGCAGTTGGTGTATTCTACAGTCGTAGCCAATTGGACTGATAATACATAGAGGTAAATCTCATATTACCAGAATTCACTGAGAAATAATTAAAATGAATATTAAAGTTTTTGATGTATTCAAATCCTGCCAATGATATCACAGGTTATATAAATAGCGGGGTTTTTTTTTTTTTTACTTTTTAGAAATTCAGTCCTGCAGGTGAGCAGATTTTGATAGATGATGCATTTTTAGTTTATTTTACCTGGAGATAATCAAATATAGTAAAGCAGTGTATGAGTAATAGGTAGCCAGTTAAAACAGTTCTCAGCGGCAGGATCATAAATAGTCTTTCATCGTAAATTTTGATAGCCAAATATATTTTCCAATCATTTTTTTCTCGACTTTTTCACTTAAACCTTCTTATTTCCTTTCCTATATTGTCCTTTTGTTCATTTTTCCCTTTATTTTTGTGATCAATATTTTCATTCCATTTTTCCTTTTAAGTGTCATATTCTTTTTTTTTTGTTTTTCAAGATTTTCTGTTCAGCATTTTGTATTTGTATTTGTTTTTTAATCTCTTTTACTTTATTTCACTTTTTCTTTATTTCTTTACTTTTAAATTTATGTTTTTTCTATATTTTTTCATTTTTGTTTTTCATTGTTTTTCTTTTTTATATTCATCTTCATTATTTTTCTTTCTTCTACTCACTGTTTTGTACTCTCTCTTTTTCATTCTTTCATGTATTCTCTTATCTTTTCTAATTCTTCTATTATCTTTCATTCTTTCTCTTTTTCATCTTGATCCTCTTTTTTAAAACTTTCTCTCTATCCTCTCATCAAACTTTTTCTTCTACACTCTTTCATTCTTTTGTTTTATTTTTCATTCTTTCTTTTTTTTTCTTTTTACTCTTTTCATTCTTTCTTTTTTATTTCTTTTTACTATTTTTCATTCTTTCTTTTTTTCTTTTCACTTTTTCATTCTTTTTTTTCTTTTTACTCTGTTTTTCTTTTTACTATTTTTCATTCGTTCTTTTTTTTCCTTTTTACTATTTTTTATTCTTTCTTTTTTTCTTTTTACTCTTTTTCATTCTTTTTCTATCTTCACATCTCTTTTTTCTGTTTTTTTCATTCTTTATCTTTCTAGTTCTGGTTCGTCTAACTTGAATAGTTTTCGTGATAGGGGGCAGGTGGCCGTAGGACACTGCTGGAGAAGCAGAGATGAACTCATAAGAGACGTACTCTTATGGATCCCCACACATGGCCGCGCAAAAGCAGGGCGACCAGCTTGAACGTACATTCAGCAGCTATGTGAGGATACAGGGTGTTGTCCTGAAGACCTACCAAGGGCGATGAACGATAGGGAGGAGTGGCGAGAGAGGGTCAGGGATATCCGTGCTACCAGCACGATATGATGATGATGATCTTTCTAGTATATTTTTCCTCTCTCATACAGTCTTTTCCTTCTACTCTCATTCATTCATTCTCTCTTTCTTTCTACTCTCCTTATCTCTTCTTATTTCTCGGACACTTAACCAAGGCTTTTAAAGCAAAGCTATATATTCAGCTCAAAGATATCTTTGGCTTCGCCACTAAGGAGTATTTATACCACTCACTCTGCAAGGATCTTGACCGCTGGCATTTATTCTTTGAGTAAACACATCAACCTCTGGTTCTTGCTGATCAGCTTATGTTTTCCCTGAATCCCTAATCCGTAAAGATTTTGGAAGAAACATCCTCGCTCTTGTAATACGCTCATTTCACTTTGATGTCAGTCAATAGAAATAAGGCAAAGCAGCAACTGTGCAAGCCAAGTTGCGTGTGGAGATTTTTCCCAAACACTCAAAATGCTTTTCCCTCTTTTAACAATGCTAACTTCTCTGTCGGGAGAAGATCTGATTAGCAGGAAGAAAAAACATTGTCTGCTTCTACTTCATTGCAAAAAAATAAAGAGCTCTTGAAGACGAAAGAGACTTAAAGCATCAAATCATCTTGGAGTCACTATGGGTGGCTTCAAGGACCACCTCATTAAAATTTTCTTAGATTTATATCTTTGAGCACTCTAGGCTAGTAAGGTCAACTGACATTGGCTGGATTCAAATAGTCACAAAAACTAATTAACACCTACCCTCTAAAACTCAGAAAGTAAAAAAAACAACAAAAAAAACCTCCAAAAAATAAGTCAAGGTACACAGTTCTACAGAAAAAAAAATTAATGATTGATTTTAAAGGCATTTCAATACATCTAGGGTTATCTTATGCCAAGATGTTAGGGAATTGCGGTTATTGAATGCTAGTATTTACATTTTTTGTGTAGTTGTTTCTTAAGGCGGCTTTTTTTTGGCACAAAATTACGTGATATCAAATAATCCTGTCAAATACAGATAATTTGAAATTCAGTTGCGTAGTTTCAAGTTTTTATGATAATAATTCTTTGTAAATAATTGAACAGTTCCCTTTGACTCATAGAGTGGACCTAAGAGTAATAGCAATGAAGAGATATTCCACACTCTCAAGAGCTTCAGAACTGGAGCCTCACCACCAAATACCACAGGAACCTTCATTGGGAACAAGCTTACTCCTCTGCAGATAAGACAGGTTGAGAATTTAGGAGCGACATTTGATGTGAATGAGTTTAATAAAAAAATGGATTGTCAGGGTTCAGGAAATAGGGCAAGTAACACAGAATAGTTTTATTATATGGATTATTCTCTAATGTCATATGTCATTTAAGTATATACAGTTATTTTGTTATGTTTTTTTTTACATGGATTTTTTAATAAAAAAATTTGACATTTTCTTAAAATAAAGAACTTTTTATTCCAGAGCATCAAGGTTCTCTTTATTCCATAAGTTTTCCTGAAAAAGCTGTTTCCAATATATAGGTTCTTCACTTCAGTTATGGTAACTAAGGGTTCTCCTCATTTGATTCTCTCTCTTAAACTAAACCTTACAACTTATGAGGATCATTAAATAAGTTTCCAGACTTTTTTCATATGGGCACTTTTATTAATAGTACACACATAAAACTCTAGTTCCCTTCGAAGTAATCTCCTCTGGCTGCAATGCACTCGTTGTAACGTTCCAACAACTTCTAGAAGGCCCCATGGAAGTCCTCTTGTGTGAGCGTGTCAATGACCTTCATCACAGTCTCTTTCATCTCCTCATTCATCTCATAACGACAGCCTGTGAGCTTAGGGAATAACCAAAAGTCACAGGGAGTAAGGTCTGGACTATAGGGAGGCTGAGGAACTGTCTTGATGCTCATCTTGATCAAATAGTCTGTGACAAGGATGGAGTTGTGGACTGGTGCATTGTCCTAGTGGGAATGCCACTGACCCAATTTGAAGAGTGCTGGCCTCTTCCGACGGAATCTCTTCCTGAACTCCCTTAAAACCTCAACATAGTAACTCTAACCCTAACCCTTTGACCAATGAACTCTGGTGTATTGACTTCCTTACTCCTCCTACACCTCTCATCATCCCTCACAGACTCCCTGCCTTCCTTGAATCTCTTATGCAACTCAAAAACTGATGCTCAGTTCATGCAAGACGGTTGAAAAGCAGTCTGAAGCATTCCATATGTTTCTGTGGTATTTTTTCCAAGTTTAAAACACAATTTTATTGCATATCGTTCCTCCTCATGTCCAGATTGCATTATTGAAATTCACCAGCTGTGACAATCAGTCTTTAGTTGGGTGTATTCCAATTGCTACTGTAGCTGTTCATTTGAACATGAAATCCTAAAAATTGGTCAGTCATCTCATAAGACGTATGGCAATAAGATAATGAATTTTCAAGAGTCTATGACAATTTTAAATGCCTGTACAAAAAACGTCTGGAAACTTATTGAATCCCCCATGTACTTCTCATCCTACCACCCTCTTCAAACCATTACATCAAAATCACTCATGATGATGGTAGACAAAGATTTTTGAACCAGTGATACCTCACCCTCTTGATAGAATTCATCCAACATGGAGTGGTGTGGAGTGGAGAGGGGGATGTAGAGTATAAATAACAGAAGATCCAATGAGCCGGAAACATCACAAGATTCACTGACAACAGGTGGACCTGGGCAGTTGTCAAGTGATATCTGAGAGATCGGAAATGACTATTCAGAAGACCTCTGCTTTGATGGGAAAATAAAATTGTCAAGCAATTCAGGAAAATATGGCGAAAAGGGTAAGATCAAGAACAGAATGAAAGCACATTGTAGCTAGTAATGTGAAAAACATCAGAAACCTGGTTGTTAAGGAAAATTAATTATAAATTATAAGAATAAATTATAACTAGGGCAGTTTAAATAGATAGTTCACTGACTTATCCAGGCCTCCTACCAGGCAGGACTTGAAACAAGGTCTTTTTTATTGTGGGAATTTAGGAGAGGGGGAGGTTGGGCAAATGTTTTGGCTTATGCCCTGCTGGACTATGCTGAACATAGAAACACTAGGTAAAATGTGGACTCTGCGAGCTTTTGCTAAGTCCTCCAGCAAGTATACCATGTGACATTGATGGTTGTAGTTTCACTAGACCTGAAGGTATAGTGCTATACTTGTCATTGATCCTTTGCCAACCCCAAAATGCCCTGGCCAGAGTTGGAGGCCATTTGGCCTTAAAACTATCATTGACCTTGATACTCCACCCAGTATGTATACCAGTTGGCCTGGCTGAGACTGGCTACCCTAGAAACTAGCTCCAGCACTGGGTAAGTTAAATAGATTGTTAACAACTTTCTTTCTACTATGTTCCGTTGCTACATATTTTGACAAAGGCCTAATCATTGGTGTGTCATGATGTCAACAGAGAAAAATGTGGTCAATGAAGTGATTCTGCTCTACAATTAATACAACTAAAATGCGCCATGCCCTGCATCCTCTAGCCTCAAGAGCCCATCTCCCCAGGCTCTAACCCTCATTGGAGGGGTTAGGTTTATCACCTGGTGCCTGAGGCGCCCCTTTTTAGGGGAATACCGATGGGGCCCAATGCATTTTTGGAGCTGTTGGGTGTGTTTGGACAATGGCCCAGTGCCCAAACCCACCAAAAAAGGCCTTGTGCTACACTCGTCCTGTTTGTGGGACATATGATAAATACCAGCAGTCAAACCTGACAGTTTGGACAGACACTTCTATCAGCTGTACTGACACTCTAATTTTGTGTATATGTTCTGTTTATTCAAGTCACTTGTTCAACCAACTTTCTTTTCTTCTTTCTGGCACCTAACAGGCCACAATGGGAATGAAAGCTAAAGTACCCAGTCGGCTCAAGAATTTACTTATACCTGGCAGGTGCCCATGGTGCAATGGTTATTATTGTCAAAAATGGATGCAGCAACATGAGTTCAAATCCTGGACAAGTTTGATTGCATTTCAAAAAGTACTAATACCCTTGGGAAAGATGTGAATCATCTTATCCTCCCTTCAGCTATGGGTCAATAGCAAGGCAGACACTGTTCTTTAACTTGGGTTAGCCAACCAGTCTAGGAGAAGGAAAACTCTGGATTCAAACCTGTTAAACTCAGTCTAAAAATTGACTGTGAGTCACATCCTACCTGTGCGGAGGGGTTGGTAAATACTGATTCATGGCTGGGGGAAGAACAGATGGATTCATGCCTTTCCTAAAGGCATTAATACAAAGTAAAACACAAACAGCCTTGTCCAAAACTTTTCTATTTTCTACCACGAGAATTGGTACATGCACCTCCTTAAACATTTTTAATTGGCTAGTTTAAACAACTACTATTAAAATGTAAACTGGTCATACGAAAAGGTGAGATAGTTTGATTTTCTGGCATATCAACCATTGTAGGTTATTTAATGCCAAATCCTCTTGATACATATATATTAAATATATAGGATTTGGTTGGGTTGGGTTTTATGACATATCAACCATTGTAGGTTATTTAATGCCAAATCCTGTTTATAGGTATAAATTAAATATATATATGATTTGTAAATATATTTTGTAGATAAAATACTTAGATGAGCCTGAGCTCTTTTATGCATACAGTTAAATGGTTTCAAGTATTATTATATGACAGTCACAATTTAACATCACTCATTTGTTTGCACAGTTTGTTCTATTTGATTCATAGATAGGACCCTATCAGGTGCTACCACTCTGGGTCAAAGTGGACCTGGGAGTGATGGCAATGAAGGGGTGCTCCAAATCTCCAAGTTTGGAGCCTCACCATCAGATTGTTTTGTGTCATATCTAAGAACTTATTGGGAGGGGTCTTACCACCCTGCAGAGATGCATTCATGTATTCTACAGTCACAGCTGACTGGGCTAAAGATGAGTTGGGAATCAAAGAAATGACTTTAATAGTAGACGTTTAGGTCCTCTTAAAAAATTAAGATTCCAAGGCTTGTTTTCAAGGTAGATGGATGCATTTTTTACAATAGGAAGATTGGGGCAGTATAATCTACTATTCTGTTTCCATCTGTAGGTCCAGTGGAAAATTTACTACAGAGATCCTACCATAGAAATTCTAGTGTTTGTTGGATTCTTGCTTTTTCTTCCTTCTGTTTTTACTCAAGTTTGTTTCTACATGGTTATTGTTAATCTACTGAAGTTGTCTCCCCTGCATATCCTCTCCAAAAGTGAGGCACAGTCTTACCTGGAAACCTGCCGGTGGCCATCATTAATACTCATCACATGGTGTCAGAAAGATGTGTTTAAATTCATTCTCCCAGGATAGATTTTGTTGGTGTTCTTTCTCCCAGTTTACCATTACAAGTTAGTTAAATCTATACTATCTATTTCAAACTCTTTACCTATAGTGAAAAAAGAAAACACGGTCTTGGTCATGGGGGAACCAGTAATGTAGCATATCTCGGAAAGGAATACTTTAGCAGAGCTCATCATTTAGGACTAAAATAGGATTGAATTCAGAGTTTTCCTTCTCCTTAACCAGTAGCCATACCAAAGTTAAAATGCTTGGTTTTTCCTATTATTTACCCATAGCTGGTGAGAGAATACTTGGATCTATAGGATTTATACTCCTACAGTTTAAAATGGCCATGATGCCACTTGTTCCCAAAACATAGATGGTGGACATTGGTAAACTAATCAGTCTTGGTCTTTTTTCATAATATCCGTGTTAGTACGCATATACATACATGCACATACAGAGGAATATTCAACAGACTCGTGTTAGTTACACACACACACACACACACACACACACACACACACACACACACAGGAATATTCAACAGACTTGTGTTAGTTACACACACACACACACACACACACACAGAGGAATATTCAACAGACTTGTGTTAGTGACACACACACACACACACACACACACACACACACACACACACACACACACACACAGAGGAATATTCAACAGACTTGTGTTAGTGACACACACACACACACAGAGGAATATTCAACAGACTTGTGTTAGTGACACACACACACACACACACAGAGGAATATTCAACAGACTTGTGTTAGTGACACACACACACAGAGGAATATTCAACAGACTTGTGTTAGTTACATACATACATACACACACACACACACACACACAGAAGAATATTCAACAGACTTGTGTTAGTTATACACACACACACATACACAGGAATATTCAACAGACTTGTGTTAGTTACACACACACACACAGAGGAATATTCAACAGACTCGTGTAAGTTACACACACACACACACACACACACACACACACACACACACACACACACACACACACACACACACACACACAGAGGAATATTCAACAGACTTGTGTTAGTTACACACACACACACACACAGAGGAATATTCAACAGACTTGTGTTAGTGACACACACACACACAGAGGAATATTCAACAGACTTGTGTTAGTTACATACATACATACACACACAGAGAGGAATATTCAACAGACTCGTGTTAGTTACATACATACATACACACATACAACGCACACACACAGAGGAATATTCAACAGGCTATATTAGAATATTTGTAATATTTCCTTTTTCATGTATTTCTTGATATATAAATTTAATTTTGTTTATACAGCTTTGTTTTGAATGTTATTTTGTCTGCGTCTTTTACATCTTTTATTTCCTTTACTTTTTAAATAATGAGCCAACATAAATGGTGGGGGAACAAACAATCAGCCAAAACAACAACATATCACTACAAAATGAGAGAGTAACATATTTGCCAAACAACAACATGTTCCCCTACAGATTCGTATCTTTCCCATGCATATGAGTACTACGGGAAATGCAAACTGCCTCAATCAAGATTTGATCTTGATGAGTTGATTTCACTTCGTATAAGATTAACCTTTGCACAAATACCTCACCTTAATACTACACTAAGCTAAAATTAGTCAATACTAATCATCATCATCATCATGTCGTGCCGCTAGCACGGATATCCCTGACCCTCTCTCGCCACTTCTCTCTATCATTCATTGCCTTCGGCAGGTCTTCAGTATGTTTGAGCGGGTCTTCCTGCTTTTGCTCGGCCATATGTGGGGGTCCATAGGAGTACATCACTTATGAGCTCGTCCCTGCTTCTCCAGCTGTGTCCTGCATGTCTGGTTCATCTAACTTGGTTTTCGTGATGGGAGGCATGTGGCCGTATAGTTGGTGCCTTGTGGGGTGTTGCTGCCAGGACTTGTTCAATATTGCTCACAAAATTCTTGTCTAATTGCCATCCAGCTTCTCCAGCCATAAAATGGTACTTAAAGATCACTTCTTCACTTGGTTTTCTCAAGTTCAGTAATGAAAAGTTTATTTTTTTTATGCCAAACACAATAAAACACATTTATAGCTAAAGTTATTACAACTTGGTTGAGAAATTTTCTTTCATCAACCATACTCACCTAATATTATATCTTAAGATTAATTGGCCTTTGCAAAATTTTCTTAATGAAAAACTTCCAATTTCCTTTAAAATAAACATATTTATGCATTGCTGATTGTCAACTGATCGTCATAACCCTTTACAATTTCACTGAATTAGGTTTATAAAAACGATGTTCCAATTTCTAAAAAGTGTCTTTAACTACTCAGAAGAAGAAATATTCCCAATTTCCAATGAGCTTTCTTTTAACTATAATTTTTGGAGACCAAGACAAAACTATATGGATTTATATACACATCAGTTTTGTTTGGTTTCCTTGTTTTTATGGCATATCAATCATTATTGGTCATTTAACATCAAAGCTATCCCGGTAAAAGGACAGTAAGTAGTAAGTAAGTAAGTTGGCAACCGTAGTCAAGGGCAACCAGAAGGCTCCTTTTTCAATAGCTACTACACCAAAGTGTAG
>OY757904.1:15625700-15770700 GCA_963585895.1 Sepioteuthis lessoniana | reverse complement strand
AGGAGTAATTATTTCAAGAGTTTACTTTTTTCTGCTCAATATATTTAAAGATCAGCTTTGTTCATACCCGATACAACCACTGCTGGTGACTGTACTTATGTAGACTATTTTTTTCTTACCTCTACTCTATAAGAAGCCTTTATGATAGCTTTCTTCAGACACAGCAAATCAATTACTTTGCTCTGAGAGCTCAGACAGCAATTATAAAAATTATGAAAATGAAATCTTATAAAAGGTTTTGTAAGCATCAGTTCTCCAAGCAGAAAAATATTAAATGAAAATGAGGAGGAAGTATAAACTGAGGCAAGACTTACAATTCAAATTACTTATTTGATTATTATTAATTGATCTGCTTTTGTACAATCAATTTTTTTTTCTTTACTTGTTTAATTTTTATTTTTTTCCTTTTTTTCGCTTTTTTCTTTTTAAAGATTAATTTTCCCTTATCCAATGCACTATTGATTCTGTATTCACAAACAATCAACTGATGACAGCAATTTGAAATTCATATAAAATTAGTTGCAGTTGAGGACAATGAATGAGCGTGTCTGCCTCAGAGTTGGCAGCTCAGAAATGCAATCATATGTAAGTGAAAAAAATGAAAAAATTTAAAGAAACAAAACAAATCATTAGTGAAATAATCTTATGGTGTTTGACATTAATTATACTGCAGTAATTTTTCGTTTATTTTTTTTTAACTGCTTTTATATCTAGAAAATTAAACTCGGGAGGTAAATAAATTTTATTAGATAGATGCAAACATTCATAGCATCTGTGTTTTTGAAAACTACAGAATGAATGAGAGTGAGAGACATCCTTTCATCGGGTTTGGTCAGGAATAACCAAATGGAACCTCTCTAGGTCAGCTTCAAATTCAGAGATTTCCTTCTCATGAACTGGTTGCTTTAACAAAGTTCAAGAACACAGGCTGCCCTACTACTTACCCTTAACTAAAAGGGGAATAGTTGAATTCATACCTTTTCCAACAGTATTAGCGCTATGAGAAATGCAAGCAGCCTTGTTCAGGATTTGAACTAAAATAACAGATTCCATTTCCTACAACAATAACTTTTATGACATCAGCATAACAGTTATTGTTTATAATAGTAGTTTTTAAAAACAAAATTGTTTATAACAGTTTTTATTAAAAGAACATTATATATAATAACAATTTTTATATAATTTATAAATAATGCTTATCCTTTATAATAACACTATTTATTAAGAGAAAATACGTTAGTAAAGTAAGTTGACTGATTGTTGTGGAAAGCGAACCAAAGCTACTACACTTACCCTTGATCCATACCTTATAATGCTGAATGTTAAGCAAGGGGCAATCAAGTACCATTTTTTGAGTCTTTGATATGACTCAACCTGGGATTAAACTCAGTTCTCCAGGACCAATTACAAATACTCTAACCATTGTTCCAATTGGCCGGTGTATATGTATATATATTTACCCAATTCCTCTGCTACAAGCAGGATGTAATAAAAGGTTCATTTCTGAGTGGAGTACAACTAGTTTGAATTCAGTTTTCCTTCTCCTTGACAGGTTGCCTTATGAAGTCTGTCCTACTGTTTATCCAAAAGTGAAAGTCGCATGAAGTGAAATACCAAAAGCCTTATCTGTCTGAATGTTTGAGATGAGATTTGATGTGCAATATTTTGTGGGTGATTTTCTGGACTGTTGTTCTCATCTTTATTGTTGTTAGTTGTAACACAAATGTTTTGAGCCGCTGTTTATCTGAGCATAGAATTGATTCAACCAGGGAAATCATTTTTAAAGTTTGATCCACAGTCAAACATATGCTCAAATACTTAGGAGAGGTAAGTAGTATTTTAACACACATGTGTATTTCACTTTTGTCAAAGTTGATGATTATGGTAACATCTTCTCTTGCCTTGGCATGAAAGGTAGTTTAAAGCAGGACTTGTTCTAAGAGTCAACTACCCATTCCTTTCTATACTAAATTCATGGTATTTGATTAATGAGGCAAAGGTAAAATTCAATCATGCCTTTTCTAATGTTATATATCATCATCATCATGTCGTGCCGCTAGCATGGATATCCCTGACCCTCTCTCGCCACTTCTCCCTATCGTTCATTGCCTCTGGCAGGTCTTCAGGGCTATATCCCATATCCTCACATAGCTGCTGTATGTATGTTCGAGCTGGTCATCCTGCTTTTGCTCAGCCATATGTGGGGGTCCATAGGAGGACATCAATTATGAGCTCATCCCTGCTTCTCCAGGCTGAGATTGTTTCTGCATCTATCCAATACCAACATTAACATAGGGGGTGGCAAGATGACTAATATTCATTATGTTATATAAGAGAAGATTGTCCCATACTAAACTTCTAAGTGACGGGTGATGCTTGCATAGATAATCAGCATTTGAGATCTTGGGTTTTGAATGTTAAGCCTGCTGTCAATGTGGAATAATAGGCAGGTACCTCAGTCTCTTTATGTGATGCTAGGTTTGATAAGAGCAGAAAAATAAACAAAAAACAATTGTATTATGCAAATCTTGCTTGGAGAACAGGTCTGTCTGGCATGAATAGAAAAAATGCATCAGTATCTGACACAAACAAAGTCAGTTTAAGTCATTTCATCCAGTCGCACATTGTCCACTCCTATCTAGTTGATCAGTTACACTTTTAATTGAGTTTTACTAGTATTAAACCCTAAAACACCATAATCACAGCTTATAACTGATGAGAGGATTGATAAAAACCCTAAATAATTGTCAGTGCAGTATATGATAAAGACAAAGACAGTTGGAAACTTTGTAATATAATTAAGGATGATAATTAGAATTTATTCTATTTGTATTGATAAATTGTAAGTTGGTAAGAAAACTTTGAATTGAAGTGTAGGTCACATGGAAAAGGTCACATGTGGTGACCAGGACATCAACTCTTGTCAAAATAGGGTTTTGTTTTGAATTAGGGTTGAAGGCCAGATGTTTAGAATTAACTCATTTTGAATTCAATAACAGCTGATCTAGTTATCAGGTAGAGAAAGTTAGATATGTGTCCTTATATCATTAGAGTATGAAATAATTAAGATATATATATGCAAAGTTATTTTAATTGAGGTGAGTCAGTTTAAGCAGTTCAGTTCAGAGGCAGAGATGGTCAGTTGATCCAAGAGCCCTGTGGGGTGTGAGGGGTGAAGAATTTGAAGTTGGGTGTTTTTATCCATTAGTCTCTCATGTACAAGGTTCTTAGCATTTCTCTCTAAGAACTAATACCTTTTTCACTGTTTCTTTCATGTTCCAGTATGCAGACTGCTGTGTATGAAAATGTTGTAATCATAATAAAATGACGTATTTCAAAATAACAGGGTCTGTATTGTATTTGAGAAGTGTGATGCGTATTAATAGTCAAGATGGTGCCAGGGCGAGGAAGCTATGTTACACTAGTCTATTTAGTCCTATAACATTCTGATTAGGTGCCATGGTGTTGTAACTTCAGATTCATATGTTTTGCAAGAGGTTGAATTGATATTCAACAAAGAATTTTCAAAAATAACCAATGCAGTTCAAACTTTAAATTAAGTGTTCAAATGCTTCATATAATGCTTCTCCCTCTTTAATGTAGATTCGTTTTTGGTCATGAAATCATTTGCATTCTAATGACATTTGACCTCTACTGTAACACCTCAATCTGATTTTCTAAACATTTTTCCCATTATATTTTATTCTAAACTATATATTTATATGTGTGTGTGTGTGTGTGTGTGTAATAAATCAGTTGTTTTGTTCGTCGATTGGTTTTATAGCATGTCAAATCTCATTGAGTTATTTAAAGCCAAAGTCAGACTTTGTATTTCGTAGAAAATTCTTGTTTCCACAACTAGTCTTTATACAAATAATATTCACACAATTACATAGTTTCAAGTACTCCGGTCTAACAATAATTTGCTCACAATTATATGGCTTTAAGTATTCCTATCGAATAATAAGATTTTTCAAACAGATCTATTTGACCCATAAATAGAAACTTAACAGATACTAACACTCCAGGTTAGAATGAACCTCAGAGAAAAGGCAATGAAGGCAACACTCCCATAGCTACAGAACAGGAAACCCATCACCCTATGCAGTCTAGTGTCGTACCCCAGAAACTGGGTTTGTGTAAGTGTATGTGTGTGTGTGTGTACAGAATGAGAAAATAAATAATGAATACTTTGGTAAAATGGTTGATTTTGATACTCGAATATATTGCATACATCAGAAATAGAAGAAATGGTAAGAACCAATTTCCTAATGGTAAGAGTCTGTCTCCTATTGAAAGTCTGTATTTACAATTCTTGACTTTTACTTGAGTTATGCAATGCTGAATGGAAGTGGAGACAAACTTACTCCAACTTTACCTACCGAGTTGAGATAGATAAAAGGATGCGTATATACAGACAGGATAAAGTTGAACTGGTTAAAATGTTATCTAGATTACATTACTCTAAAGGACCCAATATATACATGGTTGATTTGATCTAATTGTTTAATGGTATATCAGCACCTTATGGGTTATTTAGTACTGTAAATGTTTGATTGTAATCACAACTATATTTTCAATCTTCACATTCCACTTTTTAAAAAATTGCACTTTGTGTCTACAATCATTTGTTTGCACACAGTATTTGCATCAAGTAAGAAAGTTATCATTGCTGAATTAACGATTCCTTTCGAGATGAACATCGAGTGGGCACATCAGCGGAAATTGGAAAAGTACAAAGACCTATGAGAATAGTGTATGAAGAATGGCTGGTCAACAGATATAT
Organism: Sepioteuthis lessoniana; assembly: GCA_963585895.1. Classification (NCBI taxonomy): domain Eukaryota; kingdom Metazoa; phylum Mollusca; class Cephalopoda; order Myopsida; family Loliginidae; genus Sepioteuthis; species Sepioteuthis lessoniana. Next base: position 15,765,914 of record OY757904.1, on the reverse strand, counting down.
TTCTGCTTGAGATTGGATGTCGAGGTTTTATTTTGAACCCAACCTCTACATTTTTAATCAAACTCGGACTTTCACCAGCAAAGAAGAGGGACTATATAAAAAAGATCCAAAACAAGACTGTAACTGCATCTGAAAGGATATAGCATTTGTACAGATCATAAACCATCCAATAAAGTCTGGTAGTCTGAGATACTGCTTGGGTGCCCTGGGTTAGTGGTAATGATGCTTCAGCCTTGAAACCATGTCTGAACTCAGGGTCATCAACTGTTGAAGACTTTATTGGAAGCAAAACTGCTTTTTTTTTGCCGCAGTTCTGGTATATAATTTTTTTTTCCTATCTAATATAAGCTATTTATTCTCATTTGAATGGTTTCAAGTATTCCTAACAAATATTAATAATTCAGCATTATATGGCATAAAGTGACTATTTCTACTCAATAATCATTTATTTCCACCGTTATATGGTTTCCTTTAACTAATAAAAATGACCTGCAAATATTTATAGCTTCAAGCAATTATTCTTAATACGAATAATTTGCACAGTTATATGGTTTCAAGTATTCTTCATCATCATCATCTTGTCGTGCCTCCAGCACGGATATCCCTGACCTGCTCTCGCCACTCCTCCCAATTGTTCATCGCTTCTAGCAGGTCCTCAGGGCTACATCCCATATCCTCACAGAGCTGCTGTATGTAGGTTCGAGCTGGTTGCCCTGCTTTGGTTCGGCCATGTGAGGGGGTCCATAGGAGAACATAACTTATGAGCTCGTCCCTGCTTCTCCAGCAGTGTCCTGCATGTCTGGTTCGTCTAACTTTGATAGTTTTCATGATGAGTGGTCGGTGGCCGTATAGCTGCTGCTTTGTGGGGTGTTGCCTCCAGGACTTATTCAATATTGCTTGCAGCATTTAAGCAGCAGTTGTGTCGATACTGCTATATGGACGTACTACGTGAATGTTAACTAAACATAGGGAGAAAAAGCTTGATGGCAATAACACAAGTATTCTTAATTCACTGAAATAATTTCAGAATTGATCTATTTGATCTGTAGATGGGACTTTAACATGTACAACCTCTCCAGATCAGAGTGGACCTGGGAGCAATGACAATGAAGGGGTACTCCTTATTTCCCAGAGCTTCAGAACAGGAGACTCACCACCAAATGCAGTTAAGTATCATATCACGAACCCTTCTTTTTGGGGAATATTGCTCCGGTGAAAATAATACAGTCAGTATATTCTAAGTCATGCTAACAGGGCTGCATTTGGCAAGATCTATATATATGAAAAACACGGAAATGCTGAAAAACAAAAAAAGCTTTCAGTTCATTTTCACAGAAACTATCGCAGATACTAGGAGCACAATAACACCTTTGGATTAAAGGGATTAAAAAAAAAAAAGATAATAACATGAAAAAATAAAATAATTAAATGTAAAAGTAACAGTTTCCCAGGAGGTCTCTGACAGGAAGCACAATCTGTGCATGCCTGAAAAGATAGGCTTCCAGACATCAAAAAGAAACTTGACCTCAGAAACCTTTACCTCCTTAGCTGAGATGGAGGCACCTTTTTCTCTCGGCTACTAGCAGGGAGAATGGTAGCCATAACCAGGTACAGGTGTTAAGTATTCCTGTATTGTTACTCGCCTGCAGTCAGGATTGAACCTGCAACCTCTACATGATTGTCTCCTGAGAAGCTTAGGAAACCAACGCCTAAAATTGTTACGCTATGTGTCCTGCCGGAATCAGAACAGGCAACCCCTGCGGATTCAATAAAGGACGTAGTTCAAAGTTCCGTGTCGGTTGCTGAGTTCAACAAACACCTGAAGAAAGCCAGAGGACATATCGGCCAAAACATTGTGGAAATAACAATGAAGATGAAGACAATAGTCTGAAAACCCTTAATGATAAAAATACCAGTAGTTTCTCTGATTAAAAAAAAAAAAACACCCTCAAAAATTGGTTTCATGAATGCAGAGTTTAAAAAATAAAGATCAACTAAAAAAAAATCTGTTTGGAATTATATGAACAATATTTAGCAATCAGTGTATAATATTCTTAACCCATCTAGAATTCATTATACTTATTTTATTAAATTTCTTTCTGCCTGCAACAGTTATTTGTAATATCTTTTACAAAAATTAACCAAGAAAATATATTTGCTTTTGTAAGTTATCATAATTTCATTGAAGAAAATGTCAAATTTGAACAAGACCAAATATTTTCCTATTATTTGCATAGTCTTATTCTTAAAAAAATAAGAAAAAGATAACATATTCCCAGTTATTCTAGTTGTACATATCCAAATCTTTTTTGTTTTTTATCTCTCTACTTATTAAATTTGCTTTTAATTTGACAGATGTCTGGCCAATTTTCTCCTTGTGTTCAATCTGTTTCATTCAATAAAATAAAACATTTAATATTGTGTGGACATCAGTCAATGTTGAAGATTTTCAGTCTGACAGATTTGTCTTGCTAAGTATATTTTGTTATGCAGATATAAGTGTTTGGCCATCAGCTCTGGGAAAATAATTCCTGTTTCTTTGTTTTGGAAATGAATAAAATATAAACCAAAAAACTATTAGAATATTCTTTCGCAAGGAATAGCAAGTGCAACTACTGATACTTTTAGGAAGTTATTGAAATCTTTCATAAAACTCAAAGAATATGTACATCAATGAACTGATAATATAAAATGTTACTCAGTTATCAAAAAAAAAAAAACCTGAAAGAAAGAACAGTTGACAGGGTTCAACATCTCTTCTGTAACATGATAGACTTGATCTAGCATTTTGTGCCTGGTTTTTTCAGAATTTATCATTTAAAGTGTCACCCACTGAGATGAAAGTGGTGGTGGTGGGTTCTGATAACCTATATATATATATCACAGACTTTGTGATTCAGTCTCTTCATCTCTTTTGGTGGCTGAGGTGTAAGAAGACAAATGTTTGCTGAGAATGGAAGCAAAGATATGAGAAGAGACTGTTTCTGGGAGAATAAAGACATTCATAGCACATATGGTGTGCATTGTCCATTTCTTCCTGATTTCATTGCCTCAGAGTCTGAACAGCGAGAGAATAAAACAACAAAAGGTCCCAACACTTGAACAAGTTGTGTTTTTAACTCCCCATCCAATGAATAGTTCTCATTGATATAACATCAACTTCTGACCAGATCACAAACATTCATTTGGGTGATGATGATATTATGAAATCTAGTTTCTTAACACAATATTTCTTAAAATGATTTTAGTCATTAACAAAAACATTCAGAGATGAAAAAGTAACGTTTACATTTTAATTGATATTTTCTTACTATTTCTAAGTGGCCACTCATCTAAATACTGAACAATTATCTTATTGCTTAACGTCTTCCTTTATATTTCTTGTTATTCATTAAGCTTTGTTTCGTTTGGCACACTGGCTTTAGGTTGCATGTAGCGCTTATTGTTTCTAAGTGCCTACCCAATGAATGGTCTCGGCATTTCTTAAGTTCCTTTATATTCTTTTTTATTTAGTCAGCTTTCTTACAATCAGGAAATACATCAGTTTGCAAACAGATTTTTCTATCTGACTGAGATAATTTCAGTCAGCATAGAGGTTACTTTGAGGTGGCTGTTATTGTCAGTAATTTTACTCACATGATATTTGTAATTTATAATTGAAATATCAGTAGATTATAACAATTAATCCTGTAATCCTGAGCTAAAATGGTCAATGATGTCATCAACTGGTTTTGTAAACATGAGTTTAAAGCATTAAAAAATGTGCTAAGGAAATCTGATTGACTGCAACACAGTAAACAGGGATGTTTATGTTTGAAAGGAATATTAAATATAGATATGTCCTAAAGTAATGTTGATTAATATATCAATCAAATTTTCATAGCAAAAAAAGTCTACCCTGTTATCTGGGCTTAGAATAATAAACTAGGGGACAAGTTTACCTACCTCAGAAGCAGTGTTTCATTAATCAAGAAAGACATCAACATGCAACTAGCAAATGTATGCATAGTTATTGATTGATAATCTTATGGAAGTCAGACCTGATTGATAAAATAAAACGCAATTTTTTCCAAGCAGCGGTCATGTTGATACTACTAAATGGATTTCCTACATGGACGCTAACTAAACGTATGGAGGAAAAGCTTGACAGAAATTACACAAGAACGTTGCGAGCAAGGCAACACCCCACAAAACAGTAGCTGTATGGCCACCTACCACCCATCATGAAAACTATCAAAGTTAGATGAACCAGACATGTGGGACATTGCTGAAGAAGTAAAGATGAACTCATAAGCAATATACTCCAGTGGAACCCTTCATGAGCAAAGGTAGGACAACCAGCTAGAACCTATATACAATAGCTCTGTGCCAATACAGGATATAGCCTTGAAGACCTCCTGATAGTGATGAACAAAAAGACTGGTGGAGAGAGAGGGTCAGGGACACCTGTGCTGACAGTACGACATGATGATGATGATCTCTTGCAGAGAGGTAAGGAGGTGCCCGTGGTGTAATGGTTATCATCACAGGATATGGACACGGCGATACGAGTTCAATTCCCGGACAAGACTAATTGCATTTCACATAGCACTAATACCCTTGGAAAAGGGATGAATCCAATTATTCTCCTTCCAGCTATGCGTAAATAGTAGTGTAGACTGGGTTCTTCAGCCTTGGTGAGGCAACTAGTCTAGGAGAAGGAAAACTCTGAATTCAAACCTGTTAAACTCCGTTTAAAAAAAAAAAATTGACCTTGTGTCATATCCTGCCCGAGCGGAGGGGTTGGGTAAATATGATCTCTTGCAGAGAGGTAAGACTCCTTTCCAAAAAGGGAGCTCCTGGGTATGACACTAAACTGTATCTGATGGTGAGACTCAAATTATGATGTGCTGAGGTGTGGAAAGTACTCCTTTATTGCCATTAATCCCATATTCACTCTGACTTGAAGTCATAGTCCCTGTTAGGGTCACGTGTATGGGTCAAAAAATCTGTTTTAAAATTGTTTGTATTAAATAAGAATACTTGATATCATATAACTGTGTGTGATTCCCTAACCTCCTGGCATATGAGTGTTGGCTGAAAAGTTCATAGGCTAACTAATACACTCTCATAGAATATGACCACATGATGTTTATTTTACAACGTAGTTCCCATTGCTATCTTCACACTGCTGAGTTGCCGTTCTTCAATCCCAATGGTCAAAAAAGTCATCAATAGCAGGTATTACATCAGTTTATGAACATTTCAGTCCACCCTCATTAAATAAGCCCACAGAGGTTGCCATGCCTTTAAAATCAGTCAGTCAGTCAATCAATCAAAGAAAGAAAGCCTGTGCAGAATTACTTGGGTTTGCAACTTCCATCACCAGTAGAGTTACAGCAGACGAAGAGAGAGATCACAGATCACAGACAAATGGTCATTGCTTTGAAATGGAGTAGTCAGACAATTGAAGGAGATTAAAGAAATTTGAAGAAAGCAAGAGTAATGATGAAGATCCAAATGCTAAACTAATGCTTTTATTTCAAGTGACTTGGATTCCACTTTTCCAACAACCTCTAAAAGAAATTCTAAGGAAATAAAAGGTGAATGGTCCATATTTAAGAAGGTTGTTGTTGATGCTTTTCATAACCCCAGACAATCAAACCGCTAGTTGTTTGCTTCTAATGACTGCTTGATGCTCCCCTAGAATAACCAACACAATAATCTGCGTCCACTATGTAACACATTCATTTTGATGTTGTTCAGCCCTGTTATCTGCTCTTTAGTATGTAACAATTAGGCGATGAAGCTACTTATTATATCTTTCCTCTATTATTAGATAAGATTCCTTTCCCTGTTTGTCTTGGCATGATTACTTACAACTTAATTTGTCAAGGAAAAGAGGTTTCAAACTTGACTATAAACAAGGTAGTACTGATAAGTTCTCATATCAACCAAGAAGAAAATTGTTTTATGGAGTGTAAACTTGTAGTGAATTATTTTTTTTTGAAAAGTGAAAGAACTTAAAAAATTATGTGTCTCATGTATTGAGCAGAGGGAAATGTAGAATAGTACATGAATTTTATGGCTCTATTTCATTATTTTCTTGGTCAGACTGAGAACTTTTCAGCACCATCTTGAACAGTTCAGCCCATTTTTGTTTAATCTGTATCAGTTATCTAAATGAACAAATATTTCTGTCTACATTTATATATATATCACTAAAATTCGGATTATGGTTGTATGGTTGTAGCTATAATCCAGAAAAAATGGCACACCATGAGATTTCTATTATCATAATGCTTGTCATCAAACCTGGAGAATAAAGCAATTTCCAGTTCAATATGAAATTGAATGATAATTTTGTAGGATCTATATTCGTGTTGAGTATCATTTGCATGTACATGTGCTATTTTTCTTATCATACGCTAATGATTTTCAATATAAAAAAGCAAAGTGAGTATTTTTTAAGATATTTTAAAAGGAATTTACAAAAATATAAGATCACTTTTCAAATACAAATGAATTAAAGCATTACTTTGTGAGTACCAGAAAATATTTCAATTTCTTTTGTTGTAGATAATCAGAACTAACGTGGCAAAATATATTTTTTTCTTTTTCATCCACCACAAGAAAAAAATCTTAGAAACATTTAAAATAAATCATAGAATATTTAGATTATGACTGTCTCTCAAAACATACAAGTATATCATTATAATTTTATTCCTTTGAGAGTTTTTTACACCAACATTAGCTGATGATCTTCCACAAGAGTTTGAGTGACAGCAAGTCTCATCGAATCTCCAGGACTCTTCTCAGTATTCTGGCTGATTTCAAACATGCTGTAGTTTGGATGGTCTCCACTCGTGCTCTTATTTCCAATTCCTGCAGTCTCTTGATGAATTCTTTGGTGACTGTACCGAGTGCACCAATTATAAATGGTATTACTGTTACTTTCATGTTCCATCTGTTTTCACCTGCTTTCAGTTTTACTCTGTGATTTATTATTATTATTATTGTTATCATATATCAATGATGAAAAGAAGTTATACAATGCAAATTTGTAAGGTAAAAGCGGAAAGAAAGAAAATATTTATATTGTAAGATTTCATGTTTGGCAAGGGCCAGCAAGCACTAAAGATAGATTTGAACATCATCTTCAGGAATCTGGATCAATCTAAAGAGATGACACTTCTCTTTAAAACAGACACTGAATGAGAATCAAAATTTGAGAAAGGAAGAGAGAGTTCAAGAAGGGAATTATCCTAACTCGAAAAAAAATTTGGTGAATATTTTTATTGTATTACAGAAGAAAAAGGTGAAATGGTTGGTTGATGCACAGCCAGGATCTCTTTGGTAAAGTAAAGAAATCCTAAAATACAAGTGAAACTATGTCATTCAGCATTTAATAAGACAGACAACTCATATTTCCTTAAGAAATTGTTATTTAATTTCAGTTAGATGCTCAGAATAAGACGTCTCATGTACCTGGCACATATAATATCATTAAGGGTGTTCTGTTTTATTTGTATTTTGTAGGCAATCTGGATTCCAAATTTCACACTCTCTAGGTAAGGCTTAGAGTATGCTGACTGTATCCCCTCCAGAGGGGTAAGAGCCCTCAAAAGGGAGTGTCCTGGGTATTACACTAAAATGTGTTTGATAATAAAGTTTCAGTTCTGGAGATCTGAGATTCATTGCCATAACTACCAGGTCCACTCTAATCCAGAATAATAGTTCCTTTTAGGTTCCCATCAATAGGTGAAATAGATTAGTTTAAGAATTACAGGGTGGAATGATAAAATTGCCGCCCTAGAAAAGATGACATGATTCCATTTCCATTTTAATGAAAACCGGTTTTCTTTTTTTGTTGCAGACCATCTACTAGTTGGCCAGTTGTGTACAAATCCCAAGAGCGATAAGAGCCTTCTATCATGTCTGAAAGTGACACAATGTTCAACGAGCGAGATCGGAGATGCGCTGCTGTACAACTCATGCTCTCAACCGATCTAAGTTATGACAACAGGACCATTGCCAGCACCCTCAAAATGCAAATCCGGATGGTTCAATGCTTGCGGGCACAGCTCAACGTATCGGACGACCCTTCAGATGGCTACAGTTATTGTCTTTGGATTGGTTTCAAGTGAGGGCCACATCATGCCACCTCACATCTTTGAAGTCAGCTTGAAAGTCAACACTCAAGTGTACCTGGAAGAGTGTGGTGATCCCCTGGTGCAATCAGGTGGCCGGTGGCAGCAGGACTTGGCACCGGCCCACAAGTCCAAAGAGACCCAGGCTAGGCTTCAGAAGGAGTGCTACGACTTTGTACCCTTCTCTCACTGGCCCCCCTCTTCCCCTGACCTGAACCTGCTGGACTACTTTGTTAGGTCATACATCGAGAACATCACCAACATGACTTCCCACAACACCAATGCCAGCCTGATCGCCACCATTTGCTGAGCTCCCGCTGGAGCTAGTGGAAAAAGCATGCTCCCAGTTCCGGATCCGTATTGAGGCTGAAGGCGGTTACATTGTTTTCATTTAACCATATGGCTTTAGATTTCAACACCAAGGAAAAATAATGAAAAAATCTTACCTATTCAAAGAATAGAAACCAAAAAGAGGAAGAAAAAAGTCTCACAAGACCAATAAATACTTGATATCCAAAGATATGTCTACAAATCTAAGAGAAAATAACTACTCATTGTCTTCCAATACAAAAAAAAGGTCTTTTTCAACTGCACAATTTATGTGACAAAAATGCTAGAATTTGTTTGCAGTGATTATTAATGATATAGCCCTCCACCAAAAAAATCAGTTTCTAAAATTTTATTTTAAGCCACTGGATAGCAAATTCATACAGAGCCTTTTTAATTCTCGAAGATAATTTTCTTAAGTTCAATATCAAAATATATTTTTTCAAAACTTTTTTGAGTGGACGAATAAATGAATACATTGATAAAGATATAGATATTTTTGTTCCCTTCAGGGTGTTGGGTTTATTTTTAAAATTAATTTTTTAAGTTTGTGAATGTCATCTTGGAATTAAGTGCATTTCTCCAGGAAATAGGGGTCATATTAGTGGAATAGCCCATAAGATGATTTAGTTTTAATTAAATGTTTTGATACTGCTTCTCTCAGGATTAATTTAAAGACATGTAACCCTTTGATATTTTTAAATAACCATTTAATTGGCAGTATATGATATGACTAACAGTCCTATTGGAAGACTTTTATCTCTTGAGGGCCGTTTATTGCTATTTAGATTTTAATAGAAACTCTAGCATCAAGATATAACTTCACCCTTTTTTCTCTCACTCTCAATAAAGCAATATATGTTCTCTCTTTCTTCTTTTCCTCTCCATATAGCAATATATGTTCTCTCTTTCTTCTTTCTCTCTCCATATAGCCACATATATGTTCTCCCTTTCTTCTTTCCCTCTCCATAAAGCAATATATGTTCTCTCTTTCTTCTTTCCCTCTCCATATAGCAATATATGTTCTCTCTTTCTTCTTTCCCTCTCCATATAGCAACATATATCTTCTTTTTCTTTCACTCGATAAAGCTATCTGCTTCTCTGTATCTGTTATTCTCTACTTATTTTATCAGATAGTTTATCCATCAAGCCAGCCACCATTTATTCAAAATAAATTCATACAAATAGCTTAATGAACATGAGCTGAATCCATAGAAATTCTACAGTTTAATTAGAGTACATGATCAGAAAGTATCAAGACTTAATATTTAGATTTCTCTCATTTTAAAATCTAATATTTAAATGAAGATATGTGCCCAGTTGACCATCTTACATTGTAAAGTGATGATGATTAAGTGTTTATAGAGCTACCTTAATGTCAAAACTACAAAATAACCCAACAAGGATTCATATACCAACCAGCCAACCATTTGTTATAGTGGTTATCAGACCTTGTATAAAGAACTGAAAAAAAATAGTTTTTTTTTTTTCTCAAAATTTCATTATAAACATTATTTCTTAATATATTCAGTAAAATTAGATGAGAAAGATTGTAGACGTATATTCTCTATGGTTAAATTAGTTGAATGTAAACATTAAACAGACTTTCAAGCATATTAGACATGTGTTGAAATCTTATCAGAGACCACTTCGTTGTTTCTGTTCCGTACATAGTAATTACCGGAAAAATATAAAAGATCTTCAGGGCTGTGATCAAAAAGCAAAAATAAATTCAAGAAAATCTAATAAAAAATGAATGATGAAAATGTTTCATCTAAGAAATTCCAACGACTTAAAACTATAATATCTATGACTACTATGAGGTAGTAAACAATATTGAGGAGAAAATCAGATAAAAAAAGAATGTAACCTTAGGAGAAGAATTGGATTTTGCAAACTGACTGTGGCCCAAGTTTTAAAACAGACTGGCTTACTCCCAAAAATGTGAGATGTGAGTTTAAATCTTTACTGAGTTTTTTTAATTCTATTTCTTATTTCATTTCCAATATTTGAAATATCATCATCATGAAGTCACACCACCAGCACAGATCTCCCTGACCCTCTCGCACCACCCGTCTCTATCGTCCTTTGTTCCCAGGAGGTCTTCAAGGCTATATCCTGTATTGGCACAGAGCTTTTGTATATAGGTTCTGGCTGATCGTCCTGCCTTTGCTCGGCCATGTGAAGGGGTCCACAGGAGTATTTTACTTGTGAGTTCATCTCTACTTCTCCACCAGTGTCCTGCATGTCGGGTTTGTCTAACTTAGATAGTTTTCGTGATGGGTGGTAGGTGGCCGTACAGCTGCTGCTTTGTGGGTGCTGCCTCCAGGACTTTTTCAGTATTGCTCCCAGCATTCTTGTGTAATTGCTGTGAAGCTTTTTCTCCATACATTTAATTAGCATCTATGTAGTGAATCCATATAGTAGTATTGACATGACCACCACTTGGAAAAAACTGCGTTTTATTTTAATGGTCAGGTCTGACTTCCATAGCCTATCAATATCTGTCTATGCCTTTACTAGTTAGGTGTTGATGTCTGTCTTGGTTGATGAGACACTGCTTCCTATGTAGGAGAACTCGTCCACTAGTTTCAGAGAACTACTATTCAGTGTAGAGATGCCGCCTCTTTGATTAAAGCAGATGTATTCCATCTTGTCTGCATTGATATGGAGGCCTATGCCAGCAGCTGCTCATTCCAGACTATGTAGCAGGGTTTCAGCTTGGAACAAAAAAAAAACAAAACTACCAAAATAATTTGGTGTAATTGAGTGTGTAGCTCAAAGAAAATTTGATGTTTGGGGTCAACTCATGATCTCGGATATGCAGGTGTGATCCATGCATCAGTTTGAGAACCCACTGGGCTGGGGTTCAAGAATACACCATCTGCATCTCTGCACAGGGGTATGATCCCACCCTAATGAGTGTCAAGGTTATGACACTAAACTATCTAATGGGGAGGCTCTAGTAATGCTAGAGCTTTGGGGAATGCAGAGTACGCCTTCATTGTCATCGCTCCCTGGTCAACCCGAGCCAAAAGTGGTTGCACCTGATAGGATCCTATGTATGTGTTGAAGAAAACTGTTTTACATTTAAGTTGAGTGGAAAAAAATAACTCATGCTAAATTTAATTTCTTGTTATTAAAACTGTTTGATCATTTAATTGTGTGTAAAGAAATGACTGCTGTTAAATCGATTTGTTTGTGATATATAGCAATACTTGGAGCCATTTAACTTTTTTGACTTATGTTTACAAACCATATATATATATATATATATATATATATATATGTATAAAGAGGATTTGGCATTAAATAACCTACAATAGTTGATATTGCCATAAGACCAAACCAAAGCAAACCAAAATCAGTTTGATTGTGAGAGAGGACATGGGAAGATTTTGTGGACGCTTTAGGTTTTTTAGTTGATTCAGTTGGCCAACAAGACAAGGAATAAAAAAGATTGTCTTCTGCACAAGCTCAAAAGTTGGAATTAAGACCATATTCCAAGATATCCGATGTGGGGTTGAATCTTGAAAGAAAAGATCGAAAAAGATATAACGGTTAAATGATAATTACACAGTCACTGGGTCGAGATGTCTTTCCTGGATCTCATAAGAGAAATAAAAGTTCGATAAACTTTTAAAAGGATTCCTGTGTCTTCTGTTCTACATTTACTCTCAGCAAGATGATCACTACCAATGTTTTGATTCACCAGTGGGGGGGGGGCAATGCAGCATTGAGATAAAAAGTTGAAGGGAAAACAATAAAAATGCATGAATAGTACATGTCATCTAAAAAATCTAGGCAACTTAGAAATAAAATTACTTACTGTTTTTGTTCCTAGATTTGCAATAGCACACTGTAGAATTGCCTGTTCTCCTGTATTTACAGTGACATTTGTAGGTGTTGGTAGAAACGTGGGTATACCAAGTTTGTTCTTCTTTGATTCAAAAGCTGAAAGAAAGAACAGAAAGATCGCAATTAATACTCAGCATATGATTTATAGATAATCAAGTATTTATATTATACAGACTTTTTTTTCTGAATCTACGAAGAGACTACAACAAATCATATGAAATATAATTAATCCAATTCAATCAAGTAAACTTAAAATTTGAGGGTTAAGAGTTTATTGTTATATTCGGTTGAATCTCATTCTCCAAAGTTCTGCTTTATCTCAACAGATTAGGGATATGGTCTTAAATGGTTGGTTGGTTGGTTGGTTGGTTTTGGGTTTTATGGCTTATCAACCTTTGAAGGTTATTTAATGCCAAATCCATTTTTATACAAATAATCAGTTCTCTTTCAAACAATTCAGTTTAGCATAAGTACACAGTTTAGTTCTATTTGACCCATTGATAGGGCCTTATCAGGTGCTACCACTCAGGACCAGAGTGGACCTGAGAGTGATGGCAATGAAGAGGTGCACTGTATTCCCAGAAGAGAATACTTAAGACTTTCAAATAACATTCCTTTTACTTGTGGCCAAGTGTCAGACTAGACAAAGCTAGGTAAATATAAAACCTTTAAAGTAATGTGAATCATTTTGAGTAAAAATGTTCTGTCCGAATAAACAGAGAAATATTGACTAACTATTCTTCTTGTTTGTTAATAAACCTTTGATGTACAAGAACATGTTTTTTCAGAATTATTTTAATGGATATGGTTTGGTTTCTTTATTAAATGACACATCAACTTTTGTGGGTGATTTAATACCAAAACTATCCTTGTAGAAGAATAGTTTTGGTACTATGTAACCCATAAAGTGGTTCATATGTTTCCCAAGGGTATTAGTCCAAAAGTGAATGTAATAGCATGACTGGAGTTTGAACTCATTTACATCGAGGCTGCAGTTTAGCATTTTAGCCATTAATCCACAGGGACTCCCCTTAGCAAAGGACAGGAAATTTAAATCACAATTATGGGTAATATACAACTCCACTTATACTAGATGTGGCCAATTAGTAGGGCTTTCTGAAGTAAGGTTAAGAAACCCCCTAAAAAAAGGCATTTTAGGTATGACACTAATCTCCATCTGATAATGTGGCACCAGTTCAGGAGATTTTAGTAGTATGGAGTCAACACTTCATCGTTAGCACTTTCTAGTCCACTCTGACTTGGACTGATTGTACTTCTTATGGTCTGATCTATGGGTCAAATAGATCTGTTTAAAAATTAATCATATTTGATTAGAAATTTTAAAAAATATCATAAGAAACAATTACACAAAATATTTAAATATAAATATACAATGAACAGGATTTTCTAACATCTAGACATACTGTAAAGGTTGACATGCAGTTAAATTAATCAATCAGAATGAAAATATTCTTGTTATCAATAAACTACCCATGAAATCTTACAAAATTTTATTGCTGACAGCATAAAAATATAATGTAATGATTAGATATCATGCAATGATTAAATAAGGTTAAAATCAAATGGTATGAACATTAATCAAGAGAGATAGCCAGAGATTATAAACCAATTGGACTTAATTGCAAGGTATTAGCCAAGTAGTTCATATATGTTTATTTACACAAAATCTTTTAGCCTTAACAACAAGTGCATTGTGCCATCTGTTGCTTGGCAAACTACTTCATGTATAAAATAGAGAATATAAGAAATAAAAATAAAATAATATATAATGTTATATTCTTTTAAAATTATATTCAACCCGTATGTACCAAGAAAAAGTTATCACTAGAGAAGTAATTTAATTCTATTGTTCAAAACAGTGTTTTTTAAGCTAGTGGGTTTCGTAAATGGTTTGGTTGTACCAGCTAAGCTAACATTTCATATTATTGTTGAGATGATATGGTCTTAACCCAACTCAGTTGTCTTTATTGACAGATAAAATTCAGACATGAATATATTCTAACTTTTGAAAAATACTGCTTTATTTTCCTCATGTAAGTGTGGCCAGCCATACAATTGATCTTCAGTATTTCAGACATCACTTGAGCATGCAAATGTGAACAATATACTTCAATGATCATGACAACAAAAATAAAAATAATAGACTATTTTATTGATATTCTGACAGAATGTGAATATGTAGAGATTGCACTGTTTTTGTTTTTTTTTCTGCTGAAGTAAAATTGAATTGGATACCGACTGATTTTTATTTGATGAGTTCAAAATATTGATCAGAAATGCTATTTGATTGTATGACATTGTTACACAATTCCTATTTCCTGAGGTTTATCGAAATTCATGAGCTAAGGGTGGCACCACATAACACAAAGGTTCGTCTGGAATTGTATTGATAGGCACACAGACAATACATATAATTATTTGTGATACCATAATAATAGTGATAAAAAACCAAGTCTTATATATATGTGTGTATATGTGGTATATATATATATACATATATGAATACACACTCACACATACTGATGGGTCGATTGATAGCTATAGATATTTAGATTGATAAGGGAGAGAAAAATTGATATACCTAAATACATGCTTGTGTCTGATAAGGTTTGCATGATTTATGATTGGATTGATTTTATATATATATATATATAATGTAAAAGACATGCATGTAAGAAAAGTATATAAAAAAGTGCTTGATGCTATTATGGCAGAGCAGGCAGAAAACTAAATTATGAACTCTTGAAGCTGATTACTTGAAGTATAATGAGGAAGACTGCATCATCAGATGGAAATATGAGAAAAAGTGGCTAATCAACTGTATTTAGCGAGGGATTTGTCATGTGGCAAAATGTTTGTTTATGTGACACTTGAACAAAAAATATTTTTACAAAATCCCAACGAATTTTTTGACTGTATTTTTTCAATTTTTGATTCATTTCATTTTCTTAACTGCCTAATGATTGTTGTTTTGCAAAAAACTCCATGAAACCCAGGGGTCACAGTGTAAATTCCATGAATAAAATATATATATCTAATATATATTTATTTATTATCATTATTATACAATAGCTCTATCCTAGATATTGAGCCCTCTCCATATTATATTGAACTTGTTTCAACTCAAACCCACAAAATGATTTAGTGACAACCAACACTGTTATAATATGTTTATATATATATATATATATGAATGATATAACAGTTTGCTATATTTTAAAAAAGTATATATATATATATATATATGATATAACAGTTTGCTATATTTAAAATATATATATATATATATATATAACAGTTTTACATATATACATATATATATGTGTGTGTGTGTGTGTGTGTGTATAAATAATATAACAGTTTTATATATGAATGATATAAAAGTTTGCTATGTTTAAAATAAAAAGTGCTCAATATCAGTGATAGAGCTTATACAGATCTAAGTGATAACAGTGTAGATATAGCATCAACAGCACAAAATCTGTTTGCTTGTTTATTTGGGTTTTTTTTGTTGCCTTTAACATTTAAGGATTTTCCACAACAGCAAAAAATGTTTGGAGGATTATTTTCATTCGTTCCACCAAGTCTGAGTTTGAGTTCAGCTAAAAAAAAAATGAAAGGCAGATTTTTAGAACAGCCTTTTCCCTTTTGAATCATTAAGCACAACACAATCTATTTGGTACATCTTCCTCTAATTAACTTTGTATAATCCTACACTATGTTTAGTAAATATTGAAAAAGAAATGTGCTATAATATTTCTGAGACTAAGTCTCTACCTTCCTTTTTTTTATCATTGTTTCTGAATGAAATGAAATATTGCCATGAAAACAGCAGGAAAGAATGCTCTTAATCCTGATTGCATTGCAACATAGAATTTATTAACAGAAATTATCATAGAAATCTTCACACTCAACCACAACACTTTACTTGAAGAATTTTCCATTTAATTACTCAAGAGTGGCAATAATGAATCCTTCAAGTGGAACATTTTCAATAATTCTCTCACTTTCACAGCCTCTTTTCACCATTTGGTTTTTCTCTTTTCTTTTATATATATAAATACACACACACAGTACCGTACATAAGTATTTGAACAATGATTTACTTCTTATTACTTAGCTTTAAGAATAAAAAAAAAATGGGAATATTACACAAGAACAATTCTCTATTTTGATCAATATAACAATGTCTGGGGAAATTGATAACAAAATAAATATAATAGAATAAAATATTTCAAAAGAAAATAGATGATTATCTACTTTTGCTTTCATAGTTTCTTTTTCATTTAAAAACCCATGGCATAAAGACACATGACAAAAGCCCATTTTCATTCCTCAACCAACTTCAAAATGTAATAAAAGTGGGTGTGACTCTTGGGCCAAACAAGACCAAATAAATAGAAGAAATCAACCATGTCCTGAGGTCAACAAAACTGAAATTAACTTGAGACAACTCTCTGATCTGTTTTTTTTTTCCCCTAACTGGACTTTACTTCGAAAATGAAAACCTGGCCCAACAATATCAAAAACTTTGCCAAGAGACATTCACTCAAAAGTGAACATTCAAGTATTCAAGATCAGTTGTATATTTCCAGTGAAATATTTGAGTATGAACCTTGATGAAGATTTCTCAGAACACAAAGGAAATAATGTTTCCTAAAACTTCTAAAATCAAGCCTGCATTTATTTACAAAGTTCAAGTCTGTTCACAGCATGTCATTTTATTCTCTCACATTTTCTCTTAACCCCAATCCTGGGGCTGTTTACCTTGTTTTGAGGGTGACTTTCAATAGTCAACATATAATTCATAGCTTGTCAGAAATAGAAGTTATACATTAGCAGTAATCAAAAACAGTTGATTTACTCTCTCTCTGTCAAGAGGATATGAATCTTAATACCACAAGTAAAACCTAACTCACACCAACCAGTTTCTCATATCTTGGTGATTTCGTGATTCTGAGAGCTAAATATTGAAAAAATATTGTAATGAAGCAACAAATAATTATTTCCCTTAGATAATTGGCCTGTCCATTGGAGGCCCGGTAAGAGTCATATGACAGTCCAGAACCCCTTGTTTGCCTCTGTTCTTAGAAATTCACAGACATTAATCTCTGTTTGTTTGTTTGGTTGGTTGGTTTTATGGCATATCAACCTTTGTAGGTTATTTAACGCCAAATCCATTTTTATGTAAATAATTGTTCCATTGAAAACAGTTCAGTTTAGCATAAGTACAGTTTAATTGTCAAAAACATTTCCATTTCAAACTATTCAAGCAGTTATATGAAATAATTCAGATAAGAGTAAATACAGTTTTAATGTCGAAAAGCAGTTCTATTTGAAATAATTCAGTTAAGCATAAGCATGCAGTTTAAGTGTAAGTACGGCTTAATTGTCAAAAACGTTTCTATTTCAAGAAATTCAGTTTACTCAATTCATTTTAGCATAAGTATGCTGTTAGTTCTATTTAACCCATAGATAGGGCCCTATCAGGTGCTACCACTCCGGGCCAGAGTGGACCTGGGAGTGATGGCAATGAAGGGGTACTCCGCATTCCCCAAAGCTCCAGCACTGCTGGAACCTCACCATCAGATTGTTTAGAGTCATATACAGGACACTCGTTAGGGGGGGTCTTACCCCTCCGCAGAGGTGTAGTCAGTGTATTCTACAGCCCCCCCCCCCAGCCGACTGGGCAACATATTAATCTCTGACCCTGCTTTGTAATGGCAAATTCATACAATTATATTCTCTACACTTATCAAGTAAGCTATTATTCATTTCATACACTTTTCACATTTTTTTCGTTCCTGTTTCTTTATTCTTTCCAAAGAATACTACCTGCATGCATATTATTCTTGCATGTGTAATTGAGCTTATTTTTTTTCCTTCCATTGTGTTCAGTGTTATTATGGATAATGTTAATATTGGTCCTTCCCTACCACCAAGAACATCAATAATGATTTTTTCATAGAAATTAATTTTTTCATTATTAAAGGAAGAGAAAAAAAATGTTTTTTTCAACTCTTAGAAGATCTCGTAAGAATTGATCCAGGAAATTGAAAAGTCTGTGATACATAGCCAGACTAGTTTGTTAACCCTTTTGCTGGTAGAGCAACAGTTTTGTTAACAATAGGAAACAGGTAGAGCAACATTCTATTGTTTCTTTGTGCTAGCTCAGTGTAAGGCATTTTCCTATGGCCAACTGGTTTACTAATTCAATGTGAATGTAGAGAAACATTGCTTGGAGTTCCCATCATGTTGTAAGATTATGTAAATGTTGTTTTGCAAAATAATCTCATTAAAAGTCTATGCTTTATTGTTTTCATGCTATGGTAGTATGACATACAATTACGGATCAAATTATTATGTCTTTTTTTAAATATATGATTGATTACCTTGTTTGCATATTCCCTCTATTATGAAAATTTTCTGAAAATAACTTGCTTACTTGCCAATGATTTAGAAATTTATCTGCTGGATCAAAATTTTTAAGGATTCCTGCAATATTAGGCAATACAAAATAAATTCTGTTCTTGTCTGAATACTTATAACCAGTACTTTCTTTATGGTACTATTTACCAACCCCTCCGCTCGGGCAGGATATGACACAAGGTCAATTTTTAAGCGGAGTTTAACAGGTTTGAATTCAGAGTTTTCCTTCTCCTAGACTAGTTGCCCCACCAAGGCTGAAGAACCTAGTCCGTCCTACTATTTACCCATAGCTGGAGGGAGAATAAGGGGGTTCATACCTTTCCCAAATAAATTATGGTACTTTATGGTACTGTTCATAAAGATTACAGAAAGTCATGGTCAAAAGTATTTGAACAAGCATAAAATCTATGTTCTTTATTGCCTAAGATTGTTGAGGTCATTAAGGATTTAAAGATGGAATATCCAAATTAACTGATTAATTTAGCACCTCTTCCAAAATTCAATGTGAGTTTGTCATTTCAATCTTTTTCCTTAATTCTTTGATTTTGGAAGGATAGAAAAAATCCTTTTTCATTCATCCATTCTATTGTGGGGATTAATTAAAAAGAAATAAAAAAATCAATGAATTCAAAAAAGGTTGCAGTTTCCCTGGAGGCCTCTGACCAGAAGCGAAATCTATGCATGCCTGAAAAGATGAATTTCCTGGTGCCAAAAGAGAAATTCTCTCATTAAGCTGCTATCAAAAAGACCCTTTTCTCTTGACTGTAAGTAGTGAGTGTATGTGCTGATTTGGTCTTGGGGCCTGGTAGCCAGCCATGTCTCCTGCTGGCAGTCACTTCTGGTAGACATACCTCACTGAATGTATGACCAACCCTCAAACTTGTAACCCACCGAAAAGACTCTAGTATAGTTCAACACTTCGTCTGGGAAATATGACTGCTTCTACTGTTTCAGGAAAACATTCATTGCCCCAGAATAGATGTGAACCCCAAAATAAAGTTTTGAATATGTCTTCCATTCTCTTGCAGCTTCCCACAGATGTCAGAAAGCGACAAGGTAATGGGGTAAGAAAAAGAAAAGGTGTCAGATATGAAACTCAAAATCATCCCAAGAGAATGCAACAATCAATGGATACTGATGATTTATACCAAAAATAAATAACAAACCTTCTTGTACAATAAAAGAATATTTTCTTGATATTTAACATTAGAATAATAAAAATGATGAAATCATGTCTTGTGATGTTGATTATTATAAAACTTCTTGTATAATATATCTGAAGTAAATTGTTTATTCAAATATTTTTGAACAGTACAGAACATCTTCATCCAAAATAGAAATTTCCCACATGAATTTCTAATGGTCAGAGGATTGTATTTATTATACTCGATGAATAATAGATCTATTAACTCCTTGGTGAGGCTGATAAAAATAAACATAACTGCCTTAAGCTGAAATTGATGTAAGAAGAGACAATTTAATTAAGATTATTTATTAAAAACAATAACCTCTTAATGTATATCATTACATTGTGCCCTTAAGAATTCAAGCCATTCATAAAATGATAAAATCAGAAAGTCTCTTTAATTTATACATAAAAATTTTGTTAAATTCTGACAAGAATTGAATCTTGTCAGAATTTAACAAAATTTTTATGTTAATGTTAATCTTGATTAATTTTTATGTTTATGTTAATCTTGATTAAAAATCTTTTCTTTTTTTAATTTGATTCATCCAAGGCAAGGCCAAATTAGCGACTACTTAGCAAATATTTATGATGATATGGCAATGAAATATCCCTAAGGAGAAGGATTAGATATGAGGGATAAGAGAAGATGTGAATTTTAATATATAGATATAAATAGATGGTGAGTGACTTAAATATTCAAGGACTATCAGATACTAATCTTGAACTTAAAAACTCAAGAAATTTTACTGTCGGGGAAACATGCATAGAGGAGATTTTTCCTCATTTTAGATTTCTTGAGAAGAAACTGTTTGAATGGAACTCATAGGATTTACACTCCGATATTTTAAAATGGCTGTGATGCCACTTGTTCCCGAAACAAAGATGGTGGACGTCGGTAAACTAATTAGTCTCGGTATCCTATTGGTCAGGAAAGTCATGTGATTTGTGCTCACAGCTACGTCTGTGATTTTGATTTTGTCCCGCGCATTTGAAGTTGACCACATGACAAGGATTGCCAATATCAACTCATGTCTTCCAAGAACTCATTCTTTCACAATTTCACTTACAGAGACAGCACACACTCTCTCTCTCTTACATTTTGACTTCCAACAGTCAACCTTATGAAAATGTATACATTCTGCAACCTTTTTCTTTCTTGTTCTGCTTTTTCAGTTAGATTTCTTCCAGCCTTAAACACAGCCTCAGAAATTTTGTCAAACTCCGAAAGAGACAAATAACCAACATGGGAGAAAACACATTCCTCCAAGGACATGTTGCTATATTTCTATATATTGATACCTTACATGAAATACTTAGTCCACATACAATTTATAGTCTACAGGACACTTTCAATATCTAGTTTTTTTTCATAATGTCTGTCTCAGCACACACACACACAAAGAGGAATATTCAACAGACTCATGTTACACACACACACAGAGAGGAATATTTCACAGACGATATTAGCATATTTGTAATGTATCCTTTTTCATGTATTTGTTGATATATAAACTTAATTTTGTTTGTACTGCTTTGTTTTGAATGTTCTTTTGTCCGTGTCTTTCACATCGTATATCTCATTTGCTTTATCAAATAATGAACCAATATAAATTGAGGGGGAACAAACTATCAACCAAACATACAACCACAAAATGGGGGACTAAAACATTCATTAAACTACAGTACCCCCACAAACTTACACTGGATGTTAAAACAAGAACGAGATTCACATGACTTGGTGAACAAAGTTTTGCCTGGAAACTCCTAGATTGAGGGTACTAGGCTGCGGATTTTATCCGAACACTTTTCAAGGAAGTAGATACAGAAAAGTAACGGATTAGCAATAGTTAACTGATAGCAGTTTAGTTAAAGAGATGGAAAGAGTTCTTCAGAGAATGAATCTCACATTTTATTCTGTATCCTATCAAGGATTAGAGCTGGATAAGATTTAATCTTCACTTTATCCTTTTGCTATTAATTAATTAAATGCTCTGAATAAAAACTGATTTCTCAGCTTAATTAATATTATGAACTAGCTCCTTATGTTTAAAGAGCTTTCGAGGCTACATTGCTTATTGCTTTTCCGAGCCAAACTCTGACAAAAGCAGCAGCTAGATTTCATGACTAAAATTAAAGCCAGCAAAATTAAGAGCAATGAAAAGCTATCACAATAACGTGGAGACTAGATGAATAAAGAAAATATGGTAAAAAAAACCCTGACAAAACAAACCCCAAAAAGGTTATGCATAAGAAAACTGGGACAATTCCTCAGATCTTAAACTCTCTTGTACTTCCTTCCAGCTTTGGGTTAAATAGTACCACAACTGCTCTTCTACAACCATGAAGGTTGATATATCATTAAACAAAGAAATAAAGTCAAACCAATCTGCAAGAATCAGACTCCTATGTATGATACATATTTTGTTTCATTGAAATATTTCTCACCAGTCCTTAAAAGTTAACCAGGAAACTTCCTGTTGTCTGTAAAAACAGTGGAATAAGAAATTCCTTATTTCCATTTGTGGCTAGGAATTTGGCTTTTATTCTGTATAGCTTTTCTCACACCCTTTTATTTTACCAACCACCCCCATATCTTTTTTTGTTTTTTCCATTTATGATTTTTCCCTTACTACAGTGGCAGTTGACACTTTTTTACTGATATCTTATGAGTATTTTACTGCTATTTTTGCAGGGAAAAAATGATGTCTAACAATGTAACTATTTAGTTTCATTTTGGTATGAGGTTAAGTGGAAGAGAATTGGGGAGGGATTGTGTTTTTATAATCTTTTAAGTGGAGACAGCCTGCCAGTTTGCCTTCAAAATTAGAATTTGCGATTAAGGTTTCTATCTGACTCTCTAAGTAAATATTTTGGCTAACTGAAAAGTTCTCGGCCCAAGCACAGAATAAATGCTCTTGAGTAGACATGAAGTGAACATGCAATTATATATATTCATCTAACAGTTAAATACACTTGGCAGTTTTTTTTTTAACCATTTCACAAAAGATTTTAAGAGAAATTTAAAAAAAATCAATTTTCTGTGTGTGTGTGTGTGTGTATATATATATATATATATATATATATCATCATCAAGTTAAGTTGATAGCACAGATTCCCTTTACTCTCTCTTGCAATCTGTCCCTATCATCCATTGCCCTTAGCAGAGCCTCTTGGCTGCAAACAAGTGTCCATAATGTATTGATGAATTTAAGTCTTGCCTGGTCAACCAACTCTTGTATGTAGGTTGCTGCTTTCAGGATTTGTTCAAAACAGTATACAACATTCTTAAGTTGTTTCCACTGAACTTTTCTCAGAGTGATTTTGTTATATATTGACGCTCAACCGAGCCGTCAATCATGAGATGCACCAGTGTAAATAAACGGAGGAACAGCGGAAGCAGGTGGGCGTAAGACAAATATATAACCAGGTGCCACAGACGGCTTGGGTCAGTTCCAGTTGGAGTTGGAGCCAGTTGGGGACAAGATACTGAATTGAGAGCCAGTGGCAGAGGGCTTTGGGCCCTCAGTGACCCACGGTTAAGCAACCCAGCCAAGATGAGGCGAAAGAAGTGCTGCTATGGTCAGAAGAACTTTGGGTCAATATGTAGCAGTCTGTATCCGTCTCCGACTCACCTCTCACACACAACCAACATCAACCCTTTCGAGAATAAAGTGTGAGAGGTATATTTTTATAAAGAAATGTATTCGTTCGTTCATTGAAGTTCGTCATTATGTTTGATTATGTTCTGCATATATTATGTAAATGTATGTGGCTATACAACAATTTGTTAAAGTCTCGGGAGTGCAGCCGTACAGTAGTACTGACACTGCTATGGCATTCTCGTTTTATTTTATCTGAGAGATTTGATTTCCATATGGTCAATAACATTACTTTCAGTAGATGAGATATTGCAAATGAAGTATTTGAAGGGGTCTGTATATTTCAGAGATTTGCCAATTAAGAAAGAGATGGCATCATTTTGTTTAAAATACATGAACTCTATTCTATTTAAGTTCACGTAGAGACCCATGCCTTTTGCAGACATTTGTCGACATCAATGATAATTTCTTTTTACCTTTTTCAGTGCGAGACCATTTTCTTTCATTAAATCCATTGATGACATATCTATTGCTGATGACTATTTTGACTAATGGGATCAAAGCACAGCAAAACCAATGGAAGAAGTGTGTAGATTGCAAGATAGATTATGTTGAAATATAAACTTCCTTCGGTTACATTCCTTAAGAGTATCTCAGTCAGTCTATGAACTTTTCTGTTAACCCTTGTGTTTATGTGCATATATATATATATATATATATATATATATGTTTGTATAGCATAGACACTGAGCCAATGTCACTTCTGTGATTATCAGACTAAGTCTGATTTTATCTGACGATCACATAGTGTTGTATTATCGAGGTGAATGATACTCAAGGAAGAATGAGTGCTTAATATACTTATTCAGCACCAGTATCTGGTGCTAACAGATACATACAAAAACACAGTGCAATCAGAAACAAACAAACAATTAAGAGAACTTACCAGAAATAGAGGGACAAAATGCAGTATAGTCAAAGATCTAACTGAATATTAATCAGCTTAATATCAACTTAATAATCAACCATTGAAGTCCTCAATCATAGGCTATTTATGGCTATGAGCCAGTCTATCTGGTAGAGGGTTGAAGAGGTGCTAGCTGCTCTTCAACACATAGTAAACTAAAAGTCACCAAGTGCCCTTGACTGTCAATGATATCATAACTTACATCTACTTATGTTTTACTACCAATATTAAACACTTTTTCTTTATAAATATACCAAGACAGAGAGAGATAGAAGGAAAACATCACCACTGTGGATTTAGTTATTTCTTTTCTGCTTATTCCAAGTCGATCAGTATCATTCTGTTTGGAAAAGGATGACTTCTGGATAAAGAATTTTTCTGCAAGTGTCTAAGCAACATTTGCCAATCACTCCAAAGTATCCAAATGCAACAAAACTCAAAGCCAAATTTTGAGAACAACACTTTTTTACTGACCAAATATTTTTCAATATAAGCTCCTAGTCAATATATATATATATATATATATATATATATATATATGTGTGTGTGTGTGTGTGTGTGTGTGTACAGAGACAATTTAGTTTACTGAACAAATATAAGTTCCCGCCTTGTACTTATTTGTAGACTGTTACATATTTATATTTTTGGTTGCATAGAAGAATTTTGTAATAAATAATACCTAATGATATCCATTTTGATAGATTAATGTTTTACTCAAAATAATAAGATCTTGGTATCTTTTGAAGAAAATTAGTATTTTATCATGAATCAGTAGTGGTATACTTATGTGTGATACTCTGTGTAATATCATATTATATATTATTTAAGAAGATTTAAGAAGAAATATACAAAAGAATATGAAACAGATAGAAACAAACTTGTTTATATATGAGAGAGAAAGAGATAAATTAACTTTTTAGACAGACAAATCTTAGAGTCTCTCAAACTCTTTCTCAATATAGGAAAAGAAGTGAATTTGTTTATTTAAAGCATGATAGATAGATAAATAGATAGGAACAGTTTCGTCAATATGTAAGTTAGGATAGAGTAGATAATGGAGCTTCAACACTGTCAGTTTTTCACCTTGGTCCAATGATCATGTAGACAAGAAACTGACACGTACCACAAACTGTTGACTTTGTGTCGATGCTTTCCAAACAAATATACATATGCTCTACTACCAATAATGAGCACCCTTTATTTATAGATATAGCCAAATATACTAATATTCTATGGGAATTTAATAAATAATAGAATTTTTTCATAAGGATTTGGCATTAGAAAACACTGTTTACAGTTGCACCTTTTTCAAGGAAACCAATACTGGTAGGTCTTTTCATGTCATAGAAGACTATCAGCATAACCATTACTAACAGCTGTGCCAGTAACTTTTTCTTTACCAGAGAGTCAGTGTGTTTCCACTTAATGGACTATCTTTTCATCTTAGGCTCATAGTGAAAAACCTATGTTTAGCTCATTTGTAAATATTTTTTGACAACAACATGCTTCTCTGTATACATCACAAATTTTTCTATAAATTTCACTTGATTTGCTCTTCTCAGCCACCAAAAATTTCATGACAGACCTCTCGTAAAACCTGAAGCACTCTGTTAGATTTCTTGAAAACAAATATTTCTGTTCGATTAAAATAATTTTGTGTAAAGCGATTCCAAACAATGCTGAGTTTATGTTTATGTAAAAAAAAAATCCTGAAAAGTATTATTTCGCTTTAAAAAAAAATTCTCCTTATTTATTGAATTACCCTCATATATATATATATATATATATATATATATAGATATATATACACACAACAAATAGGGGAATCATCTGTATAAGGGAGACCAAATTATTTTGAAAAATAAAAGAATGCTAGGGTCCTTTTGTCTGGTACTATTTATACAATCCCACTAGAGAAAAAAATAGGTAATACAAATAGGGAAAATTATGAGAAAATGTGACAAAAAAAAAAATGCACGTTATGTCACACCTAATATGTTTCCCAAAATATGTAAGTTATGACTGGTTCTCTGTTTACATAGAGAGGGCCGATCTAAAAAATGTAGATCGCCTCTAAGATGTTCAAATGGATTTTACTCCTAGCTCTATGTAGAACAGAAAACCAGTCATCTTGGTAGTTGGTCCAGCAACTAATTGTTAATAAAAGATGTTTGCCTATAGCCAAGTCAAGAGCCTGTGAGTGCCTGGATGTTACTCAGCCACAGTATAAAATACCTTGGGGTACATGCTGTCTTATTTGAACTTCCAAATGTTGGCGCGTACAACCTATATATGTTGAATTACACCAACAATTAAACTTATAGATTAATAGATTTTGGTTGAAGATAGGTAGTACATCCTTATGTATGGAGTTGAAGGCCATCTTAGTAGCGAAAATAGATCTAATTTTAACAGCATGAAAACAACGATACACTGAGGAGGCAACTTTATCAGCAAATGACTGGCTAGCTGGACCAATCCAAGGAAGTCTAAAGTAAACTGGACATTTCAATGAACCAAAGATCTTATTCTTATTTTTAAATTTAGTTGCAGTTAAATTGATATTATCCGTCGAAATATATAGCCAATAGTGTGTGTGTGTGTGTGTGAACAGAATGACATAGATACAAATTAACTAACAATTATAGAATGACAAATCTTTGAATATCTTTGCAGCTGAATAAATAAATACTCATGTATGTATGAATATATACAAACACAAAAAGATGTACATATTTTTATAGAAATAAATGTTAACTTTTATTATAATATATATTTTCTTTCATCAATAAAAATGATAACCTGTTAGTGGAAAGATCAAAAAACTAAAACAAATTTCTGAAGAAACAGGTCCTACCAGATGGGTCACCTTTATGAAGAAACCAGAAATCTTTGTCTCCTAGAAAAAATTCTTCAACAATGCAACCAATTTCAAGACACAATGTTGTAAATTGCTACTATTTTCAGCAATTACAGCTTCTACTTTTTAAATAGATGTCACAATGTGTTTATTCTCTGACACAGGAAGCCAATTCTTATGTAGATATATATTTTATTTAATTTTTACTTACTTTCACTCAACTGAATCAGCAAAATAAAATAAATAAGCAATAAAGTTGGTGACATTTTTCTCTTGCTAAATTCAATAAGGATAATGAATGTTTTGCATAACTTTTGAAGAAAATGTATTATTTTGGAACAATGCCAAAGAATGGTTTGAAAAAGACAGTCGATGTCTTGGGGCATCTTCTACATAAGAATTCACTTATATATATATTAACATAATTTTTTCTTCATCTCTCTCTCAGCAATGCAAAAAATTTCAGAAAAGGTGGTCAGAAAAAGTCGACACCTGATTAAGAGCAATTTGGTAGTTTTAGTAAAAACTCAGTGTGCCAAATCTTGTTAATCTCACCCGTACTTTCTTAATATCTCTTATTCTTAACTCAAATTTTAGAGAAAAAGTTTCTTCCCAAGAACAGTGGAAATTTAGAACAAGCTTCTCTAAGAAGATTTTTTAACAGTATATGACCTGGAGCTCAACATGTTCAAGACTGTTAAGTACTTCATTGGTCCTTAGATATTTGATTCATTTCTTATTCATCAAAAAATTATAATCCAATCTTCATTCAACCTCTACTCTCCAACTCGTCTTCCTATTCATTCGCTACATCATAGAAAAAAAATTCTAAAAAGAAAATCATTTTACTTTTTCAAAAAGATGTTCCTTATTTATTGAATTACCCTTGTATGTAAATACATATCTATCTATCTATCAATATATGTATATTTATTTTCAGGATTTATTTGCTACATTACTGAAGAGGCACTCTTAATTTAAAAGTTATCATCATAGGAAATACAATCTGTGATCTGAGTTCAAATCCTGGACAAAAACTGTTGGCATTTCACTTTGCACTAATGGTCTTAGGAAAGGCATGAATCCATTTTTTATCTCATTGCAGTGGGGCAGACTGGTTTCTTTTCACTCTTGGTTAGGCAACCATTGTAGGAAAAGGAAAACTCTAAATTCAAACTGGCCTTACTTCATTTTAAACTTGACCTTTGTCACATCCTATCCATGGAAAAAAATTTACGAGTTCAAATAATGTTTTTCTGATAGAAAATTTATCCATCTTTTCTTTACACTAGCTATGGATAGTTTGTAGGGAATACTGATTTCTTTTGCTTTGGTAAGGCAACCAGACTAAGAGAAGGAAAACTATGTATTCAAACCAGTATTACTCTACTTGAAAATTAACCATATGTTACATCCTGTCTGTAGTGGAGGGTGGTGTAAACATATGCTAAATTACATCATCCATAGTGGAGGGGCAGTGTAAGCATATACTACATTACATCATCCATGGTGGAGGGGCTGTATAAACGTATACAACATCATGGTGGAAGGATGGGGCAAACATATACAATATATTGTCCATGGTGGAAGGGCATTGCCATAACATCGTAACTATTTACTGATTAGCAGTTGATTTGGCCTTGTTTAGGGTCGACTTAAAAAGAAAGATATTTTTTACTGATATTTGTGGATTTAAAATTAAATGTGTCGAAATTATAAAACTTTTATATTAAATCACTTATTATATATTGTATAGATCAGTTTCCATTTTTACTGTTGCATTTCCTTTTCAGTTTTCCCTTCATAGATTTCTGCTCGCCTTTTAAAACCAAACTCCCAAGCCTTTCCACATTGGCTAGTAATCAATGTGGATGCCATTTTTAGCCACAGCTCATTTCAGCTTTGAGAGTTCTTTTCTATTTTGGTCTGTCTTGGTTCCCACCCAAAGAAAAACAAAAAAATAATTAACAGTTTCTGTGATCATAAATTTGAGATGTCATTCAATCATAAATTTTCATTATTTTTGTATTTTGCATAAATCTTGTTGCTATGTCATATATATTTTGTGATTGTCATGTTGAACATATATTATTTAAGATATTCTTATTTTACCCAATGATACATGTTTTAAAAGTCATTCTTAATCAAATTGTGTTGTTATTAATGTTTTCTTCTGACATTCTTACATATATTTGGGTGATTTATCCATATTACTAATTCATATTTTTACAGCTTAAACAAGAACTTTTCTAAAATATATTCTTCATAAGAACACAGACAGAAAATAAAACTGAAAACAAAAATAAAACATTGCCCAGTCGGCTGGGGCTGTAGAATACACCGACTGCTTCTCTGCAGAGGGGGTAAGACCCCCCCCAACAAGTGTCCTGGATATAACACTAAACAATCTGATGGTGAGGTTCCAGCAATGCTGGAGCTTTGGGGAATGCGGAGTGCCCCTTCTTTGCCATCACTCCCAGGTCCACTCTGGCCCAGAGTGGTAGCACCTGATAAGGGTCCTATCTATGGGTTAAATAGAATTAACAGCATGCTTATGCTAAAATGAATTGTTTGAGTAAAACTGTATAGTTTGAAATAGAAATGACTTTTACAATTAAACCGTACTTACATTTAAACTGTGTGCTTATGCTTAACTGAATTATTTCAAATAGAACTGTTTTTTGACATTAAAACTGTATTTACACTTAACCGAATTGTTACATACAACTGCTTGAATAGTTAGAAATGGAAATGTTTTTGACCAATAAACTGTGTACTTATGCTAAACTGAATTGTTTTAAATAGAACAGATTATTTACATAAAAATGGATTTGGTGTTAAATAACCTACAAAGGTTGATATGCCCTAAAACCCAACAAACCAAACCAAAAACAAAACAAATTCTAATTACTAGGTGTGTTCAAAAAGTATAGAAATTGAGCCTCATGTTACCCTGACAGAAACTAACATAAATTTTTTTCAAAATAATTCCCCTTGTTATTCAACACACCTGTTCCAGTGAATTTTCTGTTTATTAAAATATCATCTTGTTAGAGGGGTTTAGAATATGACTGTATTACCTGCAATCGTGTAAGAACTCCACAAAAGGAAGTCTCCTGAGTATGCTGCTAAATTCGATATGATAGTGAGGCTTCAGTTCTGGAGATCTAAGGAATGTTGAGTACTCCTTCATTGCCATTACTCCAAAGTCCACTCTATCAAGAGTTCTTGAACATGTTAGGGTTTGATCACTGGGCCAAATAAAACTGTTGAAAAATCATTCATATTTGATAGGACCATGTGCCAAAAAAAAAAAAAAAACTCTTAAAAAATAACTACACAAAAAATGTAAGTATGAATGTACAATGAATGCAATTCTTTAACCTTTT
Organism: Sepioteuthis lessoniana; assembly: GCA_963585895.1. NCBI lineage: Eukaryota > Metazoa > Mollusca > Cephalopoda > Myopsida > Loliginidae > Sepioteuthis > Sepioteuthis lessoniana. The sequence continues at coordinate 15,735,146 of OY757904.1, read as the reverse complement.
GGCATAAAATAACCTTAGATGGGTTGAAAGGCCATTATAATCAATCATTAGTTAAAGCAGTTATGAAATTCCTCTTTTGATAAGACAAAATCTTCCACATTCTCAAATCTTATCGCATTGTGATGAATTTTTCATTTATTACACAAGAAATAGCTTTATGTGGTAAGAACAAAAACTGCTATACTTGTACAATCTTATATTTCACTGACTGCTCATCAAAACAATAGAAAATGTGATTAAATGTCCTGAGAAATAACCCTGACCCATCTAGACTTCATATAAGTAAAAATTAGGTTGGTTACCTTTGTCAAGGGTGACCTGAAGGCTCCCTTTTCAATAGCAATTACACCAAAGTGTTGAGAGAGCACTACTCCATTCCCAGGATTGCTCTACTTAACCTGTGATCCTCACCTTATAGTGCTGAGTGCTTAGCAAGGCAGCATCAAGAACAACCTTATTGAGTTTTTGGTATGACTCGACCTGGCATTGAACCTCGGTCTCCGAACAGAACACTCTACTCATTGGGCTAATAGCCTTTGATATGTAAATAACCGTCATCTTGACATCAAATTATCATATAAGCCGTTTGGCTGAGAACATGTTTTCATTTATATTTAAAAATGTAAGTAAAAATAAAGCTTCAGTCTTAAAACTTTTTGACCTTATCTGATATGTCTTTCAATTTATTCACAATCAAACATATTGGTAATATTACTGGATTAGAGTAAATGATCACATATACAGTTCAGTAGGCATACAGGTCCCATGAGTAAGGGGTGTATCTGCACCATATTAATAGATATTATATAGTACTTGGTCGTTACCATTGAATGGTACTCTCATGTGTACACGTTGTCCAGTTGGCTAGGGCAGTAGAATACACAGACTGCACCTCTGCAAAAGAGTAAGACCCCCACCCAATGAGTGTCCTGGATATGATACTGAACAATCTGATGGTGAGGTTCCAGTGATGTTGGGACTTTGGGGAATGCGGAGTACCCCTTCATTGCCATAATTCCCAGGTCCACTCTGGTCAGGAGTGGTAGAACCTGATAGGGCCCTATCTATAGATCAAATCGAACTAAACTGGCTTCTAATGCTAAACTGAATTATTAAAAATAGAACTTTTTGGACATTTAACTGTGTGTGGACAAAAACTATATTTATACTAAACTGAATTGTTTGAGTTAGAACTGTTTAACTAAACTGAATAGCTTGAAAATATATATATATATATATATATATATATGCACATAAGTATAATCCCAATATATGGTATAATCCCTTTAAGAGTCGACAGAAGTTTGAATAAATTTAGCTGGAAAACTAGCTTATATATTGTCATTCAGCACTTTTTATTCACATGTGCACTTTGTATCTGGTAATTACCATCTATTTTGTGTATGATTTCTTTTTCTTTCATTTTTAATTTTACTTGATATATTCTTTGGCTTTTGTCTGATATTAAATATACCTTGAGACTGGAATTTCATCTTTGTTCTTTCTAGAACCCAGTAATACAATGGAATGAGAAAAATGTTTCAAAGGTGTGTATATATAACACAATTGATGTCAATTATTCTTTATTACTGTGATAATTAATCATATTAATTATTTTATTTGATAAGATATCATTTAATTTGGTAAAATTGTAAATTGGCTCGAAATTTTTGAGTTGAAGACTTAGTCAAATTAAAAAGGTCATACGCGTGCACAGTTGGTGACTGGAATATCACCTGTGGTCAAAATAACGTTGGGAGGTACTGATATCAGAAAGATATACAAATTAGGTGCTGTCAACTGGTCAAGAAGTAAGGTATGATGCAATGGTTTAATAAGAAGATCCTATTTACCTAACCCCTCCACTCGAGCAGGATATGACACAAGGTCAATTTTTAAACGGAGTTTAACAGGTTTGAATATAGAGTTTTCCTTCTCCTAGACTAGTTGCCTCACCAAGGCTGAAGAACCTAGCCTGTCCTACTATTTACCCGTAGCTGGAGGGAGAATAATTGGATTCATACCTTTCCCAAGGGTATTAGTGCTATGTGAAATGCAATCAGTCAGGTCCAGGATTTGAAATCGTGTCGCCGTGTCCATATCCTGCGACGATAACCATTACACTACGGGCACCTCCATTTAATAAGAAGATAACACACCAAAGACTTTGGCTGATGAGGTGATTAATTTAGAATATATAAAAAACATGAGAATTTCATAAGTCTTGAGTCTGTCAGCCATTGAAGTGAGTTGCAGCTGGACTTAGAGATGAATTGGTTCTAAGTTAGAGGTGGGTGTCTTTTTGGTGTGCTATCTGGTTGTTCATAGATCCTTTCAATGTCTTCCTCTCTATTTACCTTGTGTTTATGTTTACTGCTATAAAATGTTCAGTCTGAATAAAATACCTTCATATCTAAAAGAACAGGGTTGCCTCAAATTTGAAGAAGAGTAACATCTAATGATCAAGATGGTACTATTGTGTTACATTTGTTTTTATAAGTTAAAAAGTGCATTCACAAGAGTTTCAAGCATGCGTCTTAATTGTTTTATCCTTTCTAAGCTTTCTTCCTATATATTTATGAATTTTTATTTCTGTTTCTATAAGGTACTACTCTGCTTTCTCTACTGACTGTAAGTTGTTTGCATTATTTGAACCTGAAATTGAATTTCTGACATCCAGAAAATTAGAAACTGTATGGAAAGAGTTTAGTATTAAGAAATCCCTTGGAAAGACATAAGACTTTTCAGAAAGGATACTGTTTGGTTGGGTTTTATGGCATATCAATCTTTATAGGTTATTTAACACCAAATCCATTTTTATGGAAATAGTTCTAGTTCAAACAATTCAATTTAGCATAAGTATGCAGTTTAAATGTAAGTACAGTGTAATTGTGAAAAACATTTTGATTTCAAGCCATTCAGTTTAGTCATGCAGTTCTAATACAGCTAATTCAGTTTAACATAAGTGCAGATTTTGTTTACACACAGTTAAATGTCAAAACAGTTCAATATTAAACAATTCAGTTTAGTGTAAGTACAGTTTCAATGTTAAAAAACAGTTCCATTTCAAATAATTCTGTTTGGCACAAGCACGCAATTTAAATGCAAATATGGTTTAATTGTGAAAAACATTTCTATTTCAAGCTATTCAGTTTAGCATAAGTATGCCGTTAGTTCTATTTAATGCATAGATAGGGCCCTATCAGATGCTACCACTCTGGGCCAGAGTGGACCTGGGAGCAATGGCAATGAAGGGGCACTCCGCATTCCCCAAAGCTCCTGCACAGCTGGAACCTCACCAACAGATTGTTTTGTGTCATATCCAGGACACTCATTGGGTGGAAGTCTTACCCCTCTGCAGAGTTGCAGTCTGTATATTCTACAGCCCCAGCCGACTGGGCAATCAGAAAGGAGAAGATGTGAATAATATATATCCTTGTACAAAATGAAAGGTTCCATTCAAAACTTTTTGAATGTTTCTAAATTGTTGTATACACTGGATGAAGGTCAAAATTATGGACTGTGGTTGATTTTTGTCATTTTGCTCAATTGACTAAAAACACAAATATATATAGTTTACATCACGTTTGGAAAGCAAGAACATGTTCACCGAAAAATATAACTCTTAGCAAAAATAAGTTCACAAGAGTAGAAATAATTTATAAACAAATGCACATTCTAACAGTTATTTCTCTATAAGTTGTAAGTTGGCCAACTATAGCCAAGGGCAATCCAAAGGCTCCCTTTTCTATAGCTACTGAGGTGTAGGGAAGTGTACTACTCCTTTCCCAGGATTGCTTCACTTATCCTTGATCCATAACTTACAATGCTGAGTGTAAAGCCAGGAGGCATCAAGTAACATTTTTGGAGTCTTTGGTATGTCTTCACCTGAGATTGAACCCCGGTCTCCTGAACCATTGGTAAACCATCTACTCATTAAACTGATGGTATAAAATAGAAATGTTTGTTATCCTTTAGTTAATTTAGACCATAGATATAATTTGCTTTCGGTCATGCCATCCTAAATATGGCAATGCATGTAGTTAAAGAAAAGATTCTTATGTATAATACACGCTCCTTGCATCAGATTTAAAAAATCTTGGAAAAATGTGTATATTATGAATGGTAAGTTCCAAATAAATAAAGAAAGAAATTTTTCAATGCTGTATACAGCACTTTTGAAAGATATGTATATACAGAAGTTCCTATAGGAATTACAAATCAAATAGCTAAAGCCAGATTTCTTGAAAAATTGATTAAAATCACAAGAAATAAAAGAAAAATAACCTTCAGTTTCAAGCACAATATTATCAATCTGACAAATATTTTTTATTCTTTAAAAATCAATGCATAATAATCACATCTTGTCTCAAAACTTCAGACAGGAAATGCTGGCCATAATTTGGGTTTCCTGATAATTTTTTTTATCTTGTATTCAATGTTTTTTTTTATTGTTGCATTATGATTTCTTTTTATTATGATTTTTTAAAATTTATTTTTCATAGAAAAAAATTGTAATTCTTTTGCTTATATTGATTCATAATGATTAACTGAAATAGATGACACCATCATTGTTCCTAGACTTATTAAAAACCATTATCCCTATCTTTATTGTTTGAGTTAGTACATAAATACATACATAACTGGGTAAAAGATAAATTAAGAGGCAAAGAAAGAGAAAAGATTTTGATTTAATGCCAAAATGGTCAGATCATTTTTCTTTCAGTCTCCTTATTCATAAATATAAAATTAAAGAAATCCTCTCTCTTTTTATTTATCTTAACATCAATTGAATTATTTCATTTAAGTAAACGAGATCAGCTGGTATAGATTGAACTCACTACTCCAGTACTCCTAATCAGTGGAATCATCTTGTTCCATATAGTTGTTAGCCTTAAAAATAATGGTAAATGAGTGAGTATGCTCAAACACTTGCAGATTTGCTGCTAACAAAAAGCAGATGTTCTGATCATGAGTTTGTTGACTGCAACGGTGACTCTAAATGAGTTTTGCCAATCTGTCCACAGAAGCCTCCATTGCTGCTGGTTCATTTTGGCCAGTCACAATATGTAAAATTATCTCCCTAACTACAAGTAGTACTTTTGCTAAAATTATTTCATGATACACCTGGTAATTCTAATAAACTCCGCCATTATTCACTGAAATATCTTAGGGACCGATTACATTTGAAAGTGCTTTGAATGATTAATTTTGTGACTTGTTTTGTTTGGTTTGGTTTTATGGCATATCAACCATTGTTAGTTATTCAATGACAAATTCTATTTTTATATATATATTAAATATATGATTTGTAAATACATTTTGTAAATACACACAGTTAAATGATTAAACAATTCCATTTCTAACAATTCGGTATTCTACAGCCCCAGCAGAGTGGATTATTTTGACTTGTATCTTGTTTCATTTTTTTCCTACTATAAGGGAGTACCTGTAGAGTAGTGTCTAAAGAGCTGTATGGTAACATTGTGAAAAGTTTAAATTCCAGTTGCACTATTATATTCACTTTTATTAGCTGATTGTAGTTCACTGGAGTTTGAGCGACAGCAAGTCTCCTCAAGCCTCCAGGACTCTTCTCAGTATTCTGAATGGTCTTGATAATACTGTAGTTTGGATGGTCTCTTCTTGTCCTCTGATTTTTAAGTTTTCTAGTTCCTTTACCAAACCTTTGGGGATTGTTCCAAGCACACCTATTACAATTGGTATCACTGTCACCTTCATATTCCATAGATTTTTTTTGTTCTCTGGCAAGGTCAAGGTACTTATCTCACTTTCCATTTTCTTTTCTTTTTTTACTTTGCAGTCTACCAGAACTGCAAAGTTCACTATTCAGCATTTTTTTAACTATCACTAGGTCTGGTTGTCTGGCTGAGATTAGGTGATCTGTTTGTATCTCATAATCCCAGAAAATTTTGTGCATCTCATTCTTTAGGATGGATCCTTGATTGTGCATATACCACTTGTTTTTTATGGTAAAATTTAGTTTTCTTGCACAATTCCCTGTGGATCACCTTCCCCACCCAGTCGTGTCTTGTATGAAACATTATTATTGTAACTCCTTCGAAAGTTTTTCACACCAACATTACAGAATGGTCTTTCACAAGAGTTTGAGTGACAGCAAGTCTCCTCAAGTCTCCAGGACTCTTCTCAGTATTCTGGCCAATCTTAATAATGTTATAGTTTGGATCAACTCGACTTTACTAAGCACATTGGTTACAACTGTTATCACTGTCACTCATGTTCCATAGTCTCTTTAGTTCTCTAGCAAGGTCTTGGTGTCTGATCTCTCTTTTTCAGTTTTATTCAATTTTTAGACATTATCATTATTGTTCCTTCTCCTCCCCCTTGGGCATTCCTATTTTACTATCTTCTTACAATAACCTTTAAAAAAATCTTTATGCCACAATACAATATATATACATATCAATACAATATATATATATATATATATATATATATATATATATATACAGATCAACTTGTCAAGTAATTCATTTGATTGTTCATAAAAAGGCAGTCTTAAATTCTTTTTCTAACCATCTTTTTTCTGAAATCATTCAATTTAATCTAAAATTTTTTTTACTCTATTGGCATTTTCAATCTGATTAGGCAATTGGTTCTCTATTAGCAAAAAAACCCCAATTGGTGAGTAGACTTAGTTTTTCAATTCTGTTTCAGCAGTAAATTTCCAGTTCAAGGTGAAATATTGAAAAAATGTCTCCCATAATTAGAAATTCCATTGATCATTTCAAAAGTTTCAATAAAAGAAAATGTATGAATGAAAAGGCATGAACTCCCTTATCCTTCTAAGTATGGGTTAATAGTACCACTACTGTTCTTTTACAAGGGTGACCTTATCATTAAATAACCACTGAAGGTTGATATGCCATAAATTAGAGAAATCAAACCAAACCTAATATTACTTGCATTAACATTACAATTCACTCTTGTTATTATAACAATGAAGTGCAGTGTATGTATAAGTGTAGTTTTAGGGTGGATAATTTCCCTGTGTGTTGAACCCGGGATTGAACCAGCGACCTTTAGATTTCAGTCTAAAGTGCTTGTTACACCACTTCCCTCTTTGCGTTCCTCCTCCACTTTCCTCCTTCTCTCTCTCTCGCTCTTGCTCTCCTTTTTTCTCTCTCTATCTCTCTCTCTGTGCTTCTTCCTTCGTTTCTCTTCCACCTTCTTTCCTGCTTCTGCTTCTCGCCGAGAAAAAGTCGCCCGAAAAGAAAAACGAGTTGGTTTTTATTTACGTCACCTTACCCATAATCCATTTCGTTAGCCTATAAAAATTCTGGTCGGGGGCCTCCTCTCTTTTTTCCTTTAATGGGCTGAAGGTGGATTATTGAAACAGCGGTAAGTCTTTTTCTTTTCTTTTCTTTGTATCAGATCACTGACCTGCACGCCAGACACAAACGAACCCTCTTTTGTCGAGAGCTGCCGTTAGTCTCACTTTCATGTCCACAATAAGAGACAATAATAAAGGATAAGCTCTTAGTAAGAGGTAAACTCATTTCACCTCTTATCTCAGAGAAAAATGCTTTCCCATTTAAACTGGAAAAGCCTTATTCATATCTCTAACTGACTCAATCAACTTGTCTCTCAATCTGTTGACACCATGTCTGATGCTATTATTTTTTATCAATTAGTATTGTAAATAGCATCTTTTATTTATTTTAAAACATTATCAATCATGACTATTATTAATTATAACTTGCATTATCAAGTTTTGCTGAAAACACCAGATCCTGCTATATTGTTGAAGTTAAGCAATGATGAACCAATTGTATGAGAGATCATGTTCCCCACAAGTCAAGTCCATCCAAACTATAGCATTATTAAGATTGGCCAGAATACTGAGAATTGCCCAGTCAGCTGGCGGGCTGTAGAATACACTGACTGCACCTCTGCAGAGGGGTAACCCCCCCTAGTGAGTATCCTGGATATGACTCTAAACAATCTGATGGTGAGGTTCCAGCAGTGCTGGAGCTTTCGCGAATGCGGAGTACCCCTTCATTGCCATCGCTCCCAGGTCCACTCTGGCCCAGAGTGGTAGCACCTGATAGGGCCCTATCTATGGGTTAAATAGAACTAACGGCATACTTATGCTAAAATGAATTGAGTAAACTGAATAGCTTGAAATAGAAACGTTTTTGACAATTAAACCGTACTTACACTTAAACTGCGTGCCTATGCTTAACTGAATTATTTGAAATAGAACTGCTTTTCGACATTAAAACTGTATTTACACTTAACTGAATTATTACATATAACTGCTTAAATAGTTTGAAATGGAAATGTTTTTGACAATTAAACTGTGTACTTATGCTAAACCGAACTGTTTTCAATAGAACAGATTATTTTCATAAAAATGGATTTGGCATTAAATAACCTACAAAGTTTGATATGCCATAAAACCAAACAAACCAAACCAAACCAAGAATACTGAGAAGAGTTCTGGAGACTTGAGGAGACTTGCTGTCACTCAAACTCTAGTGAAAGACCATTCCCTAATGTTGGTGTGAAAAACTCTTGAAGGAGTTACAATAATAATGTTTCATCTGGTCTTATACAAGATACGACTGGGTGGTTTGGTTTGGTTTGGTTTCTTTGTTTAATGGCATATCAACCTTTGCATGTTATTTAATACCAAAGCCATTCTCCTAGAAGAACAGTAGTGGTACTATTTGACCTATAGCTGGGAGGATAAGGGGGTTCATACCTTTCCCAAGGGTATTTGCCCGAAAGTGAACGCAATAGCGTGACTGGAGTACGAACTCGCGTACTACGATTCCACAGTCCATCACTTTAACCATTACACCACGAGGACACCCCCTTGACTGGGTGGGGAAGGTGATCTAGTACTATAAACAACCTGAGTACCAAACTAAGCAAAACTCAGTAAATAAGAATTTGTTTTGTCTCACATATTATAAAATTATTATATTGCTCTTTTATCTGAATGTTTTTTAATGATGATGACATGAATGAGTTGTGCTTCATCGGAAAAATAAAAGATCTTTTTTTTTTTAATGTTGTATATCCTATTATATCAGACCACTCCCAGCACATGATGTGGAATTGTCTAACCCATCCCTATAAGAAGTTTGGCATAAATACTTAGTATAGTTCCGTGAAAATAACATGTATAAACATACTCATGGTTTGGTTTGATTTTTATGGCATATCAACCGTTGTAGGTTATTTAATGCCAAATCCTCTTTATACATTTATATTAAATGTATATGATTTGATTTGGTTGGGTTTTATGATTTATCTACCATTATAGATTATTTAACTCCAAATATTGTTTATACATATATATTAAATATATAGGATTTGGTTTGGTTGGGTTTTATGGCATATCAACCATTGTAGGTTATCTAATGCCAAATCCTCTTTATACATATATATTAAATATATAGGATTTGGTTTGGTTGGGTTTTATGGCATATCAACCATTGTAGGTTTTTTAATGCCAAATCCTCTTGATACATATATATTAAGTATATAGGATTTGGTTTGGTTGGGTTTTATGGCATATCAACCATTGTAGGTCATCTAATGTAAAATCCTCTTTATACATATTATATATGATTTGTAAACGCATAGTTTGGAGATAACATTTTTAACTGAGTTAGAACTAATTTGTTTGCACACAAGTATTACAATTGTTTGCACACAGTTAAATGGTCCCAAATATTCTAACATGAATAGTTCTATCTAATATTAATCATTTGTTTACACACACTTAAATGGTTGCAAATATTGCTATCTAACATAAATAGTTTTATTTGCACACAGTTAAATGGTTTCAAGCATTGCTATGTAACTCTAACAATTCAGTTTAGGCACACAGTTAAAGAGCTTCAAGTATTCTTAATCAACAGTAATAACTATATTTAATATTACTCATTTGTCAGCTCACGGTTAAGTCGTTCCAGATATTGCTATGTCTCACTAACAATTTGATTAAAGATCAGTCATTTGTTTCTACACAGTTAATGGTCAAAAGGTTCTATATCTAAGTATTCAATTTAGCATAAGTAATTTGTTTGCACATAGTTTAAATGTCAAACAGTTTAATTTAACCCTATCAAGTGCTACAATTCCAGGCTAGAGTAGACCTGGGAGCCATGGCAATGAAGGGGTACTCCACATTCTCCAGAGCTCCTGTATTAGATTCATATCCAGAACAGTTGTTGGGCCTTTTCCCTCTGCAGAGATGCAGATGGTGTATTCTTCAGCTGCAGCCAACTGGGTTGGGATGGTTTAATGGTTATTGTCATTGAAAATGAACTTGATGATCAGAGTTCAATTTCTGGATGAGGCTGTTTGCATTTGATATAGCACTAATACCCTTAGGAAAGGTAAGCATCCAACTGTTCTCCATCCAGTTATGGGTAAATAGTAGGGCTCTTTAACCTTGGTATGGCCACCAGTTTAGGAGAAGGAAAACTCTGAATTCACACCAGTTAAACTTCACTTAAAAATCAACTTTGTGTAACATCCCAGTTATTGCAGAGGGGTTGGGTAAATACATAGATTACAATTACATTTTATGTATACTATGATACAGTCATGTCAATAGCCAAGCTGCCACAAAATAAGAATGTTGAAAACACTAAATATATCTTTTTATTTTTCTGGCTAACTTTCCCTGGCCCAAACTTTATGACAGAAATAACCAAGTTGAGAATACTTATTTAAAAAATTTTATTGTATAATGCTTAGTCTCGGAACATCTGACAAAACATTTGACACTTTTATTATCACTATATTTGTTGCAACTGTTAATCCTGATTAACTCAACTCTTTAAAATAAAACAAACAAAAAAAGAAGAAATTAGACATATATTCGGACGTACTTTTCTTTAAAATTGAAAAAGAAGAGGGTAAAATGTATGAATCAACTTGAAATTTTAATAAAGCAAAAAAAGTTTTTTAAATTAAAAAAAAAAAAGATTTAAAACAGACAATCTTCTAATGATTTGTACAGCACTTTTCAAAGAAGTGAAAAATATGTATTTGAACAAATTCACTGAGACCAGAACAAAATAAATAAAATAGCTAAAAGCAGATTTCTTGAAAAATTGATTAAAATCACAGGAGAAAAAAATAAAAAAAACAAGAAAAAAAAAACAAAACAAACAACAAAAAAAAAAAAAAAAAAAAAAGAAGAATTATAATCCCAAGCTACAAGTGCAATATTATTGATCTGATGATTAATATTTTATGTCTCACTTTCATTTTTTTTTTATTTTAATTTTTTTTGTTAAAATGTCTTTACTTGGAATATGTGCTTTTGAAATTTTCAAGTTAAAGAATATTGAATATTTTTGTCCATTTTTTTTTTTATTTTATCTCTCTCTAAAACAGGTGCAATAAAATATAATGCTATATTTCCACAGAAAAGTGTGGCATCCCATTTGCTGGGACATTGAGTGCATTGGGATTTTGAATTTACAAATCCACATGAGATTTTTCTAAATCCTGACATGCACTCCTTAGAGCAGCCACATTTATATTCCAAAGTGAATAATGCTTCTTAATCCTTTTGTAGCTGAACTACCTTAGCTTTAAAAACTAAGCTATTATTTAAGAATAAAAACAAATTACTATTAAAGGAACCATTTAGTTTGATAAAAAAATTCACTTATTTTATAATTATCTGGCATGTTACTTAAATATATTGACGGAAGGAAATATTTTTCTATTTGAAATTTCAGAAAATATATTAAAGTCTTAAAAGTTAACAGCTGAAAAATAATGAAAAGAACAAAAAAAAAAGTGGTCAAAAAATTTATAGACTATTGAAAACACTTAAACGAAGAATTTTAGAGGATAAAGAAAAAACTAAGGAGTTTAATGAGTGTTTTTCTTTTGATTTTTTCGATTGACAACATTGACAGATGATAAATGAATCAGTGTCGACTGTGTTTAGGTTTACCAGTCAGAATTCAAGTTCAACTGAGCAATTTTGGATTATTAAAAATGTTTTTTATTAAGTACGTTATGAAAACAGATCACAAGATCAAATCCTATGACAAAGTTTAGAACAATGTGAAAGAAAGATTTAACAACTTATTACAGGTATTTTGAAATCAAGTTCACATATTTTTAAGTGGCACAAGGTATTTTTGGATGGCTAAAAGACTGGAAGATGAACCTGATTCTTGTCAACCTGAGACAGGTTCACATGCCACTAAAATCAATCAATCAATCACACATAAACATAAAAAATTATCAGTGTCAAGAGCAAAGATGAGACATGGGTGTTGTCTCTTATGGTTAAATTTGTTTTGTATAAGACCGGGAAGTTGAGGCACACAGTGAGAATCAGACTCACTAATAATGTCTGGATCAGTGGTGATGATGATAGGGTAGGTGTTGACTATAGCATTTTGCAAGCCTCATCAATGCCATTGTACAGATGAATATTGACCTGAGATCTTGGGATATTATGGAGTTTGGCAAATTGTTAGAGTCAGCACTTGGCTGTGAAACTAGCTGAATTAGATCTAAACTGAAGTCCAAAAGGAGGAGAATATTTTTGCTGCACATTGGGACATTCTATTGTGCATATGTGGGCCAGCCCATTCCCTAGGATGCAATTGGCTGGAGGTATTTGAGAGGATATGTTTGTGTATAAATATCAGCTTCAGTTTCATAGTAGTGCAAGGTTTGTATTAACCTCTGGCCCACTGGGCCAAGTCACATTTCAGCTGACTGTGTTTCCTGATAAATGGATCAAACTGAGTGTGTCTTAAGTTTTGTGGCAGTCGGTTGAGGCTGCCTGACGAGGGCCCCAGGTAAGCCCAATATTCATGTCTCCTGGCTGAGACTGGCACCCTTTGAGCCTCAGAGCGCCATCCTCTGAGACTCTAACCCTCTCCAGAGGGCCTTGGTTTATTGCGTGGCACCTGAAGCAGTCCTTTTTTAGAGGAATACTGACGGGGCTCAAGGCATTTTTGGAACCACCGGGCATGTATGGGCTACTGTCCTGCTCATGGTTCCTACACTAAAAAAAGACCTTGAGCCAAACTTTGGTTTATGTGGGGCACTGGACAAATATCAGAGTCTGTATTGAGTTACAGCCTGTTTTATTTTTGTCTGCCAACTGGACACTAGTTGGGACCCATCGGCCAGTATGTGTTATTGTGAATCAACAAAGATCAGATGATGAGAATGAGTGATTGCTAGAAAAGAATATGTGGTCATCAGAAATAGAATTTGTAACCTAAATTCACATCCTGATTGAGTATGATTGTATTTCACTGAGCTCTTTAGGCAACCAGTCTGGGAGAAAGAAAACTAAATTCAAATCAGCTTTACTCCACTTATAAATTAACATTGTGTCACATCCTGCCTGTAGAAGAGTGGTTAGGTAAATATATACTTCCTAGATAATTGCTTCATGTGCAAGTTTTTGATCCAAAAATAATATTTCAGAGGAACCACAGACCTCTCTTCTGATCTAAATTAGTATGACTGTTACTTGTGCCTCAAAATCAAAACTCAGCTCTGTGGTCACATTTTGGGAACTATTCAGAATAGGCAACAGGTCATAAAAACCAATGAAGGCATGTCAACTGAAAATTCTCAACACTGTTTCCCGGAGTGGGAACAATATCTTCATTCAAGTGTGGCCTTGAATAAGATAAAATTAATGTGTTATTGATAATACATTTTTGCACAGCAATTCACATTCAAATAACCAGTCTCTTTACTTTCCATCAGTAAAAAGAATCAACTTTTTAAAGACACATTGGGAATGTGTTTTTGACCAAAAACAAAACAGAACATTCTTATACTAATAAAATCCTAATAGTCTCATGATATAATTTCTTGTCTTTGATTGCCATTTAAGAACTGTTGAGGACATACAACACTGTTTCAAGAGTGGAGAGAATAATGTCTTTACTGGAGTGTGGTTTTCCAAGTTAACTATATTGAATTAGATAAAGTTCTTCTGTAATTTAGATTTGAAAAAAATAGTTTTATACAGTCTCAGTAGTTTATAGACCAACCAAAATGTGCTTCAAAGATGAACAGAATAGCTTTATATATACAAAAATATTTTTAAGGGTACAAAATTGGATCATAGCAATAAACAGACCCAAAGTTTTATTCATGAGAATAAAAGCATAAAAAGCCAAAAAAGAAAAAAAATTACAAGCTTGGTAGATCAAGGATAATATCATATAAAACTTAACATCATTTTGATATAGTCTCTACAACAAAAAGTTTTTTCTCCACCCTAAATATTTCCTAAAGGTTTTTTTTGTTTTATACAATATTTTGCTCAATTTAGGACTGTTGAGCAAGGATCAAAACTGGTTAGCTAGCTTGTTTTCTTTTTGATTTTTATGCTTTTATTCTCATGATGAATAAAACTTTGGGTTTATTTATTGATATGTGTGTGTGTGTGTGTGTGTGTTTGTGTGAAAAACTTTGAATAGCATAGATACAGAGTCAGAGTCACTTGGAGACTGCCATTTTCTCCCCTATGCAATTATCTGACCAGTTGACTTTGTGTCTATGCTCTTTAAACTTAGATTTACATATGCTGCTCTATCACCAACATTGAGTACTCTTTCTTGATGAATATAGCAAAACATAACCACATAATATTTTTCAGTTAGAACATGTGTTGCTTCACAAAGGAACTATTGCGAGAGAGATAAATTTTTTTTGTTATGAAGTCGATAATAAAAAAGTTTTACATTGTCTCGGTAGACAATAGACCAACTGAAAAATGTAGTTATTTACTCGGTTTAAATGAGATGTAGCAGAAGGTTAATAGCATGGGGTGCTCAGTAAGAATCAAATTCAATACTAATGGTCTGCTAGTTTAATTTTCTGTTAACTTTGTCCTTGATTTCAGACTTAATGGATGTGTTCCAAGCAGTAGCCTTATCACCCCTCTTGCTTAGATAGATTTAACCATTAAGTATTATTTAAGCTTGCAGAAATTTCTCTAGGACCCTTTTTACATTTGATCGCAAGGAAGACATCTTCAACTTTTCATCCAGACCTTTATGCTTAACATCACTAACCATTATACCATGTGAGGTGCCCAACCAACTAAAATATATCAACCTAAAGGTATTCTAAACAACAAAGATGAATAGAATATATATATATATATATATATATATGGAGTGAAGAATTAAAAGGTTATGTATGACAGAGAAATAAAAAGATAATCTGAAATCCTCAAGAAAAAAGTTCGAAATGACTTGTAAAGATCACAGAAAATACATCGAATATAATAAAAATACTTTATCTCCTAACTTGAAAAGATCACTGAAAATACAGCCATATTTTTCTGATATTTTTGACATTGTTATAATGATGATGGATCAAAAGATTCAGCAGTTCAAACAGGGTAATTGGAAAAAGAATAAAAGAAAAAAAAAAGAAAATATTTAAAAAAAAATAAAACAAAGCAAAAAAAAAAAGGAAAAATCTTAGTGTGTCCATACTTTGAAAGTCACTTGAGATTTGCTTTCTATAAAATTTTGCCAACTTCATATACAATACCTGTCAAAGTAAATGGATTGTATTTGAAAAGGAAGTGGAAAAAACAAATAAATTGACAGTTGGATTTTGACAAGTTAGGTGGAATTTTCTAGCGAATAGAAAAATACGGAGAATTTTTTTTTAATAAAAAGGTTTTAAAAAAAAAATTAAATAAGGAAAACAGAAAAGAAAGACAAAATAACTTCAGAAATAAAACCTTAATTTGATTAGTGCATATGTTTTGTAATTTCGTCATGTAAAAAAAAAACAACCTCCAAATGGATCAGTTTGCTGGTTTATTGCTCAAACCAAAAGACGTAAAGCAATGTGAGATAGTTTTTCAATCATTTTACAAAATAAACTCAAATATAAACAAAATAAATTCATACAGATAGATTTGTATATATCAATATATGACTTTATATATATATATATGTCATTGCATACATTTGTAGGCATATATATGTATCTTTACATACAATCGTAGAAATATATTTATTCAAAATCTTTTCATTAAAAATAAAGGGTGTTTCTGTCAGTTCAGCTTTATTCTATATTATATGCATATATATATGATATACATTGCTGCATTCATAAAGAGTCCCCAGTATGATATATATATATATATATATATATACACATTTGTACACATCATAAAATCCAGCAGAATTTTTCAATCCCGCTGTATATTATTTGTGTTTTATATGCAAAAAAGACAAATACTGTAATTCCAAATAACAGTTGGACCCTGTTAAGGGAAGCTAATACTTTTGGATTTTATTAGAAATTAAAAACCAAAGTTAGAGTAAGGTAAGAATAATTTGGAAATTTCATGTTAAATGACGAAATATTTACAGAAAAAGAGAGAAAAAGAAAATGGAATAACTGAATGATCCAAGTGCTAGAAAACAAAGTTTGCATAAAAATAGAATGCCTATAAGGATGCAAAGAACCATAGATAAGGACTCTGATGAAAACATGTATATATCTGTATAAAAGAAGAAAGTTTTAGGACCCTAGGTGACATTTAGAATGGACGGATTGTGTTAAAGAAATGAAAGCTTACTACAAAAATACAAGGCAAATCCACTCCATCTTTTGCAGAGGTCAACTGACAGTCAGATATTTATATATTGACTTTTACTATATGGTCATTTTAAAACGCATGAACGATTTTATATTTTTGTAAAATCACTGCTGAATATTATCTGTGCTTTCAATGCAAAAAGACAAATACTGTAATTCTAAGTAATTGTTGAACCTTGTCAAGAGAAGCTAATACTTTTGGACTTTATCAAAAACTGAAAACCCAAGTTAGCATAAAATAAAATGCCTATAAGGATGCAAAGAACCATGAATAAGGACTCTGATGAAATTAAAAAACAAAAACAAAGTAATAGTGAACTTTTACTAAGTTAAAACTTAATACAGGCAGGAGAGAGAAAGAATTTTTTCTTTTTTTTTTCCCTAGAAAGCCATTAAAACAAAGAAACCCAAACCAAACCAAAAGAAAAAAGACCAAGCAGGAATATTTCAACAGCAATGTAGAAAAATTGAAGTAATGAGGCAGCGATAGCAATAATAATGACAAATAAACAAAAGTAAATATAAATGAAACCATTAGAAAGAAGCCAAAATAAGCAATAAATAAGAAATACTCTGATACACAAAATCATTATGACTGCAAATAAAGTATAGTATCTGTTCACCATCAGCCATATACACATCTTAAAGCTAGATTCGACAAAGAAAAGCGAGTCAAGCCTGCCTTTGAGGATTTCATACTGCAGCGAACAGAAAGATCAGAATGTAATGAATCAACCCATTAGAAACGAGAAATTTGAAAAAATAGATTATTTCACAGGGTAAGCAGTATGGTGGATGTAAAGGCGAGTGGACAAACCCTACGATGGTTCAACGTCATGCCTAACCAAGTCCTGGGTGTACAAATCCCACGGATCAATGAGTAGGATCAAATAGTTCTATTGGGGAACTATTGCTCCTCATCTATAAGGGTAGCTTCTATAGATGAGAATAAAAACACAGCCATCAAAAGATTACCATGACTCACACTCAAACCACTTGTCCAAAGTGCATCACACTTCATGCAGGTAAAAAACACAATAGACAGATGGACAAAGGTATGCATCCTTCCCTTCCCTAAGAAGGTTGAACTCAGAATAGTAAGAACTACCGAGGTATAACCCTTACATCCATAGTGGCCAAGATCTACATTGCCCTACTCGGTAACCGCATAGAACCGAAATTGAGAAGATACTTTGGAAGAACCAAAATTGCTTTCGGAGAAATCGATCCATGATATCACAAATCTTGACTATCCATTGAATTCTAGAAGGTGTGCAAGCAACAAAGCAAGAGGCTACAATATTATTTGTCAATTTCTCCAAGGCCTTTGACTCTATACACAGAGGGAAGATGGAGCAAATACTACTTGCCTACGGTGTGCCCAAAGAAACTGTTCGCAGCCAAAATGATACTATATAAAAATATGAAAGTAAAAGACCACTCCTTGGACAGAGACACAGACTACTTTGACATTGTAGCAAGTGTGCAGTTAGGGGGCACATAAGCCCCATACCTGTTTATCATCTGCCTTAACTATGTGCTTAGAATGTCTGTCAATAAAATTAAGGATAACAGTTTCAAGCTGGCAAAGGAAAGAAGCAGAAGATACTCTGCTCAAACAATCACGGATGCAGACTACGCCGATGACATAGCATTTCTGGCAAATATACCTGCCCAAGCCGAAACCCTGCTACATAGTCTGGAATGAGCAGCTGCTCGCATAAGCCTTCATATCAATGCAGACAAGACGGAATACATGTGCTTTAATCAAAGAGGCGACATCTCCACATTAAATGGTAGTTCTCTGAAACTGGACAAGTTCACCTACCTAGGAAGCAGTTTCTCATCAACCGAGACAGATATCAACACATGACTAGCAAAGGCATGGACAGCTATCGATAGGTTATCAGACATATGGAAGTCAGATCTGATTGATAAAATAAAATGCAGTTTTTTCCAAGCGGCGTTTGTGTCAATACTGCTATATGAATGCACTACATGGAAGCTAATTAAACGTATGCAGAAAAAGCTTGACAGCAATTACACAAGAATGCTGCAAGCAATAGTGAACAAGTCCTGGAGGCAGCACCCTACAAAACAGCAGCTGTACGGCCACCAACCATCCATCACGAAAACTATCCAAGCTCGATGAACCAGACATGCGGGACACTGTTGGAGAGGTAAGGACAAACTTGTAAGTGATATACTCCTGTGGACACCTTCACATGGATGAGCAAAGGCAGGATGACTAACAAGAACCTATATATAACAGCTCTGTGCTGATACAGGATATACCCTTGAAGACGTACCAGGAGTGATGGACAATAGAGATTGGTGGTGAGAGAGGATCAGGGAGATCCTCCGACATGATGATGATGATGATAATGACACACACATACACACACCAACCCTTATTTGTAAACTTACATATATATGTGTGTATATACATACACTCACACTCATAAACTTATATATATATATATATATATATATACACACACACATATTTAGAGATTTTTTCTTGTATATTTAAAAAGCAGACAAAACTAACATATTTGTCATTCTTAACAAATCTGACAATAATTCAAAATTACTAAATATATTAGAAGACAAAATTACTAAATATTCTAGAAAACCACAAAACCCCAAATAATTAGTTGCCATCTAAAATCAACAAACTTATTACAGACAACATTGAATGACAAGATAGCCTCAAATTTTTTTAAATCGCAAAAGACTATAAACCCAAATACATCTACAGAACTGTCAAAATCCATAAACAGTACTATCTTCTTTGATCCATCATCTCTCAAGTCACCATTCCCACAAATGAGTCAACTAAACACATTAACAAACTTATAACATTTAGCATACAAATCCAGCTATAAACTTATTTAAAAAAAAAAAAAAAAAATATATATATATATATATGAGATATATATAGATATATAAATAAACAAATCTCATTAGAGGTGATGTAGTATTTCTGTTGTTTTAGCTTTTTTCTGCCTTTCTTATTATTTGTGATTGACAGTTCTAATTGTCAGATCTCTGTTGAAAAGAAAGTGTCCAAAGTTCATTAATCAAAAGAACAAGAACCCAGTCAGCTGGGGCTGTAGAATACACTGACATCATCTCTATAGATGGGTAAGACCTCCTTTTTGCAAAAAAAAGCAAAACAAAACAAAACAAAGCAAAAACAAAAACTAGTGTCATAGATATGACACTGAACTATCTTTTGGTGAGGCTTCAGTCCTGGAACTTTGGGGGATTGTGAAGTACCCCATCACTACCATCACTGTCAAGTTCACATTGACCTGAAGTGTCAGGGTCATATCTATGGTTCAAAGAGAACTATTTTACCATTTAACTATGTGCAAATAAATTTAAATTTAACTGTTAATGCTATGGAGGAATACTTGACTACATTTAACTGTGTGCAAATAAAACTATTAGTGTTAGAGAGCAATACTTAAAACCATTTAACTGTGTGCAAAGAAATAAGCTCTAGCTTGTTTAAAATGTTACTTATAAACTATTTGTACTCAAATTATATATATATATACAAACAGTATTTGGCTTTGAATAAGCTACAAGGGTTGATATGCCATAAAATGCAACCAACCAAAGAAATCAGCACAGTTAATATTTGTAAGAAAAATTTATCATCATCAGGATGAAAATTTAGGCAGAATAACGTTTAACTTTAACTTATCATTTTTATTTTTTTTAGAAGTTAGAAAAAACTGAACCAACAAAAACCCTTGTTGTTAATGAGACCTGTTTGACTGAGAATCTGTATTCAATACAGCTCGATAAGTTTAGTTAGTTTTTATGACATCTCAACTATTGTAGGTTATCTAATAACAAATCTTATAGATATAGATATATATATATATACACACACTCAGGGTTGGTTGGTTTTTATCAACCTTGTTAGGTTATCTAATAACAAATCCTTTATATATATGTAATCAAATATATATGATTTGTAAATACATTTTGTTGATAACATGTTTAAATGAGCATGAGCTCATTTTTTCGCACACTTAAATCATCATCATCATCATCATCATATTGTGCCGCGAGCACGGATATCCCTGACCCTCTCTCGCCACTTCGCCCTATTGTTCATTGCCTTTGGCAGGTCTTCAGGGCTACATCCTGTATCCTCACATAGCTGCTGTATGTATGTTCGAGCTGGTCGCCCTGCTTTTGCTTGGCCATATGTGGGGGTCCATAGGAGTACATCACTTCTGAGCTCGTCCCTGCTTCTCCAGCAGTGTCCTGCATGTCTGGTTCATCTAACTTGGATAGTTTTCATTATGGGAGGCAGGTGGCCATATAGTTCGTGCCATGTGGGGTGTTGCTGCCAGGACTTGTTCAATATTGCTCGCAGCATTCTTGTGTAATTGCTGTCTAGCTTCTTCTCCAGCCATCTAGTTAGCGTCCAAGTAGTGCATCCATACAGCAGCATCAATACGACCGCTGCACACTTAAATAGTTTTAAGTAAGTATTGCCATTTAACACTAATCCTTTTATTCAACACTATTCATTCATTTGTACACAGTTAAATGGTTCCAAGTATTGCTATGTATAACTAAGAATTCAATTAAATATCAGTCATTTGTTTACACACTGTTAAATGATCAGAGTTCTCTTTCTTTCAATTCATTTGTTTGCACACAGTTAAAATGTCAAGCAGTTCTATTCAATTCATAGATAGGAGCCTATCAAGTGTTATCACTCTTGGTTAGAGCAATAGCAATGAAGGAGTACTTCCCATTTCTCGAAGCTCAATCATTACCGGACCCTCACTACCATATCATTTGGCATCAATATTGATGTTTTTGTTGATCAATAATGTTTTCAGACAGTCTTTGAAATACTATTTTTTACTTAGGATCAAATCTTTTAACAGGAACTAGTTCATTGTACCAGTCTTGGATGACCTAGTGGCAATCATGTGGATAAGACAATCAAACGACACAAGGCGTTATTTGTCTCTGCCTCCCACCAGACAGGACTTGACAGAAGGTGAATGACCAGAAGGTTAATTAAAATGGGCATTAGGGGAGGGGAAGGCTTGAGCCCTGCTTGACTATGCTGGTCATTGGCCTACTTAATGTGAATTGGGCCTGATGAGCCTAGCTAGATGTGGACCCAAATCTACTACTTAAGGCAATTCTTGAAAATCATGGAACTCAGTTCTATCATGCTTAATCTTCTTACAGACATCAAGACCACATACATAATTTCTCTTAATAACTCTGAAACTATAAATGTCAACAATAAATGGTCAATTTTTCAAATGTGAAGAAACACAGAGGATAGATTTTCACTTTTGTGTCAAGTTTTACTCTACACTGACTACAAATCTGTCTGTCTAACTTCCAAAACATTTAAAAAATCCTATATAAAAAAGTGTTTTCAAGAGAGGGAGAGGAACTCGAATTTAGATAAACCAGACCATTTACATGACACTAGATTTTCACCATACGCATAAACCTCTGGTTCAACATAAGGTTTCTTTTGGAGCAGATCCATATATCTAGACAGTTTTTTAAGATTCATACTAATTTCTAATTGTTACCATTCATCAAAAAATTGGTCCATTATGCATCACACACACACACACATATATGTATATATATATATATATATAGATAGATATAATCTAGTTTGCTATATTTTTAAATATAGTTAATCATCATCTTGTTTGATGATTGTATAGGCAAGAAATCATCAATCAAGATTATTTGCTATATATATATATATATATATCAATAATAATAATAAATGCAATTTGTTGTCCAGGATTGATTTCGAAGTTTTTTGTAAAAAGTGCTCAATGCCATTATGAGCAGAGGAAATTTAAAGTGTAAAAATTTCAGAAATCTCCATAATTTTATATACAGCCCATGACTTTAATTTTTACATTTGGTGGGTCCTCATGATCTTCTAACAGATTATAGCACCTTAGGTTTGTGTTATAAGTTTTCTGTCCAACTTCTGAGTTGGTATATTTTAGGAAGAGAAGGTAAGAAACATGGATAAGAGGTGAATGTCATTGCTCTCCTCCTCACACCAATCCTCATTCTCCTTCTATTTCAATGCTATTCACTATCATATTTGCTGTGGTTTATGCAAACTTTATTAGCATATGGGTATTTTAGAATGCATAGGCTTTATGTAACAATTTTTAACTCCTTATAAGAAGGCATATCACATTTGAGGTTTGGTAACTTTCCTGTATCATCTTTAATCTACTCTACATGGCTCAACAGCATAGTCTGTTTTGGAAGCTGATTTTATGATTCTGAAACCTTTTGTTCCATTCCAATTCTGAGTGATAATAATTGTTGTTATACTGATTCCTAATCTTCATTCCAGAAAGACTCTCACAATGTAAATCATTTCAAAATCAGAAAATAAAGTAATACCCACATGACATATTGAATTATAAGGTGGATAATTTTATAACTAAGCATAGCTGCGGCACAAAGCTAGAAGTATAGGCTACTCAATGAGAATCAAATTCATGAGTAATGGTTTGTTAGCCTATTTTGATAACCACTACCCCATGGAGCTCTGTTAGCCTAGCTTGATAGCCATTACCCCATGGAGCTCTACTAGCCTAGCTTGATAACCATTACCCCATGGAGTTCTACTAGCCTAGCTTGATAACCATTACCTCATGGAGCTCTGCTAGCCTTGCTTGATAACCATTACCCCATGGAGGATGTAGTTTATTATTGCTAAATAGATTGTTCGAGTTATCAATAGCTTAAATCTCGGACTGAGATAGAAACTAAATTAATTCAAGAAAATCACCAATATGACATCACACAAGGTCTTTTTGCTTATCAACCTAAGGTACCTAGTGTGAGAGAGAATGCAATCCATATTAAGTGGCATAGAGCAAATAAGAGTAGATGGAAAGCTTTTATTGAGGGATTTTCTTTCAACCATTAAAAGAGCTTATAGGGACTTGTAATGAAAAAACTGCATTTCTTTTCTGAAGATTCTGGTGCAGTATGCTTCATACCTTTTGATATACAAAAAGGAAGAATTTGCTCACAGAACAATGAATAGGTTTGGTTTGGTTTCTTTGATTAATGGCATATAAACCTTCATTTGTTATTTAATGCTAAAACCATTCTTGTAGAAGAACAGTAGTTTACTATTTCACCCATTGCTAGAGGGATAAGGAGTTCATGCCTTTCCAAAAATTAACAGTCCAAAAGGGAATGTACATATTTACAAACTCCTCTGCACAAGCAGAATGCAACATAAGGTAAGTTTTTTAAGCAGAGTTGAACAGGTTTGAATTCAGAGTTTTTCTTCTAGACTAGTTGCTATACTATTTTGCCCAACTATTTACCCTTAGCTGGAGGGAGAATAGTTGGATTTATTCCTTTTCCAAGAGTACTAACACTATGTGCAATGTTAACTGATTCATTCAGGATTTGATCACATGTCATCATGTCCATTTCTTACGACCATTTCTATTGCACCACATGTACCCCGAAAGTGAATATAATAATGCATCTGGAGTTTGAACTAACTTTCAACTATTTTGCAGTCCAGCACATTAGCCACTGCGCCACAGGAACTCAGCAACAACCAATAGAAAATAAACAAAAACAAAACCTTAAAATAAACTTTAAAGAAGTATTTGACAACAAAAAAGTAGTTATTGGAAAACTAAAAGAAAATAAGGAAAAACCCATTATTTCTTGGGCAGAGACCGTACGAAAATGAGTGGGAAAAAGAAAAAAAGAAAAGCTGATGAATGTTTATAAAGATTTATACAAGTTCTTAAAGAAAATATTCCACAGGGAAAAGAGTGAAGTCTTTCATATACAGAAAGAAAATTTGTGAAGAAAACCTTTATAAAACATTAACTGACATAGCCTCTAGGCTATTTCAGGGGGTTCAATAGAATACATCCACTGAGACTTCAACCATGGAGCTATTTGAAGTGGAAGGTTTTTTTTCCTGGAAATTAAGAGTAAAAAGAGCATTTAGTAACAACAGACACTAAATTTATATGACTCTTCTAGAAGGTTCTGCAAAAAGAACAAATAAAGAAATTTTATCACTGAGCATTGGGGGTCTAGCAGATGGGATTCACCTGGAGAAAAACATGAAAGCCTTAGACAAATATTGATTATTTTCATAGCCCAATATATGCATTTTCAAATGTTTCAGAAAAAAATGACATCATTTCAAAATCTAATAACTTGACCTTTTCTTGTTCAAATGAAACAACTCATAATTTACTTTCTGTTTTTACTTTTCAGTTAGAGAAATGCAACTCACTGGAACAAAAGAAGTTTTTAACATAAAACATAGAATTTTATTGGCTGAGTGGGTAGAGTGTTTGCAAATGGTACGGGAGACCTGGGTTCACTCCCAGGTCGTGTCATACCAAAGACTTTAAAAATAGTACTTGATACCTCCTTGCTTAACACTCAGCAATATAAGGTATGTATCAAGGGTAAAGTGGAGCAATCCAGGGAAAGGAGTAGCATCCTTCCGTACACCTTGGTGTAGTAGCTATTGAAAAGGGAGCCTTCTGGTTACCCTTGACTATGGTCGCCAACTTTAGTTTACGTATGCTGTTAATATTTGAGATCATTTGAATGAGAATTCGTTATTCGATAATAAAATGGTATCAATTTTTCTGGCACCCTGTACATTTCAAGTAATATTTAATTTTTTGAAACACCCTGTAGAGGGCTTTAATATTGAATATAAAAATTGTTAGATGTTTCTGCTCACACTTATGTATTTTGTATATGTGCTGAAAAAAGAAATATTACAAAATCCAGAAGCCCCACCACTACAAAAAACAATATTTATATTCCAACAAAGCCTTCATCAGATCGATGACTCGAGAATCAGGCATGGTTTCAGGAGTACAGTATCATTTCCACTAACTTAGAGTGCCCACCTCCCAATATCTTACAATACCAGACTCTTTCTATTGTGGGAATGCCACATAAAAATACAGCCATGTTATGTAATACACTTTATTGTATTCACAACTTTTGCAGACAATGCACTTGAGACTAGTGAAGCAGCATAAATTTAATAATGTAAGATTCGAATTATCTGATGAGATAATGTCAGAATACAGAACTTCAATATGAGTGTGAATGTGACTATGAAGTTTGACTGGCAACTTGTGACAATGTTCTACATAGTTCTAGTAGAAACAACAATTTTTTTAAACTTCCAAGGTGTACTGACAAACAAAGGAATCCCATCTGCTGCGGTAAAATCCTGAGACAGGTCTCTTTTGAACAATTCACAATCTCATCTGATATTTATATCACACACTGACGTACACACACATGTATGAGTACGTGTATATATTTATATATAAAATAATAGAAGAAACACAAATAAGAAAAGTTTTTACATGAAAAGTAAAGAAAAGGAGGTATAAAACCTAATAAATATTATAATTATGAACACTTAAAGTGTGTTACTTAAAGTTTGATGGTGTACGTTCTTGTCCTAAATTATATATACATATTTTTTTTCATGTTAGTGTAATGTGTACTAATTTCTTATCATGTGATTATATTTCATGTTACATATATGTGTGTATGAAAATATATTTATCGTCATCATGTTGCACTGCAAGCATGGATTTCTCCTCTCTCTTGCCATTCATTGTCCATCGCTTCTGGCTGGTCTTCAAGACTACATCTTGTGTCTATACAGAGCTGTTGTAGATAAGTTCTAGTTGGTCAGCCAACACTTGTATGTCAATGTGAAAGGGTCCATTGGAGAACGTCACTTATGAGTTCATCCTTACTTCTCCAGCATATCTTGTTTGCCTTATTTGGATGGTTTTAGAGATGGGAAGTAGGTGGATGTACAGTTGGTGTGTTGTGGTATGTTGGTTCCAGGATTTGTTCAATATGGCTTGGAGCATTCTTGGGCAGTTCCTGTCTAGCTTTTTCTCTCTATGCTTAGTTAGCGTCAATGTGGTGCATCCATATAGCAGAACTGACACAACTGCTAACTGAAAGAAATTGCTTTTAAGTTTTTCAGACAGGTCTGACTTCCATATCATTGATAACCAATCGATAGAAGTCCATGCCTTCACAAGCTGTATATTGACATCAAAGATTATCATGACTCTCACCCAAAACAATATATATATATATATATATATATATCTCCACTTCAAGAAAACATCTTTGTTATAACCTTTACTAGCCTTTTATCTTAAATTTTCATCTGATGATTGTGCACAACAAATGGAGCTTCAAGAAATGGACTTCTCATGTCTAAAACTATTCTATCTATCTATCAATCAATCTATCTACTTGCATATACGTGTGTGTATGTGTATGGTTCCTCAGCCTCAATGATTCATAGTCATGTAATCCTGATATGTGAATTCTACACATTTAAACCTGTACCAACAAGCTGTGCATTCAATTACATTGTCAACTGCATGTAACAAATGCTCTCATTCAAAATATTCATTGATTCTATCAAACAACTCAAAATTTATGCCATGGTAGCACCCATATCATTGAAAAAGACCAACAAAAATCAGAAATAGATGTACTCAGACCGTAACACCAGACAACTATTAAATAACCATAATTCTTATTTGCAACATCTCACTCATGAACAAGAAAAGGCTAATAAAAAAATTCTTGTCTGTCATTTTTAATAAAATATGCCTACAAGAAAATCTGCTACCTAAATACACACACTATATATATCTATATATATTCATACATATATACAGATGTAAATAAACACACACACACACACATACACACACACATATATATATATATATATATATATATATATATATATATATATATATATATATTCATTCTCTGTTGTATACATAAATCTGAAAATGTGTGGGTTTGATTCAGAATAAGATATTTATTTGTTTCTTCCTATTTTGAAGATTTTCTGAATATCAATAGGCTATTAGATGTCTGCAAAATCCAGAATTCTTCTTATCTCTTGGATAGCAGATGGTACCTATGAAATACAAAAGAAATTTTCAATGCTGCTATTTTTACATAAAGAAAAATGAAGAAAGAAAAGGGATTGAGTTTAAAAAAAGAAAAAAATCATGATAAGGCAATCATGTCAGCAGCTATAAAGAAATGATGAGGAAAAATTTAGAAGAAAAAGACTGATATATTTTTCATTATTCAATATCTTTTTAAATAAGGTAAAAGTATCTCAACGGTTATTTTCAAAAGTAATATAATTTGATACATTTGCATTGAGAGATATTGGTAGTTCTTCTTTACATGAAGTAGTAGTGAAATAAGTTTCTAGAATTGGTTTTGGTGGACAGTTTTCTAAGTGCATGGAAAAATATTCTGGCAGGTCAGTATTGGGTTTCTTTGTAATATAATAGGTTTTAGTTTGATGTAATTATCTATTTTTTTTGTTATGTTTTCCATAATTTTTATATTCTTTGTTTTTTTTGTTTTGTTTTTTTTTTTAACTTTCTTCAGCGTAAGAAATTAAAAAAAAAATACTGCCCCAAACAAGTAATGATTGAGATAAAAAGCAAAATTACAATGCTGAGGATCTCTGGTGAGGAGAACCTATCTGAAAAATAGTTGCAAGGGAAAACAAAGCTAAAAGAAAATAAAAAAGTCTTATTGATGCATAATGTAAAGGGAGAGAATCAAGGTAGATTTTTGATTGTTGTGAAACAGCTCAAGCCAGATATTGTATAAAAGCAGAAAAAAAAAAAAATGAAATAAATTGATAAATAAAAACATGAAAAAACAAACAGAAAGAAATAACGTTAAAAAGTTTTAAATATCCTTTCTCATATTTAAAAAAAAAAAAAAAATTTAACTTAGTATCTTTAGCCTGAAGAAAAAATTAATTCAATTGTCAATCAAAAGTCCTTTCAGGTACTTGAAAAAAAAAATAGGGCCAAAAAAGAAAATAAATAAAAGGTGAAGGGACAAAAGAAAGAATGAGATATGAATGAATAAAATAAAAAAGCAAAGAAAGCTCTTAAAAAAACTGTTTCAGTAACAGTCATTTTATTAGCATGGAGAAAGAATAAAAAAGACAAGAAACATTTTTAAAAACTTTTTGAGCCTGGGTAGAAAATCAGTTTGGTAGGCATCGACCATGCTAGTATTCCTTCTTTTGTTATAACTTTGCAGAATGGAAGGAAAAAGAGTTTTAAAAAAGGCTTCCTCTAAAAACTTAAACACCAAAAGACATTCCAATGATTTGAACCAAGGAGGCAACTTGAAATTAGCACTTTGACAGACTTCAACTAAGGGAGGTAACTTAATAAAAAATTCATTTTTTTGTTGAACAGTATGGCTTTCTAGGTAATGAGAATCTCTACAGTTATTCATTATATTAGCAGTTTTTAAGTTAACTTAGTTTTAAATTGTATTGTAGCTTCTCCATACATAAAGTAAAATTTATTTTTATTCTGTGTTGTCAAAAAAGGAAATTTTCCACAAAGAAAAAATCAATTATGGCCTCTTTCAAAAGAAGCAATCCTCACCAGAGATCTATAGCGATGGGGATATCATTATTATCATTATTAGGGTTTTGGTTTAAGTTGGTTTTGCGTTGGTTATGTTGGTATTACATTGGTTGCGTTGGTATTACTTTGGTTGTTATCCCCTTGCTAAATGTTGATGGAAATTAAAGGTGGTGGAGAAGAATGAAGACGTTGTTGGTTTTAAATGAAGGTTTTAGTGGCAGCATGAAGTGAGGGGTTTACGCTGGTATGCTGCGAGTCTCGTAGGAAAGAAAGAAGGTAGGAAGTTGTTAGAGTGTATCATCTCATTTGTTTTTAACTAGGATCCCTTGGTCTAGAAGAATAGACGCAAGATGTAAACTAGATAGCTCTCCTCATTGTGGTTGACGCTGTTGCGGCTATTCAAGAGCAAACAGGAAATATGGTTTGGGCTGAATAGGACAGGTCATTCCGATTGGGTGAAAATGTTCGGCAACTCTAATGGTCAAATCAAATTACGTGCCAAACAAAAAATACAAGGTTCTTTCTGCTACAGATCAATTTTAAAATACAAGTAAAAGATAATATTTTAAATTTTCATATTGGTATGGTTGAAGTAATGCTGGAGCTTTGGGGAATATGGAGTTCTCCTTCAATGTAATTGCTCACTGATCCTCTTTGATCTGGAGGAGTAGCACGTGATAGGGTACAATCTTTGGATCAAATAGAACAATGTGATGTCTAAACTGAGTGCAAACAAATAACTCATGCTAAATTGAATTGCTGGACATAGAACTGTTTAAGCGTTTAATTGCGTGTATACAAATGACTGATGTTTAATTGAATTGTTTGTTATACATCGTAATATTTGGAACCATTTAACTTTGACTTATGCTAAACAGAATTGTTGGAAAAAGAAACGGTTGATCATTTAATTGTCTGTAAATAAATGTCTGATGTTAGTGATATATAGAAATACTTGGAACCATTTAACCTTGACTTATGCTAAATTCAATTGTTAGGAAATAGATCTGTTTGATGATTTAATGAATTAAACCATTTATCTGTGTGCCACAAAATGAGCTCAGGCTCATTTTAAAAAGTTATCAATAAAATGTGTTTATAAATCCTATATTCAATATATATGAATAAACAGGATTTGGCATTGAATTACATGTAATGGTTGATATGCCATAAAACCCAATCAAACTAAACCTCTAACTAGTATGAGCATAGTTTAATTAGCTTGTATCAAACTTTTCTTGTATTTATATACATTTGTTTGACGAATATCATCTTGACCACATCTCATCCTTCAACTTTCAGGCAAAATCCAAGAATTTTTTTGTCTTTATGCTTTCATTTTCCTTGTTTGCTACAAAAGCAAAATCCACTTGATGACAAATTCTTTTTTTCTTGTTAATTTACAATAAATCTTGTTGGGACTAAGTGATCTGTTTGTATCTTTAAATCTCATAATAATGACAATTCTTTTCAGCTGTAACTTTTATTAAAAATGTTGTCATGGTGGATTCAAGATTTGAGATTCTGTGAATTTTTTATATTACTCAAAGCTCTCAGAATTCACCAAGAAGAAGGAAATTAAACACTATCTGATCATACAACTGAAAACTGGTTTAAGAGTTTCAAAAGTAGTTACTTTTCACTTCAAGTTATTCCAAGAAGTGGACAGTGAACAGTTCTCCATTACAATTTTTTAAAATTCAAATTAGATTTGGTTTGTTGGGTTTTATGGCATATCAACCCTTGTAGGCTATTTAACGCCAAATCCATTCTTATCTAAATAATCTGTTCTATTTAAAACAATTCAGTTTAGCATAAGTACACAGTTTAATTGTCAAAAACATTTCTATTTCTAACTATTCAAGCAGTTATATGTATTCAGTTAAGTGTATATACAGTTTTAATGTTGAAAAACAGTTCTATTTTAAATAATTCTGTTAAGCATAAGCACGCAGTTTAAATGCAAGTACGGTTTAATTGTCAAAAACATTTCTATTTCAAGCTATTCAGTTTACTCAAACAATTCAGTTTAGCATAAGTATATTGTTAGTTCTATTTAACCCATAGATAGGTCCCTATCAGGTGCTACCACTCTGGGCCAGAGTGGACCTGGGAGCGATGGCAATGAAGGGGTACTCCGCATTCCCCAAAGCTCAAGCACTGCTGGAACCTCACCATCAGATTGTTTAGTGTCATATCCAGGACACTTGTTGGGGGGGTCTTAACCCTCTGCAAAGGTGCAGTCAGTGTATTCTACAGCCCCAATAATCGTATTTAGAGCATCACATAAACTTAAAAAACATACCGGAGTTCTTAAGATATTTCCGTGAACCCTCATTTTTACTAAAAAACAAAGATACCTGAAAGTTTAGTTTTTTTAGAGAAGCAGAGTCCCGGCCCCCATGAAAAAAAAAACCCCAGTCAACTCGAGGGAAACAGATTTGAAAAAAAGCCTCTCAATAGTAAAGAAGTAACAATAAAGTTCCTAAGGAAATATTAATGTTGGGACACAAATAATTATCTCCCTTGGATTTGTGAAGCTTGTTTATTGGACATGTATCAATCTCATAATCCATATTGACCTCTTTTATCCCCTGTTCTTTAAATGGTAAAGTCACAGTCTTTTTATCTCAGCTCTTTCAACAATTAAAACGTGCCTTTTTATCTCTGTTCATTAAACGCACTTGACCTTACCACCTGGTGAATGGTGTGGTTGCACCTCTTACCACAAAATCTAAAAACCATATGGTTATCAATACCGATGGAACTCAAGTGAGATTTTTACAGTTTGCGTACCCACTTTTCATATACTGCTTGTTCATGGTAAAAAAGCTCAAAAGTGATGTCCAAAAACATTGCATGTGAAAGTAATCGATTCCTTGTACATACTCATATAGATATTTCAGTCTAACCAAAAAATTGTCTTTCTTATTTAAGAGCCATTGTAAACCTTCCTAAAACCCCCTTCTATTAATTTGTTATATATACATATATGAGGATCATTAAATAAGTTTCCAGACTTTTTTCGTATGGGCACTTTTATTGATAGTACACACAAGAAACTCTAGTCCACTTTGAAGTAATCTGCTCCAGCTGCAATGCACTTGTTGTACCATTCCAACAACTTCTGGAAAGTTCCAAGGAAGTCCTCTTGTGTGAGCGTGTCAATGACCTTCGTCACAGCCTCTTTCATCTCTTCAATTGTCTCATAACGACAGCCTCTGAGCTTAGGGAATAAGCAAAAGTCACAGGGAGCAAGGTCTGGACTATAGGGAAGGTGAGGAACTGTCTTCATGCCCATCTTGGTCAAATAGTCTGTGACAAGGATAGAGTTGTGGACTGGTGCATTGTCCCGATGGTGGAAATGCCACTGAGCCGATTTGAAGAGTGCTGGCCTCTACCCAAGGAATCTCTTGCTGAACTCCCTTAAAACCTCAACATAGTAACCCTAACCCTTTGGCCAATCAACATTGGTGTATTGACTTCCTTACTCCTCCCACACCTCTCATCATCCCTCACAGACTCTCTGCCTTCCTTGAATCTCTTATGCCACTCAAAAACTGATGCTCGATTCGTGCAAGATGGTCGAAAAGCAGTCTGAAGCATTCTATATGTTTCTGTGGCATTTTTTCCAAGTTTAAAACAGAATTTTATTGCATATCGTTCTTCTAAAGTGTCTTCATGTTCAGATTGCATTTTTGAAATTCACCAGCAGTGACAATCAAGCTTTAGTAGGGTGTATTCCAATTCTTGCTGTAGCTGTTTATTTGAACCTAAAATCATGAAAATTTGTCAGTAATCTCATAAGGTGTATAGCATACAGAATAGCATACAGAATTTTCAAGAGTCTACGACAACTTTAAATGCCGGTACAAAAAAAGTCTGGAAACTTATTGAATTCACCACGTATATTAGATATATTTTTGGTGCAATAAAAGATACATTTCTTCTTCAGCATAACTACTTCAGTGAAATTGGCTGATTAATCATTTCACGGCCTCTTATTACACTGACAATTCACAAAGCATTTTCTAAACAATACCATTTGGTGAATATCTATAAATTGGCAGATGCTAACAGAATTGTAGTATGTTGATTTTAAATTCCAGATTCCAAAAATATCAATATAAGTTAGAATAATGTGGACCTAGAATCAACAGTACTTGGTGATTGTCAGTTTCTTGTGCATGTGATCACATCAAACCAAAACTGTTATCAAGTGGTAAGGGTTCTGAATCGACATTATTCTAACTTTGACCTACCTATGCTTTATCACTAATATCGAGCAATATTATTAATGGATATTGCAAAAAACATATATCATTGGGTATGTGTATATGTGTATATTAATCTCTCAGGGTATGGGTATGTATATATATATATATAAAAAGTAAGTAAAGTTAGTAACTGTAGTCGAGGGCGACCAGAAGGCTCCCTTTTCAATAGCTACTACACCGAGGTGTTGGGGAGGGTACTAATCCTTTCCCTGGATTGCTCCACTTTACCCTTGATCTGTACCTTATAATGCTGAGTACTAAGCAAGGTGGCATCAAGTACCATTTTTTGAGTCTTTGGTATGACTCGACCTGGGATTGAACCCCAGTTTCCTGGACAATTGGCGAACACTCTACCCACTAAGCCAATGAGCTGGTTTATATATATATATATATATATATATATGTGTGTGTGTAAAGAGAGAGAGAGAGAGATCTAAAAAAGATGTAAATATGAAAAAATAAAATTGCAGCCCTCTGAGATACAATGCTAATTTGATCAGGGTACATGGTTAATTTTGGTTTTGCTTTATGGCATACCAACCATTTTTGGTTATTTAATGCCAAATCCCCTTTGTACATATATATTAAATACATATCATTTGGTTTTGTTTTCTGTCGTATCAACCATTGTAGGTTATCAAATGCCAAATCCTTTATATATATATATATATGCTAAACATATGATTTGGTTTTGTTGGATTTTATGGCATATCAACCATCATAGGCTATTTAATGCCAAATCCTCTTTATATATATATATATATATATATATATTAAATATATGATTTGTAAACACATTTTGTACATACATGCACCATGGTAATCACCGCAAAAAAAAAAAAAAAAAAAAATTCCAACTACCCTAGAACTCCTCCATTCTCACCAACCAGCGAAAACATGCCCAAACTGAAGGAATGGCTATTGAAAAGATTTGCCACCACGGTATTCAACAGCAGCGGGAAATTTCCAGCCATGTCTGGCCCTCCAGCCCACATTCACCTAAAGGAATGGACCGGCCAATGTGTGCACATTGGAATCTCCCAATGTGCCATAAATAGCTCTTTCATTGAGGACTGATTTACTTTAGTTTTGGCCTTGCTAAAGACGTTGCTCTTAGCCTAGCTACTGACTACAAGTGTGTTTTGTGATCCAAAATGGCGCTGCGAGCAGGACCCGACCTGACTGACTGGGAGAGCATATTCACCAATGCAGGCATAACCACGGCCTCTGCAAAGATCTATGCACAGACATTTTCAAGCGAGGGCATCACAAGGGACACTATGCATATGCTGGACCTCAGGTAAGTGTTGCTGTTATTATTGTCACTATTATTGCTGTTGTATATTGTTGCGTTCTACAATTAAATAAACAAATAGTTTTATTTCTAAAAAATCAATTTTGTATAATTCAACAAAGTTAAATGGTTCCAAGTATTGCTATGTATCACTAACAATTCAATTAAACACCAGTTATTTGTTTACATGCAATTAAATAATTAAGTAATTGTAGAACGCAACAATGTACAACAATAATAACAAGCAACACTTACCTGAGGTCCAGCATGGTCAGGATATTTGTTGGCCGCCCCACCTTACGGGCAAGTATGGCACAAGGCCTTTTTTTAGGTGGGACCGGGCGCAGGGCCGTAGCCCACATGCGCCCGGAGTTCCCAAAAATGCCTACGGCCCCGTCGGCATTCCCCTTATTAGGGGCGCCTCAGGCGCCGGGCGATAAACCAAACCTCCCCGAAGGGAGTAAAAGCCTGGGGGGAAGGCCCCCTGAGGCCGTAGGAAATACTCCCCAGGCACCGAGACACACTCGGCCAGATCCGCGCCCTGACAGCACGGCCGGCCAAAGTGCTACTCAGCACCTGGAGAGGTCCAGACCAAGAGCAATCTGTCGCCAGACTGATCTCTGCCGGACTGGTCCAGCATGGTCAGGACTAATGCTTACTGACAGGGTTGGTATTTATGAACAGACATAGCCAATCAGATGTTCTAGCCAATCACAATCCAAGGAATGGACCGGCCAATGTGGGCACATTGGAATCTCCCAATGTGCCATAAATAGCTCTTTCATTGGGGACTGACTCACTTGGTCTTGGCCTTGCTAAAGACGTTGCTCTTAGCCTAGCTACTGACTACAAGTGTGTTTCGTATTTCAACAGTAATTCTATTTCTAACAATTTAATTCAGCATATCATATGTTTGCACTTTGTTTAATTGTCAGACAGTTCTATTTGACCCATAGATAGGATTATCAGATGCTACCACTCTAGGTCAGAGTGGACCAGGGAATAAAAACAATGAAGGGGTACTCTGCATTCCCCAAAGCTCCAGCATTACTGAAGCCTCACTATCAGACTGCTTAATGTCATAACGGGACACTTGTTAGATGGGTCTTACCTCTCTGCAGAGATGCAGTCGATGTATTCTACCGCCCCAGCCAATTGGGCTGGATCTTGGTACAGTATGTGTATGGGGCCAGAGTACTGTTAATATGCTCTTTATTTTAAAGCCTGTACATGTATTGATCTGTATATGTAATCAGTTGCTATAATCCATTTATATGATCAATACACTTAGTATTTAGACAACTGAATGTGATTTAGGGTGTTACAAATTTATTTTCTATCAGTTTATCAGGTAATAATAGTTTAACTCAAAATTTGGGTAGAAGTCAAATGTATAACAAAGACACAAGAAATTGAGAAATCTGATTTTTCTTTCATTATATATAATTAATTTCATTTTAATGAATTGCCGAGTTGTGAGAATTGCTGAGAAAAGAGTTGTGAGATATGATCTCAATTTTGGAAATCAATCTTTAATATGTGCTTCTCTTTTTTGTCTGTGAAGCTAACTTCATTGATGGAAATGTTGGTATTTTAAAAGATTTTTCAGACCATATTTATTCCAAATTTCTTGCTTTGAATTTTAAAAAACTCACTTCCTTTTCACAAAGGCTATTGAAGTTGCAATCAGCAAATTTTCTAGAAAACATATCTTATGATAAACTGGATAATTTCTTTTTATAGAATTTGCTAATGATATAAAATTCACATGATCATTAGAATCTCAGCATTTCATGACTCTAAGTGAACTTTAACTTGAACAGAGAGCTTGTTCAGTGTTTAGATGGATGACCACTTTGGAAGTGTAGGTATTGTAAACAATCTGTCAGTCAGACTAAGAAAATCTTGAACAGAGAGCTTGTTCAGTGTTTAGATGGATGACCACTTTGGAAGTGTAGGTATTGTAAACAATCTGTCAGTCAGACTAAGAAAATCTTGAACAGAGAGCTTGTTCAGTGTTTAGATGGATGACCACTTTGGAAGTGTAGGTATTGTAAACAATCTGTCAGTCAGACTAAGAAAATCTTGAACAGAGAGCTTGTTCAGTGTTTAGATGGATGACCACTTTGGAAGTGTAGGTATTGTAAACAATCTGTCAGTCAGACTAAGAAAATCTTGAACAGAGAGCTTGTTCAGTGTTTAGATGGATGACCACTTTGGAAGTGTAGGTATTGTAAACAATCTGTCAGTCAGACTAAGAAAATCTTGAACAGAGAGCTTGTTCAGTGTTTAGATGGATGACCACTTTGGAAGTGTAGGTATTGTAAACAATCTGTCAGTCAGACTAAGAAAATCTTGAACAGAGAGCTTGTTCAGTGTTTAGATGGATGACCACTTTGGAAGTGTAGGTATTGTAAACAATCTGTCAGTCAGACTAAGAAAATCTTGAACAGAGAGCTTGTTCAGTGTTTAGATGGATGACCACTTTGGAAGTGTAGGTATTGTAAACAATCTGTCAGTCAGACTAAGAAAATCTTGAACAGAGAGCTTGTTCAGTGTTTAGATGGATGACCACTTTGGAAGTGTAGGTATTGTAAACAATCTGTCAGTCAGACTAAGAAAATCTTGAACAGAGAGCTTGTTCAGTGTTTAGATGGATGACCACTTTGGAAGTGTAGGTATTGTAAACAATCTATCAGTCAGACTGAGTAAATCTTTGAGAAATCTATGGCCAGCTGGTGGTAGTGTAATCATTTGTGAGCTGGACATACAAATAAATTATAACTGCGTTGTGAGTTTGATACAAACAAGGTGCCCCATATTTGCAAACATATTCAAGAATCTAAGTTATGATAAGTTTAAGTGGGACCCTCCTGTGGGATAAGGCTTTGTGAGCTATTACAGACCACTACAAGTGAGTGTGATTCTTACTATGTGCCCATCACTTCTGACCTTGTGCCAAACTAAGATATGCTCAGTAAATAATTGCAATAGAATTTATTCTGTGCTCTTTCTTGATCAATACGGAAAGTTTATGTTAGTCTCTGATACATATTTCCTCTTGGTCTGCAAGTTGGGTTCAATATTATTCTCTTATCTTAGTATACGAGAAAAGACACACTAGTATCTTCAATCTGTTCCTTATTTTTCTACATTCTATGTGTTGAATCATGAAACACACTTGTAGTCAGTAGCTAGGCTAAGAGCAACGTCTTTAGCAAGGCTAAGACTAAAGTGTGTTTCGTGATTCAACATGGCGCTGCGAACAGGATGGAGAAAAAGCTTGACGGCAACTACACAAGAATGCTGAGAGCAATTTTCAACAAGTCCTGGAGGCAGCACCCCACAAAGCAGCAGCTGTACGGTCACCTACCTCCCATCACGAAAACTATCAAAGTTAGACGAACAAGACATGCAGGACACTACTGGAGAAGTAGGGGTGAGCTCATAAGTGATGTACTCCTATGCACCCCCTCACATGGCCACGCAAAACAGGGCGACCAACTCGAACCTACATACAGCAGCTCTGTGAGGATACGGGATGTACACCTGAGGACCTGCCAAAAGCGATAGGGAGGAGTGGCGAGAGAGGGTCAAGGATATCCGTACTGGCATCACGACATGATGATGATAGGATAAAAGGTATACCTATCTAATGCAAACATTTGCGCACAATTAAATGTAGTTCACAGTCGTTTTAGACCAGCAAACACCATCATGCATGATGCTGTGGATGATGATGGGTTGTCAACAATTGGTTTGCTTCCAATAATCTTTTTTTCAAATGAGTTTTCTTCTTGATGATTCTAAATTCTATAACTGCCTTGAGAATGGCCTTTGGATGCTCAGATTGAGTGGTTCTCATTTATGTTGGCTATCACTTCCATGATGGCAGGTTTGAATGAGTCCTTTGTATTGTGGCACCACTGATTGTCATTCTTTCTGTTTACCTTCTGGTCCTGGTCAAAGTGGTTGTTGGCTGGTGTTAGGAGTATAACGGGTCTTACTGGAAGCTGCCATGTTGATATTTTTGGTATGTCCTGTTCAGTAATCATTTGTCTTGACTATGCTGGACCTCAGGTAAGTGTTGCTGTTATTATTGTCACTATTATTGCTGTTGTATGTAGGTTCGAGTTGGTCGCCCTGTTTTGCGTGGCCATGTGAGGGGGTGCATAGGAGTACATCACTTATGATGTTAACGTTGGTTTACAGTCCATATATTAGCAGTGTTTTGTTTTATTCATCTTTTTTGTAAGTCATGCAGATAGGAAATAGAAATGAAATACTTTAGCATTCGCAACACTCAAACTTCCTTGAAAGATTTCACAGATTTAAACTTGTGGGTAGGCTTGGATTATTGAGTTATAATCAGACATTGAAGAAGCAGTGATTCAGATAATTACAATTCCTTTTTTTTTCTAACCCTAATTTTGTATTGACTTTTAATCAAGAAATAAAAATAACTGTGGCCGAGTGACCAATCTAATTATGAAGACAAATGGAT
Organism: Sepioteuthis lessoniana; assembly: GCA_963585895.1. Lineage (NCBI taxonomy): Eukaryota > Metazoa > Mollusca > Cephalopoda > Myopsida > Loliginidae > Sepioteuthis > Sepioteuthis lessoniana. The sequence continues at coordinate 15,695,903 of OY757904.1, read as the reverse complement.
GAGTATCATAATTAGATGAATATACAAATAAAGTCATGTTTTGTTTATTGAAGGTTTAAACTTTTGGAAAGAAAATGAAATTAAGTGCCTGGTTATTCCAGTAAACTGGTTACATAATTCTGAGACTGTTGCATTAGTACCTGGTGAACATAAGCAGATTTGGTTTGCTTTATTAAGCCCATTTTTTGTGAGGGTAACTAACAGAAAACAAAATGGTTATCAATGTAGAAAGTGGATATGGCTGCCTGAGTTCAAATTCGGACAAAGGCAGTTTGCAATTCAGATAGTGCTAATACCCTTACGAGAGGTATGAATCCAACTATATTCCTTCATCTATGAGTAATTAGATGAGCAGACAGGGCTCTTTTGTATGGTAAGCTGTCTAGAAGAAAAACTGAATGCAAACCAGTATTAGACCTGGAGAGAGATGGGCTCTGCCACACTATTCCTGCCCAAGACATGGTTACAGGGCCAGTGAAAGAGAACTCATAGGCCACCTGTCACCTCCATATATCAAAGGTGTAATAAAAACTATGAAGACTAAGGCTTTAAATATTTTCAGTTTTAAAATTCAAGATTTAAATGAAAATGAGAACCCAACTGAGAAACTTAAACAATTAACTGATAATGTCTAAATGAATTTACCAATTAAAAAAAAATCCTTAAGCCAATTTTGATGTTTTTGTCAAAACACCGAATTGTGCAAGTGTAGCATGATACATGCTCATCTGATTCAGCCCATTCAAATTTTTCTTGCTTCCTAAACTGAAAATTTATCTTAAGGATAAGGAATTTGAAGATGCGAAAAGTAAGATTGAAATCATGTAATAATATATAATTGAAATATTTCACCTATCTATGATTAAAACATGGTATGCCATTGGTTAAAGGATGACCCTCTCTCTGCCTTTTAAAATGTTTTTCCTGAATTATTTTAAACTTCTATACCTGCAGAAAGCAATCTTATTTGCTTTCTTTACAGATGCTTCATTAATGTTTGATTTTCCATTTCCAGTATACCTTATCATGCCATTGAAAGGAGATGCTCCAGCGGATGCCAATTTTGTTAGCTTTATGTACAAATAAAACTTTTTAGATTGACATTTCTGATTACTTTAACTCCAAAAGTTTCTTCTTCTTCATAGAGGTAGCAAACCTCATGGTAGGCTAAACCTGTGGATACCATTTTATTTGCTTACTGGACAAGTTAAACCTTCCTGATCAGTTTTAAGCTAAAATCTTCTAGATACCATCACCCCACCCCATCCTTTAAGGACATTCCTTGAGGTAGAGTGAGTTCTCATGCTAAGTATAATGAAGATTGTCCTAATAACCTAGAAGTCTCTAGTTAACCAGCAAATAAGTAAACAAAGAGAATTACCAGGACTATTTAATTTGGTGTCACTTGTGTGCAATGTGGATTGGTGGCTCAGTTGTAGAGTTTCGGTTCTGCAATCTGTGGTTGCTGGTTTAATCTCCAGTGGTGGAGATCATGGTATACACTGCTGATGAGACCTAATAAGGTCAAAACAGCTGTCCAGTGTTTCTGTGCGTTGTGCCTAAGTGTTCGCTGGATTTCCTGTTCATGGTTAGTCAATTCACAATAAAATTCCTCTACTTAGAAAAAAATTGTAAAAAGAGAATTATACATTTTAAAAAAATTTTACATTGAGAATTATATATTATTATATATAAAGAGAAATATGTAATAGATATATATATATTTATTTATCTACTTATCTATCATTATATATATATTTATTTACTATGCTTAGCTTCGTCTTCTTGAAAAAAGTAAAAGCCTGATGAGTCAATGCTAAATTGGGGTAAAGATATTGAAAATTGAGTTGCACCAATCTTTAAACTAAATCCTGCCTTTCCAGCTTGAAAATCAGTATTTAATATTATAGCTTTTCCCCAAGCTTGAACTCTGATTATTAGTACCAGTTGGAAATCTACATCTATGTCAACTATGAGAAAAGCTTATAGGCAGACAGATAAAGATGTAATGAAAAGTTCAAAAGAGATTGACATATATCTGTGGGCATGATAGCAATATATTCACTTTGAAACATTAATAAGGATTGTGTTTTTTAGTTTCTTTTTGGTTGATAATGATTTAAATGAGATCTGACAGATAATAACACAGTGAAATATGAATGGCTGAGTTTGTCTTGAGAGTAACTATTTCTTCTTAGGTTTTTTTTAATCATAAAATCAATATACCCACAAGAATATATAAATCAAGGCTTTTTTCATGTTCTTTCATTTTATGATATTTTAAATTACTTTGCCAGGATATTGGAATAGCTTTCCAGTTAATTGCACAAAGAATGAAGGTTTCTTAAAAGTAAAATTGTAACTCTTCACACATTTTCTAGACAAAAAAAAACTCTTAGAAATCCTTCCTGGAACTTTAAAAGTTTTGAATTGCATATTTCACTTTCCTTGAGATGTAGTAATTTACTAAGCTTTTTGTTTAGATGAGGCACAAGGCAGTATGAATGGAGTACCCAATTAGACTCAAACTCACTTATGAAGGTTTGCTTGTCAAGTTTGCTAACCATTTTGCCACCCGAGGTTCCTTGTATAGAACATCAATAAATAGCACACACCTTCAAGCCAATAGTAACATGGCTGGCTCCTTGAAAAGCTAGCCAGCTAAAGCTCACCTCTTTTATTAAAGAGTGCATGAGCAGCATGTGTACAGCATGTGGATTGGCTCACTTCAATAGAATGGACCTATCCAACTCATTTGCATGAGTGGTATCCATTCATCTATTTATCCTCAACAGAATTACTGAGGGCGGTCTTTTTTTGGATATACTCTATTGAGTTAACCAATATTCTACACCTTGAGATGTATAATACTCTTTCAGGCTCATTTATAAATTATATACAAATCAATTTTTTTTTCGTTCTTTACTACAATTTCTCTCTGACACAGACAGGATGTTTTTGTAATTTGGCAGGTCAAAGATTTTTCTTGGTTTTTGTTTTTATATGACACTAAATGACATGTGAACTTATTGTGTTCCTGTTGTAATAGCTGTCCAAGACGATATTGATGCTTCTACTTGGAAAGGAGAGAAGGATTCTTGATAAGAATTTTATATTTATCTACATTAAATTGTAAATATTCAAAGAGAATCACAGTGGCATAGTGGTTAAGTGCTAGACTGCAACATCCTAGTAAGCAAGGTTGAATGAAGTCCAGTTGTGCTATTACATTCACTTTTGAACAAATACTTTTGGAAAAGAAAGGAACTCCTATTGTTGCATTCTCATATACATGTTCATGCAGAAATATATATATATATATACTTGATACATACTGACGCAATGAATAACAGACGCAATGATAAAGTCGCAGGAAGACTTCTTTAACAAAATATTTTTACCTCTCACTTTATTGCAAGGGTTTGAAAAGGGTTACTCAAGGTTTGCATGTGAGAAGGAGCTGGAGACCGAATATAAACTGTAATATTTTGACCCCATTGTTATGACCGTCAACGTTGTGTCTTTCTTGTTCTCCTGATGCTGGGGTCCACTCCGCTGGGTGCTGGCTTTCTTTACTGCATCTTATCAGAATCTTCTCTGAACCCCAACTCATCAGGGCCTCATGTCTCTTCGGCCTGGTGTGGCTTTCCCTACCACATCTTGTCTCTCTCCGGCTCCAACTGTCTGCAACTCAACTGGCACTTGACTTCCGCCTTGACTGCGTTATATAATAATTCAACACCCATACGATCACAAACTCGATCTTTGAAATCGAATGTTTAATTGTCAACAAGCGGAAATAACTGTCATGCAGTTCACAGGTCACTCTCTTCCTGTGCATCAGTCTATGAGTGTACCATGGGAATTTTTTAGCTTGTCCCATTTCATCAGCCAATTTCCGCCCACGCGATTTCCTCTCATAACTGCCATTAGAATGTGTCACCTCCTTCCAGTGCATCACCTTGGAATGGCATTTTTGGCCGGGTCAAAAGGTCAAAATACAACACTATAACCTTTCTGCTATGGTTCAAATAATGTTCCTACTGTTCTTCTGCAAAGAAGTTTTTGACAGAAAATAATCCACAAAGGTTGATATGCCATTAAAACCAAGAAATCAAATCAAACTATCATAAATATTCAGAATGATGTTAGAAAATATGCCATTAAAACTGAGAAATCAAACCAAACCATCATAAATATTCAGAAAGATGTTAGAAAATATTCCATTAAAATATGGTGTTAGAAAATATGCCATTAAAATATGATGTTAGAAAATATGCCATTAAAACTGAGAAATCAAACCAAACCATCATAAATATTCAGAAAGATGTCAGACTCCATGTGAGCACACATCCAAAATAAGATAAATTGGGAATGGAGCAAATCGAATGATGTGATCACAGAGTAGCTGGTTAGCTGGTTTTGTTTAATGGCATATCAACTAATGTTGGTTATTTAATGCCAAATCCATTTTTATACATATGAACAGTTCTATTTCAAAGAATTTAGTTATGCATAAGTACTCAGTTTAGTTCTATTTAACCCATAAATAAGGACCCTGTCAGGTGCTACCAATGTGGGCCAGAGTGGACCTGGGAGCGATGGCAATAAAGGAGAACTCTACATTCCCCAATGCATTACTAGAGACTTACCATCAGACTCTTTAGTGTCATATACAGCACACTCATTGGGGCAGTCTCACCCCTTGGTAGAGATGTAGTCATTTTTAAATGTAAAAGTAGTTCTATTTCAAACAATTCAGTTTAGCATAAGTACAGTTTTTTGTTCCCACACAATTAAATGTGAAAATAATTTTATTTTAAGCAATTCAGTTTAGCATAAGTACACAGTTTAAATGTCAAAGCTGTTCTATTTCAAACAATTCAGTTTAACATAAGTACACCATTTAGTTCTATCTAACTCATAGATAGGACCATATCAGCTGCTACCACTCCAGGTCAGAGTGGAGCTTGGAGCAATAACAATTAAGGATATTCCCCATTTTCCAAAGCTCCAGCATTACTGGAGCCTCACCATCAGATTGTTGGGGGAGTATTATCCCTCTGCAGAGATGCAGTCAGTTTATTCTGCAACCCCAGCTGACTGGGCCAGATCACAGAGTATTGAAAGCAGAAGTTTTGCTGAGTCAGACACATTACAAAGTTTAAGTTCACAGACAACAGCTTGAACCTTGCAGTTGGTATCCAAGAGACAGGAAACAAACTCTTGGAAGATCTGTGCAATGAAGAGAAGATGAAATTGTTAAGTGATATGGGCCAATATAAAAAAGAAAGGAAAAATAAAGAACAGAATTGAAGTCTATTGTAGCCAGCAATGTGGAAAACATTAGACAACCTGACCAATGAAAAAATCTCCTTTTGATCATTAACTTTTTCTTGGTGAGGAAGCTTGTGCCCCCACTAATCTGATGAACTATGTTTGTGAACGCTAGTTCTCCAGACAGGTTTTTCCAGACTCACTAGGTCATTGAGTTGGAACCAGGCAAAAATTTAATCTTGGTAGAGGAAGAGTAATTCTTATATGAATTTAACAATTGTATAGCTGATATGACAGTTACTAAAAGGAGAAAAAGGTCCTAAGAAAGTTTATTCCTGTGACACTAAACTCTCTGATTAAGCTGCAAAAGATCTTGACTCAGATTGGTGTCCTACTAAAATAGGTTATATTAACTTGAATCCAGCAGTTGAACAGAGTTACAAGACTGTTTTTTTTTGTTTGTTTGGTTTTTATGGCATATCAACCTTTTTACATTATTTAATGCCAAATCCATTTTTATACAAATAAACATTTCTATTTTAAACAATTCAGTTTAGCATAAGTACACAATTCAATTATCAAAAACATTTCAATTTCAAGCAAATCAGTTAAGTCAAATAGTTCTGTTTCAAACTATTCAGTTTAGTATAAGTATAGTTTTTGTTTACTCACAGTTGAATGTCAAAACTATTCTATTTCAAACAATTCAGTTTAACATAAGTACACAGTTTAAATGTTAAAACAGACCTGTTTCAAGCAATTCAATTTAGTTCACAGTATAATTCTATATTACCCATAGATAGGACCCTATCAGGTGCTACCACTCTGGGCCAGAGTGGAGCTGGGAATGATGACAATAAAAGAGTACTCCACATTCCTCAAAGCTCTAGAATTACTGGAACCTCGCCATCAGATTGTTTAGTGTCAAATACAGGACACTTGTTGGTACCGAGAAACAGTTGGTGTATTCTACAGCCCTAGCCAACTGAGCAAGGCCTAAATGATTAGGTATTGCATAAGAGATGTTAAAATAAGATAAGATTTGATTGGTAGTGCTTAGCTTATTCTGATAAATTAATTTTGTTCACATCTGTAATGGGACTTCATATAATCACAAGTAAAATATAAGAAGAAATAAAAGGGAAAATAGTTTTAAAATAACTGAAAGAAGATGATATACAACATTAAGAACCAATACTTTCTGTTTGTCATACCTACAAAAATATGATATCAATGAATACTGGTTGACATTGTAGTAAGCAGGTCATATTATCAAATATTTGTATAAATTGAAAACAAAAAATATTCAATGAGAGCCATCTTCCCTAAATAAAAGTGATCAGAAACCCTATTCTTCAGGATATGTCCAGTTTTCTATTAAAAAAATGATACAATATTTGGCATTGAAGACCAAGAGGAAGCTGCCACTCCATGACATTAAGCTGCTATGAATTTTGCCACAATTCCTTGGCATGTAAAACTGCCCACACAACTCATCTTACTTGAGACATGAGACCAAGTGACAGCCAGTACAACAAGGTTTATCAAACTATTACAGTTTTTTACACTCATACACTTGTTCAGAACTTATCTAAATATCCAACACTTTTGAAAGCACAATAAAACTCCATTTAAGTAAAAAGAAATCTGATTCCACAGCATGTTTTAGTTTGTTGTAAATAAAAGAAAAAAACAAGAATTTCAGAAACTAAAATGCTGATACTTTGAATATTATGTGATTTCGATTAAGCTGCACAGTCTCACATTTCAGCCTAACTCTCAACTCAAATAAAGAAGATGACAGAGAAAATATATAAAACAAAATTACCAAGTCTATCCATCCCACAGGGAACAAGTAAATGCCTCTTACAATCACTTGGTGTTGCAGTGAGCCAGCCTGCTTATCTTAGTTGCAAAATATTAATGTGCCATTCAAATGGCCAGAGATTTACTAATTCGAAGAGAAGTGAAGGGAAACCAATGCTACTGATATGGCAACAATTTTCACCAAGAAGTCTGTGACAGCCAATTTGGCTTTCTGTCCATAATATCTGATCTCTCAAGTCACATGTCAGTGAAAGAGAAAGCGTAGAATGTGTGGCAGACACTAAATGCAGAACAGACTAGATCAGTTTTTGACTTTAACAGTGAATATAAAACAGGGCTGTGCCAAGATATGCAGTGGTCAGTGTGGGTAGCAACTTGAGCAATCCATATGCTCAGGGCAGGGGGAAAAAAAAAGAGTGTGAGGGTGGGATTCTGGAAGTTTGAATATCTGTCAGATGTGGTTATATAACTTCAGATGAGATACAGCGGTAAGCTGAATTGAGAATGAAATATTTCTGAACTATCCCAGGAAATTCTTTTGTAATTACAGATTTCTACTAAAGTTAGCTTAGTCTGGAACAATAGGTATTGGAGGTTAGGAGGATTGTATTGTAGTCATTTTTTTCATGAGGTTGAGTCTGTTTGTTTGTCTCCCTAGAAATTTAGCTTTCAAAATGATGGCTTTTATTAAGGCTTGAACACTGGCACCCATGCATCAGGGCACATTCTCTGTTTTTATGGTAAACAAGCTAAGTGAATAGATAATTTTCAGTTCAATTCTCACTGAGTAATTCATACTTCTAGCCTTGTGCCAAACTAAACTTATTAAATGAACTTTTCTCTCAGTGGATAATTTACCAAAATTCCTCCGCTGTGACATTTTTTCTTCTCCTTGACTAGTTACATAACCAAAACTAAAAAACAAGTTTCCGATACTATTTACCCATAGCTGGAAGCAAAAAGGTAGATTTCATGGCTTTTCCAAGTTTATTAGCTCAAATAAGCTCACCCAAGATTTGACCTTGGGTTGCAGACTCCATTTCCTACAATAACCAGTTTCCTAAACATATCTACTTGATGGGTAGTGTCTGTAGCCACATATTCAGTGGGTAATGTGTGTAGCTACATATTCAGTGGGTAATGTATAGCTATAACATGGCAATCAACATATTCCTTTGAGACATTTACTCGGATCTGTCCTGTCCGACCGAAGGCCAAATAGATGGGAATTTGTAGGCTGGAAGGTTATGTTTAATCATCTTTCCAGAGAGTGCATCATCATCATGTCGCACCGGTAGCACAGATATCCCTAACCCTCTCTCGCCACTCCTCCCTATCGTTCATCGCCCTAGGCAGGTCTTCAGGACAACATCCCGTATCCTCACATAGCTGCTGAATATATGTTCGTGCTGGTCATCCTGCCTTTGCACGGCCATGTGTGGGGGTCCATAAGAGTACATCTCTTATGAGTTCGTCCCTGCTTCTCCAGCAGTGTCCTGCATGTCTGGTTCGTCTAACTTGAATAGTTTTCATGATAGGAGGCAGGTGGCCGTACAGTTGGTGTCTTGTGGGGTGTTGGCGCCAGGACTTGTTCAAGATTGCACGCAGCATTCTTGTGTAATTGCCGTCTAGCTTCTTCTCCAGCTGTTTTGTTAGCGTCCATGTAGTAAAGAGTGCATACTAACCTTTCAAATCAGAATTATTAAACCTAACCTGGCTTTTTACCTGTGTTTGAATAATAATCTCTGGCACCATTGGTAAATATACAACTATCTTACAAGGTAAACCTACATTTTCGTAATTGCACTAGCTAAAAACTATCTTACAGGCAAGATTTTAAATGATGTAGATGGACTATAGTTTTATGCATCTTTTATTGCAGTATAGGACTTACAGTCCTATATTTTAAAATGGTCGTTATGCCACTTGTTCCTGAAATAAAGATGGTGGACGTCATTAAACTAATCCGTCTCAGGAACCTATTGGCTGGGAAAACTACGTGGTTAGTGCTCAAAACTACGTTTGCAACTTCAAATTTCTCCCGTGTTTTTGGAGCCTACTCCATAACAAGAATTTTTTATAAATACTCTAATCTTCCAACACTCACTCTCTTTTTCACAATTTCACTTGGAGAGTCAACACAGCTCTCTTTCACATTTTCACTTACAGGGTCAACATACTCTTCCAAGTGTGACTTTCAGAGAGAACACTCTCACTCTCTCAATTTCGACTAACAGAGTCAACACACTCTTCCTCCTTTTTACATTTGACTTCCAGCAGTCAACCGCCACAAAAATGGATACTTTCTGCAACTACTCTCGAACACAGAAATTTGATCAAACCACAGAAAGAAACAAATAGTAGAAATACTTAGTCAACAAGCATAGGACACCTTTGTTAAATAGTCCTTTTTTGTTGTATTAGTGTTAGTCACACACACAGGACAGTATTAAAACACTAATGTTTTGAAATATTTCATTGCATGTATTGTTGATATATAAATTTGCATTTGTTTGTACCGATTTGTTTTATATGTTCCTTTTGTACATGTCGTTTCACATATCGTGTACTTCATGTGCCTTTTGCAAATATAAACCAAACTTAAATGGTGAGGGACCAAAAATATCCACCAAACAATTTCCCCCTACACAGTAATAATTAAAAAAAGTAAACTTGGGGACCTTAGTCAAGGGTGACCTGAAGGCTCCATTTTCAATAGCTACTACACCGAGGTGTAGGGGATGGTGCTACTCCTTTCTCTGGATTGCTCCACTTTACTCTTGTTCCTTACTTTATAATGCTGAGTGATAAGCAAGGTGGCATCAAGTACATATTTTTGAGTCTTTGGTATGACTAGATTTGGGATTGAACTCCGGTCACCTTGACCATTGTTGAATACCACTCATTAGGCCAATTGCAGTAATAGTCATAATACAGTTGAATGTTCTGTGGGTTTCATTTTCTTTGACTTTTTTTGTCATGGGAAAAAAGTAATGTAAAAAATATCGAATTTTGCTTTCTTGCGCAAAAACTTTCAGTTTCATATTTACAAATAAATCATTATATAAAGTTGATTAATAAATTATTTTAAATTGAGTAATAAATTAAGGTTGGCTTCAATGAAGAAATTTGAAATTATAAGGAATTGGAATTTTTATTGTTTTTATTTATATCTGCAGAATTAACACAGGATGGTTTATTAAGTTGGCGACTTTAGCCGAGGATGACCTGAAGGTTCCCTTTTCAATAACTACTACACCGAGGTGTAGGGGAGAGCACTACTCCTCTCCCTGGACTGCTCCACTTTACCCTTGATACGTACCTTATATTGCTGAGTGTTAAGCAAGGAGGTATGAAGTACCATTTTTAAAGTCTTTGGTATGACGTGACCTGGGATTGAACCCAGGTCTCCTGGATCATTGACGAACACTAGTTCGATATAATTATTCTGATTCCTATTTTTTTTTTTACTGTTAAGCAAAAATTGTAAACCTGTCCATCAAAAATTAAGAGTCTAGTTTAGCCCTGTACTCACATTCTAAATCAGACTTTTATATGTGTATAAACTTTAAAAGTTTTAGAATTAAAAAAGAAAACTAATATTCTCCATAAGTAAATAATTTGGTGGCCATAATTCTAGCCATCCTTGGGTCATATGATGAGAGAATTGCAGACAGATGAACAAGAAAAAGATATTTGGTCAATTATAGTAAGATGAGTCGGTTGTTTCTCTGTTGACAATTGTTTTTATCTTGTGTCTTTCTGAATTGAATTTAGGGGTTTTATGGTAAAAAATTCCGTCAGTAATTGAAAAAAATCATTTTCAATTATTCAGTATTTCCTTAACTTGTATTGATTCCAGTTTTGGGAAATTGATCTTTTGCTGAAATGTTAGTTACAAATTAAGTTTAGTAACTGATAACAAGTGAAAATGTCTTCACCAAGTTTAGTATATCAAATTACAAAACCGACATCTTCATCTATTTAATCAGAAGTACATTTAGAGACTATATATATATATATATATATATATATATATATATACGTATACATGTGTGTGTGTGTGTGTGTGTGTTTCTATTATGATCACCTTTCATGTTAGAGAGATAAAAGTCTCTCTTGTGTTAGATAGATAAAAGTCTCCCTAAGATGATAGATGATTAGAATATAATTTTTTTCTGAAAGTGGTACTGAATGAAAGACATTTGGATCAATGAAAAGCACTAACTGAAAGTAATTTTTACTTAATTCCACCTCAGTAATTCTAAGAGTTAATAGTATTTATAATGTCTAAAGGGAGAGTGAAAAAAACCAAGATAGTCACTGATAAATGAAGTTCTTGTATTTGTCACATTTCATGGTTGACATTTATGACATCTAAGAAATAACCAGTGAATAAATCACCATTTATTAAGAAAATCTATATTGTATCAAAGAATCTGTCAGTGAGTGTGTGTGTGTGTGTGTGTGTGTGTGTGTGTGTGTGTGCGTGTGTGTGTGTGTGTGTGTGCGTGTGTGAATGGGTTTATTCACTCTCTGTTTTGAAACTTTTTTACCAATTGCTATTTTTGTTTTCTCGGTTTTGGTCTTGAACTTTGCGTCTGTATTAATGTCTGCTTTAAGTAAATTTGTTTTTTTTTTTTTCACAAGGAAGATCATTTTTTAGAAATATAGACGGTCATAGATGTAACAATTTGATAGTAGCAGGCTGGTCTTTGAATGTGGCATTTTAGTTCCCTCAGCTGTAGTATATGATGGATGATTTCAAAATAGAGCCCACGTTCATACACATGAGCAGTACCAGAAATAGCTCTATAAAATAATTAGTTATTCTTATAGTCAATTCTTTTTTTTTTTTTTAGTTAAACTTGGAATTTAAAACTGAATGTCAAAATTTCATTTAATATAAGTAAGATATTTTTGGAAGTTAACAGAGAGAGTTGGGCAGTTGAGTTCAGAGGCAGAGACAGTTACTTCAGCTCAAAGCTCTCTGGAGCAAGGGGATGAGTGGGGTGAAGGAATTGAAGTTGGGTGTTTTTATTTGTCTACCAACCCTGAATCTCATAGCATTTCTACATAACAAGAGTATATCTTAACTCAGTCTTTCATGTTTGACTACTAGAAAAACAGTTCTGGTAATAAACTTTTTGTATTTGAAGCAACTGGTCAATCTTGTATTAGAGAAGTGTAATACCTAGTGATGTTTAAAATGGTGCTGTGCTGGTGAAGCAATGTTTCACTATCTCTGCTGACAAAAATTCCATGTGCGATTAAAAAAGTACTGAAACTGAATCTTTAAAACTTTTAATATTTAAAGATTTATGTACAGCTTGGCAACCAACGCACAAGGGTGAGTCAAAAGTTTTGTAATATTTTGGTACATTGAAGGAACCAAAAAGGTAAAAGTGCTGTTGATTATAGAACAATAATCAGATGGTTAAAGAAATTTTGCTTGAATTGTGAAAACCTTGACAATCAGATAAGGTCAAGTAGGCCAAAAACAATGGATTACAATGTTGTGGTCTTAGCATTAGAGGCTGACTCAGAAAGCATCAGGTAACTCAGCATCTCACAGCAGCAATTGGAATGCACCCTACTAAAGCCTGATTGTCACTGCTGGTGAATTTCAAAAATGCATTCTGGACGTGAGGACACTTTAGAAGAACAATGTACAATGAAATTCTGTTTTAAACTTGGAAAAAATGATGCCACAGAAACGTATAGAATGCTTCAGACTGCTTTTCGACCATCTTGCATGAATTGAGCATCAGTTTTTGAGTGGCATAAGAGATTCAAGGAAGGCAGAGAGTCTGTGAGGGATGATGAGAGGTGTGGGAGGAGTAAGGAAGTCAATACACCAGAGTTGATTGGCCAAACAGTTAGGGTTACTATGTTGAGGTTTTAAGGGAGTCCAGGAAGAGATTCCGAAGGAAGAGGCCAGCACTCTTCAAATTGGCTCAGTGGTACCAGTCCACAACTCCATCCTTGTCACAGACTATTTGACCTAGATAGGTTTCATGTGTGTACTATCAGTAAAAGTGCCAATACGAAAAAAGTCTATAAACTTATTTAGTGATCCTCGTATATGTTTAGCTCAGCAGGTAAGAAAGATGTATTGAAAGAAATGAAGGATTCTTTTTTAAAAGTTACTGGTAGTCATATAGACATGTAAAGGCCAGAAGAGGTTATGTTTAAAAAGTACAGAGATTAAAACTGTATTTACAAAACCAGAAATAAAAAATGAATGAAACATTTTCTTCAAAATAGTCCCTTAACATTTTAACACACTTATTTCAGTGAGTTTTCCATTGCTTAAAGCACCTTTGAGATTCTTTTGATTTGGTATGAAACTGCAATATCATATTTCTTTTAGTGAACTCTATTTCCTCAAACCACATACACTCGATATGAATTTTTGGTATTTTTCTACACATGCAAGTTCACTTGGATAAAAAATAAAATTTTCAAGTGACAAGTATCAAAAAAAAAGAAATCCCTCTGCCAAGTAAAAAAAAAAAAAATCAAAAATCAAAATAATTCAACCAGTCAAGTTATTTCTCTTTTCCATCACTCTCCTGGAAATGGGCAATCACCCCACGCTCCATTACAATGTGAAAGTGAGCCTTCTTATTAAATGAAAAATAATAATTTTTTTCTTAAAAGATAAAAGATGCAGTAAGTTTAAGGTCCTAATTAGTTCAAATCACAAAAAAAAAAAAAAAAATACAAGAAAATTTTTTCCCCCATAAACTTGAATAGAGAAGTGTGTAGGATTTTGCTAAATTTTCAGTTTAGTAAATAAAGACACCAAAAAAGCCAAGTCTGCTTATTATTAATAGTGTTACACTTGCACAATCCTGTGTTTTGCCAAAAATATTTTGTCTGGAAACAAAGAAAAAAAGGGCTTGACAATTTAAAAAAAATTAGAATTGATTTGTCAAGACTGCTGTTTAGACATCTACCCTTCATAACTTTATAATATAAGTCGCTCAATCGTTCACATCTTCATTTAAATTTTAAAAGTGAAAACATTAATGATTTGGTCTCAATACTTTTATTTAGAATTAGTACAATCTAAAATATTTCACTAAAAACATCAAAGGTGAGGATAGCATTATCCCATAAGCTTTAGAGGTATCTATATTTTATTTTAAAGCTAGAATATCAAATGCTGATGAACATAATCATCTTGCACCCATTTTTTTCCGCATTTAGCTTTGTGTGCTGTACTAAGCTAAATTAAGTATATACAAAGAACTGATATCCTTGCCTGCAGTGTTACAAGACTGATTAGCTGCCGACTACATCAGTCGGTATATGTCTTAAGTGGTTGTTGATTCTAATATCAAGTATGGGTACTTCTTGTGATGTAATGGTTAACGAGATAAGTAAATAGACAATTGCCAGTAAGTTGGATTCTTACTGGGTACCTCATATTCCTATTTTTGTAACAAACTGAGCAAAGCTTAGTAAATATCAATCCTAAGTTTGTAAAATATATTTTTCTCGAATAAGTTATCATTTCTATTTTTCATTACGGTAATAGTAGAGTTTCAAAATTAAAGAGTCATAAATCTTAATGTTTGGTTGGTCGTTTTGTTTTACGGCATATCAACCCTTTTCGGGTCATTTAATGCCGAATTAAATTTCAAACAATTCAGTCAAGTATAAGTATATTTTTTGTTTACGAACAGTTAAATGTCAAAACAGTTCTATTCTAAACAATTCAGTTTAGCATAAGTACACAGTTTTTACATCAAAAACAGTTCTATTTCAAACAATTCAGTTTAGCATAAGTACACAGGTTAATTCTATTGGATCCATTAATAGGACCCTATCAGATGTTGCCACTCTGGGCCTAAATGGATCTGGGAGTGATGGCAATAAAGGGTACTCCACATTTCCCAAAGCGCTAGCATTACTGGAATCTCACCGTCAGATTGTTTAGTGTCATATCCAGAACACTTGTTGGTGGGGAGTCTTACCCCTCTGCCGAGAAGCAGTCAATGTATTTTATAGCCTCAGCCAACGAGGCAATTAAAGTCTGATATGTATAAAATAAGAATTCTTCCATGCAGTGTCCATATCAGTACTATTGTATGGTCACACTACTTGGACTCTAACAAAACGATGGGAGAAAAAGCTAGATCAGAACTATGCAAGTATGCTGTGTGCTGTTTTAAACAGATCATGGAAGCAGCACCCTACAAAACAGCATGTATAAGGCCACTGCCTTCCCATCTCACCAACCAACCAACCAACCAAGTACGATGAGGTAAAACATGTAAGGCACTGCTGGCGAAGCAAGGATTAATTCATAAACGATATTCTCTTTTGGACTCTTATACATGGACACGCCAGTAATGGCTGACCAGCAAAAAGATACATTCATGAACTTTGTGTGGACACTGGGTGCCGTCTAGATGACTTACAAAAAGCAATGGTTGATCAGGAAAAATAGTGAGATAGAGTCAAGGGTATCCATGCTGTTGTCATGTCTTGATGATGATGTTAACCCACTCCTCTTCAGAATGTCATACAAGGTAAATTTTTAAGAGGAGTACTGCTGGTTTGATTACAGAGATTTTCTTCTTTTAAACTGGTTGTCTAAGCGAGGCTAAAGAAACCAGTTTGCAATATAATCATCTTATAGCTGGGGGAGAATGGATGGATTTATGCCTTAGTCAAGAGTATTTGTGCAAAGCGAAATGCAGACAGTCTCATCCAGGATTTGAACTTGAGTCACCAGTTCTATTTCCTATGATGATAAGTATCATACTAAGCTCACCTGAAGGCCTAGTAAAGTGGCTAATCTGGTAAAGACAGTGCTTTAGCCAACACTCATCACAAAAAGCCAGTAGAATATTTTTGTTACACTATTCTTAGCATTTTCCTTTCTGCAATTTTTGCCTTCATGCAGTAACATTTATTTATACTTAAGTGATATCCTTAATAGGCCAGATTCCTCTTATTCCTTTTCCACCTCTTTAACTGCTTTTCTTACTGAGACTAAAACCCTACTCTCTAAGAAAACTATTTTTTTTTTTTTTACTTTTTATACCGTTTTTCTTTTCTGGCTTGTCAAGTGGTAATTAACACTATACAACTTGACACTAGCATTGGTCTTCTTTCTTATCACTTCCTCCTTTAAACTTCATCTTTCATCTTTTTTTCTTTTTTGGGCTTCTCAAAGTGCTCTTCACCTAATCAGGGCTTTATCAAGCTTTCTTCCTTTCAGTCACTCTTGATAAACAGGGATCCTTGACATGAAGATAATTCCTCTCTCTCTTACAAGATATGTAATTCCTGTTTGGCTAGTTTTAAACTTTCCCTATTAAAAATTGACTCAGAACAGGAGTAGAAGTTTCTTGAATGTTGGACTTGTTTGTACCGGATGAAATTACAACAGAATCAAAATCATAAGACTGTTTTTCATTTAACAATACTCTTTTCCTTGTTTTTTTTTTTTGTTATTTTCTTTTCCTCACTTTTTTTTTTAACTAAGCTTTCTCGATCAAATAATTTCCTTAATGCTATTTCTTGTTTTTTTTTCACAAGCTGATAAAATTAACTTAATGACATTGGAGGGATAATTTTCTGATTGAAAAAAAAAATCTGCCATAGTTAACAAATAAATTTATAAATTTTTGTACATGGTCCTATTCATAGGGAAATAATAATAAATATTCTTCAATATGTTGGTAAACTATCAAATTTTCAATATCTAGGGAAAATATTTTTATGGTGGCTTTAGTAGGTAATTTCAATCAGTATGTTCCATAGTTTCTAGTTCCAATACTGATTCATAAAGATAATATAAAGTTCTAGAAGCAAATTTTATCTTTGTGAAACAAAAGATAAGAAAAGATAGAAGGGATAAGTAAAGTAAGTAAAGTTGTCTCCCTTTAGTCAAGGGTGATCCAAGGGCTCCCTTTTTGATAGCTACTACACCAAGGTGTAGGGGAGGGCACTACTCCTTTCCTTGGGTTT
The DNA here is from genome assembly GCA_963585895.1 of Sepioteuthis lessoniana. NCBI lineage: Eukaryota > Metazoa > Mollusca > Cephalopoda > Myopsida > Loliginidae > Sepioteuthis > Sepioteuthis lessoniana. Next base: position 15,678,809 of record OY757904.1, on the reverse strand, counting down.
CGCCCCTTTACCCTTGATCCTTACCTTATAATGCTGAGTGTTAAGCAAGGTAGTATCAAGTCTCATTTTTTTGAGTCTTTGGTATAACTCGACCTGGGATTGAACCCAGGTCTCCTTGGCCATTGGTGAACACCCTAACCGTTATGGCAATGTCTGGTATTTTTAGGAATTTTCTGAGATTCCAGTAAACAAAGTTAGAATTTTATTTTTCAGATTTCGTTTAATTTTAGTTGAGTTTTCTGTTAAGTTGACTTTAAGTTAAATTCTTTGGTTTTGATGATCAGTTGAATTTAAGTGAATTTTCTGTTTCGTAGACTTTTAGTTTAATTTCTCAGATAACTCCTTGCCAATTTAGTTACTTTTTGATTTTTAAAGAAGTGAGTGAGAAAACTTTTCTGCTAGCTATCTTTTTCACTGTTTCACAAGCTGACATCCTAGTGTACACAGAAGTTTTGTAACAGCTGCTACTGAAAATGGTAGAGGCAGCTCTTCATGCCCTATAGTCTGGGCCCACTTTTCCCTTCTCTCAAAAAGCACAAAAGTTGCTGTTAATTTGCCACATGTGGTCATCAGTCTTATTCTATTGTTAGAAATAAATTTTTATATATTAAATTTGAATCATTTTTTGGCAAATCTGTTTGATACATACATGGAGCCCTAACAAAAATAACCACTCTGGTTCAAAGTGGAATTGGGATTAATGGCAATGAAGCGGTACTGTACACTTCCCAGAGCTCCAGAATCTGAGCCTCACCATCAGATTTGGTTTAGTGATATACCACCCAGGAGATCATATTTTAGGGGAAGTACAGCCAGGGTATTGTTAGACTAACCAACAGGGTGTGTGTACATTTAGAGTACTGCCAATACATAAGTACATACTGAATATATTTTTATAAAAATCTTTCTTCTAAACCACAATTTCCAGGATTTTATAACACACACATACACACACAATATATATATATATATATATATATATATATATATATAAAAGTTACATTCTGTTTTATATCATCATCTTCATGTCATGCTGGTAGCACGGATATCCCTGACCCTCTCTCGCCACTTTTCCCTATCGTTCATCGCCTCAGGCAGGTCTTCTGGACAACATCCCATATCTTCACATATTTGCTGAATGTATGTTCATGCTGGTCGTCCTGCTTTTGCACGGCCATGTGTGGGGGTCCATAAGAGTTCATCACTTATGAGTTCGTCCCTGCTTCTCCAGCAGTGTCTTGCATGTCTGGTTCGTCTAACTTGAATAGTTTTCATGATAGGAGGCAGGTGATCGTACAGTTGGTGTCTTGTGGGGTGTTGCCACCAGGACTTGTTCAAGATTGCTCACAGCATTCTTGTGTAATTGCCGTCTAGTTTCTTCTCCAGCCATTTTGTTAGAGTCCATGTAGTGCATCCATATAGCAGTATTGATGCAACTGCTGCCTGGAAGAAACTGCGTTTCATTTTATCGGTTAGGTCTGGTTTCCATATAATCGATAGCCTATCGATAGCTGTCCATGCTTTTGTTAACTTCGTGTCGATATCCTTTTCGGTTGATGCGACGCTGCTTCCTAGGTAAGTGAATTTGTCAACTAGTTTAAGAGGGGTTCCGTCTAGAGTGGAGATGTCCCCCGTTTGATTATAGCACATATATTCCGTTTTATGTGCATTAACATAGAGGCCTATGCCTGCAGTTGCTCATTCCAAACTATGCAGTAGTGTTTCAGCTTGGTTGGGTGTATTTGCCAGTATCGCTATGTCATCGGCGTAGTCGGCATCGGTAATTGTTTTTGCGGGGTACCTTCTGCTTCTTTTCTTTGTCAGCTCGAAGCCATTCTCTCTGATTTTGTCAATCGATGTTCTAAGTACGTAATCTAGACAAATGATAAAGAGGTATGGAGCTAGCGTGTCCCCTTGTAGTACTCCTGCTACAATGTCAAAGTATTCTGTGTCTCCATCTGGTGAACGCACTTTCACTTTGGAGTTTCTATAGAGAATCGTTCAGTAGATATTTAAGAGAGTAAATTTATGATTTTACTTTAGTTTCAATAAACATTAAACTGAAGGATTTAGAAAAAGTTGGTAACTTGTATATGAGAAAGAAAAGATAAGTAATGTCTTTTCTGCCTTTCCTACATTTAGTGGGCTCTGTATGAGATGCTTATAGCAGACACAGACTAAGTGACCAGAGTAGAAATTGGATGCAATATACAAACAAAAATGATTAATTTTAAAGTTTACTGAATGAATAAGAACATACTTGCCAAAAAGTTTTTAAAAATTGAATGAATAAATGAAATATAACTTTACAATAAGAAAAAAACTTGAATGGAAAAATTTTAAATGGTCTTTTGAGAAGTAAGTAGCTCACATTTTTGGTAAATATGTCAAAGGATTAAGAAAATTTTATTCCATATTTTAGGTGAGTAGTTTGAATTGACCTTGTGTCCTGCTTATGACTATGCATTTGGGTAAATACATTTTTGTCTGGGTAAGAAATGGTTGTTTTGTTGACAGAATGTTAAGTAGATTCAGAATTGGAACAAACAAACAAATGGACAAACAGATTTTGCAACTTTATATATTTTTATAAAATTTGTACCGAGTTAAATGAGTTCTCTTTTCTTTTATTCATGCATTGTCTTTAAGTATAGTATGTGAACATTCATAGATTTTCTTATGTTTAAGAACTAGATGGAAAGGTGACTGAAGCTAGAATGAAAGTCTTTTGTAAAATTCTTGTGGAGTTGTAAGTGTGATGAATTAAATCATGGTCAATTATAATGTATTGGTTGATTTCTGAAAAGTCACAGCCTCAAGGCATTTATCTCAAACATACTTATACTTATTGTAGTGACCAGATGAAAGGTTTTTAGTTGGATCTTGGTGATCTCTGATTGGTGGGAAAATCTTTTGTCCAGTCATATGATGCATTCATTATTCTGTCTGGAAGTGGGAAAGTCTTTGGCTTCTTTTGAGTGAGTTTGGTTTGGTTTGGTTTCTTTATTTAATGGCATATCGACCTCCATGGGTTATTTCATGCCAAATCCATTTTTGTGGAAGAATAGATGTGGTACTATTTAACTCATAGCTAGGAAGATATGGGGGTTCATACATTTCTCAAGGGTATTTGTCTGAAAGAGAATGTAATAGGAAGACAGGAGTTGGTACTTGCTTACTAGGATGTCACATAGGAACACGTTACCCACAACATTGCTGGAACTCTTTCTTTTTGAGTAGGAATGTATTTAACTTGTTTCTCAGTGGAATGTGTAATAGAGGGGCAGTGCATTTTCTTAGACTATTTTCCAAGTAAGAGATTTTGTAACATTTCACTCATCTCTCTATGGATAAAATTTAATTTCTGGAGAAAAAGTGAGATTTTTTTTCCGTCCACTCCAAGAAAAAATCTCCAAGGAAAATATAAAATATAAAATACAAATAAAATACTGCTGTCTGGTATGGATAATCCAGAAGTGATCACATCATTATCTAAGACGATTTTCTAAGTGAGGGGTCAGTAACATTTCACTCATCTCTCTATGAATGAAATTTGATTAAAAAAAAAGAAAAGTGCAATATTTTTCTGCTTATAGCAAGAATAAAAATATAAAATACATCATCTTTAGATTTCTACAATCACTCTGAAAAATATAATTATATGTCAATAATAAAAGGAAGCTATAAAATACAATACACAACAAAAGGTGAGAAGAGAAAAATATAAGATATTTTTATTCTAAAATTTGATGTAAGGCAAAGGACCTTCAAACTCTATTAACAGGCAGAGGCCATTCCTTTCAGCAAGCTAGATCAGTCTAATAAGATGACTCTTTTCTTAAGGCCAGGAATTGAATGATAATCGAAATTGAGTGAGGGAAGAGTTCAATGTGGGAACAAAAAGAAATTTGGGTGAATATTTTTTATTGTATCTCAAAAGAAAGAGGTAAAGTGATTGGTTGGTGTATAGAATCGATCTATTTGATAGAGTAAAGAAATTAAAAAAGAGAAGTGGTACCATGTTATTCAGCATTTTATATGCAAAGGCTAAGTCTCTAACAATGCATCTTTCTTGAAGAGATGATAACTTGATTTCAGTCAATACAGGAGATTTGATATCCCAGTCATCCGGTGAAGCAAATCTCAATGAACTAATACAATTCTATCTATATGTTGTATATAACATGGATTTCAAATTTTAGTGCAATGTTTGATTCTTGTATGAACCCCCATATCTTCCTAGCTATGAGTTAAATAGTACCACATCTATTCTTCCACAAAAATGGATTTGGCATGAAATAACCCATGAAGGTCGATATGCCATTAAATAAAGAAACCAAAACAAACCCACTCAAAAGAAGCCAAAGACTTTCCCACTTCCAGACAGAATAATGAATGCATCATATGACTAGACAAAAGATTTTCCCACCAATCAGAGATCATCAAGATCCAACTATAACTTGATTTCAGTCAATACAGGAGATTTGATATCCCAGCCATCCGGTGAAGCAAATATCAATGAACTAATACAATTTTATCTATATATTGTACATAACATGGATTTCAAATTTTAGTGCAATGTTTGATTCTTCATCTTAGAAAAATTCTATACATATATAATATGAATGGTTTTGGTTTTTTGCTATTTCTAATTTAAAAAATATTATAAAAATACTTTTAAAATTATTGCAGTTACTAAGTTTGCTGTTTTAAAATTTCTTGACAACAATGTTAAATTTTAAATCAATATGCAATTTAATTTTTTATAAAAAGATTGGTTGCTATTTAGTAAGAAAAACGTTTGGTTTGAGGACAGATCATTAAAAAAATAACTGCATTCAAATAAGATCTGTATTTCCCAACTAGGGAGGTGAAATTTCATTTTATTAGGTGACAAAGAAAGTTTTCTTTGAAAATTATGGAATATAAAATTCTAAAGCTATACACAAATGACTATTATTTCTACAAATTATGAAAAAGTTTCCTTTATATGTTAAAAGCAGTTATCCATGGAATTTGATACTTGCCAAGTGTTTTGAGGAATGAAGAATGCACTGAAATGTGTGTAAATATGAATGCATTTATGGTCTAGTTGGTAGTACCACTTAGAAATATATATATATATATATATATAGAGAGAGAGAGAGAGAGCGAGAGAGAGTGGCACAGTGGTAGAGTGTTTGCCAATGCTCCAGGAGAGTGGGATTCAATCCCAGGTCGAGTCAAATCAAAGACTCAAAAAATGGTACTTGATGCCTCCGTGCTTAACGCTCAGTATCATAAGCAATGGATCAAGGGTAAGTAGAGTAGCTAACAAAAAGGGAGCTTATGGGTCGTCCCAGACTAGGGTTGGTCAACTTACTTAAAATAGTATAGACATCTTTTGTCTTTATATTTTTGTTTTGATCCTATATATATATATATATATATATATATATATACACTCACACATTCTCATATGAATATTTATATATACACATAGACTTATATGCATATATATATTTATACCTACTATTATAGGTACATTTATATATACACATTCATATACATATACAAAAGTAAAGTAAGAAAAGTTGGTGACTACAGTCCAGGGGGACACAAAGGCTCCCTTTTTAATAGCTACTACACCGAGGTGTAGGGTAAGGCATTACTCCTTTCCCTGGATTGCTCCACTTCACCCTTGATATGTACCTTATAATGCTGAGTGTTAAGTAAGAAGGTATCAAGTACCATTTTTATTATTACTCAGTCTGGGATTGAATCCTGGTTTCCTGGGCCAATGGCAAACATTTTGCCCCCTATATCAATGAGCTAACATATATATATTGGAAGTGGAGGTGCCCGTGGTGTAATTGTTATTGTGGAGGTGCCCATGGTGTAATTGTTATCGTCGTAGGAAATGAACACGGCAACACGAGTTCAAATCCTGGACGAGACTGACTGCATTTCACATAGCACTAATACCCTTGGGAAAGGTATGAATCTAATTATTCTCCCTCCAGCTATGGGTAAATAGTAGGACAGACTAGGTTCTTCAGCCTTGGTTAGGCAACTAGTCTAGGAGAAGGAAAACTCTGAATTCAAACCTGTTAAAGTCCGCTTAAAAATTGACCTTGTGTCATATCCTGCCCGAGTGGAGGGGTTGGTAAATATGATATGGTGTGAACTTAATCTTGGAATAAAAAAAGCAGTAGCATCTAGTAGAATATGTACATCGCTTGTGATGGGTGCAGTTACAGGTCATCTTTTTCTAAAGTGGTTCAGGTGGTTTTTTCCTTTGGTAATAACTTACTTGAAGATGCACCGTATAAAGGACAGCTGGTAAGAATTGATGATAGGGAATTGAGGACTTGTGTCAGATCTATTTCGCTTCAACCATGGTAATTAGCTTTAACATGTGTGAAAAAACTGTATGTCTCCATCAACAGTCCATGTTACTCTAAACACTCACCAAAAAATACATTCACATACCTTTGGGGCTTATATATATATATATTTTTACTAATCTAATATCTAGATTGGCTTTTTTTTTTAACTTTATTTTATTTTTTTTAATGATTTTTTTTTTTGCGTTTTTTTTTTTTTGCGTTTTTTGTTATGCAAATTCTAGGATAGGTGGGGGTTTTTGGTGAATAAAGCAAAGCAATTTCTCCTTAGAATTTAGTCGAGTGTAAACTTCCTGATGATCCGTTAAGGTGAAACTTTAGTAGATTTTCGACTAGCGATTTAAGTTAATTCTATATATATATATATATATATATATATACATATATATATATATATACATATATATATATATACATATTTGGCACTACTCTGAACAAAAAAAAATGTGAATAAATAAGAAATAGGTGTTCATGAAAAGACTGAGATATTTAGAAAGGAAAAACTGATATAGATAATGAACAGACTGTGATATATAGGAACAGACTATAGATCAATGAAGAGATAGAAAGAAACTTACTGGGATTGAGGAATAGAGAGAAAAAAACTGACTGAGATTAACCGAAAAAGAACTGACTGAAATAGATTTGCTGATATCTACAAGAAAAAATATTGGATGACATAAGTTGTAACTTTTCCACTACTACATATATATATATGAATATAGATATTCATATAAAATCATCTGCTTTTTTTCTTGGTCCATCGAGAGGTCTTTAAAATGAGGGAATTAATGGACCTAACTCTGCTACATAGACCCATATTATATTAGTAGGGCATTTGATTTAAGATTTTTACTTCTACACCAATGCTTGAAGAACCCAGCATACCTCATTAAAGGCATCAGTGTGTGTATATATATATATATATATATATATATATATATATATAAAACTGAGCCATTGGGCTAATGGGTAGAGTGTTTGCCAATAATCTGGGTGATTGGGTTTCAATCCCAGGTTGAGTCATACCAAAAACTCAAAAAATGGTACTTGATGCCGCCTTGCTTAACACTCAGCATTATAAGGTTAGGTTCAAGGGTAAAGTGGAGCAATCCAGGGAAAGGAGTAGTGCCCTCTCCTTCACCTCAGTGTGGTAGCTATGGAAAAGGGAGCCTTCAGATCACTCTTGACTAAGGTCGCCAACTTTTTTTTTTACAAATATGTCTGTGTGTGCTAGGGTTAAATCATCATAGACTCACATTTCAAATACATACACACATACACTCATATATTTATATATATATATTCCTGTGACTAAAAGTCTATCAAATGAGTGCTCTAATTTAAGAAAGATCACACCAAGTCTTTAAAGAAAGCTGTACCATACACAAGATCTTGTAGAGAAGAACCCACAGTCATCACTGCTTGTGAAGAATGAACTGTAACCCATTCTTCACTGTCAATAAAATAGTCTTATAAAACTGTCAGTAATCACCTCATAAAAGTTGAGTCAAAACAAATAAAAGAAACATTTGAGTTTATAACAACAAGAACTTCAGACAGATGCCAACTTAAATGTATCCATTTTGATTATGATGCAATAATTTATTCAGACTATAGACAAATACATAATAACTCATCTCAGAAATTCAGAGAGAAATTATTAAGTTTAAAGTAATCAGAAATCAAAAGTAAATAAAATAAACTATGATAAATCACTTTCCCATCAGTTGAATGTAACCAGTTTGTTTCTCTTATATCACTTCTTTTATAGATAATGTTCATATGAGATACATACATTGGTTTGTCATATTCAAAGGTTTCTGGTACTTTAGAGAGCAACAGTCATTTGGGGGTGTCTTCGTGGTGTAATGGTTAAAGAACATTATTGCAGAATCATAAGTCAGTTTGAACTCTAGTTACGCTATTATGTTCATTTTCAGATAAATACCCTTGGCAAAGGTATGAACTGCTTTAACCTCTCTACTATTGGTTAAATAGCATCACAGCTGTTCTTTTAGAAGGATGGCTTTGGCATTAAATAGCCCACAAAGGTTCATATGCCATTGAACAAAGAAACCAACCAAGCAGCCATTCTATCTGAATCTTACTCTTACCAGAAAAATGTACTATTCCAATAGTTTTTTTTTCTTGACCATTCTCAGTGGAGATCCAAATTCTCTCATGAATGTTTTCTTCTTACAATGTAGGACTTCTTAATTCCTGGATTAATAAATGTCTCTGGCTGACTTAATGTTACTAATGAATTTCAAACTAACTTTTTATATCCCTATCTTTCTTTTTTAATTTATCTTGTTATATCCTTACCCTTTTTTTGTAATCATCATCATCATGTCGTGCCACCAGCACGGATATCCCAAGCCCTCTCTCGCCACAACTCCCTATCGTTCATCGCTTCTGGCTGGTCATCAGGGTTATATCCTGTATCCTCACAGAGCTGCTCTATGTAGGTTAGATCTGGTCGCCCTGCTTTAGCTCGGTCATGTGCGGAGATCCATGGGAGAACATCACTTATGAGTTTGTCCCTGCTTCTCTAGCAGTGTCCTGCATGTCTGGTTTGTCTAACTTTGATAGTTTTCATGATGCAAGGTAGGTGGCCGTACAGCTGTTGCTTTGTGGGGTGTTGCCTCCCGGACTTGTTCAAAATTGCTTGCAGCATTCTTGTGTAGTTGCTGTCAAGCTTTTTCTCCATCCATTTAGTTAGCGTCCATGTAGTGCATCCATATAGCAGTATTGACACGATCCTTATGCTTCTTTTGTAACTCATCTTATATCCTTATTCTTCTTTTGAAATTTATTTTGTAATTACTCTTCATTTGTCCATTATCTTGAAATATCCTAATCCTTCATTTTTGATTTCACAGCCCTTTGTATGTCCTACTGGTCTCGCTCAGGGTAACTTTGAGTAAAAAAGATTATTAATCTTTTCTTAGCTTTTTTAATGAGTTTCCTTGAAACCATTCACTCATAATACAATTTAATGACAAAAGTAGAACAAACATTTTGGCCAACCTAATATCTATCTACTATTAAAGTTTATGTATTCTTGAAATAAGAAAAATATTCAAGTATGCGGTATAGTGTAAGTCGTTAGACATAAATACTCTGAGAGTACACTTGGTTATCATTGTAGGAAATGGAATTGGTGAGAAGAATTCAATTCCTGGATAAGGCTGTTTGCATTTTCCTTCATACTAATTCCCCAGGAAAAAAGTATCTGTTCTTTCTGCAGCTATAGATAAATAGTCGGACAGACAGGGTTTTTGCCTCGGTTTAGCCACCAGTCTAAAAAAAGAAAAACTGAATTTAAACCATCTGAAATCTGCTTAAAAGCTGACCTTGTGTCAACTCCTTGTGATAGGGAAGGGGTTGGGTAAATGGCTACATTGTAAATAATGCAATATTATGCTATATCTCACGTTATATATTATGTGATACATGATATTATGTGAATTACTTTTTATCATATGATATGTAACTTATATGAATGCATATATGCAATAATAACCCAGTAAAAACAGCATATAAAAACAATATTTTTATGAGAGCAATACAATTAAATTACTTTAACTTAAGGAAGAAAAAAATGTCCTGTTCAATTTACAAGTTAATGATTTTTTTAAAGTAGATTTAGTTTGGTTTGGTTTTATGGCACATCAACCATTGTAGGTTATAAAAGTCAAATCTATTTTTATACAATTAACAGTTCTACTTCAAACAATTCATTTTAGTGCAAGTAAAGTTTTTTGTTTACATACTGATGTAAAAACATTCTGATTTCAAACAATTCAGTTTAGCATGAGTACACAATTTAGTTCTATTTGACCCATAGATCCTCTCAAGCGTTACCACTCTGGGCCAGAGTGGACTGGGGTGCAAAGGCAATGGAGGGGTATTCCGCATTTCCCAAAGCTGCAGTATTGCTGGAGTCTCACCATCAGATGGTTTAGTGTCATATCTAGGACACTTGTTTGGGGGTGTCTTACTCCTCTGCAGAGATGCAGTCAGAGTATTCGGCACCCCTAGCTGACGGATAATTTTAGGGTATGTATTGTTGCTGAACATCAGTTATTAGTTATTGAAATTCTCACTTATAACAAAAATGACTATGAAATACTTGTTAGAATCCTTCCTTCTCTCAGGAATAGAAGCACCTATAATATCATGGATCATTGTTGAAATAAAATTTCTTTAAACATATTTACTTAAAGGGAGGAATACAGTTCTATTCAAGAAAGGAGTAAATTCATTAGGTAAAGTCTTAGTTTATTTCTGTAATGGCATATCAACTCCTTATGGGTTATTCATTTTTTAAAATTTGATACAATTTATGAATGTTTTTAACCATAATTATATTTTTAAGGTTCCACTGCATTTTTACAAAAATTTCATTTTTTTTTTGTCTATAATCCTTTATTTGCAATTCAGTTGAATGGTTTTAAGTATTTCAGTTAAGCACTAATAATTTGCAAACTATTTTGTGGTTTCAAGCAATTCAGGTCATTTTGTTGATAATTCATCTTAGAAATTCAAACAGTAATTAATAATTTCAGAATAATTGAAAAGCAAAAATAAGTAAATAAAAATAGACGAGGATAAATAGTTACAGATAAATACATGATTAATCAAATGAATTTAAGATTAAATTAAAACTGAAATGTTGTGAAAAAAACCCCTGTGAAATTAAAGGATAATAGTAAGGAAAAAAATCGTTTAGATAAATTGACAAACCCTTCGATTGGAACCCAACTTGATGCATTTACATGTCACATGTCTGTATAAGAATTAAATCAAAATGTCAAACGAGATTCTCTTTCATCTTTGCAGTCTTGGAGCTTAATTTCTTTGTTTTTTAGAGAATATTTATCTTAAAGAATAAGTTGCATTGGAATTATTTTGAGCTGATCGAGGTTTGGAGATTTTCTTCTTAAAAAACTTCATTTTTTATGGATTAATGGAAAAAACAATAACTTTTTGAGGATAGGCAGAGATGATTGTGGGAAGGACAGAGTGAGTTATCCAAAAGATATCATTTTTTTGTCAAACTATTATCATCGTCATCATCATTATTATTATAAGCATTATTATTATTCCATTTTTCTGTCATAATAATCTTCTTTAAAATTATCAATAGTCTTTTTTTTGTTTTTAATATTATTGTTATTATTATCATCTCCAATTTCTATCATGATCAACATCATTTTCAGTAAAGATGATAAATATATGCCTCTTTAAGATTAACATTATTTCTTCTTGTACTCTTTATTTTTATTATATGTACATCTTGGTGCATCTAAGTAAATCATTTTTTAATCTAAATATTCTCAAAGTATAACTGTAGCCAATAATTGTATGAAATATCAGCCAGTTTAAGAATCTTTATAAAACCTGCACTTGTTGACACCTACATACTATTAAGGTAATATGCTTCAAGTGGTCTAAAGGTTAGTAAATTTAGCTAGCAGTGAGTTGCGAGTGAGTTGGATTCACAGTAGTTGTCCCATACCTCTGATCTTGTGCCAAACTGAGCTAAACTTGATTGACTATTTGCTCTTCTTGTCATTAGACATTTCCTATAAATAGCAATAGTTTGTATGCAATGAAGAGATTATCTAAACAACTGCACTATTTGTTTCTGTGGTTCAGATAACGTTTCAACTGATATATCATTGAAGAGGAATGGTTAGCTGAATGGTTATAGTTGTAGGAAATGGAATTATTGAAGTAAGTTCAAATCCTGGATGAGGCTGTTTGTGTTTCACTAATGCCCTTAGGAAAAGCTTGAATCTATCTCTACTCCTGCCCCCAGCTATAAGTACATAGTAGTGCAGACTGTTCTTTAGTAAGGCAACCACTCCAGAAGGAAAACTGAATTGAAATGTGCTTTATTCTGCTAAAAAAATTGACCTTATGTGGAATCCTGTCCATGGCAGAAGGGTTGATTAAATACATTCTCCATTTTTTTTGTGAAAATAATTATCTTTTGTATTGAACTGTTCTCAGATCTTTTTGCATAACTAAATTATATATATTTCGTGTTTTTGAAGACTGTCATTTCTGATTTTTAAAATTTTGTCTTACTTCCTCTTCGAATCTGGCATTGAGAGGATATTTCATTTCGTTTTTATAATTCTTCCTGTATTTATATGGGATAAAGCAAGGGCCAAGACAAAATGACACTATTTTTGTGAAAAATTTGCCCAAACAAGACGGAAGACAGCGTAAGGAATCATACTTCTGAATTTTGAATTCAGAGTCAGGCTTGCCCCACCAATGATAGCAAGCTGAGTTGAAATTATTATTTTACACATAACTCTGAGAAAAGAGATAGATTTATGCCTCCTCCAGGGGCATTGTTGCCAAGAGAATGCAAATAAATTTTGCTGGAATTTGAATTCAGCTTGCCTATCACATTTTCTTCATTTTAGTTTGATATAAAAATAATTACAGTGTGTTGTGTATATGTAGATCTTAGTTAAGATGCATTGACACTAGGTCAATGTTGCTGGTGGACTGTCAATTTATCAGCTATTTAATCATCTGATCAAGAGGTTCCCACATGGTGGGTATCCTTTTATAAATACATCATCATCATCATCATCATATCGTGCTGGTAGCACGGATATCCCTGACCCTCTCTCGCCACTCCTCCCTATCGTTCATCGCCCTAGGTAGGTCTTCAGGACAACATCCTGTATCCTCACATAGCTGCTGAATGTACGTTCGAGCTGGTTGTCCTGCTTTTGCGCGGCCGTGTGTGGGGATCCATAAGAGTACATCTCTTATGAGTTCATCTCTGCTTCTCCAGCAGTGTCCTGCATGTCTGGTTCGTCTAACTTGAATAGTTTTCGTGATAGGGGGCAGGTGGCCGTACAGTTGGTGTCTTGTGGGGTGTTGCTGCCAGGACTTGTTCAGGATTGCACGCAGCATTCTTGTGTAATTGCCATCTAGTTTCTTCTCCAGCCGTTTTGTTAGCGTCCATGTAGTGCATCCATATAGCAGTATCGATGTGACCGCTGCCTGGAAGAAACTGCGTTTCATTTTATCGGTTAGGTCTAACCGATAAAATAAATACATAATCATTTGTTAAGGTTGTTTATCCTTTTATATATGAATATACATTTACTTATATGAGGAGATGTTTGTGGTTTTATGGTTATTGTCATAGAAAATGGACACGGTGTACCGAGTTCAAATCCAGAACAAGGTTGTTTGCATTTCCCATTATGCTAATGCTCTTTGGAAAGGTATGAATTCAATTGTTCTCCCTCCAACTATAGATAAAGGTCTCTTTAACCTTTCTATAACAACGGGTCTGGGAGAAGAAAAACTGTATTCAAAACAGTGTCACATCCAACTCATGTGGATAGCTTGGTAAATACATACATTTACATATATAAATGGGTATCCATGATATTGGATATGCTTGGTTTAATGATTGGATTGAGAGAAAAAAACTGGCAGTCACAAATCCTCATTGACTTGAAGGCTATATTATCATCAATTATATATATATATATATATATATATATACACAGTGTATCACAAAAGTGAGTACACCCCTCACATTTCTGCAGATATTTAAGTATAACTTTTCATGGGACAACACTGACAAAATGACGCTTTGACACAATGAAAACTAGTCTGTGTACAGCTTATATAACAGAGTTAATTTATTTTCCCCTCAAAATAACACAAAATATAACCATTAAAAGCTAAACCCCTGCCAACAAAAGTGAGTACACCCCTTAGGGGAAGTTGTCAATATTAATATACACCATGTCAATTGTCAATATTTTGTGTGGCCACCTTCATTATCCAGAACTGCCTTTACTCTCCTAGGCATGGAGTTTACCAGAGCTTCACAGGTAGCACTTCCACTCCTCCATGACGATATATACTTAAATATCTGTGGAAATGTGAGGGGTGTACTCACTTTTGTGATACACTGTATATTTGATAATGGTATCTGATTATTTAGTTAGAAAAGTGACTATGGAGAAATCAAAACCAAGTTTCCATTTGTCATTTTTTAAAAATTTCTTAACTCACGAACATATACAAACATATATATATATAATTTTTGACCCATGAAATTAATTGATATATCAGAAACTCTTTTAGCTTTAAAGTAGGCCTGATGAATGTTTCTTCAGATGTGAAAGGAAATAATGTTTTTTTTTATTGGGAACAAAACAACCTGATTTTGATATTGGTATTCTATCTGATGAGTCCCTCAATAAATTCCAGCATTTGGTCCTTAATTGATTCTTACTGGAAAATTTGGTTTATGGTAATAGCTAATCATGACCCCTGATTTTAATCCCATCTTCTCAACAGATAATCTCCTGTCTCCTCTCTCAACAAAAAAATAAAAATCTCTCTCAAGGTTGAATAAGCTTATATCAAGTTTTGGTCTCAGATGAAAGGGAAAAATAATCAGTGAAAATTCTACTGATGATTGGTTGAGAGAACGACTTTTGAATCAATATCATTCATTAGAACTGATTTATCAAAATCTGTTCATATCTCTATCACCCCTTATTTCATTATATTGGTCTTATGATCTAGTCATATGTAAAGCAACAATCTCCCTCTGATCAATGATATTAAACAGCAATAAGTCTCCTATATACTTTCATGGGTGACCATGAAGGAGAAACACATAAGCAATCTAAAAACTGTGTCCTAGATGAAGCAAAGTTTAATAAATTCCTAGTCCTACTTAAAGTTGCACTGAAAGTACTGGTTACAGCAAGATCATTATAGTTAAGCAGCAATAAATCAGTTCAGTACTTACATGAGTGACCACTATGGAATAGCTGGTTCTGTAAGCAGTTTGAAACCTTTGAGTAAGACTAAGCAAGGTTTAATCAATTCTATAATCTCTTTATATATATATATATATATATATATATATAGTGGCAGCCATAATGTTCAGACCAGCATAGTTTCATCAGAAAGAGTAGGTATAACTTTTTACCTGAATTGTTTTAGATTCTATGATTTTCACAGACAATAAATACGATATTAATTGTTATTCTGTGAAATTCTGATGTTATTTGAGATAATAATAAAAAAAGTATTGAATGATTTAGTGATTTACTGCAAAATCCAGGGCAGCCAAAATGATCAGAACGATTGAAAAAATTAACAAAATACTTAAATATTATAGAATCTGAAACAAATTAGATAAAAAGTTATAACTTCTTTTTCTGATGAAACTATGCTGTTCTGAACATTATGGCCACCACTATATATATATATATATATATATATATATATATATATATAAATTTTTATATTTATTGATATATCTTAGTAATGTTATGTTTACATCTGTTTGTCAGATGATTATTTTTGCTATAATAATAAAGGACATTCTGATTGTTGATCATCTGTTTGATCTTGACAAATTATCTCATTCATTTAAGCATAATATCTCTCAATAGATAATTATATCTAGTTTCTATTTGTTTGTACATCTATCTATGGACACAGCAATCTGAGTTCATTTCCTGGATGAGGTTCTTTGCATTCCACATAATGTTAATACTCTTAGAAAAGTATTTCTCATACAGGACGAGAAACGAACTATTTTTATCACTGGTCAAGAAAAACAAGAAAGAAGAGTGTAACTATTCTCCTTTTAACTAAAGGTTAACAGGAGTGTAGTCTAGGTTCTTAAATCTTGGTATACCAACCACTCTTAAAGAAAAAAGATTCCGATTTTAAACCTTTCAATTTCTGTTTAAAAACTGACCTTGTGTAACATCCTGTTCATGTGGAGGGGTCAGATAAATACATACATCTGCCTAATTCTGTTTCTTGTAATCTATCTTGGTCAGTTGATACCTATCATATTCTATTTTTATCAATTCTGTTTCTTTCTATCTATCTCAGTCTGTTCATATCAATCTTTGTATTACAGTCTATTCATATCTATCTCTCTATCTAAGTCTGTTCCTATCTATCATCTCAAACCAGATCATATTTATTTATCACTGTAAAAAAAAAACAGAAAAAGAAAAAGAGGAAAGTCTAATATCTTTCTCAAGTCATATCTCAGTGAATTGTCTTCCTTGTCAAAGATGATTCATATCTATCTATCTTAGAATAAAGGTGGAGTTATCTAACTACAAGTCTGATGACTGCACATTCACCTGATTTAGATTGGTTGGCAACAAAGACAGTTTATACAATTCACCAGAGACCATCTCCATAAAACAACTGACCCAACCATGTACTTACAATGTCTGTCACAGGAAATAGTACTTGCCTTGATAGTGATGGTTGCATAATCATATTTGCTTTACGGCTTTCCAGACTGATGCTGTGTCTCATGTTCGCTGCCTGTGTGTCCGGGCATGAATTATTGCCCACATAAACACAATTGACATCACTGTACATTACAGGTGGATAAGGACAACAAGAGAGATGTTCACTTTCACAGACAATGCTCGTATCATTTTAGGATTGAATTTGTTTTAATGCTTAACAACGAATTAATTTTTCTTGACAGTATTATTGGAAGCTGTATTAAAAGGTAGCAAATTTACCATAATATAAAGCACGAGAGAAAAACAAATTTGTACTTGGTGCAGAAGTTTGAGTGCAGTGGGTGGGAATGATTAGTTAATGAATTTAGAGCAAGGAGAAGATGGTTGGGAGAGAATGCAAGAATTACGGTTGTCCTATAAATAAGATAAAATGCTTTCCATTAAACATTGATTCTTTTGTGCTCCTTTTTTATCACAATGTTTTTAACTGGTATACTTTTTTGGATTTTATAAAATATGAATTATGCTTGTTAACCATTGCAGGAAATAAACATCTCAGTCAGGTGGGGCAGTAGAATACACTGACTGGATCTCTACAGAGGGGTAAAACTCTCCTGATGAGTGTCCTGGATAAGACATTAAACTACCTGATGGTAAAGCTCCAATTCTGGAGTTTTGGGGAATGTGGAGTACCCCTTCATTGCCATTGCTTCCAGGTCAACTCTAATCAGGAGTGGGAGCACCTGATAGAGTCCCATCTATGGGTCAAATAGAACAAACTATGTGTTTAAACAAATGACTGATGTTAAATTGTGGCTATTATATAGCAATACTGGTAGGAGGTAGAGCTGTTCTCAATAGGATAGTTTCTGGAAGAACCTTCATCTGGCAACAGGATTCTGTGCCATGCCACACATGAAGGAGAACCTAGTATTGATTGTCAGAATATTTCTTCAACAAGATACCCATAACAAAACTGTATAACACCAAAGATGAACTAAAGGCAAGGATAAAGAAAGGATTTACCAATTTTAACAAAAAGACTAGCAGGAGTTTCCAAAGTAGCCTAAAGTCTTTGGTTGGAGCCACTGGTGATTTCTTTAGATAAATTTAATCTCCAGAACATCAAGATATTTTATGTTATTTTCATAAACATATAACATCACATGAGATGTCAGTTTTATATTTTCATTTTTGTGTAATTCAGACAACAATTAACCCATTACACTCAGTATATAAAGTTATGACATCACAGACAGAGACATCAGTGTTTGGCGATTGTCAATGTCTTGCCTATGAAATAATCAGACCAATAGATGATCACATAGCCTAGAAACTAACTGTTCTTAAGGGCTGTTGACTCTTTGTTAATGCTATCCTTAAATACCAATAGCTGAATTGATTTTCTATCCAGAAAAGCATCATTCTGATAAAACATGAAAAAGCATGAAAAGCTGTGTAGCAATAACAAATTCATCAGATTTTAGAAATTTTCAATAGCATATGCATAGTGTGCACCAGTCCAATCTATGATCATACCTAACTGTATCTACAAAATGGTGAGACACTATCTAGATGGAGCTAGCATTGTCACTTGTCTAAATTCACTTGACACACACGGGGGACAGTTTAAAATGTGGGAGGTATTTCTGTTACACCAAGTATTTGTGTGTATCCAATGTAAACAAATGAAATTTGATATATATGTGTTAATTCCCGAGCTGATATTGAGTTGCAGGCTTTGTCTAGGGGTATATCATCAGCCTGACGTAAATTTAAGTGAGTTTCGAGCCTGGCTTGAAGTATCTCTCGTATCTAGCCATACTGAAGAGTTGTTATACAATGAAACAGTCTATCTGTGTATGGCAATATATATGCTCCACTCCTGGGGGGTTGAGCACTCTGATGAAAGAATATAATGGTTGCCACTCGCGTAATACAAAGCTCTTCTAATGAATTGAGCACTCTAGCATCTGATAACGCAAAATGTAAACAAACTAAATTTGATACATATGAGTTAACTCCCGAGCTGACGTTGTCACAGGCTTGGCCTTGGGTATGACATCAGCCTGACATAAAATTTGGCAGGTTTTAATCCCAGCGTGAAGTGTCTCATGTGTCTAGTCACACTGAGGAGTTGTGATATAACAAAACCATCTGTCTGTGGATGACAATATATAAAAAAATAAAGTTGGCGTCCATAGTCGAGGGTGACTCGAAGGCTCCCTTTTCAATAGCAACTACATCAAGGTGTAGGGAGGGCACTACTCCTTTCCCTGGATTACTCCACTTTACTCTTGATCATTACCTTATAATGCTGAGTGTTAAGGAAGGAGGCATCAAGTAGCATTTTTTGAGTCTTTGGTATGACTCGAGATGGGATTGAACCCCAGTCTTCCAGGCCATTGGCAAACACTCTAACCATTATGCCAATGTCCGGTTAAGTAAAAACTGAATTGCTTATTGTTGTGGACTAGTAAAGGGTCCGGAAGAATAACACAACTCGGGTTCAAGTGGAACAAAGTATATTAACTAAGTATAATACAACATGTGTACAAAGTGTTAGAAGTCAGTCCGATTGCCAAGTGTCCATCAGGAATAAGTACAGAGCCCAGTATTAATAGTCATGGAAGAGTTCATAACCGACTGAAGGTTGGGCATCATAACACTTATGGTATTTAATTTCTATTTACTCAAGATTAAATGTTCAGATAATATAAAGGCATTAAAACAAATGATCATATATATCAATCCCAATGTGCATAGGTTCCAAAATAAGGGGTGTATTAAAATAACGCAGACCCTTCTATTGACAATCCGAATGTAATTCTCAGGGATAAATACATGAGCTGTATACAGAGAAGAAGAAGAACAACAATGCCAATGTATAAAAATATAATCTGCTTCTTTTCTTGTTATCTCTTACCCAAAATGTATGTTTGGCTAAAGTAAAAACAAGTCTGAGATGCCTGAAATGCACACACACACATGTACGAATGACTATATGGTTTTTCTGTGAAACCTCCCTGCCTTTCGGCTTCATTTACCTGGGTCAAAATTCTTTCCTGATTTATATAATTTTCTGGACACCCACACAATGCTCATGGTCATACCTTCTGCCACTGTGCTGCATGTGGACACACCTCCTGTTTAACATGCCACCCATGCAACCTACACAGCATTTCTGCTAAGGAAACACCTGTATCCAGTTTAACTTATAAATAAGTAGACATCTTGTTATGCCACCCACACAACCCACATGGCATTTCTGCTGGGGCATCATCCTGTTTACCCAAGGAAACAGGTGCACATCCTGTAATGCCACACACAACTTATGTAGCATATCAGAGGAATCTTTCTATCACTATCCAACACATACTAGTCCTCTTGAATTTTTATACAGATGATATGAGTCAAAAACTGAAAGATTTTATCACAATGTAACATTATAAAAAATTGCCATCTTTGTAGAAGAGTAATGATCGTAGTAGTCAATGGTGACCCGAAGGCTCCCTTTTCAATAGCTATTACACCAAGGTGTAGGGGAGGGCGCTACTCCTTTCCCCTGATTGTTCTGCTTTACCCTTGATATGAACCTTATAATGCTGAATGCTAACCAAGGAGGTATCAAGTATAATTTTTAAAGTTTGTGGTATGATGTGACCTGTGATTGAACCCTGGTTTCCATGGCCATTGGCGAATACTCTACCCACCAGGCCAATGAGCCGGTTAACAGCAGTGACACTATTTAGCCAATAGCTGGGTGGGGAGATAAGGGTATTAGTCTAAAAGAGAATATATTAGCATGAATGGAGTTTGAACTTGTGTACTTGGAGGCCCAGTCAAGCACTTTAACCATAACACAATGGGGGACAACCCCCTTGCAGAGTGTTGCAATTTTGCTTTGACTCTGTATTGATCATAGAATAAATATGATTTATTATAATTTCACTCTATCTAGAAGACGTCATCCGGAAGTTTCCATGTTGATTGAATATCTTTCAAATATTTAATATTATACGTCTAAATACCATTTCCTTAATCTTTTATCTATTTCATACTGAAGTTAGAGAAGAGTTAATGTTACTTTCACACTTTTTATTGAACCTTTTTTTTTGGGAAATTATTAGTAATTCTGAAAAGAAGCCAAGAAATACTGCCATTATTATGTGTGCCAAAGTTTTTAAATTTTTTATTCTGTTCTGAAAGAGTCTATCATATCTTTTTTGTCAAAATTATACTGGTTGAATTCTAGTATACTGATGAAATCACAACACCATGGCAAAATGAATTGTTACACTTAAGAAACTTTGTGATGAACAACAACTTTTCAGAAATTCAAAATCAACTACTCCCTCATTAAAATAATTCTTAAAATAAAACGATGCTGAAAGGTTTCTTGAGATATAGCTTTATTTGTTAGAATAGGATGAATGCAAAATGTGTATCTATCTATCAATCTTGACTGTTCATATCAATCTACCTGGACAGGAAGAGTCTTTGTGTATTAGAGGGTTATGTGTTGAACTGCAGTACAGGAGTAAGCAAGTTTAATCTCCAGGTGCACCATTACAGTCACTTTCAGACTTGGGAAAAGTTATGGACCTCTGTTATCCCCACCAGCTATGGGTTAAATAGTGCCACAACTGTTTTTCTACAAAGATGGATTTGGCATTAAATAACCAAAAGTTGATCAAAGAAACCAAATCAAACATATTAAGACTGTTCAGATCTGTTTCAGTCTATCTAAATGAAAAAGTTGTACTGTATACAGTATGACTCATAAGCTTTGGAACAATCAGACAATTTGCTTCTAATTGCTGGTTTAAAAAGAGAAATATCACTCAAGAAAAAGCAAATTTGATTTCAATCACCAGAATAAGGTATTTAGTCATGTTTTTTGGTCCTGAATTCTAAAGTTTTCTTTTAGTTTTTAGTCTTTGAAAATCTTGTTCAGAATCAAGCAAATTTAAACAGTAAGCTCATATTGCAATTTAAAGAGTTCCCAAACATTTAAGATAATTTTTGTTACTTCAGCTCAAAATCCTAAAGAGCCTCAACAGTTTTAAGAGATAAAATATTAACCGGACATTGGCCTAGGGGTTAGAGTGTTCGCCAATGGCCCAGGAGACCTGGGTTCAATCCCAGGTCGAGTCATACCAAAGATACCGGACATTGGCCTAAGGGTTAGAGTGTTCGCCAATGGCCCGGGAGACCTGGGTTCAATCCCAGGTCGAGTCATACCAAAGACTCAAAAAATGGTACTTGATGCCTCCTTGCTTAACACTCAGCATTATAAGGTACGGATCAAGGGTAAAGTAGAGCAATCTAGGGAAAGGATTAGCGCCCTCCCCTACACATTGGTGTAGTAGCTATCGAAAAGGGAGCTTTGGGGTTACCCTCGACTATGGTCGCCAACTTTACTTACTTAGAGTCTTATGGTTGAGACTGACTATTGCCTTTATGAACATTACCCTATATCTGAAACGAGATGATATCATTACAACAAAGCTTATTATTATTCATTATATATATATATATATATAGGTATGTATATTAGCGAATATATTATATAACTGGTCGGTTTGCTGGGACTGTTGAACATACCAATAGCACCTATGCAGAGAGATCCTCTCCATTAAACAAAGTAACATGTTAATCATGAGTAGTAACCTGTAACATTAGAGAAACAATCCTGATGACTGAGCAGTCATTGACCTAGTAGCCAATATTATCAAGTAATTTGTATTACTTCACTTTGGCACTTACTAGGTTAGACAGGTGGTTGAAAAGGCCCAATTTAATGAATCAGCTGGTCATATCAAACCCTAATATCTATATGAGTATTGCAACCATACTTGTAAAATATTTTTGTAGTAATCAAGTGCCCAACTCTATTTTATCTTAAAAGTGCTAGAAGCTGGTGGCTGAGAATCCTTTGTGCTGATCCATCTAAACTTTATGTTAACAAATGATTGATAATAAATGGAATTATCAGTATCAAGTACCAATATTTGAAAGTATGGTTGGTTGGTTGATTGTTTTCAGCGTATCAGCCATTTTTGGGTCATTTAACGCCAAATTAAGCTTTAAAAAATTCAGTTTAATATAAGTATAGTTTTTGTTTACAAACAGTTAAATGTCAAAATAGTTGTATTTCAAACAATTTAGTTTAGCATTAGTACACAGATAAGTTCTATCTAAAACATTTCTTTTTAGCATAATTATGTTGTTTAAATGTCAAAAACACTTCTATTTCAAACAATTCAGTTTATCATAAGTACAGTGTTTAGTTCTATTTGACTCATACGTAGATTGAACCCTATCAGGTGCTACCACTCTGGTGCAGAGTGGACCTGGGAGAGATGACAATGAAGAGATACTTCACATTCCCCAAAGCATTACTGGAACCTCATCATCAGATTGTTTAGTGTCATATCCAGGACACTCATTGTGAGCGGGGGGGGGGTCTTACTCCTCTTCTTGACAGTGAAGCAGTTGGTATATTCTAGAGCCCCTGCCAACTGGGCAATTGAAACTATTTAACTGTGGGTAAACAAAAGATCTATATTTAAAGGAATTGTTGGTGTCAGCAATACTTAAAATCATTTAATAAACAGAATTATTCACGTTAGAGAGCAAAACTTGAAACTGTTTAACTCTGTGCAAGCAAATGATCAAGATTAAATAGTATTAGTTTTTGATAGCAGTACTTGAAACTGTGTCCTGAGTATGACATTAAACAGCATCTGATGTTAAGACATCAATCCTAGAGTTTGGTGGATTAAGAGTACACTTTCATTACCATACTCCCAGGTCCACTTTGGCTTGGAGTGGTTGTACCTCTTAGGGTCCCATTTATAGATCAAATAGAACTATTCAATCACTTACTAAAAATCATTATGATTATTTGTTGTAAGTTGAAACCATACAGTGAACTAACTGTTTCTATTGATAAATAGAATTACAAATTTTAAATGACAACATTTGAAACCATTTAACTGTGTGCAAACAAAATGACTAATGCTAAATGGAATTATTAGTCTTAGATAGTAATACTTGAGACCATTAAACTTTGTGCAAACAAATCATCATCATGTCGCTGACCCTCTCTCACCACCCGTCTATATTGACCATCACTCCTGGGAGGTCTTCATCAAGGCTACATCTTGTATCAGCACAGAGCTGATGTATATAGGTTCTTGTTGGTTGTCCAACTTTTGCTCGTCCATGTGAGGGGGTCCACAGGAGTTCATTGCTTATGAATTTGTCCTTGCTTCTCCAGCAGTGTCCCGCATGTCTGGTTCATCTACAGGGTGGAATGATAAAATTGTCGTCCTAAAGAAAACAGCACGACAGCTTTATTTTAAAACTTTCATTGAAAAAAATCAATTAAGGTAACTTTATTATGTAGTAGAGCTGACATCTATTCAATGTAGCTGCCTCCAGCCTCAATCACCGCCTCGATACGGATCTGTAACTGGGAGCATGCCTTTTCCACAAGTGCCGGCGAGAGCTCGGCAAATACTCAGCGGATGATGGCAATCAGGCTAGCGTTGGTGTTGTGGGAGGTCATGTTGGTGATGTTCTCGCCGTATGACCAAACAAAGTAGTCCAGCAGGTTCAGGTCAGCAACCTGATGGACTTGATTAATCTGAGGTTCTTGGTCTTCTCAGTCAAGATCTGGCTTGTCTGGCACCTGTAGGACCTACACTTCAAGTCCTCCTTCACACCTGCATTCACAGTTGTGTGTGAGACGCCTAAATCTCTGGCAATCTGCTGAATAGGCTGCTGGGGAGTTTTATCAATGATTACCTGGACCTTTTCGATGAACTCCTTGGTCCGGGTCTTCCTGGCGGTGTTCTCAGCCTTGGGCTTCTGCTCCACCACCTCCAAAGGGTCTTCTGATGCATTGAGTTGTGCCCTCAAGCATTGAACTGTCTGGATTTACATTTTGAGGGTGCTAGCAATGGTCCTGTTGTCATAACTTGGATCGGTAGAGAGCATGAGTTATACAGCGGCACATCTCTGATCTCGCTCATTGAACATTGTATCACTTTGAGACGTGATAGAAGGCTCCTATTGCTCTTGTGATTTGTACACAACTGGCCAACTAGTAGATGGTCTGCAACAAAAAAAGAAAACTGGTTTTCTTTTAACGGAAATGGAATCATGTCATCTTTTCTAGGGTGACAATCTTATCGTTCCATCCTGTAATTTGGATAGTTTTTGTGATGGGTGGTAGGTGGCCGTACAGCTGCTGTTTTGTAGGGTGTTGCCTCCAGGACCTGATTCCTTGAAACCATTTAATTGTGTGCAAACAAATGAGTTTTGGCTCATTTAAAAATAATGTTATCTTCAACCAGTTCACTTATATGTGTATATATATATATATATATATATATATATATATATACACATGTATTCATCCATAGACTGACTGATTCATAGTACCATAACTTGTCAGTGTAGCTGAGATTGAAACTTGGCTAACTTTACATCAGCATGATAACATAACCTGACAGCTAACAACAGACCCAATGCAAGCTAGGGAATTTAACGTATATGTGTTAACTTCCTTTTGTTTACATTTTACGCTATCAGAGACCAAAGTGCTCAATTTGTTAGAAGAGCTTTTCATTATATATATATATATATATATATATAAAAAGAGGATTTGGCACTAAATAACCTACAAGGGTTGATATGCCATAAAATACAACTAACCAATCTATATTATCTTAGTTATTCAATAGCTATCAATATGAATTACAGAATAAAATATGCTATATAAGCAGTGTGAGATATAAATATACTAGCGGTGCTTTAGATAAAAATTATACTTGATATATGTATGTTTGTTTGTTTGGGTTTTATGGCATATCAACTTTTGTATGCTATTTAATGCCAAATCCATTTTCATACAAACAAACAGTTTTATTTCTAACAATTCAGTTTAGCATAAGTACACAGTTTAATGGTTAAAAACATTTCTATTTCAAGCTATTCAGTTTAGTCAAACAGTTTTATTTCAAACAATTCAGTTTTGTATAAGTATATTTTTTTGTTTACACACACTTAAATATCAAAACTATTCTATTTCAAACAATTCAGTTTAGGATACAAAAACAGTTCTCTTTCAAACAATTCAGCTGAGCATAAGTATGCAGTTTAAATGTAAAACAGTTCTATTTGAAACAATTCAATTTAGCATAAGTACACAGTTTAGTCATATTCAACTCAAAGATAGGAGCCTATCCAGAGTGAACCTGGGAGCAATGGCAATGAAGAGGTACTCAGTATTTGCCAAAGCTCTAGCATTACTGAAACCTCTCCATCAGATTGCTTAGTGGGCAGGACACTCGTTATGGGGGCGGGGGTCTTACTCCCTCTGCAGAGATGTAGTCAATGTATTTGACAGCTCTAGCTGACTGGGCAAATATATGTATGTATACATAGTATCAGTAATATAGTTTGCAATGTTTATAAATAAAGAGTGATTAATATGGGTGATAGAGCACTTATATCTATGGATATCATAGACACAGAGTCAATTGTATTTGGTAACTTAGTCTGGTGATCACATAGACAAGGAACTGGTGGTCACAATGTGCTGTTGACTGTCTGTTATCCTAACTTATATATGTACAGGATAACTGGAAAGTCAGAATGATCATTTTACTTTTGAATAAATAACTACAGACGTATAATTAATTCTATGGATAAAAGCAAACAAATAATAAAAAAACATTTTCTCTCAGACACCTATGATTTTAACAGAGATTTTGAAAGAGTTTACCATCACAGAGACAATCATAATTTGAAACAAACACCAAATAGGATAGACAGATATGAGTTAACACAATCACTCAAATAAACAAATGCTTAAGTTAAACATATGACCAATAGAGTAACAGCTTATTTGAAACATATCCTACCCATGCTTAACAAATATCTTTCAAGAGTAGAACTCAGTGCTAGGTGTTTACCATAGCAAAGTTAATAGATTGGTCAGTTCAAGACATTCGGGTACCAAAAAATCATTTTCATTCAAGAAATTGATGTGTTGTATAACCAGTTGACTTTTTAACTCTTCTATTCTTCACAAAAACAACAACAAGGTAACAAGTTGATTACAATAAAAAAAATAGCTACCTTCAAAGAAATAAATCACTACAAAGAAATATCCTTGTTTATCTTATTGTTTTTGTTCATTATATATATATATATGTGTGTCTGTATTAATATTTCTGGCATGAATCTGTTTTCTTTGTTTTCTATCCTATTTCAAAGGATTCTTTCTTGGTAGCAACAAAAAGCTGTAATGCCATTTTCTTTGAAAAAAAAAAGAGCCAAAAAAACAAAGATTTACAAGATTAAGATTTTTTTCTCTTCGTTATAAACTTTATATTAACAAATCGTTCTGTCATTTTCACTTTTTATCAAAGGATGTAAGCTAGTTTAAAACAAGATTTCTTTTAAACCGTGTTAATGTAAGTTTGTAATTTCAATAATACTTTTATAATAGTTAGTACAGACAAAATGAAAAAGTTTTACTTTTAAATAGGTAAAAGCTTTTTCCCTGTAAAGGAAGATAATCAGTTTTCTGTTATTATTATTTAATAAACCAATCTTTCACTTTAAATTTGTACACTTAAAAAATAGTTGCCTAGTTTTGTATAATAATTGAATAATGAATTAATCCCCTGATTACATGTAAAGTAAGAATGTAAATCACTGAATCAGTTTAATCAAATTAATTTGCTTTGTTAAAGATGTTTCTTGGATGTACCTGGTAGGTAGATTGGTTAAATTGTATGAAAAGACAATTAACCACAATCATGTTTCTTGGATTTACCTGCCGGGTTGGACAAGGTAAAACTTTGTACTTCTACAGACTTTAATTAACTTAAGTCCTCATTGTAAACATGGTACAATAATTAACTGTAATTTAATCATGTATAAGAAATTAAATAAATTTGAAAAACTATTTTCAACAGACTATGAATTAAACATGTTTTATATATTGTACTAATATTCCATATTATAAAGTTTATTAGTTGAAGTTATATAAATTATTGGAGATTAATTTTTCTTCTTGCAATAATAGAGAAATTTAGTCTATACAATTGTTTAATTAGTTTAATTATAGAATCAGAACAGTTACAGGTTACTGGAGGCATTAGATGTATTTGGTGTGAGGGAAGATATTAACTTGTTTTAACAGATGAATGTATTAATCCATCATCACTAAAAAAATGTCAAAATATTCAAAAAATATGGTAGTATCTTCAGTTAGGAGATTACTTATTTTTATTATATGGATTGTATTTTCTATGATCTTTATGGATAATTTCAGACATTTTTCTGAAAATTTCAGATTATCTTTTCATTTCTCTGTCATGCTTAAACTTTTATTCTTTATTCCATATATATATATGTATATATATATATATATATATATGAAGAGTAAATAAAGGATTGTAATCCAACAATATGTAGAAAAACTGATAACAGCAATCCAAGTGGAAGGAATGATTTATTAATGGGTTGACACTATAGCGTTTCGGTTCAACTGAACCATCATCAGGACCATGAGGGGTGATATTAATAATTTTAAGTTAACGTTGGATGTTTAGAAATGTGAAATACATTTTCCCCTATGTTTTTGTATTTCACATTTCTAAACATCCATTGTTAACTTAAAATTTTTAATATCACCCCTTATGGTCCTGATGATGGTTCAGTAGAACCGAAACGCTATTATATCGACCCGTCAATAAATCATTCCTTCCACTTGGATCGTTGTTATCAGTTTTTCTACATACATATATATATATATATATAAATATATATATATATATATATATATATTTACTAATATTGTAGTTTGCTATATTGATAAACAATGAGTGCTTCATATCAGTGATAGAGCATATATATTCAGTTAGGATCATAGAGATATGTGATCATCAAAACAAGTCTAATGCTTGGTCTAACAATTGCATCGGCAAGAAATTGACAGTTACCAAGTTCTGTCAATATTGTGCTTATACTACTCTTATATATATATATATTTATAAATCCTTATATTATCCACTGCCAAATCAGCCAATAGTGTATATATATATATATATATATATATATATGGGGGTGTCCTCATGGGTGTAATGGTTAAAGCGATGGACTTAGGAATTGCAGTATGCAAGTTCGAAATCCATTTCCGCTATCACATTCACTTTTAGACAAATACCCTTGGGAAAGTTATGAATCCCTTTATCCTTCCAGCTATGGGTGAAATAGTACCACTATTATTATTCTAGAAAGCTGCCTTTGGCATTAAATAACCTAGAAAGAAGTTGATATGCCATTAAAACAAAAAAAAAACAACAAATATATGTATATATATATATATAACCGAACTATTGGCCTAATGAGTAGAGTGTTTGCTAATGGTCCAGGAGGCCGGGGTTCAATCCCAGGTGAAGTCATACCAAAGACTCAAAAAATGATACTTGATTCCACCTTGCTTAACACTCAGAATTATAAGGTAAGGATCAAGGGTAAAATGGATCAATCCAGGGAATGGAGTAGCGCCCTCCCCTAAATCTCAGTATAGTAGCTATTGAAAAGTCACCTTCAACTAAGGTTACCAACAATAATATATATATATATATATTTATATTATATATGTATTATATTAAATATATATATATATATATATATACATATATGTGCATAGTTACCTTATATTATCCAACACCAAGTCAGCTGATGGTGTATATATATATATATATATATAAATATATATATGCATAGTAACAAAGTGCTTTTAAAAAATAGAAATTATTTATGACTCAGTCCTATATATATATATATATATATATATATATATATATATATAGAAAGTGGGGATTTATAGAGAAACAAAGTCAGTCGTCACTATAGCGTTTCGGTTCTTCTAAACCATCATCAGGGCTGTGAGGGGTTTTATTAGTAATGTTAAGTGTAGATGGATGTATAAAAAGTGTAAAAATATATAAAATTTGGAAAAGTTGTATAACAAGAAAAGTTGGCTGCTTATGACTAGAAAAATTAGCCGTTTGATCAATGAATCAGCATTCGTTTCTTTACCCCACACAGTTCTGATGATGGTTCAGCAGAACCAAAACGCTATAGTGTTGACTGACTTTGTTTCTCTATAAATCCCCACTTTCTATTTGGATTACGTGTTGTCAATTTTTCTTCTCAAATTGTCGGATTACTATCCATTATTTTCTAACATATATATATATATATATTTACATATATGTATATATATTGTATTGAATCATAAAAAAATTTCTGTTTTTTAAAAACAACTTGTAACTATGCATTTCAAACTTCCAGTCTCTTAAATGCAACCAGATATTATCTGATTAAAGTGGGCTTTCATCAGTCATTCTTATTTCAGTTGTGAAAGAGAGCACAATATAGTTTCTTCAATGATTTCATGCCTCAAAAAAGGAGGAACTGAAAGTGCATGTTCAAGATTTAATGTTATTGAAGTTGAGGAATAACAAAAAACAGAAACAGCAAAGGAAATTTATTGTGTTTATAGCCAAGCTGTCATTACTGACAAATAATAACCAAACTGGTTTTAAAAGTTTCATTCTGGAAATTGAGAGATGAATCCAATCTAGGACAATTATCAAATGTCAACTAACATGCTTTAAGAAAATTGGTGGAATGCATTCTGTGCAAAATTACTCAAGATTTAGCTTTGATATGAACATATTTCAATTCACAATTAGTTGCCACTTGAAAAAGAAAAGATGGGTGTTTGGGTTCCAAAAATTATTAAGAGAATAAGTAAGATTGCATATTCATAGTGACAAATCAATTTTCAAAGCAGAGAAATGACTAGTATCTCCAAAAATATCATTACATTTGATCAAAGATGGATCTTTAATGACACTGTTCAATGCTGTGGATTGACAAGGATAAATCTCTACAGCCTACCCCAAGGTTGGAACTTTATGGAAGAAAAGTTATGCTCTGTGTATGGTAAAATCTCCATGATAATATTCATTTCATGTTTTTAAACAAAAATCAGACACTCACTGCAGACTTATACACTCAACAGATGCAACATGTGGATGAAAACATTCTACAATTACCAATTAGACAAACCCAGGATTTCTCCATGTTAATGCAAGGACACACAGTAAATATTGGATTTAGGCTGGTTTGTTCTACTTCATCCAGTATTGCTTGCTCCAAGTGATTTTCATCTTTTTTTTTCTTACCATAATATTCTGAATGACAAAAACTTTTGCAAGAAGATTAAGTTAAAACATTTGTGGAAAACATTTTGTGCTTAAAATCAGTTGACTTTTATTTGAGCGGAATGAACTATCCCCCTGATAAATAAGGCAATTAGACAAGTGACTGAAAATAATTATAAAACTATTAATGATTAAATTATATTTACTAAAAGAGAAATTATTCATGTTTTAGCCTTATATATATACACAGAATACTTGTTTTAGCCTTATATATATACACAGAATACTTCGACATAGTAGCTGGAGTACTACAAGGAGACACGCTGGCTCCGTATCTCTTTATCATTTGTCTAGACTACGTACTTAGAACATCAATTGACAAAATCAAAGAGAATGGCTTCGAACTGACGAAGAAAAGAAGCAGAAGATACCCCGCAACAACAATTACCGACGCCGACTACGCCGATGACATAGCGATACTGGCAAATACACCTGACCAAGCCGAAACACTTCTGCATAGTTTGGAACGAGCAGCAGCAAGCATAGGCCTCCATGTTAATGCACATAAAACGGAATATATGTGCTATAACCAAACGGGGGACATCTCCACTCTAGAAGGAACCCCTCTTAAACTAGTAGACAAATTCACGTACCTAGGAAGCAGCGTCGAATCAACCGAAAAGGACATCGAAACGAGGTTAACGAAAGCATGGACAGCTATCAATAGGCTATCGACTATATGGAAATCAGACCTAACCGATAAAATGTAACGCAGTTTCTTCCAGGCAGCGGTCACATCGATACTGCTATATGGATGCACTACATGGACGCTAACAAAACGGCTGGAGAAGAAACTAGATGGCAATTACACAAGAATGTTGCGTGCAATCCTCAACAAGTCCTGGCAGCAACACCCCACAAGACACCAACTGTACGGCCACCTGCCCCCTATCACGAAAACTATTCAAGTTAGACGAACCAGACATGCAGGACATTGCTGGAGAAGCAGAGAGGAACTCATAAGAGATGTACTCTTATGGATCCCCACACACGGCCGCACAAAAGCAGGACGACCAGCACGAACGTACATTCAGCAGCTATGTGAGGATACAGGTTGTTGTCCTGAAGACCTGCCTAGGGCGATGAACGATAGGGAGGAGTGGCGAAAGAGGGTCAGGGATATCCGTGCTGCCAGCACGATATGATGATGATGATGATGATATATATATATATATATATATACAGCGTGTGGAAGCAAAATATGTAATAATTTTTAAAATCCTTTTTTTGTTTTTAGTCTGATGTGTCCAATTTAAAAAAAAAATATGTGATAAATCTAAATTTTTATGATTAGTTCTATTATTCAAGCACATTTTTTTTTTAATCAATATTCAGCCCAATATGAGTGAGCAAGAAAAAGAAACAGCAAAGAATCTATAATTTGCTTAATGTTGAAACCAAACCAAAGTTTCTTTGTCAACATTATACAAAGCAAAGAAAAAATTTTACCGAAAAATAACTTTTTAAGGAAAAGAGGGAGTGGAGGATTGAACAAAAACAAAAAGAAGGTGTTTTTTTTAACTGCTCTAGCTATGGCAATTAAGAAAGATCCTACTGCATCAATAAGAAAGCACACTAATGAATTGAAAATCTGCAAGAAAACTGTGAGGTCAGCAATTAAACAAGATTTAAGCCCAGACCTTAACTCCCTTGATTACACTACATGGTGCATTTTAGAAAACAATACAAATGCAACTTCCCTTCTAAGTATTGGTTTACTTAAGACTGCTTTGAGGGGAAATTGAATTAAATGTTTGAAGAATTTTTTTGAAGGCAAGCAAATCATTTCAAAGGTGTGTTGATACAATAATAAAAAAAATGACAGTCATACTGAGTAAATTTAGTTTTGTGTCAGTCTTATTTTATTGTTTATTTTTCAAATTTAAAATTCATCTTGTTTTATAATAGAGTCGTTTTTTTTATTATACTAGAATATTCCTAATTTCGCTCCCATACCCTCTGTGTGTATGTGCGTACATATATATATATATGTATGTATGTGTATATAAGGATATTCTTTTCATCTTTGTTGTTCAAAATACATTTGTGTTGGTCTATTGACTACTGAGATTGATTGGTTTTGTGGGTAGTGTTCAGTAATGATCCGTGAGACCTGGGTTCAATCCCAGGTTGCGTCATACCAAAGACTTTAAAAATGGTACTTGATACCTCCTTGCTTAACACTCAGCAATATAAGGTACTTATCAAGGGTAAAGTGTAGCAATCCAGGGAAAGGAGTAGCACCCTCCCCAACACATCAGTGTAGTAGCTATTGAAAAGGGAGCCTTCTGGTTGCCCTTGATTATGGTTGCCAACTAAGGGAACTGACTCCACAGTTTCTCTTCAAGCTAATGCCCTTAAAAAAGGCACAAATCTATTTCTTCTTCCACTAGGTATGCAGTAATAGAAGAGACTTGGCTGTTTAGTCTTGGTAAGGCAACTGGTTTAAAAGAAGAAAAACTCTGAATTCAGACCAGTTGTACTCAGCTTAAAAATTTATCTTGTGTAACATCCTGCCCTTGGTAGAGGGGTTGGGTAAATGTTCAAGATCAACTTTGATCGACTGAAGTAAAAAAAAAGTATGCCTTTATTTTCAAGACAGATTTATTAGGATGAATCAAATATTTTTGCAATATTTTGATAATATGAAGCACAATTTGGCCACACCCAATCCTTTACTGAGATTGTGAAGATGACAGAGAACACTGAACTGTGAGATGAGGTGCTCACCTGATACTCTCCAAGTGCTACTCACCAGATTAGCTTGAATTATAGCCTTAGAATACATGGTTTTGCATCCACCTGACCTTGCCTTTTTATTAAGGTTCTTGCAACCCAAGCAAAATTTCTTGAACCCGCAGGTTGCTGTACTGTGATCAACCGCGTTTTCACCGTATGTGCAAGAAATATTTTTGGTTGCTTCTGCGGTGTTATGGTCCAGTTCAAACTCATAAAACTTTAGTTCTCAAATGACACTACATTACATCTGTGCAGCTTGAGGCTATACACAACATGTCAACACATCAACAACCACAATACTACCAACCACAGTGAATACTTTTCATGGCTTGAACTGCTTTAGTCTTGTAATATACAAGGTGCATATGATAAGTTTCCAGACTTTTTTCGTATGGGCATTTAAAATCATTGTAGACTCTTGAAAATCCAGTATGTCATTGCTATACATCTCATGAGATGAATGACCAATTTTTATGATTTCACTTTCAAATGAACAGCTACAGCAGCAATTGGAATACACCCTACTAAAGCCTGATTGTCACTGCTGGTGAATTTCAAAAATGCAATCTGGACGTGAGGACACTTTAGAAGAAAGTCTGACCTACTATTAACCCAATAAAATTCTGTTTTAATCATGGAAAAATGCCACAGAAATGTATGGAATGCTTCAGACTGCTTTTCGACCATCTTGCATGAATCAAGCATCAGAGTTTGAGTGGCATAAGAGATTCAAGGAAGGCAGGGAGTCTGTGAGTCTATGAGAGGGGTCGGAGGAGTAAGGAAGTCAATACACTAGAGTTGATTGGCCAAAGAGTTAGGGTTATGATGTTGAGATTTTAAGTGAGTTCAGGAAGAGATTCCTAGGGAAGAGGCCAGCACTCTTCAAATTGGGTCAGTGGCATTTCCACCAGGACAATGCACCAGTTCACATCTCCATCCTTGTCACAGACTATTTGATCAATATGGGCATCAAGACAGTTCCTCACCCTCCCTATAGTCCAGACCTTGCTCCCTGTGACTTTTGTTTATTCCCTAAGCTTAGAGGCTGTCGTTATGAGACAATTGAGGAGGGGAAAGAGGCTGTGATTAAGGTCATTGGCATGCTCACACAAGAGGACTTCAATGGGGCCTTCCAGAAGTTGTTGTAACGGTACAACAAGTGCATTGCAACTGGAGGAGATTACTTCAAAAAGGACTAGAGTTTCATATGTGTACTATCAATAAAAGTGCCCATATGTAAAAAGTTTTGAAACTTATCATATGCTCCTTGTATATGCTACAAACTCACACATTTCAAAATATAGCAAAACTTTTGGCTCATCTTTGTATTTTAACATTTGAAGAGTGAAACAAACTCACCCACGAATATATTTTCCATTTGCATATAATCTTAAGTTCTTCCAATTCAAGGTCAATAAGTATCTCACTGGCTCACAAATGCCTGACTCACATCCTCTTCATCTATTCCTTTATATTGCAATCTTTATTCATCTCTGCTATTCAATCATTATTCCTGTTTCTTTAATTCATCTATGTCTCAAATATGAAGTTCATTGAATTTCAGATTTCTTCATCTCATAAATTCCGACAAATGATAGAATTTTCTAGTAAAGAAGATACTAATTTAATATATTAAAACATGATGATTCATATAATGTTCTTCCGTCTTCATAAAATGAAATATCTACAGAAAAGGCTTTCAAATTCTAAAAATATTATTTGAAATAAAGTATTTAAAAATCTCCAATTAATAATAATCATGAGTGAAAATCCCCAAAGATTTTCAATCGCAAAAAGGTGTAAATGAAATGCTCTTTAATGCAGAATACGTTTAAACTTGTCAAACACAATTAACTACTTTTTTAATCGGATTCTTAAATAATTTATGGCTCAATTTCTCTTTGATTTAGTTCTGTTAGCACTTCTTAGATGAAAGAATCAATAAGACCTTAAATTTGAGACGTATCAACATACAGTTATATAATTTATAACTACAATTGTAAATGCCTTGTGGAATTGTGTCCATTACATTCACAGGAATATAGAGTTGTACGTATTTACCCAACTGCTCTGCATTAAATAAGATGTGATGCAAGGTTAATTTTTAAGCAGAGTAAAGCTGGTTTGAATTTAGAGTTTTCCTTCTCCTAAACTGGTTGGCTAACCCAGGCTTGCAGCATCATTTCTTCTGAATGTGTTGCAATCTCAATAGTATGCATGTAGTGACCCAATCCATCAGCCACAAGTAGGATGGGACATGAGGTCAGTTTTTAAGTAGAGTATAGCTGGTTTAAATTCAGAGTTTTCATTCTACTCGACAGGTTGCCTTACCACAGCTAAAGATATCAGTCTGACCTACTATTAACCCATTGGCAAAGTAAGAAGAGACAGATACATGCCTTTTCCAAGAGCATTAGTTGGAACTAAAATGCAAACAGCCTTAACCAGGATTTGAAATTGAGTTGCTGATCATATTTCTTGTGAGATTAACCATTCAGCTAAGATAATCTCAATTTCAATAGCATGTTAATGAAGTTGTTATTTGATTAACAGTTAATTTTGAATTGTCCTTCTCCTACATTGTTTGCCCAACAAGGCTAGAGAGCTCAGTCAGTTTTAATCAAAGCTAAGAGAAGAACTAATAGATTCATGCCTTCTAAAAGGGTAATAATGTTAAGTGAGTTTGGATGAAATTTGAACTCAACTTACAGATTCTGTATTCCTAGATGATAATCATTGCATCACTCACATCTACCGTCAACTAGTTCAGCATACATTTATTTCTAAATGATTATCTGACTGTGATTCCCATTTAGTTTATTCTGACGCCATCCATAATTCTTCAGATTTATTCCTTTTGCTTCTTAGACATACATTTTCTTTGGTTATTAGATATTCTAGACTCATTCACATTTTCACCAGTACCAATAGTAATCATACGTATATAACCTAAAGCTGATTGGCACCTTGGAATGAGATTTCCAAGATAAAACTGACTCCATGAATTAAGTCTGTAGTGACAGCATAATGTCTCTTCGGCTATACATTTGCAATCAACTCATCATTATTCAACCAATCAGAGAGGCCAATTTTTCACTGCAAGCACAATCTATACACATTTAGCATTACTTATTTCATTACAGATATTTGTATGCAAGCATGCAAATTCAGATACATATATGCACACATGAAGTCACATATTTGCATGTATATATGTTTTTGTGTGTGTGTGTGTGTGTGTGTGTGTATATATATATATATATATATTGATGTGAGTATTTGCTTCACAGGGTAAGTTGCAAAAGCTACAAATGTCATCTTTTTAGAAAAATTCAATAAAGTTAAAAAAAACCTATGGCAATGACACTGTAGGTGCGAACATAAATTGAAAATATATGTATCAAAACAACTGTATACATTAGGTTCTTACAAATGTTGTCAACTTACATAATGTTATAGAAATACAAGTATCTTTGAAGTTTATTGTGAATGCAGAGTCTGGGTCGTGAAAAAGTTATTTTATATATATATATATATATAGAGAGAGAGATATTCTGTGGTGCACATAAAATTTGGGAATAGCTTTTAGTAGAGCATATATTATGAGTTCTAAAGCAGGAACTTTTTGGGGATTATGTTTCATCAGAGAACTCCCTGACAAAAGCAAGCAATACAGATGATTAGATCTAATTGTAGTTAGCAACAGAAAAAAAAAACCTACGAAAGAGAAAAAAAAACAAAAGGTTTACCTGGAAGGGTTGGTAAGATATTTTTTTGTTTTTCTTTGACTTAATCTGGTTTAGCTGCAGCGTACTCTGCAGATTAAAGCAAAAGAAGATTGCAGAATTTCCTTTGTTTGCAGAAAGCCGATTGGTATTTCATGATATAAAGCACCTCAAGTACAAACAGTTGTAGATCAGTGTTAGAGGTGTCTAGTATTGTAAACATGGAGTTATAGGTACTGGCACATTGGGGATTGGTCAATAGGTGTTGAGGTATGGCAGAGGGAGCATTCTGATTATATGAACTGGTCGGATGTCTTAAACTATGTAATCAGATAGTGGGGAGCACATCTTGCTTTATTTTATTCTCTAATCTGATTGGAGAACACTCTACCCACTAGGCCAATGAGCTGGATTTAGAATGAATATATATATATATATATATAGTTAGTTTGTATAAAAATGAATTAGATGTGTATATATATATATATATATATGTATGTATATATATAAGTTGGTGACCTTAGTTGAGGGTAACCAGAAGGCTCTTTTTCAATAGTTACAACACCAAGGTGTAGTTGAGAGCGCTACCTCTTCCCCCTGATTGCTCTACTTTACTCTTGATATGCACTTTATGATGCTGAGTGTTAACCAAGGAGGCATCAAGTACCATTTTTAAAGTCTTTGGTATGACCCGACCAGGGATTGAACCCTGGTCTCCCGGACCATTAGCGAACACTCTACCCACAAGCCAATGAGCCGCTATCATCTCCCCAAATCATTATTTACTTTATCTAGTAAGGAAATAAGAAAAATTGAATATGAGATTAATAAAACATTCTTTATTTATCACTTTTTGTAAGAGTTGTTTATATATATATATATATATATATATATATATATATATATATATATCCACATGTGTATATGATGAATATTGTGGTGAAAGAACTCTTGAACTTTAAGTGACTCTAAGAATAAAAAAACTTTTAAAGAAAAATATATTTGAATAAATTCATATTAAAAAATTAGCTTCATCAATCATTGGTTTAATCTATACAAGAATGGGTGAAAAGTTCATATAGTGACATCATATCTGTTGTTGATCACTTTTTTGACCAATGAGATACATGTACTATAAGACTGATGGAAGAAGTGTGCAGACCACAAAGGGGACTATGATGAAAAATAAATCTCTTTTGGTCACATTCTATAACAGTATCTTGATGAGCCTGTGAACTTTTCTGTCAACCCTCATAGCAAGAAAAACAAGCTGTAAGAGCAATTGTTATCTTGACAACTTTATCTTTTGTTTGATATTCAGGAAGTACCGAATATAATCATGTAATAATTCTGCTTGACCCGAGATTCTCCATTGTTAATGCTAAGATTTCAAACAGGCAATAGCAAATTTTTCCTCCTGAAAATATTGCGAAAACACAACTGATTGCTTATCAAAGATTACTTGCACAACTCCATCTCTCTCTACAGATATATTTATATTATAGAATCACAACAACACTTACCAGCCAATGGGTCCCTGCTAGCGTCCAGCTGGTGACAAAAATAAAACAGGCAGTAACTCAATACAGAGCCTGATATTTGTCTAATGCCTCACATACACCAAAGGTTTTTTTAGTGTGGGTACCAGTTCCAGTGCTTTAGACTACAAAAGCCTGGTGGTTCTAAAAATGCCTTGAGCTCCATCAGCATTTGTCTAAAAAGAGGAGCCTCAGGTGCTAGATGATAAACCGAGCCCTGCCCAAGTAGGTGAGAACATGGGGAAACAGCCCCCTGAGATCCTAGTAGTGTTGGTCACAGTTCAAGACACGAATTTTGGGCTTCTTTGGCACCCATGTGAGGCAGCCTCAACTGGCAGCTACCAAAGCCAAGACATACTTGACCTGTTCCATCTATCAGAGAATACGGTCAGTCAAAGTGCATCCTGACCCAGTGAGCCAGAAGTCAATGCAGACCCTTTCCTACAATTAAACTAAAACTGATATTTGTACACGGACATATCCACTCATATACCTGCAACCAACTGCAACCAAGGGAGTGGGCTGGCCCATGTGTGGACAAGAGCATGTCCTAATGTGCAATAGAATAGTCCTTCTGCTGGAGTTCAGTTTAGATCTGACTCAGCTAGTTACACAGCTGAGTGGTGACTCCAACAATTTGCAAAACTCCATATATATATATATATATATATATATATACATGAGTCATTCCAAAAGTTTTTAGCCTTATAAACAGAGTTTCACATTTGGATGATCATTGGGTGAGTTATAAAAGCATTTTCTGAATTATATATAACTTTGTATATTTGTTAAGCAATGACATTTTTTACTGCTAACTTTGTGATGTACCAACATCAAACTTTGACTAGTGAAATATAAATTTGTGCATGATTTTTTATCAAATTATTAAGTTGATGCAAATTTTTTCAGGTTCATTTTTACAGAATGTTAGAGAAATGCAACTATATTTGAAGTTTATTCAGCGCTTGACTTCGTGGAGGAATAGTTTAGTTTGTAAAAAAGTTAAAAATTTACTTTATTTTCAGGAAAATTACAATAAAATTTTAAATATTCATGAAATTCGACTTGTTCTTCATGTATGATGAGAAAATGTGTTGCAGGAAAATTCATTGCCAAACTGAAAGATTATAAACGGTATTTGATTTATTACATGTAGGAAGTAATTGATATTTCACATGTTTTACTCTGGCTCTTTTGAATCATAAAATATTAAAAATAGAAAGAAAAATAATTTATATCAAATCAACAAAATTATAACAAATATGTAAAGAAATAAAAATTTCATATATGTGTAGTAATTTGGAAATAAAATTAATTAATTTTTATTTATGATAAAATTTTTCAATGCTTTCTATTTCAAATTAAGTAAATAGTGTTAAAAATATATGTGTAATTCAAACTTATGCAAAACCCACTTTGAAATGTTTATCATAATTACAGGAATATTTGCCAATTAATAACTTTCAACAATTTTTTTCTGAAATTGGCCAAAGATATATAACCAAACTAATAACCTGAGTTAATATTTAAAAGCAATTAAGAGACCTACATTTAAGAGAAATAAAAACTTACATATTTTATATTTCATTAAAAATCTCATTTAACTTGAAAACTGATGTTATTAATGCTCATTGGGTAAAAGAAAAACACAGTATGGGGAGATTAAGAAGCAAAATAAAGGATGAGTTCATAGATTTGATTTGAGTTTGAATAGATCAATGATTCATCATTGTTCAGATTCGGGCCACCGCAACAATACTGCATAAGTAGGAATGGTGATCCACTGAGAATTGTGCAAACCACAGAGATTTGATAATACTATTTGAGTGTATGGTAGTAATGTAGATATTAACTTGAGGTCCCACTCATCAAGGACTGATATGAACATTAACATATCCATGATATACTAATACTGAACTGTGAGAAGAAATGAGATGAATCTGTAAGAATGTATGTAGAAAATGTACAACAGAAGAGACATATATGTTTGGTGGTTTGTTTATTTGCCAATGAGTTTCTTTTTTAATGCGAAAATATTTTATCAAAATTGTTTTAGTATGAGAAATAATTATGATAAATTTTGATTCAATTAGAAGTCTTCATCAGTGCTTGTAGATCTTACAATGGGAAAAAAAAACGGAGTAATACTGGTTGATATGTTCAAATTTTGTCATCCCAGCAATGAAATCTTTTGGA
Organism: Sepioteuthis lessoniana; assembly: GCA_963585895.1. Classification (NCBI taxonomy): domain Eukaryota; kingdom Metazoa; phylum Mollusca; class Cephalopoda; order Myopsida; family Loliginidae; genus Sepioteuthis; species Sepioteuthis lessoniana. The sequence continues at coordinate 15,637,597 of OY757904.1, read as the reverse complement.
AAAGTAAATGGCATTTTGTGGTTTGAGAATATTAAACTTTTAGTGTTTCGGGAAATGGTTAATTTCTCTAACACTATAAATTATTTGGCAACACAAATGAATAACGAAACTTCTTTTAAACAACACAACAAAGAAAGGTTTATTATCGTAGCAGGCGTAAAGGAGTGAGAGTGAGAAAGTAACCCTTTTGTGTCGCTGGTCAGTATGTTGGTCCTTGGTTTGTAAGAAGCGTGTGTGAAGCTAGCAGCAGTGTATTCTTCAGCGATGGGTTCCAAGTGGAATCAGTAGCAGTGATGTGAGAGAGATCTGTTTGTGCTGCTGGCTCATGGCTCTCAGCCCGTTGACACACAAAAAGAAGGGACTAGAAAAAATAGTTTTTGAGAGGAAGAAGGAATTAATGCGCTCTGCCAGTTGATTGGTGAGTGAGTGACTGACTCTCTTGGTGGGGGCATTGATTTGCGAAAGGAAAAAGATCTGTGGCTGCTTCAAATTCAACATCAGCAAAGACAAGGTAAGCTAATTTACGTATACAAGAACATTTAATATTTTACATATGCAATATACATGCCAGGAAATTAAAAAGTGTAGAAGGCAACAATATACAACAGCGGTAATAGTGACAGTCTTAGCAGCAACACTTGCCAGAGGTCCAGCATACTCAAGACTAACAGCTTGAACTGGACAGGGTTGGTATTTATGAACAAGTATGTCCAGTGAGATGTTCTAGCCAATCACAATCCAGGGAATGGTAAAATACACAAACATGTTTCAATTGCAAAAATTATGCACATATTGTTTTGGAGTTGAAAGAAATGGAATCAGAGATCTGAGTTCAAGTTCTGGATGAAGCTTGTTGCATTTTACTATATGCAAATGTTCTTGGGAATGGTATGAATCCATCTCTTCTCCACTATGAGAAAAAAAGTAGGGGAAATTGGGTTTTCTAGCCCAGGAGTAGGAAAACTAAACCAGCAGTACTCCACTTAAAAAATTGACTGTGTCACATTCAGCCCATGGTGCAGGGGTTGGGTGAATGTATACACATATTCTTACTGGAACAAGTAGTTTATGGAAGGGATAAAAAATGGAAGAAGCTTACACGATGAGTGTAGGTAATACAATCATATGCCTTGACTGTTCCCTGACTGGAACAGAGACAATGTCTCTACTGTTCAAAGAACAGAGGTAAAGAGAGGTTGTATATGGGTTTCTAGGACTGTCATGTGACACCCTTCATTATAACGCCTGACACCCTAATGAACATGCTAACTCTCTAAAAGAGTTAATAATTTATTGTATTCCTACAATAGAAATAGTATATGTACAAACCAGAATCTGAGGGACAAGAAAAAGTAAATTCTATGGAACTTTAAAATCAAAAAGATAATCTAATTTGCCTCAAGAGACAAGATTCCATGAAAAAACAAAACAAAAAAAAATGTAAATATCGGTGAGTTAATGTGTCCCAACAAAAAACAAAGAGAAAATCAATGAAATAGGAAAAGACAAGCGTCTATCTTATCCGAGAACAAAAAAAACAATTGTTGAATATCATAGAGGTAGTAGTACCAATCATTGTTAGCATAGGTGAAACAGTATCAAATGTTAACTAACGAATGTTAAAGAGTCTATTTAGAGAATGATGTAGCCTACCCTACTCAATTGAAATGGTATAGATCACACTACCCTTTAGAAATGGACTATTCCAAAGATTTCTTTCTTAAATAGACCTGGATTTTGGTCACAAATTGTTCTTCCCTACCTGCCTTGCACCATGCTGATCATGTAAGTGGTTAATAATTGCCTTCTCTCATGGGGCATTGCTCAGAGGCTAAGCCTGCTTTGCAGGATTGAGTTTATTACTTGCTACCTGAAGGACCCCAAAAGTTGGAGTGCTGACAAGACCAAGCATTTTTTGGTCTAGCCATGCATGAATCTTGATTTGTGTGTGGATCCCCACAATAAAATGAATTTGTGTCACATACTTTGGTGGGAAGTTGGTTAAATACCTTCTTACCTAATGAATCAAGGTCATTACTACTTTTCAATGTTAGTACCATATGGTGGCTGAAATTTTCATTGAATGCATTAAGCAAGATAGAAAAAACATAAAAAAGTGCAAAAAAATCATCACAAGATTGCTTTCCCAAAAACTTTACAAATTTATATTCCCAACTTTGGGATCTGTCCAACCTAAAAATAATAGCTTGTAGTGAAGCTGCTTTTGAAAATTTGGAAGATGGTACTTCTCTTGGGAAAGGGCTATATCCTTTTCATTGTTGTAAGTAATGGAAATTACTTTCCAGTTCATTGGTAATCAAAAAGAATTAGATGGATTTTCAGGAGCATACAAGCTGCTGAAGCTTTACCCTTAGTTGACTCGGCAAAGGCTTGTGTGTTTTATAAAATGTTCATTGGTGAACTATCACTCATCTCTCATCCTACCAAGATTCTCGTGATTTGTAAAACGAATTATTCATTAGTCTTGTAAATAGTATTAAAGCAATTGGAAATCTGAGGAAAAAATGGAACCATCTGGTTTGGTTTGTTTGGTTTTATGGCATATCAACCTTTGTAGGTTATTTAATGCCAAATCCATTTTTATGTAAATAATCTGTTCTATTGAAAACAGTTCAGTTTAGCATAAGTACACAATTTTATTGTCAAAAACATTTCCATTTCAAACTATTCAAGCAGTTATATGTAATAATTCAGTTAAGTGTAAATACAGTTTTAATGTTGAAAAACAGTTCTATTTGAAATAATTCAGTTAAGCATAAGCACGCAGTTTATGTGTAAGTACGGTTTAATCGTCAAAAATGTTTCTATTTTAAGCTATTCAGTTTACTCAATTCATTTTAGCATAAGTATGCTGTTAGTTCTATTTAACCCATAGATAGGGCCCTATCAGGTGCTACCACTCCGAGGAACCATCTGGTACGTCAGTACAGCTAATATATATTAGTAAGTATTTGAAAATAGTTTTGATATTGAAAAGAGTTGCTATCACTTGATTGCCAGTAAAAGCTCTCCGCTATTACTGGTATAAAAACCCAGTGAGTGCAAAATTCGGTGAGGAAAAAAAATTACTAATTTAGCAACTATCGAATAAATGACATTTCATGCATAAATAACTCTGAGCCAAAAAAATATGTTAAATTATTCTCTTCCTTTAAAGAAAAAGCAAGTAAAATCTTTAAATTAATCTTTTTATTAGATTCATGTCATTAAAAATGCACAAGAAATTTATTTCAATTAGTTTCGTTGAAAGATAGTAGGCTGATTTTTTTTTAAAAATGGAAAACACTGTTTAAGTGAAGCTGAAAATATTAATAAATACACAGTGATTATGATGGTAATTACAATGGTCACCTAAATTTAAAAAAAAACAAATTAGGAAAAAAATCAATAAAAGTTGCAGCTAAAAATATTTAGTCACATATGACTTCGAATTTAAGAAGAAAAATTTTAGAGACAGGATGATATGTGGCAAGCTTGCTGACTGGCTCTGAGGGAGTACAAGATCAAACATAGTTTGCTTTCTTTTTTGCATGGCATATCAACCTTTTAGGGTTATTTAATGCCAAAATCATCTTTGTAGAAGAACGGTAGAGGTATTAATTAACCTACAGTAAGGAGTGGGGGAATAAGAGGATTCATACCTTACCTCACACTATTTGTCTAAAAGTAAATGTAATAGTTTGACAAGAGTTTGAACCCACTTATTACAATGTTGCAGTCCATGTTAGCCTCTATATCATGGGGACTTCTCTTAACATTGTTTGGTTGAGAAGGTGATCAACTAGAACTGTGCATGCAGATTAATGGTAAATGCACAGACCAAAGACTGTCTTGAACAATGTGTTATAAAATTCTCTGATATCTTGAGATAAAAAACTGGATCATCTGATCCAGGTTGGAAGATTGGATCTTGTTATAGTTAATAAAAAGCAAAGGACTTGTCAGATAGAAATGAGATGGGGAAAGTGGAGATCCAAAGAAGGATTGAGGCAATTTAGAAGACGGAACTATTGAATGACTGGAACACTGAGATGAGTTTTTGAGAGATGAGAAGCATTATCATCTCTAAATTTTCAGGGAAGGCAACTTGTTAATATTGATAAAAAAAACTCACAAAGTGTCCTTAAAACAGTACTGAAAGGCCTGAAAAAGTGACAACGGGAAATAAGTAGAAGAAAAAAGACTGCCCAGAACAGAGAACTTTTAAGATTTGCTAGAATAGTCCGAGAAACCTGATCTCACTTAGACTTCAGTGAAAAGCTAATAGTTAAAAGTAGTATGAAAAAATATGTTAAACATAAAACAATAATAATTTGAGCAATGGTATTGGAATATATAATCGTAAAATAAACAGATAAAATGACTTGGTAATAATAATGATAATAATAATAGGAAGAAGAAGGAGGCCTGAATAATAACAATTAGACATCTAAGGAAACTCTTAAAAAACCCATTCACAAAAAATTTTTTAACTACCACAAATTTGACTATGATTATTTTAATGACATGGAAAAAAATAACATCATTCTCTGACATATATAATTATGGGCCTACACATGCATTCAATATTCACAGAATTAAATTAAAAATTTCAATGCTTTCTGTAGAAGATAGAAAAGTGCATTGTATAAAACAAATTTCAACAACTTTATCAATGTTCTATGTAATACAAAAAAACATGTATTTATAAATGTTTATATTTAAAGCTATTTATCATAATACAACATAATTCTGAATAATTTCTAACAAACCGATTAATCTTAACAGCATGCCAACTCCTCGAAGTTTATCATAAGCAGTGAGGTTAGAGAATTCTATTATAGGCAAATGGTTCTATTGAACATGAATAATTTTTGAACTGATCTTTTTGACCCCTAGATGGGACCCTAACATGCACTTCCCCTCTGTATCAGTGTAGCCATGGGAATTATGGCCATGAAAGAGTACGTTACTCTTCCTGGTTTGCCAGAACAGGGGCCTCACCATCAGATGCAGTTTAGAGTCATACCCGAGATAACCCTTTTATGAGTGACATCTTACAATTTAGAAGGAGTTATATTCAGCCTAATCTAAGCCCTGTTGATTGGGCAATGTACCATATATCTGTATTTTTTAATTTTGTATTCTTGCTTGAACACTAAAGCAATTATTCCAATCATTCTACTGACAGAAAATATTTGTCTTAATTTTTCTCATAAACTTAACAGTCAGAGAATAATGGAACACAGAAACAGATAGACAGGAACGAAGTTCCCAATACAGATGTATTAGTTGGGTATTAGGAAACTGGCAAAAAAAAAAAAAGAAAATTCTAGTTATATCATTTTGATATATTAGATATTCTCTTTCCAAAGACATCAATCATTTTTTTTTGGAAGGAAATGTCCACTTTTCTTTTCTTTGGAATTTTCATTCTATAACTTCTGAACAATAGAAATCCATTCAATGACTGTCAAGATGTGGAACATTTATTTTCAGCTATAAAGATACCAGTTCTGATTTAATTCAAAACCAATCTTTGGCATTGGACTGATAAAGATAGCCTCTTAATTCATCATTATTATTTTATTTATTTGTTATGTTTTATATTATTACCCCATTAACATATTTGTCCTTTAAACAATGATTAATTATCTATGTGAAAATCTATCAATGAAAAATGGCAGTGTATTCTTATTTGCTATCACCAAGATAACATTGTGGCAAAGGCTTCTGAATTACTCATTTATCTTTCTTAATGAGATAATTTTATATGACCAGATTCACTTTTAACACAAAAGTCATTTAAGTGTTAGTAAATATTAATCACAACAAAAGAAATTGTTTGTAGAGATCTAAATACAAAAATATTGTTGTTTATATTCATTCCTGTTCTCATCGTATTGTTTCAGCCATTGTAACCATTTAAATCAGAAAATCCGGCAAACACTTGTGCGCAACATACGGAAACACTGGACAGCTGTTTTGACCTTATTAGGTGTTGCAGAGTATACCATATCTCCACCTCAGCAGAGTATACCATATCTCCACCTCTAGAGCTCGAACCAGCAACCACAGAATGTAGAGTCGAAACTCTGGCCCTGAGTCACCACCCCACATCGCACACAAGTGACACCAAATTAACTAGTCATAGTCATTGCACTGCTAATTAACCTGAATGTGTCTTGTAAGTTACATCCGTACTCTTTATAGAGGACATGGTCACCTCCAGGACCATGTCTTCCCAAGAGGATTGGAAATACGCATCTGCATTTTTATCATAACCTCACATTATTTATTTTAAGTAAAGAAATTATATTGTGCATTGAATTGGCAGATTTTTTGGTCATGGTAATTCAATTCACAATATAATTCCTCTATTAAAAAAAAATGTACATCATTTAAATCATGTTCCACATTTAAAATTATCTCCCTTTAAACTTGTTCCTTAAATCATTTAAAGTTTACTCCACTTTAGACTCAACTTAATAAATTGAGTTAAGCATCACTAAATATCATTAATAATCAATATTTTGCCATGAGTCCTGATCAGTTTTAACAGAAGTCGGAATCAAAATAAAAAAATTCAAAAATCAGAAAATATAAGGAAGTATTAGACTCCTTCAGAATTTTTTTGTATTGTAATCAATGGTAAACTTATTTTTATTTGAGAATCTGTAATGAACAATGTTAGACTTATTATGGAAAAAACATTGGGGAGGTATAAAACAATGCAATGTGGAAAAAGCTAGCATATATTTCACTGGTTAGTTCAGTCCAAAGAGTATTTAGATTAAATTTAATATTTGATACTGTATGAATATGAATATATATTGATATAATTAATATTACTCCAAACCTTTTGGGGACATTTTGTATTGTAATCAATGCCAAACTTATCATCCAAGATGGACAATGTCAGGCCGTTCTTAATTCAAATAAAGTTCTGTTGATACAGAACAAAGCACTATAGAAAAAGCATGCAAGTATTTCACTGGTCAGTTCAAGCCAAATTGTAATTTGCCATGTAGCTCTTCCTGATTCAGAATCTCTATTGATTGGCAAATTTGGTCAATAACTCACATCCTCTTGTTAGATGGCAGACCACCCTGTGTAAACACTGTCAATTCCACTTTACATTTGTCTATTATGAGATGTTTCCTTATTCAACAATAAGTCAAAGATCGAGTTTAAAAATTTGTCAAATTAGTCACGAAATACTTTCATTGAAAGTGTCTTCCTATCTTGTTGAATGGTGCATTGATATCTCTTGAGTAATGACTAAATTAATAGATTGCAAATGATAATCACTGAGGTTTTTTTTTCTTCCTTTCACCCTCTATTTCTTCCATATGCACACAGACCAGCTTATACATATAGCCAGGATGGCTATAAATACTAATCTCATGTTTTTTACATTTACACTCGCATATGTATAATGAATAAACATGTTCCTTTCCCTCTCTAAGGGTAATAACTTTTTCAAAAAAAGAATTCTCCTTGGGATGAGACAAAACTACATTGGCTGGTGGGTACTGGAGCTTAAGAGAATGTGAAGTATGTGCCATTACTCCCAGGTCCACGGAATGGTAGTACCTATTAGAGTCCCATCTATGGGCCAAACAAAGCTGTTTATTAGCCATCTTGAGACATTTCAGATCTGAAATTAACTTCTTTTTATGGCAGATTTTAAAAGTAAACAACCGGTAAGTGTTGGTATAAGATAACAAGGCTCTCACAAAAAACTAAATTCTCTAAAGAATTTATTTATTGTATTCCTACAATAGAAATAATATCTGTACAAACCAGAATCTGAAAGACAAGAAAAAGTAAATTCTATGGAACTTTAAAATCAAAAAGATTATCCAATCTGCTTCAAGAGAAAAGAGTCCGTGAAAAACAAAAACAAAAGAGTATTTAAATGTCAGTGAGTTAATGTGTCCTAACAAACAACAAAGAGAAAATAAAAGAAATATGAAAAGACAAATGTCTCTATCTTATCTGAGAACAGAAAAACAATTGTCAAATATCATAGAGATAGTAGTACCCACCATCATTAGCATAGGTGAAACAGTATCAAATGTTAACTAACGAATGTTAAAGTGTTTATTAAGAGAATGATGTAGCCTACCCTACTCAATCAAAATCGTATTGATAACACTACTCATTATTTTAAAGATTTCTTTCAGAAACAGACCAGGATTTTGGTCGCAAATTATTCTTATCTACTTTCCTGGTACTTCACAGGAATAAGATAAGAGTCTCATAATAATCCAAGTGTTCTAGGAACCAGTGAAATCATTCTTTGCTCTCACCACAACACTTATGCTGGTTTACTCCACAGCCTTCTTCAGGTGTTCAATCTATAAAGAAAGAGAGTTTTCTTTTTTTTCATTGAAAGATCTTGAACAGCTAATGTATATTTTTTTCAACTAAACAGACAAAGCCATTTTCTGCTTCTTTTTATTTTTATAGAACGAGGTGTAATCTAAATACTACAAAGCAAAAAAATGTCAGAGTAGTATGTTCAAAAGATACATCAGTGTTACTTATAGTTCCATGAGAGCAAAATTTATAACCTAGTCTTGTTACTTAAGTATATATCAGGTTTACATGGCCTTGATCACCAAAAAAAACCCATCAAAATCAATAAGCAAGCCTCAGTATTTAGTGAATAACTAAAGAGAATCAGACAGGCAAATCCAAACAGAGCAATGCATTGATATATACTTATACTTTATGGAGTCAGAAGTAGTATGTAAATTCATTCATTTTTTTTTTCTCATATATATTGTTGTATACCCGAATGAGAAAGCAATAGCATTTATTCATAAAAATATATACTCTCTTTTTATTAATGGCAAACTGGCTGTATCAGAGAGAGAATCAGATAGACAACTGGGATTTACACCATGTCATCAGGTTGAGATAGATATATACTGAGAACCTTTCTTCTTGGTGTTTCTTTCATGGTAGGTTGATACAGTGTTGTTTCCCAACCCAGAGGCAAACTTGCCCCTCCTCCAGGCCAATGCCCAGACAGCATAACTCTTTTGACTGTCTCTCTCTGGTGACTGACCGCTGACTCCAGGGATTGGAAACTTCCATCTCATATATTGTTTGGATGCCCACACATTCTTTCTTCAAGTGCCCAACCTACACAGTTCTTCCCATGCAATTCACATGGCATTTCCTCTGTCTGTTGTTTACCTTAATACACAGCTGCACATCTTGCTTGTAAAATCCACACAAACCCGCCTGTCAAAGGTCAATATGTAACAATGTGATACACAATTTGGTATATAGTGCGGAGTCTACATTTTACATAGCACTAATACGCTTGTGAAAGTTATGCATCCAACTATTCTCCCTTCGGCTATGGGAGAATAACCTTGGTATGGCAACTGATCCATGAGAAGGAAAACTCTGAATTAAGACCTTAAAAATGTTGACCTTGTGTCACATCCGGCTTGTATGGAGGAGTTGGTAAATACATACGCAGTGAAGTTTATATGACAGGGTGAATGCAGGGGAATAATTCCACCAATTTGCAAACTTTTGACAAATTTAGTTAACTCATACAAGTTAAATTTTGCCTCAAACAAATATTTTTAGTATTGTGACCAAATTCATGAGCCCATTGCCGAAGCCAGAAATCTTTTAAAACATCTGCATGGCTGGTTTATAAAAAATAATCTACTCTGTTCAATGCTGAATCAATAGGATGAATGAAACCATGAGGTCACTCAGTCACAGCCTCTCACAGCACACAAGTGAACAGCACACCAGAATGGTAGAGTATTTTAAATTTGTTTCACTCTGGGCATTACCTATGTGAAATCATATGCCATTCATCCAGCCTTCTTAATTGTTTAGTTTATTAATGTTATACTTTTTGAGAAATGTATTTTATATACATATTTATCAACCCCTCTGCTTGGGCAGGATATGACACAAGGTCAATTTTTTTAAGCGGAGTTTAACAGGTTTGAATTCAGAGTTTTCCTTCTTCTAGACTAGTTGCCTCACCAAGGCTGGAGAACCCAGTCTGCCCTACTATTTACCCATAGCTGGAGGGAGAATAATTGGATTCATACCTTTCCCAAGGGTATTAGTACTATGTGAAATGCAATCAGCCTCGTCCAGGATTTGAACTTGTGTCTCCGTGTCCATTTGCTACAATGATAACCATTACACCACAGGCACCTCCATGTATTTCATATATATATATATATATATATATATATATATACATATATATATATATATATATGATCTTTCATATCTTTCTTTATTGATTAATTTTCTGTGTACTTTGTATGTGTTATCATACACTTAAAATTCTGTTTCTGCATCCTTTTAAAATACATGCTACTTGTTTCATCAACACAGTTTTCTATTACAATCACGGCTTTATATTTATCCACCTTTCCTAAACTTTTAACTGTCTCAGAGAATTTCCAATATTTTTTTCATGGGTTTTTGTTTCACAGAAAAAGAAACTGCATTCCTCGTTCAATTTCTCATTATCTCTCCATTCTACATCAGATCAAAAGAAAGGCTCTCAATGATAATCATTATGAAGTGTTTTTTAATTATTCAACATCCCTACTATTACTAAAATATAATATTATATCACTAACATGATTGACTGTATTTTCCTACATTGGTGCACTGTGAAGCCTAGTTTTTACACTTTAATAAACTAAAAATGTTCTGTGGATCATTGATTATTATTTATCATTGATTAATTGAAAAGGAATGTCAACTCATATCGGTTTATTTTATGACTAGAGGTTAGGAAATTGCATTCATTGTACATATTATTTTGTATCACAGTCCTATTGAATATGATGATTTTATTTGGTTTCCTTGTTTAGTGGCATATCAATCTTCATGGGTTATTTAGAAGAACAGTCATCATCATCATCATGTCATGCCACTAGCACGGATATCCCTGACCCTCTCTCACGACTTCTCCCAATCGTTCATCGTCTCTGGCTGGTCTTCAGGGCTACATCTCATATCCTCACATAGCTGCTGAATGTTCAAGCTGGTGGTCCTGCTTTTGCCATATGTGGGGGTCCATAAGAGTACATCACTTATGAGCTCGTCCCTGCTTCTCCAGCAGTGTCCTGCATGTCCGGTTTGTCTAACTTGAATGGTTTTCATGATAGGAGGCAGGTGGCCGTATAGTTGGTGCCTTGTGGGGTGTTGCTGCCAGAACTTGTTCAATATTGCTCACAGCATTCTTGTGTAATTGCCGTCTAGCTTCTTCTCCAGCCTTTTAGTTAGCGTCCAAGTAGTGCATCCATACTGCAGTATCGATGTGACTGCTGCCTGGAAGAAACTGCGTTTCATATTATCGGTCAGGTCTGATTTCCATATAATCGATAGCCTATCGATAGGCTTTGTTAGCCGCGTGTTGATGTCCTTTTCGGTTGATGAGACGCTGCTTCCTAGGTAGGTAAATTTGTCTACTAGTTTAAGAGGGGTTCCGTCTAGTGTGGTGATGTCGCCTGTTTGATTATAGCACATATATTCAGTTTTGTGTGCATTGACATGGAGGCCAATGTCTGCGGTGGCTCATTCCAAACTATGCAGTAGTGATTCGGCTTTGTTGTGTGTATTTGCCAGTATCGCTATGTCATTGGCATAGTCCACGTTGGTAATTGTTTTGGCAGGGTACCTTCTGCTTCTTTTCTTTGTCAGCTCGAAGCTGTTCATAACCTTGCCTAAGAACATTAGTTCAAAAGTAAACAGCATGTACTTTGAATTCACTTATTTGGAGGCTGTAATCCAGTACTTTAGCTATTGTGCAATAGTGACTCCCTTCCTATAGAAAATAATCTTTAAACAGATATATTTCCCCTATGATGAACTGCTACTCTAGGTCA
>OY757904.1:15550700-15620700 GCA_963585895.1 Sepioteuthis lessoniana | reverse complement strand
CAAAGAAAGAGAGAAACAGAAGTTTACATAACAGTTCATTATTTCAAACAATTTATTCTTGCTCATGTCTCTCATTCACTTTTATTATTATTTCAATAGAAGGGAGGATTAAAGAATCTCAAACTAATTTAACAATGTTCATAAATAATCCTTCTCTACTACTACTACTAAGGATGGACAATTGCCAAAATTCAACCATGTATGTAACACTCTTAAAAATATCCATCAAGTCAACATATTGTTCAAATATTCTAATTATATTTCAGTTATAATGATTCATTTCAACATTTTTCAAAATATCACTAACCTTTTTTTCTCATTCATCTAATTTAGTGAGTTACAATCTTTATCTTCATCCATTTATGCCTATTTAATATTTTGGTTTATGTCAATCAATCTATCAATGAAGGTCCTTCAATAAATAAAGGGAATTTTGCCTAAAGTGACAAACATTTTTTTACTGGATGGTCAGTTTATTTCTACTCCACGGATTGTCTTTTTGACTCAAACTCTTCAAGGCAATCATATTTTAAGCTAATTATAAACTTTATTTTAAACAAAAACATGCTTCTGTGTACACATCATACATTTTTCTGTAAATTTCACATGGTTTGCACTTCTCAGCCAACAAATATATGATGAAAGACCTCTGTTCTATTTGTAGTGACAAACCCATGTTTATCCTATTAGTAAACATTTTTTGACTAAAATATGCTTCTGTGTACACATCATACATTTTTCTGTAAATTTCACATGATTTGCACTTCTCAGCCAACAAATATATGATGAAAGACCTCTGTTCTATTTGTAGTGACAAACCCATGTAAATTTCACATGGTTTGCACTTTTTAGTCCCCAAAAGTTTGATGACAGAACTCTGTTCATGCTTAGAGGACTCTGTTTGATTTCCCACAATTTTGAATTGTCTCTTGGTGAGATTGAAATAATTTTTGCAATTGACCAATTTCAAACGATATGGATTTTACATTCACAGAAGAAAAAAATTATGAAAAAATGATTATTTTGCTTTTTTTTAAAAAAAAGAATCATTATCAGTTGAATGACCCTTGTATATATTAATCAATACATTGGTATCTATTTTATCTATGTATTGCATATAACCAAACCTAAAAATAATTTATGAGTATAAATTGTTAGTTTTAATCATTTCATATATAAAATTATTGTTAAACATTTTAAATATCACTGATTGGTTTGTTTTTAGATTTTCTTCAAAAAAACTCACGAAAATTTTACAGTAAATTAAATTCTAAACAAAAGATATCCAATAAATAAAAAATCAAAAGAGTTAATCATATGGTCTTGGAGTAAAAGATATTTTTCTTTATGTATTTGTAATGAAAAAAGTGGTTGGAACTCCTTCACACCAACTATGCTGCTCGCATCAACTTTCCAAGTAACACGACTTCGCAACTCACGCCAACTCCTCTTAACTCAATGTCTGCTCTCTGCTTTCAGAATAACACCCCCTGCCTCGCCAATTTGGTCTTTTTATAGCCTCTTCTCCTCATATGCAAATAACCGCTACTCGCATATAAGGAGTCCACAAACTCACATTTCTCTTTTTTCTTCTCCCGACAGTCAAACACAGACACGATGTGAGTAATCTATTCCGTTACTTTTTATACCACAGTATTTAACTCTGCATATATAACTAAAATTCTCATAATGTTTTTTTTTTAGGGGGTGTCCTCGTGGTGTAATGGTTAAAGCGATGGACTGCGGAATCATAGTACGCGAGTTCGTACTCCAGTCGCACTATTACGTTCACTTTTGTGCAAGTACCCTTGGGAAAGGTATGAACCCCTTATCCTCCCAGCTATGGGTTAAATAGTACCACAACTGTTCTTCTAGGAGAATGGCTTTGGCATTAAATAACCTAAAAAGAGTTGATATGCCATTAAACAAAGAAACCAAACCTTTCATTATGTTTTTGCATGTATCTGTATATAAGTTAGAATAGTGTGGACACAGAATCAATGTTTGGTGACTGGCTATACCAATGCAATCATCAGACACCAACACTGAGCTTTCTTTATCTATAAATATAAAGTAAGTAAAGGGCAACCAGAGGGCTCTCTTTTCAATAGCTACTACACCGAGGTGTAGGGGAGGGTGCTACTCCTTTTCCTGGGTTGCTCCACTTTACTCTTGATATGTACCTTATATTGCTGAGTGTTGAGGAAGGAGGTATCAAGTACCATTTTTAAAGTCCTTGGTATGATGCGACCAGGGATTAAACCCAGGTCTCGTCTACCATTAGGCCAATGAGAAACACAGATACACATGCGCAAATAAATATACATTCAGAGAAGAACATAAAAAGCAGTTAAAATTCAAAACTCAACAAGATTTAACTGAACTAAACAATACGCATACAAATAAAAACTCCCTCCCCCCACACACAATGGCCCAAAGTAAAACAAATTTTATGGCATATCCAATATTAAAGACTCATTAGAGAAAAAGAAGCACCCACCAAACACATAAAACACACTTTTAAAAAAGGAAAAAGAAGAGAAAAAAATAGAAAGAAGGAACAACCACCGACACAAAATCAATCACGGAAAGCTCAGTTGCCACTATATAAACCAAAACGAATGCCAGACAAAATCCTTAACACTCCCTGAAGACAGCAAGAACCTAGAAACCTGTTATCGTAAGATGAATAGTTTTTAAAAATGTAAATCTTTTTGTGGACCGATTCATTTTAAAATATTCAATTTTTCCCTCTTTGGACCAATAAAAAAAGAAGAATATATATATATATATATATATATATATATATATATATATAGACACACACACACACATTATATATATATATATATATATAAATATTTATGCATGCATGTAGCTCTGACCCAGCAAAATTGGCTAGATTTCTATTTGAATAATACTTTTAAAAATACTATGACTTAGAGAATAAAGTAATTCCCAGTTCAATTTGCACCCAAATAATAATTTTTGAGGTGGAGGTCTGCTTCTACAGTCAACATTATTTTTTTACTCATCCAAATTTTCAATATAATGGAAATAACTATCACATGCTAATGAGAAATCTTCAATAATTACGAAATAGTAGAATCCGTATCATCCTTGACAGTTTTTAGCATGAGTACTCAATGACTTTACAAGTTGTCAAGTAAATTCTTCATTTTTGATAATTAACAAAAAATTATTTTCTGCTCGGCTTTTAAATTTCTTCTTAACTTCTATACAAAAACAAAAGAATTCATTGCAAACTTAGGAAAGTAGGACTAGATTCTTGATTGTAGTAAAGGGCAACCTGAAGGCTCTCTTTTCAATAGCTACTACACCGAGGTGTAGGGAAGGGTGCTACTCCTTTTCCTGGGTTGCTCCACTTTGGATATGTTTGTTCATAAATACCAACCCTGTCCAGTTCAAGCTGTCAATCTTGAATAGGCTGGACCTCTGGTAAGTGTTGCTGTTATTATTATCACTATTATTGCTGTTGTGTGTTGTTGCCTTCTACAGTTTTAAAGTGAGTTGTGATAGTCATTTGGTTAAAGCATACAGTGTATATATATATATATATATATATATACACAGTTTTAACACTTGTTGGTTTCTTTTATTATCTTGCCAACATTTTAGTGAGTGGGGTGGGTAATGTCTTCACCAGTACCTAGAGAAGAAGCTGATTGCATCTCAACTGAATGTCAGAGTTCAAAGGCTTTAACAAGCGTTTTGTATGGTAAATAGTAAAGTTTTTTTTTTTGGTCTGTACATATGGAACTAGCCTTCTGCATCACTTGCATGAATAAAAGAGAAACTTCTGGAACTGCTGAAGGCAACTGACTAACCCAAACTTCTGTTCCAGTGCACAAATACACACAACGATGCATGTATTCAGAGAGAGAGAGAGAGGAAGAGGTAAAAAAATAAAAGGAATATTCTAACCAGCTGCACTGAATGACTGCTTAATGTGCTTCAAGTTGCATTAGTTAGTCTGTTAGAAGTGAAGAGAAGATTGAAAATTTTGTTGATACTGTTAATGTCTCTTCAAAGTTGAAGTTGGAATACTGCCAGTCATGAGACTGTAAATAAAATATTTTGTTTGGAAATTAAGTAAGGTAATTTGAAAGTCTCAACAAGAAATTAGTTTAATTGGCAAATATAAAATACACAAATACAAATATTTGTAAATTATGTTTTCTTTTCTTGTAAGTTTTAAAGTTTAAATGATTTTTCTTGTTCGTCCAATTTTTTTTTTTAAATCTTCAAAATGAGGCTCTTTATCTTGTTCCAAATCAATTGAAGTTTTTTTTTTTCACTAAATGAGAAATTTCCTTAAAACTTAAACATTTCTTTCAATTCTAATGATAACATTTTTTTTTCAAAGAAATTTGTTTTATATTCAATACTTGAATTGAATGATTGATTTTAATGGCATGTCAATCTACATAGGGTTATTTTATGCCAAGAGATTAGGGAATCACATCCATTATATGTTCATGTCTATGTTTTTATGTGTAGTTGTTTCTTAAGAGTTTTTTGCATATGATCATGTGATATTAAGTATTCCTTTCTAATACAAATAATTTCTACACAGTAATATGGTTTCAAGTAACTAATAATAATCCTTACTAAACATTTATCATCATCATCATCATCATGTTGTGCTGGTAGCACGGGTATCCCATACCCTCTCTCGCCACTTTTCCCCATCGTTCATCGCCTTAGGCAGGTCTTTTGGACAACATCCCGGATCCTTACATAGTGGCTGAATGTATGTTTGTGCTGGTCGTCCTGCTTTTGCACGGCCATGTGTGGGGGTCCATAAGAGTACATCACTTATGAGTTCGTCCCTGCTTCTCCAGTAGTGTCCTGCATGTCTGGTTTGTCTAACTTGAATAGTTTTTGTGATAGGAGGCAGGTGGCCGTACAGTTGGTGTCTTGTGGGGTGTTCCCATCAGGACTTGTTCAAGATTGCTCACAGCATTCTTGTGTAATTGCCATCTAGCTTCTTCTCCAGCCGTTTTGTTAGAGTCCATGTAGTGCATCCATATAGCAGTATCGATGCGACCGCTTCATGCTTATATGTTATCAAGTATTCTATCTAATACTGTTAATTTTCAAACAGATCTATTTTACAAATAGATGGGGCCCTAGTAGGTACTACCATTCCGAGAGGACTTAGGAGTAATGGCAATAAAGGATTATTTCCCACTCCCCAAAGCTTCCGAACAGGATTCTCTTTGTGCTATTTTTCAAAATAATAAAATATCTAATAGAATATTATATACAATATTTTATTGTATCATAATATATATTATGTATAATGAATTATGAATATTTTGTATCATTGGGAATTTCCCAAAAAGGAATATGGAACTAACAGCTTTGTGATTGCACAGGCAATTAAAGTAGATATGAGGGAGTGGTTTGTTAAATGCTCACTCACCTATCCCATTCCCCATCAACCATTGTGGTTCAACAGTACCGAGACCTTTTTGTTAAGATATCTATCTACTTAGGAAATATCTGTATTCTTGAAGAAACTTTTTGGCAGTAATTAAATTAGTTGTGTATTTCTTAGTAGGAGTGAGTGATGTTCAAACCCAAGTGAATTATAAAATTTCTAAGGCTGACTTTTAAGACAAATAAATTCAGGCCACAAAAAAAAAAGCTTGTTGCAACATAATTTTTTGTACATGATTCATACAATGAACATGATTTCCTCAAGGCATAAAATTACCCTAAACAGGTTAACATGCCATTAAAATCAGTCAATCATGAAGAAGGAATGAAAGATTCTATATAGAATTTCATCAAGAATTGGGTTGATTGGTTTAAGAAAAAAGTTAATTCTGAGATTTTGTGTTTTGCTGGAAAAAAAATGAAGTGAATTGAAAAATTGTGCTGTACCAATTTTCCCAGTGGGCAGGATCTGTTTTTACTTAGAAAATCAGCATGTGAAAGTTTGGTTTTTTCTTAGATTAACACATGACTAAATAGCTTAGTGAAAGAAAATATTGAAATTTTTCTGACTTGTTTTGTATAATGAACACAATTCCCTACCCTCTAGTTTTGAAATAATCCTAGATGAATCAGCATGATTTTAAAATCCATCCATCAATTTAATACCCTGGCTGAAATGGTATTCAAGTCCAGGTGTAAGCCATAATTTTGAATGATGGTTAACTCATTCTCTTAAAGGGTGTGTCAATTTACATGAGACCCGTATGATTGCTAATATAGGGTATCTCAATATAGATAGGACTTATGTGATTGCTAATATTGGGTGAATCAATATACATGGGACCCATGTGACTGCTAATATAGGATGTCTCAATATAGATGGGACTTATGTGATTGCTAATATAGGGTATCTCAATATAGATAGGACTTATGTGATTGCTAAAATCGGGTGAATCAATATACATGGGACCCACGTGACTGCTAATATAGGATGTCTCAATATGGATGGGACTTATGTGATTGCTAATATAGGGTATCTCAATATAGATAGGACTTATGTGATTGCTAATATTGGGTGAATCAATATACATGGGACCCATGTGACTGCTAATATAGGATGTCTCAATATAGATGGGACTTATGTGATTGCTAATATAGGGTGTCTCAATTTACATGGGACTCATGTGATTGCTAATATAGAGTGTCTCAATATACATGGGACTTATGTGATTGCTAATATAGAGTGTCTCAATATACATGGGACTTATGTGATTGCTAATATAGAGTGTCTCAATATACATGGGACTTATGTGATTGCTAATATCGGGTGTCTCAATATACATCGAACCCATGTGACTGCTAATAAATCTACTACTAATAACAATGCTGTGTTCTTTTTGTTTCAGATTTGAAACAACTATTGAACAACTATTAATCCTCAATCACAATTCATTGGGCAAGTGAGGCAAAATATTTTGTGTCACTACTTATTTGGAGACAAATTATTACTGAGTCAAGAAACTCGAAAAAAGATGGCATGTCCTGGAAGCTGATATAATAATAATCAAAAGAAAACATTGATTTAGGATTTGTTCCAAATGACTGTCATTGAACTTGTCATAGTAATATATCATTATCATATTAATGAGTTGCATCTATTTTGAGACACTCTGTATATTCAGAATTAGTTGTGGAATATTTGGTCTGTAAAGTCTACAAATTACACATTCCTGATGCAAAAATAGTGCAAATAAATGTTCAATAAAATAGAGAAAACTAAAAATATTCAATACCACCTTCCGATGATTGGATTTCACAATTGACTCAGCTCTACAAACAATTTGAACAGTAACAATGAGTGTCAGGTTTTTTTTTTAGTTTTTTAATCAAATAACCAAATCCAATTTGATAATAAAAAGAAGCCGCACTAAATTATAAAATTTTAATCATGATTTATTTTCCATCAAAGGATAAAACAATTAGCATCGAAATATATACAAATAATATGTATGGCCTGTTATTGTTTATACTGTATATTTTGTTTATATTATTTTCCAAGGAAAATATACATTTAAATCAGTTACAAAAAAATCTCCCAAAATACTACTCTCATTGATATAGATAGTTTTAAAGTTTAGTATAGTCTGGCACATGGCCACATGGGGAGGGAAAACTGAGTATTTGTTTACCCAACACTCAGCTGTGTGTAGGATGTAACGCAGGACCAATTATTAAGTGGAATAAAGATGTTTTTTCTTAATTTTTTTTATGATTGTGAACTTTGCCTCTCTTTTAAAGTCATGACTATTTGAGTGATTCTACAAAGCTATATATATATATATATATATATATATAATGTTGTTATTAAAATTGTCAAAGAGAGAGAATAAATAGTTGAAAAAGGAAAAAAAAAATTGATCTCTTTAAAAGAGTCACTTGAAGAAATTTATTATGTATGCTAATAAAATAGCTTAAGAACTGCATTTTCACTTAATTGAAGGACTGAATATACATTTAGAATAAAAGTTCAAACAAATATTTGTTTGGTTGTCTTTGAAAAAAAAACCCAAAAGACAAAACGAACTAAAGCTCTAATACACTTGCTTTCGTCTTTTGTCAATGTTGCATTGAGAAAATGAACACATTTCAATAAGTAACATCTTTTACATAATGACTTTGTATATTTTTTGTTAAGAAATATTTTATAAAGATATTAGTTTTCCTCCAATTTATTCATTTCATTATATTTACTTGCACAGTTTCTTATACAGTCAGACTTTTTGGAAATCAACAAAAGACTGTTTTATTTCAATAATCTATTGGCAGATTTGTACTTATATATGTGGTGCATTCAATAAGTTTCCAGACTTTTTTTGTACTTGCATTTAAAATTGTCTTAGACTCTTGAAAATTAAGTATGTTTTTGCTATACATCTTATAAGATGACTGACTAATCTTTATGATTTCAGCTTCAAATGAACAACTACAGCAGCAATTGGAATACACCCTACTAAAGCCTGATTGTCACAGCTCGTGAATTTCAAAAATGCAATCTGGATGTGAGGAAGAATGATATGCAATAAAATTGTGTTTTAAACTTGAAAAAAATCCCAAGAATGCTTCAGACTGCTTTTGGAACATCTTGCATGAATTGAGCATCAGTTTTTGAGTGGCATAAGAGATTCAAGGAAGGCACGGAGTCTGTGAGGGATGATGAGAGGTGTAGGAGGAGTAAGGAAGTCAATACACCAGAGTTGATTGGCCAAAGGGTTAGGGTTAGGGTTACTATGTTGAGGTTTAAAGGAGTTCAGTCAGAAGAGGCCAGCACTCTTCAAATCGGGTCAGTGGCATTTCCACCAGGACAATGCACCAGTCCACAACTCCATCCTTGTTACAGACTATTTGACCAAGATGAGCATCAAGACAGTTCCTCAGCCTCCCTACAGTCCAGACCTTGCTCCTTGTGACTTTTGGTTATTCCCTAAGCTCCGAGGCTGTCATGAGACAATTGAGGAGATGAGAGAAGCTGTGACGAAGATCATTGAGACGTTCACCCAATAGGACTTCCATGGGGCCTTCCAGAAGTTGTTGGAATGGTACAACAACTTCATTGCAGCCAGAGGAGATTACTTCGAAGGGAACTAGAGTTTTCTATGTGTACTATCAAAAAATGTACACATATGAAAAAGTCTGGAAACTTATCTAATGATCCTCTATGTCATGAATTTTTTTTTGTGTTTTTAGCTGTAAAGAAGAAAAAATATTTAAAGGTTAATGGTTACAGAATTTATCTTGAAAAAAACATTAATCAAAAGTTCATTTGGAGATGTGCTAAATAAATATAGTTTTGAACCAAAGCTGGCTTAATCAAGTAAAACCCTAAAAAGAAAAAGACAAAAATTAGCTCAGTCAGAGTAGGTAGATTTATGGAGAGGGGTCTTAAAGGTGACTCATTCAGATTTGATCCTCAGGATATTCAAGTGTAATGATTTACAACTTTATATCACAATCAATACTTACTAGGTTTCCAATATCTTTGACCTTTTGCTAAACGTAAGCAGTCCTTGGTATCCTAGGTATGACATTAAATTACATCCGGTCATGAGGCGCCAGTTCTGGAGCTTTGGGGAGTGAGTTGGTTGGTTGGGTTTTATGGCATATCAACCTTTATAGGTTATTTAATGCCAAATCCATTTTTATGCATATAAAGTAAGTAAAGTTAGCGACCATAGTCGAGGGTGACCCGAAGGCTCCCTTTTCGATAGCTACTACACCAAGGTGTAGGGGAGGGCGCTACTCCATTCCCAGGATTGCTCCACTTTACCCTTGAACCGTACCTTATAATGCTGAGTGTTAAGCAAGGTGGTATCAAGTACCATTTTTAAAGTCTTTGGTATGACTCGACCTGGGATTGAACCCAGGTCTCCCAGGCCATTGGCGAACACTCTAACCGCTGGGCCACAGTTCTATTTCAAACAATTCCATTTAGCATGGGTACACAGTTTAATTGTCAAAAACGTTTCTATTTCCAGCTCTTCATTTTATTCAAACAGTTCTAATTCAGCTAATTTAGTTTAGTATAAGTACATTTTGTTTACACGCCATTAAATGCCAAAACAGTTCTATATTAAACAATTCAATTTAGTGTAAGTTGAGTTTTAATGTCAAAAACAGTTTTATTTCAAACAATTCAGTTCAAGTAGCGTCTCATCAACCGAAAAAGACATCGACACACGACTGACGAAGGCATGGACAGCTATAGATAGGCTCTCGATCATATGGAAGTCGGACCTAACTGATAAAATGAAACGCAGTTTCTTCCAGGCAGCGGTTGTGTCGATACTGCTATATGGATGCACCACATGGACGCTAACGAAGCGGCTGGAGAGGAAACTAGACGGAAATTACACAAGAATGTTGAGAGCAGAATTAAACAAGTCCTGGCGACAACACCCCACGAGACTCCAACTATACGGACACTTGCCCCCCATCATGAAAACTATACAAGTCAGACGAACCAGACACAAGGGACACTGGTGGAGAAGCAAGGACGAGCTCATAAGCGATGTACTCCTGTGGACCCCCACATATGGATGTGCAAAAGTAGGACGACCATCACGAACTTACATACAGCAACTATGTGAGGACACAGGATGTAACTCTGAAGACCTGCCGGAGGCGATGAATGATAGGGAGAAATGGCGAGAGAGGGTCAGGCGCGACATGATGATGATGATGATGATGATAAGCATGTAATTTAAATGTAAGTATACAGTTTACTTGTCAAAAACATTTTTTTTTAAAGCTATTCAGCTTAGTCAAACAGTTCTAATTCAAACAATTCAGTTTAGCATAAGAATGCAGTTAGTTCTATATAACCCCTGGAAAGGTCCTATCACGTGTTACCATTTCGAGCCAGAGTGGAACTGGGAGCAATGGCAATGAAGGGGTGGTCCGCATTGCCCAAAAATCAGTCAATCAAAAGTTATTTCATGTGGCAACATAGTTTTCTCCTAATAATTGCACAGGATCTCTCCCTTTGACCTCAAAGACAGTCTTATTTCTCAGAAGAAAACAATTGTACTATGTTAAAAAGTTACCCTGGGCTGAATGAATATGCAGAGGTTGGTTGATTGGTTTGGTTTTATTCTTTTACAGCATATCAACCCTTTTTGGATCATTTAATACTGAATGAAGTCATTTTGGCTTGTTTCTATGGCATATCCACCACTGTAGATTATTTAATACCGAATCCATTCTTATACATACAAAAATAGATCTATTTCAAATAATTCAGTTTAACATAAGTACACAGTTTGAATGTCAAAAACAGTTCTATTTCAAGCTATTCAGTTAAGTCAACAAAGTTAACTGGTTCCAAGTTTTGTTATGCATCACTAACAATTTAATTAAACATGAGTTATTTATTTACACACAGTTAATAGTCAAAACAGTTCTATCTCAAACAATTCAGTTTAGCAAAGCACACAGTTTAGTTCTATTTGACCCATAAATAAGACCCTATCAGGTGCTACCATGCCAGGCCTGAGTGGACCAGGAAGCAATGGCAAAGAAGGAGTACTTCACATTCTCCCAAAGCCCCACCAGTTTAATGACATATCCTCGACACTCATTGGGGAGTCTTACTCTTCTGGAGAGATGCAGTTGTTGTATTCTATAGGCCCAGCCAACTGGGCCAGAATATGCAGAAGGAATTTAGTAACATCAACCTGTTTGGTTGATAGAAGAGAAAAGACAAGGAAAATCTTTCTAATTCTTAATTCATATTTGTGCAGTTAGGATAAAAACTAGAGAAAAATATTTGAAAGAAAATGAAATCTCTTAATGCTAGTGATGTCATGTGGGTCACCTCTCAAGTGAAATGAGATAATGTATGTCATCTCATAATATTGAAGAGACACATGGTGTAGGACAATAGCCATTAGCTGATGTCATGCAGATAAGATATATGTATATATACTCTTATCGATATTTCTGCCTTTCATTTTCCAAATCATCGTGAAGGGATTGGGTAGTCCTTTGCTTCCAGGATATAGGCCATCACTGGATCAGTAGGGTGAGCTAGGTGAAGATGTCTGATTTTGAAAGACCTCTGATAAACTTTGTCATAGAACATTCTGGCACATCTAGATGTATTTATTGAAATTCATCAGTTAAAAACTATTTCTTTCAAAAGACATAACTTGATATCTACTGTCTTAATTTTAAATATATTGTTCGTAAATCCAGTTAATACTAAACCACATTTCTGAATTCTAGCTGTGTAAAATTGTTATTATTTATTAGTTCTTTAGCTTGTTTTTTTGTTTTTTGCATAAAAATTCAAGTGATGTTCTCTCCAGCTGTCTTCAACAACAAAGATCAGGATATTAGTTCAAATGACTGAATAGGAAATGCTAAATGGATTCCTGTTGAATTCCAAAACTTGATTTAAGCGATTTTCTTTTGATTATTCCTATCAAATCTTAATTCCACTTTTTAAAAAACTTAAAAGAAATTGCTGTTGGATTTTTTAACAGCATATCAACCTTGTCAGCTATTTAATGTCAAATTAATCCTTATACAAGAACAGTAATAGTACCATTTAACCGATAGCTGGGATGGTGGGGGTTCATTCTTTTCTCAAAGGTATAGGTCCAAAAGTGAATGTAATAGTATAAGTGGAGTTTGAACCCACTTACTATGGTGTTGCAGTCCAACAAATAAGCCACTACGCTAAGGGGACTCTATACTTAATTGTTATAGTTACAATGTTCTAGTGCCCAGTTTGTAAAAGAAGTCTTCAAAATATCTGATCTTATTTCCTTCATTGGAATGTTTTCAAGAAAATTTGAAATGTTAATCACATAAAATTATATCAATAGTCTGATTACTAGATTTATGGGCAATTATGGTGATAGATTACTTTTATTGAAAAATTACATTATATATATAAGGTCAATCAAGAAAGTTATGAAACTGTTTTTTTTTTCTTATTTTTCAGTTGGGCAAAACTGAGTGAAAATCAGATGATCAATATTGACCTTAAATTAATGTGAAAACATTTGTGTTTACTCATCAAAATTCATATTCAGCTGAGTAATCTTGGGTTTATGATACAAGTCTATTTATTTAAGTGTGTAATAATAAACAAGATTAAATTTTGCTCCAAACTCTTTGACATTGCCATAGAAATATTTGACCAGTTAACACAGGTAACAGAAAGACTTTGTAAGCATTTTAGCTCACATAACCAACTACATTCATTAAATTCTGAATAGTATACTAACAGTAGTAACAAGGGAAATCAATATGGAACCTTAAAAGTAAATGCTGAGAGTAAAACTTGGGATAAAAAGTCAGCAGATGTTGCCTTTGGTTCAAACTCCTGATGAGAAAATATTCATTCTTGCCACTCAGAATTCTTATTCATGTGGAGTAATCCTGGATAATAATATAAATGTGTTTGGTAATGTGTTTAATGATCTCTAAGTTAGAGTATTTCATTATATATAAAAATAAAATGAACTTTTTCAAGAAAAAACAGAAGTGTGTCATCATTTCTGAGAATAACTTTTCCCAATTTTTGCTGCTAAAATCTTGTGAATCTAGAACCAACTATCCCATATCTTGACAGTAGAAGTCTAGCATTTAAAGAAAACAGATCAAATATATTTTAGTCTGACTCCACAACTGCCGAGCAAAAATATCAGTTCTGAATTTCTTAAACAATTTTCAAAGGAATTCTGGATTGACATGCAAATAAGCAATTAAAAAATATTAAAACCATTCATGTACATTGTACACATAGAAAATTAATACAAACACCAAGACATATTTGTTAATTATTGATTATTATGAAAAATATATCAACACCTATAAGACAACATCACTTCTCATTATTTGTTTTAGTTTTGTTTTGTTTTGTTTTACGGCATATCAACCTTATCGGTCATTTAATGCCGAATCAATTGAAAGAAAATAAATCTGAAAAGAAATTCAAAGGCGAGGTCTTAGGAATTAAGGATAAACTTTAGATAATTAGTTGGTTATTTGTTTTTGTTATTAGGAGTTTATTTGTAGGGAATCATGATCATAAAAAAACAAAAAAAAAACTGTGAAACAAGTTGGGGAAGGGATCAGTTTGTTAGAATATATTTAGGAAAGAAAGGGTTTATACAAGTAATTTGGTCTTATTGTAAATTTATTTAGATTTTTGGGTAGAACTTCACTGTTTTTAGAAATGATATCACATTATTTATTTCAGTGTTTTGAAACAGTTCCTTCATATTGTTTGCACTATCGAAGGTTTTTCTTATATGGACGAGGTCGGTACATTCAATGAGAATGTGCTTCATGGTGTATTTGGTCTGACATGCAAACACATTGGTTATTGTTTTCCAACAAGTAAATAAGAGTGTCTTATTCTTGTATGACTAATCCAGAGTCTGGATAATGTAACCACCTCTTTTTTAAAGCTTTGCTTCCATCCTCCAGTGTGGGTTTAATTTCTAATAATTTATTATTTTCATTATAGTTCCAGCGTTGTCTTTGCTGTAGTATGTATTTATTTACTTTCATTTTAAAGTCTGTATGTGGTATTTTAAATTTCTTTTCAGTTTATGGTAGACCTGGCTGCTTTATCCACTTGGTCATTTCCACTGATGCCAGTATGACTTGAGACCCGGCATATCTGTATATCATTGTCATTTGATAAATTCTTCAATTTACAAAGTATTCTTGTTATCAATGGGTGATCAAATTTTCTGTTTTTTTAGTGATTCCAACACTGATAGTGAATCTGAAAAAATGATGAATTTGTTATTTCTTGATTCTGAGATGAGGTCAAGAGCTATATTGATTGCACAAGCTTCTGCACTGAATATAGAGGTATCATTTGGGAGATGTTTTTTAAATCGTTATTTGTTTTGTTTATTTGTGCATTAACCTTTCATCACATTAAGCTAGAAGACTTCTCTACTACAATATTAAACTAGATTTTGTTATAACTACTCAAAAAGGAGGTGCCCGTGGCGTAATGGTTATCGTCGTAGGAAATGGACACGACGACACGAGTTCAAATCCTTGACGAGACTGATTGCATTTCACATAGCACTAATGCCCTTGGGAAAGGGATGTATCCAATTATTCTCCCTCCAGCTATGGGTAAATACTAGGGCAGACTAGGTTCTTCAGCCTTGGTGAGGCAACTAGTCTAGGAGAAGGAAAACTCTGAATTCAAACCTGTTAAACTTCGCTTAAAAATGACCTTGTGTCATATCCTGCCCGAGCGGAGGGGTTGGTAAATATGGTTATAGCTACTCATTACACTTTTAGTGTTTTGGGAAATGGTTAATTTCTCAAACACTATAAATTATTTGGCAACACAAATGAATAACGAAACTTCTTTTAAACAACACAACAAAGAAAGGTTATTATTATGGCAGGTGTAAAAGAGTGAGAGTAAGAAAGTGTCCCTTTTAGTGTCGCTGGTTAGTAAGTTGGTCTTCGGTTTGTAGGAAGTGTGTGTGAAGCTAGCAGCGGCATGTTCTTCAGTGAAGGGGTTCCAAGTGGAATCAGTAGCAGTGGATGTAAGAGAGAGAGGTCTGTCTGGGCTGCTGGCTAATGGCTCTCTGTCTGTTGACTCACTACCCAAAAGGGACTAGAAAAAATAGTTCTTGAAAGGAAGAAGGAATCAATGCACTCTGCCTGGATTGGTCAATTAGTGGCCAAATCGCTTGGCGGTGGCATTGATTCGTGAAAGGAAATAGATCTGTGGCTGCTACACACTAATTTGTTACACACTCTACTCTCATAACAAGTGTATCAGATAAAATGTAATGGAATATATAATCAAACTATCAGTCAAAATTTGGGACAATATGAGAGAAACATTTAACAAGTTAACATTGACAAAGGCCCAGGTTTTTAGGTGACACAAAACATTCTTGATGGCTGAGAGACTGGGGAAGATGAGCCCCATTCTAATCAACAAGTCATTGTCTGAAATGTGAAAGATACAACAAAACTAATGGCGCTTGTAAGACAATTGATAATGATAATGGTAATGAATTTACATTGATCAACTGATTTTCAATCAGGGTTGTCAACTGGAAAATAAAAAAAATATATCCCTGTCGTGTCAGAACTGCTTTACTCCTCTGATTTGAGTTCTCGTGATAAGTTCCTATTCTCAAAAAAGCCAACTTCTGTAGTTATCCTTTGAGTGTTGTCATGAACATGCAACGAATCATGATTAACTAGTTGAAAGCATTTTTAGTTCAAGAGTTCCAGGAGTGAATACCAAGTCTTCATTTTGTGAATGTGAAGAATTACAATGTAATTACTTTTGCTGGACCTTCTACTTTAATCTTTCAGCACAAGAGGAGGAAAAAATATTGCAAAATCTTGGGGAGGTAATTAAAAAATATCAAATCTTTAATACAAAAAGAATAAAAGATTTACAATAATTTGATATCTGAATAGTGGCCCACATACAATGACATTGAAAAAAAATACAAGCTGGAATCTGTCAACATTCTTTGGGGGTGTCCTTGTGGTGTAATGGTTAAAGCAATGGACTGTGGAATCGTAGTAAGCGAGTTCATACTCCAGTCGCGCTATTACATTCACTTTTGGGCAAATACTCTTGGGAAAGGTATGAACCTCCTTATGCTCCCAGCTATGGGTTAAATAGTGCCACTACTGTTCTTCTAGGAGAATGGCTTTGGCATTAAATAACCTACAAAGGTTGATATGCTATTAAACAAAGAAACCAACCAATCAACATTCTGTTATAATTTCTACGCTTAATTTTGTTGATCTCACTGATCAGGAGATCCATATACAAATGTTGAATCCATATGGGATCAATTTAAAAAAAAACAATTTTTAAGTTATGTTCGGTATTTCAAACAGGATTGCTTGCGTCTTACATTTTTGTATTTTTGAGACATGAG
Source organism: Sepioteuthis lessoniana (assembly GCA_963585895.1). Taxonomy (NCBI): domain Eukaryota; kingdom Metazoa; phylum Mollusca; class Cephalopoda; order Myopsida; family Loliginidae; genus Sepioteuthis; species Sepioteuthis lessoniana. The sequence goes on along the minus strand of OY757904.1, from coordinate 15,603,775 downwards.
GAAATGAAATGACAACCAGGAAATTGTATATTTTAAAGATTTTTCTTAACTATTATACTCATTATTTCTTTAAGAAAAGCAATTATTCTTGTTGTATTTATTTTTATGGTTCATATATTTTTGCTTATTTTGATAAATCTTAAATCTTGTAGAAAAGTATGTACCTACTCAACCCCTCTGCCACAGGCAGTTGGCAGGGGCTGTGGAATAAACCAACTGCTTCTCTGCGGAGGGATAAGACCTCTCCAACAAGGGTCCTGGATATGACACCAAACAATCTGATGGTAAAGTTCCAGTAATGCTGGAGCTTTGAGGAATGTGAAGTACCCCTTTATTGCCATCACTCCCAGGTCCACTCTGGCATATTCTTTACCTCTTTTTGTCTTTGTTCTTTAAACAATAGAGACATTGTTTCTGAAGGTAGCAGGAAATAGTAAAGCTATGTGGCTATCTTTTAATGACCCTTAGCTGGTATGCCTTTTGCTGTTTTGTACTACCTTCTTATACTGCTTGCTTATCAAAAAATATGTGTAAAGTTTTAGTTGTAGTGATATGTTAGTGTATTTTTTCTTTTAATATTTTATATTGAGTGTATAAAAGTTAAATGTTCATACATGTGTAAATGAGATAATCTTATATTTCCTTATGTTAATGTGAGTACATCAATAGATATAAAAGTTGGTGACCCTAGTCGAGAGTGACCCAATGGCTCCCTTTTCAAGTGTAGGGGAGGGCACTACGCCTTTCCCTTAATAGCTCTTCTATACCCTCGATATGTACCTTATAATTCTGAGTTTTAAGCAACTGTAGAAGTCATTGCTCTAACCTGCAGAATAAACAACAGTAATAACAACACTTATTGGCTCAGCTAGCATCCAGCTGGCAGACAAAGATAAAACTGAAGCAGGTCGGTACATATATGCACTAATATATCCATTCACTGAGCCAGCAATCAATCACGGTCCAAAGAATGGACTTAACCACATGTGCGCAGTGGAATTCCCCAATGTCCATAAAATCTCTCTTTCCATGGTTCTGCATCACACTTCAATTGGTTATGCAACGGAGTGCTGTCTCATAGCTACCGACCTTTCCATTTTGACACTGGTGAAATCTGACAAGAGAGAAATTCGACAGCAAGGAGGTATCAAGTACCATTTTTTGAGTCTTTGGTATAATTCGACTAGGGACTGAACTATGGTCTCCTGGGCCATTGGCAAACACTCAATCCACAAGGTCAATGAGCTGATAAATACATTTGATTAAATAATGTTAAAATTGATCCTCAGTGAGAAAGGACTTGATTAAATGTTTCATACCATGGATCATTTTCAATCATGACAAACATATGCTAAGTGCACTTCTTGTTGAAAGTAATCAAATTACTAATATTTATTTTTGGATTTATCAAAGTATGAGTCTAGAGCTGGAGTTGTGTCAGTACCATTGTATGGCTGCATCACTAAGACTTTACTGAAGTGCTAGGAGAAAAGCTAGATAGAAAAATCATAAGGATGCTGCATGCTGTTTTGAAGTGATCTCGAAAGCAGCATCCAACCAATCAATAGGAAGAAGACCAAAACTCTTAATGTTTAAAAATACAATCTTTTTTTCTTTTAATATGAAATGCACAAAATTGTTGAGTGAAGGAGAGAGTCAGGAACAGCTAAGATATACACATAGAGAGAGATACGGAATCATCTATGAACAGCTTCTTCATTTTTCTTTCACAAGACTGGTGCAAGACCAACTCAAAACATCTAATCATCTCAGTTTCTATATGTTTATCAACTTTAAGGCCTTTTCAAGGTACTCCATTTTTGTTCTGAGATCATACTCACAGTAGACTTTAACAAGTTTGTTTCTTCACTTTTTATTACTCTCATCAGTCTATTTCTTCACACCTCTCTGCATTATCTCAAGGCATTTAATTATCTTAGCTTTCTCATTTTGGCAAGTCTCATACAAGTCAGACCTCTCTCTACCTCTCAACCCTCGGCCATCTGGCAAAAGGCCAGCACTCAGTGTGGCATGGTGTTGTTTCTTCTACCGGCTCCTTTTATTATCCACTAAGGTCAAAAATCTTCAATCATTATATCATTTTCTGGATGTCCCTGCAATCCTCATAAAGACACTTCTTTCCGGCATGCCACCCACGCATTTCATGTGGCATTTTCACCATGTTTTGTTTACCTTAAGACACGGGTGCATATCGTTTTTTGATACCAACAACACTTACATGGCTTATCAGAAGGAATTATCTAACATATGGTTACTTGCCTTCCATCTCACAAACTATTGAAGTAAGATGAATGAGACATACTGGGCACAGCTGGAGAAACAGGGATCAATTCATAAGTTCCTTCCTGTAGGCTTCTACTATTGACAAATCAGTGTTGGCCAACCAGCAGCGACTTAAATTCATCAGCTCTCTGTAGACACTAAATGCCGTCTTGAGGACCTTCTAAGAGCGATGGATGAGAGCGAGTCAAGAGAGTCTATGACTTGATGATGATGACCAGTCTAGAAAAAAAAATGTTCAAACATTCAAGGGAGGTAATTCTTGAATACTTAAAAAGTATAGTCATCATCATCATTATCATGTCATGCCACCAGCATGGATATCCCTGACTCTCTCTCGCCACTTCTCCCTATCATTCATCGCCTCCGGCAGGTCTTCAAGGTTACATCCTGTATTCTCACATAGTTGCCGTATGTAAGTTCGAGCTGGTCGTCCTGCTTTTGCACGGCCATATGTGGGGGTCCATAGGAGTACATCACTTATGATCTCGTCCTTGCTTCTCCAGCAGTGTCCCGCGTGTCTGGTTCGTCTAACTTGAATAGTTTTCATGATGGGGGGGGGCAAGTGTCCGTATAGTTAGTGTCTCGTGGGGTGTTGTCGCCAGGACTTGTTCAATACTGCTCTCAACATTCTTGTGTAGTTTCCGTCTAGTTTCTTCTCCAGCTGTTTAGTTAGCGTCCATGTAGTGCATCCATATAGCAATTCTTCCTGTTGACTCAAACATCTTATACAGTCAGTCTCATTACTCAATCGACCATATATATAGATATTTATATTGTTTATCTCACTTTGTGAAAACCTATATAAGTTTAAATGAGAAAAATATAGGTAATGAAAGATTTCCTCAAGAATAAAATATTACCATTAATGTGGGAGTTTGTAGCAGAAGGTATACTGGTTTGGTGCGCAATTTAATTCGACGCATAATTTCACCCAATCAGGATGACCTATCCTATTTCAACCCGAATCTCCTTTTCCGGGCAGCAGAAATTGGGTAAGCTGCCAAACACAGTCTCTCTTTGGCTGGAGAACGCCATCCAGTGTAGACGCCCCACTGGCCATTCTTCAATAGCAGCAGCAGCAGCATGGACACATGAGGGAACCTATCTAATTTATGGATTCCTTGCATCTATATCATTTAGACCAAGGAATCCCAGTTGAATTTGAATTAGATACATTCAATACGCCACCACAGGAACAACTTTATGTCACCCCCAAAATTGGCTATGTCGATGCGATGCCTTATTTCCGCTCTCATTTCACCTCTGGGCCACTTTAATGGAGACAACGCACGCCTCTCTACCAGACGCACAAAACTCCCGGTGACTCCAAAGTTCATTTCCTCCAATGGCAACATGGCTTTCACTAAACTCCGGCGAACACGATCCCTCGCACGTCCGATGATACGCGCTGCCTTTCTCAACTTTCTCATAACTCCATTTCGATTCCTTACTCACAATCTTTCCTACGAGACTTGTAGCACAAAAAGCAAACCCAATATTCCATGCTGCAAATAAAAACCATTCTTATAAACACATTTCGACAATCAGCATCTCACTTCTTCATCCTTCCTTTATATACCTAACAACAATTAGCAAGAGACCTTACAAACTTAGCAAGGAAACAACTCAACGTAAACACACACACGCACTTTACAACCATTCCTCGCTAATAACACTTCTCACTTACCCAAATAATAACAACAAAACCTCTGGCTAAAACTTCAAAGAAACATCAAATGACAATTTTTAGAATATAACTTCGATAAATAAGTGAAAAATACTTAAGAGCAATATAGTCTGTATAGAAATAGATTGAATGACTGGCCGTAAGTCATTATACTTAGTCTTTTCGATTACATTACTTGATTGTCATTGTCAACATTGACAGGGAATGGGTTAACATTACACCATTGTATTTTGTATACATTGAATTGAAATAACAATCATCTATTTGTACAATTGTGTTGGTTGGTTGGTGCTAGGGAGGATATTTAGTCGTATCTTTAGAAGATGCGACTAAATATCCTCACCTTGCCAATGGTCTGGGTGACCTGGGTTCAATCCCAGATCGTGTCATACCAAAGAATTTTAAAATGGTACTTGATACCTCCTTGTTTAACACTCAGCAATATAAGGTATGTATCAAGGGTAAAGAGGAGCAATCCTGGGAAAGGAGTAGCGCCCTCCCCAACACCTCGGTGTAGTAGCTATTGAAAAGGGAGCCTTCTGGTCGCCCTTGACTATGGTCGCTAACTTTACTTTCATATCCATGATACACTAACACAGAATAGACAAAAGGAAAGACAAGATAAGCTTATTTACACATATAGGAACATCTAATACATACATGATGAACATACAAGAAAAATTATCAAGAATACATAGACATATCCCAATGGATCAAATATGCACATATTGTAAAAACATTTTGAATTTTGCAAATGTTCATGGTCATGTGAACTTAATGTTTTGATGGTGAGGTGAGTGTCAAAGTTATTTGGCTGGTAGTTAAACTATGACTTTTGAATGATCAAAGACAAAAAAAAGGGATGTTGTAACTGTTCAAAGAATGGGGATGGAAGACGAAAAGAAAGGGATTTGGGATTCCCATGAGACCATAAAGTGTGCAAAAATAAAAAGATCTTCAATATTCCGAGGAGACAATTATGTATTGTCTCTCTTCAATACAGTGAATAAAAAAAAAGACTTCATGATAAACCATCAAGAAAACATGTAAACTACTGAAGTTATTTTTCTCACCTACAAAAATTTACTCCTACTTTCTGATTAAAATGTTTTTTAAGAACCTGAAATAAACTTTCCTTCAAATCACTTAATAGAAAATGCCAGACATTAATAATGAAAGTAAATTTCATTGTGAATTCATTAAATATTCTATTACAGTTTGCCAGTGGCAAAAGAAGGGAGGTATAATCAACAAAATAATAACAGAATATGTGTCAAACTACTTACTGTCTTTTATAGAGAAGATATTATATCTTTCTTTTTCTGTATATTTGTAAAATACTCAAAACCTCTGAAAATTTGTACTTCAATGATAAACACATAAGTAAAGTAAGTAAAGTTGGCGACTTTAGCCGAGGATGACCCGAAGGCTCCCTTTTTGATAGCTACTACACTGAGGTGTAGCGGAGGGTGCTACTGTTGTATAGCCATGAACACTATACATACACATATACATGCAGAAACATAACGATGCAATGAAGACAAGCAACACAGTTCTTTAGAAAAATATACCTCTCACTTTATTTGAAAGGGTTGTGTGTGAGGGAGTCGGAGATGGAACAGAACTGCAACATATTGACCCCCACTCTTATGGCCATAACAGTGTTTCTTTCCCGTTCTCCTGGGCAGCTCAACTGGGGGACAGGGGGCCCAGCCTCTTTGGGACAGGGTCCTCATTCCATCATCTTATCTCCAACTGATCTGATATCCAACTGATGGAACTTCCTGTGCACCGAGTTATATAATAGTTCGACGTCCACCTTCTTCTTGTGAGCGTCACAAATCGCACTCATTCAACCCGTCCATGGTCAAGGTTATATTCTAATATTACTCGACCAGATGCACATGTTATTTACACAGGTGCATTTCCTATTTTGACAGCTTGGCCAGGGTCAATATGCAAGACTACTCCTTTTTCTGGATTACTCCACTTTACTTTTGAACCTTACCTTATAATTTTGAGAGTTAAGCAAGGCAGGATCAAGTACCATTTTTTGAGTTTTTGGTATGACTCGACCTGGGATTGAACCCTGGTCTGCTGGGTCATTGGCGAACACTCTAACCATCATGTTAATGTCCAAATGATTGATTGATCATTATGGCATGTCATCAACCTATTTATGGTTATCTTATTGCTTGAGATTAGGGAATTCTTTATGGGGAAATACAAAAAGACTATAACATGAAAAAAATAAAATAAATAGATGCAAAGTAAGAGTTTCCCTGGAGTGCATGCCTAAAAAGAGGGGCTTCCTGGTGCCAAAGAGAAAATCAAGAACTAAGTTACCTCAAAATGCCTTGACTGAATGGACCTTTTTCTCTCTGCTGATAATAAGGAATGCACATGCCTGGTGAGTCTCAAACTTAGCAGTGCACTGTGTCTCCCCTACAAGTAGCAGCCTCTGTCAAACATATGTACTGAACAGGGATACACATAAAAGATCCTCAACTTATAATTTGCAAAAGATAATTATCTTATACTTGATAAATGCCTTGTCCGGAGGAGCAGACTATTTCTTCTGGTTTAGGAAGACATCCTACACCACAGAATAGTTGTAACCTCCCTCTCAAATGAAATTTAAGGCTAAAGGTATTATTGTCTTTTTCTTTTTGTCCTTCATTCCTTAGAGCTTTGATAGACAAAAGAAGATAAAAGTGAATCGGTACAAAGAAAAAAGAATTCAAACATAAATCTCAGAATCTACTAACAATTAACCATAACCACGATAAAACCACTCATCTGCCCCATACACTTACATTGTATGTTTATGCTTGAATTTATTGTATAATTGTTTCTTAAGAGGTTTTAACTTCATGCTAATGCCCTTAGGAAAGACATGAATCTTTTTCTTCATATCCATAGAAGATTTTGTTCTTTAGCCTTGGTAAGGTAGCCTGTCAAGAAGAAGGAAAATTTGAATTCAAACCAGCTGTACTCTGCTTTGACATTGAATTTGTGTCACCTCCTGCTTGTAAGCATACAACATTCCATTTATTACTGGCACAGCTTATCCTCCTTTATTGGTCACTCCTTAAGTTCACCTACCTGGGAAGCAGTGTCTCATCAACCAAAAAAACCATCAACACATGACTAGCAAAAGCATGGACAGTAATTGATAGGTTATTGGTCATATGGAAGTCTGAACTGACCGATAAAATAAAACACAGTTTCTTCCAAGCAGCAATCGTGTTGATACTGCTATATGGATGCACTACATGGATGTTGACTAAACAGATGGAGAAAAAGCTTGACGACAACTACACAAGAATGCTGCGAGTAATTTTGAACAAGTCCTGGAGGCAACTCCCCTGTACGGCCACCAACTTCCCATCACGAAAACTATGAAAGTTAGACAAACCAGACATGCAGGACACTGCTGGAGATGTAGGGACGAGCTCATAAGTGATGTTCTCCTATGGACCCTCTTACATGGCCGAGCAAAAGCAGGATAACCAGCTCAAACCTACACACAGTAGCTCTGTGAGGATACGAGATGTAGCCCTGAGGACCTGCCAGAAGCGATGAACGATAGAGAGGAGTGGCGAGAGAGGGTCAATGATATCCATGCTGGCGGCACGACAAGATGATTATGATGACTTCCCATATTATAACTTCACAGAACACCAACATATCTCCAATATTAATTACTTCTCCAGAGATCTACTGCATCTTATCATTGACTTGATTCATGATCACTAATAATGAATTCTTCCTAATTTTCTTGCTCAATGCACAACATACAAATTGGGTGCTGGAATTATTAAAAACATTCTAGGTCAAAAATGGCAAAAAGTTTGTGTTTGATAAGCAAATCTGTTTTTTGTTTTCCCTTCTGCAACAAACATTAAGTTTGGTAGTGCAGAAAATGAATGAAGTTGAGCAGAAGAGTAGTGGAACAGTTGGGATAAGATCAACCAAAATTCTGTCTAATGGGTTCAAATGCAGTCATCCCTAAAATGTAGTTATGAATATTGCTTCATTTTTCTGTTATTGCCAGAATTCGATGTGTCATGGGTGATTTTCTGAATGAACCAAAACTTGTTGTTTGAACAAATTTTTCTTGTATTGTAATTTTAGTTTAGTCTGTTGCAAAGACTCATTTGAGGAATTAGTCCAGAACTTGAATTTTTTTCTTCATGTAGAGTTGATAATAAAAAACTGAACAAAGACTTTGGGTTTAAATTCAAAACGTTTTTGTAGGATTTATGATAGAAAGTAGTTGGCGAACTTAGTCGAGGGTGACCTAAAGGTTCCCTTTTCAATAGCTAATACATGGAGGTGTAGGGTAGGAGCTACTCCTTCCCTGGATTGCTCCACTTTACCCTTGATCCTTATCTTATAGTACTGAGTGCTAAGCAAGGAGATATCAAGTACCATTTTTGAGTCTTTGGTATGACTCGACCTGGAATTGAACTCTAGTCTTCCAGACCATTGGTGAACACTCTACTTATTTGGCCCAAAACCATGTGAAATTCTCAGAAGAATATATAATGTGTAGAATATTTGAGTCAAAAATATTTACAAATGGTTAAACATGAGTTGGCCATTATGAGCCTAAGTTAAAAAGACAGTTCATGAAGTGGAAATACACTGATTCTATGGTAAAAACAAAGTTCCCAGTGCAATGGCCAGTAAACAAGGCCATCCTGATATTGTTCTGGAACTTAAAAAAGACTCATTTATATTGATTTCTTTTTAAAAAAAGGTGCATCTGTAAATAATGTTTCCTAGTGGCAACTCCTAAGGAAACATTCACCTTATTTGTTCAACAATATAACTTAGACATTGGTTTAATAAGGAAATTTTTTACCACTATCATTCAAAATAGAATTTATAAAAAATATATATTTAGATTTGAAAAGATTATTTGTACTAACTATTTGTATACTTTAATATCATAGATATAAATACCTTAAAAATCTCCAGAGAGATATGTACTCATTCTTACTTATAATGCATTCTTGTACAATATTACTCAGTCCAACTTTAAATTTCTTAATATACTTTGATTATTTCTTCTTTCCAGAGTTTTCTGTGTTATTAGAATCTTTATTACTGCAATGCTTTGATGAAAACTTGCACACAATAAGCAGTAAAACAAATAAAAACATAAATATATTATCTCCCTTATTGAAGAGTTTTACTGATCTGTAATGGCATCTATAAAGATGAGATAAAAGCATTTTATGCTTCACTAACCTTCAGATTCTTTAAAGAAATCAGTGCTGATAGTGTTCTAAGGGAGGACTGGTTGCAACTGGAAAAACAGATGCAGACATGGAGCCTTGTCTAGGACTTTTGATACTGATTTAAATACTTAAATAAAGTTTTTCTTTGTGATTTCATGTATGCACATCTAGATTTTTGTGTGTAAAAGTATTTGTATAAAGAGATACAATGTAAACATGAAAACTAAATGGATATATATATATATATATATATATATATGAAGATAGAGAATCAAATATCTACAGGAGAGTATTTCCATATATTTGAATTTGAGTCTCTCCTCTCTCTCTCTCTCTCTCTCTATATATATATATATATATATATATTTATAAAATGAGATTGTTATTGGTCAAATTAGAGAAAGATGAATATCTTAAAATGAATTGGTCGGCAAATGATTTCAAATTTGGTATTTAGGCTTATTTAATTATTATCATTCTTCAGTCGAGTCAGGGATATATGTGGTTTGTGTGACATGTTTCAGATATTCTCATCCTCAGCAGGCTTTCAAAATTTTGGTTATATGATGGATTCCTTTAGAGTAAAGATTATTTTGATTTTTGTGTCTATGGTTTTTTCATTGAAGTTAATTGTCTGTGAAGAATTTTATTTGATTTTTTTGTGAACTTTTTTAGTCGTCTCCTTTTTTATTGCAATTATCAGATTTGATTTTCTAGACTACATTTTTAAATTTCTATTCATTAACAAAATTTACATTGGATGCACAAAAGCTCTGAACAACAGAGTCTCTTTATATAAAAGTAACATTGAAATAACTGAAAATTTTATATATCGAAACACCTTTATGAATACAGCAACAGGAACTTTGAAATAAGGGTAAAAATTAAAATAAAAAACTTCATAGAAAGATCTAAAGCAACATTAAACAGATCCTAATAATATGCTTGTGCATGCAAACCTATGCACACATTGACTAGCTAAAAAACACATCAATGCAGGGGGATAAATACCTTCTCAGACACATTAAATCCACCCAATGCCCTTGAAAATATATGTGTGTACAAGTGTATATATACATATGTGTAGAAAAACTGATAACAACGATCCAAGAGGAAGGAATGATTTATTAACGTGTCAACATTATAGCGTTTTGGTTCTACTGAACCATCATCAGGACCATGAGGGGTGATATTTATAATTTTAAGTTAACGATGGATGATTAGAAATGTGAAATACAAAAACCTACTGGAAAATATGTATAGTGAGAAAAAGTTAGCCGTTTAACTGGCAAATCAGCGTTTGATGTTTAAATTACGTCATTTGACTTATTAGGAATATTGTATAGAATTATGTACGTTGTTTAACGAGAAAGATTACGAGACAGAAAGAAGAAAAGAAAGAAAGAAAGAACAAAAGAGGAATAAAAAGCATGGAAATTATGAGATATACGGAAAATATTAACTAAGGATGGAATATATTTTAGCTGTTTAAAATGTGTTTGCTTAAGTAAAGAGAAATATTATAAAAGCCAGGACGAGTATTTAGGGAACAGAGGAATGAGATAGCTGCGGCTTCGAAAATTCGTCTAAGATTTTTATTATGGATGTAAGTAAGCATCTTAGTAGAGTTGAAGTCAATGTTATGATTATGTTGAGAAGTGTGTACGAGTAATGCGTTGTTTGAGTTGCCAATTCTTATGTCTCTTTTATGCTCTTTCAAACGAATATGAAGGTTTCGGGATGTTTCACCGATGAATTTTAGTTTACAATCCTTACAAGGGATGCAATAAACACCGGCGTCAGAAAATATGTTACGTTGAGGGCTGGAGTGTACTAATTCGTGGATTGTTTTAGAAGGTAGAGAAGTAGTTTTGATATTGAGTTTATTTAAATTGTTTGTTATGCTGTGAGAAGAAGAATTGTTTGGCAAAGTTATGTATCTATGGGGGGAACTAGTTTTATCAGATATTGAGTAGATATTAGTTTGAGATTGATTCTTGTTGTGGATTTTGAGGGCTTTAGATTTAGCATAATGTATAAAGGATTTGGGGTACTGTATACATATATACATATGTGCACAAATACACATTCATACAAATAATACATACATCCATTGGACCCGCTTACACACATACACTCAGTACATACATATTTTTACACAAATATATCAATAACAAAAAATACTCATTTTCATAGACTAAAGGTAAAAAGAAGAGAATTAAAAAAAAGGTCATTAACAAAATGACTAATAATCTTCATGGACCATAAACTCCAATGAAACAATCACAGACACAAAACCTGGAATTAATTAAAACAACCGATCAAAATCTTTTCTAAAAAGAAATTCAGCCCAACCAAAAATCCAAATGCCTGAAACACTTGCATAAGTATATAGAATAATAATAACAATAAATAAAACACTTAAATACCAAATTTGAAATCATTTGTGAACTTTTTCATTTTAATCATATATATATATATATATATATATATATATATACACACAAACACACATACTCACATGCACACATATATAGTAAAGTAAAGTTGGTGACCTTGGTCAAGGGGGAACCGGAGGCACCCTTTTGAATAGGGGAGGGTGTTACTCCATTCCCTGGATAGCTCTACTTTACTTGTGATCCTTACTTTATAGACGGCATCAAGAACTATTTTTTGAGTCTTTCGTATGATTTGACCTGGGATTGAACCCTCAGTCTCCGGGACCATTGGCGAACACTCTACTCATTAGGCCAAACACCCAGTTACTTTATATATATATATATACACACACACACATATAGCTGCTCATGCACATATATATATATATATATATATATATATATACACTCATTCACACATATACATGCACATAAACACTCATACATACACACACACACACACACACACACACACACACACACACACACACACACATATATATATATATATATATATGCATACATTTATAAATGTGGGATTATCCATTTCTATAAATGTATCTATTAATCATTATTTTGTTATTCTTAACATTTTTGTTCTGTATATTTCGATATAAACATATCTGTTAGACATTTTCCTGAGAATATGAAAAAAATGTGTCTACATGAACTAATAAAGAAGAATTACAACAATAATTGGAGATATCTGAGTTTATTCACATCTATGCTAATATATATCGATATACAGTTCAAATTCAGTCTTTCCATATCTAAGCATACAAACATTCATATCTATCTAAATTTACTAACATTTATTATAATCTATATATCTATATACTAAACACCAAGATAAAAGCCAATTATGTACACACACACACACACACACATATATATATATATATATATATATATATACCATCAAATTCACGTTTATATATAATATTATATATAAAGGAATTTGATGCACTAGAACTAGTAAGGTATATTTAGTTTGATGCAAGGCAAAATAATTTCTTTAAAAAACACATGCATACACAAAACGCATTTGTTCTACACATTCAAAATCAATGTCACTATTATGTAGCCATACATAGACCATTTTATATATATATATATATATAAAATGTATAATGAAGTTTGGACAAGTTTTCGAAAAGTTCAGCAATAACAGACAGCAAGATCAATGAGAAAAATCCACATCAAAAAAGGAGTAAAGTTTGATTGACTCTGATGAGACATTGGTCTGGATTATTTGGCTCCAAAATCGACAATTATAAAAGAGGGTTTGATGCTCTAAAACAAACAAGTCTGTTCTTTTGTTTAATTTCAAACTATTTGGTACCCTGAATGCAACTTCCAATCTTGTCTCCATCCAGTCTGCTCTTTCTTTGTTTATTTTTTTTTCTTTATTCTTTTAGGGAATCTTTATCAATGAATTGGTGAAAAAAGGTTATAAAAAATGTGTTTTTCTTTTGGGATTGGAGAAAACTTTCACTTGAAAATAAAGCAGAATACTTTCATAGAATTTTCCTAAGTTTAAAATGTAATTGGTTCAAAACTTTAATATGAAAAAAAATTTATTTTTATTTTTTACACACATACACACACACACACATATATATATATATATATATATATATATATATATATATATATACATATGTGTGTGTTTGTGTGTGTATGTGTGCTCATTTATCAAGCCCTTCTGCCTCGGGCAGGAAGTGACACAGTATCATTTTTAAGAAGAATACACCAGCAGTCTGCCTTACAGTCTTTGGTGAGATTCATTTACATTTATGTGTAGAGATATATATAGTTGTATACATGAAGTATCAAGATTGAAGCTGTAGTCACCAAGACAGAAAAAAACCCTGTGAAGCATCAATTTTCTTAAAAATAGTCTCCTTGGCATTGAACACACTTAGTCCAGGGAGTTTTCTATTGGTTGAAGCACCTCTGAAATTCTTCTTTTAATTAGCTGTGAAGTTGTGCCATCAAATTACTTTTAATATTCATGATATCCACAAAATATTATCTTGAGATGAATTTTAAGTTTAGAAAAGAACATATGAAGTTAGGTCTGATGAGTAAGACGGATGCTACGTTTGTACAATACCGTGTTTCACTAAAGTATTTAATTCATGCATCTTATCCATATCATTAAAATATTATCTCGAGATGAATTTTCATTTTCAAAAACAAGATAAACTTAATAAGGAGTTATGTCATAGTGTGTTTGAGCTTGTTTCATTAACCTAAATGGAATTGTTCAGCTTGACAGTCACCGCTCATATGGCAAAGATGGACTGAAATTCAAACAACTCGATGCACCCACTTCTAGGTATAAACAATTGAGAAAAAGAGAGGTTCATGAAAATATTTTCTTACCAATCAGAAACTGAGCTAAGTAATTCTCAGCAAGCTAATCCAAACAACTGATTTGACCCAACAGGGAGAAAAAAAACATTTACAAAGAACATGTCCAACAAGCAGCTCAACAATCTGTGATGGTCAGTGCAACAAACTAACACCAGCTTCACCTCACATGAAGGAAATCTATGTGGTCCTTTAAAAATACAGTTCCGACCCATGACAAGTCTCTGAACAAATAACTGTCATCCAGAATGACCATAGACGAGAATAAAATCTTTCTTTTTTTCCAACACTTCTTGACTCCAACGTTCTGTTATTTCTCCCTCTTTTCCAGCTTGTGGGTTTGATTTGGTTTTATGGCATATCAACCATTGTAGATTATTTAATGTCAAATCCATTTTTATACATATAAACAGTTTTATTTCCACCAATTCAGTTGAACATAAGTACACAGTTTAAATGTCAAAATAGTTCATTACTAAAAAATTCAGTTTAGCATAAGTACACTGTTCTATTTGACCCTATCGGGTACTACCATTCTGGGCTAGAGTAGAACTGGGAGCGATGGCAATGAAGGGTTACTGTGCATTCCCCAAAGCTCCAGCATTACTACAGCCTCTCCATCAGATTGTTTAGTGTCATATCCAGGACACTCACTGGGGAGTCTTATCCCTCTGCAGAGAAACAGTTGGTGTACTCTCTAGCCACAGCTGACTAGGCCCAGTTAGTGTGTGTTAATCTAAAACAACTTCATTTATACAAAGCTGACCCTCACTCAATCGTGCTATAGCTCTAATGAGTATGGAACATGCGATGCTTTCAAAATATTGTGTTTTACAAAAAACATTTCATTAAAAATCTATTGAAACTGGTTTCATGTTTTTTTTTTAAATTGATACGTCTTGATATAAGATATCAATTTACTATATAAATTGCTCTGTTGAATGCAAGTCTTCATTTAAATTTTATATTTTAATATTCTAAACTTAAATTTCAATAATCTTTTATCCCACCTCATATATTTATATTCTTTTAAGCATGTTTTCTGAAAAATAACAGACAGTTTAAGTGTATTATACTTTTCAATAAGCTTCTCTCATTCTAACACCCTGTCAGCAGAGCTAAGAATATTCTGACTGTATCCCCGGTAGAGGAGTAAGAGTTGTCCTGGGTATGACACAAAACTGTACCAGATAGTGTGGTTCTAGTTTTGGGGCTCTGTAAAGGGCGGAACATGCCTTCATTATTATTATTCTCAGGTTCACTCAATCTCCTTGTGGGAGTACCTGTTAGGGTCCAATCTGTTTGAAACTCATTCATATTAGATTCAAATTCTTGATACCATGTAACTGTAAAATATTTGTACAAAGAATAGTTACTTTATGAAGGGTTATTGTAAATTACTTGAAACCACATAACTGTATGTGAACAAATGACAATGATTAGATAGAAATAATTACTAGAATCTATGTCATTTTGTAGAGATTATTATTACCTTTAAATACTTGAAATCATACAGCTCTTTACAAATTATTTGGATTAGATAGGAATACTTGATATTAAACTATTGTGTGCAAAAAAAAAACTTTAAGAAACAATTGCACAAATGTAAATATAAACCTACAATGAATGTGATTCCCTAAAATGGGTTGATATGCTTTTAAATCAAACAGTCAATCAACCAATTTTTCCTGGTCTTCTTTGATAAAACCAATTAATAATGAACTTTGTTCTTAATATCTGTGTGTTTTTGCTAACAGTAAAATAGGTTTGATTTCTTTGTTTTGATGGCATATCAACATTTGTGAGTTATTTAATATCAAAGCCATCTTTGTAGAGCAGTAGTAGTAATATGTAACCCATAGATGAGGGAATAAGAGAGTTAAAACTTTTCCCAAGGGTATTAGTCCAAAAGTGAATGCAATAATGTGACTGGAGTTTGAACTCACTTACTTCAGAGTCAATTATGCCACAGTAACTCCCAAACAAATTGTTTTAGAGAGGAATACTTGAAACTATATAACTGTGTAAAAATTGTCTTAGATAGGAATACTTGAAACTATATAATTGTGTACTAATTAATTGTCTTTAATAGGAATACTTGAAACTATATAACTGTGTAAAAATTAATTGTCTTAGATAGGAATACTTGAAACTATATAACTGTGTACTAATTAATTGTCTTTGATAGGAATACTTGAAACTATATAACTGTGTAAAAATTAATTGTCTTTGATAGGAATACTTGAAACTATATAACTGTGCACAAATTAATTGTCTTAGATAGGAATACTTGAAACTATTTAACTGTGTACAAAGTTTGTGACAAGATCACAAGAGTAGTGCACTCTGTGAGGATCAAAATCATTACATGATAATAATAGTTTGTCAGACTTAATTGCTGAAACACTCCTCATTTATATTTGCTTGTATGAGAATAAATGTATTTCTGTATTTGCAAAATTATAATGATACATAGTTGAGAAAATAATATATTCCTTGAAATTGCTGAATTAACACATGCAGGGATGAAAAATAATTTATTTCAAGGAAACTGAGAATTTTAAACATAAAGAAAAAAATGACCTTAATATTAATTTAGATAGAAGCATTTACTTCACCTAGGGATTCACGTTCTATTTAAACTGTCATTGAAAGATTTCAGAAATATTCACCCGAGAAGAAAAAAAATATAAGCCTTTGGTAGTTAATTAAATTCTATTACATTTCTTTTCATAAGAAGAATATATATTTTATTAAGTGATTGAATGAAATGCCAGGGGGGTTGTTAATCAGTTCATTCAGTATAGGATTAATTTGTAAAAAAAAAAAAAAAAAAATTAAGACTCATGGGATATTTTTAGATTATCTATTTTAAATTTCATTTTGTTTTCATTTATTTTGCCCATATTTCATTTTACACTTTTAAGATTAACACTTTGTAATTGGAGATAAGACCAAGTTGTATGTACTAGAAGAGACAGAAATGAAAATGGTTGGATTTTTCACTAGCATTTGACTATTTATCAACTTGAACATTGACTTTCTTCAGTTATATAAGATTGATTCTTATTATCATTATTAATTTTGGACAATATTTCCTTTCACCTTTTTAATTTCAGTTGTTTTTTATCACAACTCATTCACTTGGGTAATTATTTCTATGAGGGTGAGGAGCAATATCAGAGACAAAAATAAAGGATAAGTTCCTTTTTTTTTTTATCTGTACCAGCAACAATATCAACTATGACTCTTATCATGACGGGTTTTCGAATTATTGTCTTCATCTTTATTGTTATTTCAACAACGTTTCGGCTGATATGTCCTCCAGCCTTTGTCAGGTGTTTGTCGAACTTGGGAACCTTCACGGAACTTCGAACTATGTCATCTGTTGAATCCACGGTGGCCGCCTGTTCTGATTCTGTTAGCCATTATCAGGTACAAGTGTTAAGTATTCCTGTATTGTTACTCACCTGCAGTCAGGGTTGAACCTGCAACCTCCAGATCTCCTTAGAAATTTAGACAACTAATCAACTATGACAGCGATATAAATCTCACTATGATAGACCATTTTTGTTGGTTTAGGGTTACATGTATGCATATACAAACATAATCAGAGTTTTGTATATATATCCTCATCATGTCATGCCGCTAGCATGGATATCCCTGACCCTCTCTCGCCACTTCTCCCTATCATTCATCGCCTCTGGCAGTGATGATATGGCGGTTTCCATAATGGAGGTTGAGCACTCTTGAAAAGAATTTATATTCTGCCCAAATAGGCATCTTTGACCTGAATTTTATTGCAAACACCAGTACCATCTACCCTCATACCAAGTGCTTGGTACTGGAATGTAGTTTAGGGTCCATTTTTTAACATTGGTTTCTTAACCCACTCTGCCTACTGTAAAAATGGATGGTGCCTCTCAGCTTATCATTGGCTGGTTGGTTGGGTTTTATGGCATATCAATCTTTGTAGGTTATTTAACACCAAATCCATTTTTATGTAAATAATCAGTTCTATTTCAAACAATTCAGTTTAGCATGAGTACACAGTTTAATTGTCAAAAACATTTCTATTTCAAACTAATCAGTTTATTCAAACAGTTCTAATTCAGCTAAGTGTAAGTACAGATTTTGTTTACACAGTAAAATGTCAAAACAGTTCTATATATAACAATTCAGTTTAGCGTAAGTACAGTTTCAATGTCAAAAACGGTTCAATTTTTAAAAAATTCAGTTTAGCATAGGCATGCAGTTTAATTGTCAAAAACATTTCTATTTCAAGCTATTCAGTTAAATGTCAAAACAGTTCAGATTAGCATAAGTATGCTGTTAGTTCTATTTAACCCATCGATAGGGTCCTATCAGGTGTTACTATGGTGGGCCAGAGTGGACCTGCGAGCAATGGCAATGAAGAGGTCCTCTGTATTCCCCAAAGACCCAGCATTACTGGAACCTCACCATCAGATTGTTTAGTGTCGTATCTAGGATATTCCTGGGGGGGGGTCTTACCCCTCTGCAGAGGTGTAGTCAGTGTATTCTACAGCCCCAGCTGACTAGGCAAGCTTATCATTGGGAGAAGTGACTTGTTTGTTATTTTAATTCTAACATTATTATCATTATGTGTGAGTGTATATATACATATATATATATATTTATATATATGCTCCCCACAAATGGGTTGAGCACTCTCATGAAGAAATTAACGGTTTCCACTCGCATAATGCAAACCTCTTCAACTGAATTGAGCACTCTGGTATCTGTTAGCATAAATATAAACAAAAGGAAAATTAATACATATACATTAAATTCCCTCACTTCCATTGAGACAGCTGGTAGCTCCGAGATTATGTTATCAGGCAGACATAAATTTGGCCAGGTTTCAATCCCAGCTTCAAGCATCTCATGTGTCTAGCCAGACTGATGAGTTGTGATACAACAAAACAATCTGTCTGTACATGACAATATATAAGGAATTTGCTTTATTTTATAAGTTATAACACTTTAAATGAATTGCTCTCATACAAATCTTTCTATGATATACCATTTTTTTTATTCCTTTGGTTATTAAATGGTACATCAACCTTTGTGGGTTACTTGATTCTTGCTCCATCCTCGTAGAAGAGTAGCACTGATACTATTTAACCTATAGCTGGGCTCTGCATTTTTGTTGGCTTATGTTTACAAATATCTATATACTAACATAATGAGAATTTTTGTTACAACTATATATATATATATATATATATATATGATAGATGGATGGATGGAGAGAGAGAGAGATACAGCCATCCAGCATGCATCAGCACACTTATTTCTGGATTAGCTTATAATCAAAATCTGTTTGCATCAGACCAACTCAGGTAAACTAAAGAAAGTAAAGGTTAATCTGGTCAGTGATCAGTCAAGTGACTTTTGATCTGAGGTTTCTTTGTCTGACTGGCTGCCTTACATCATCTGTCTTATGACTTCAGCTGAGCTGTATCAATATCCTCGGTTTTCTTGCTTCACTCTTATTTTTCAATACCTTGATGATCAAACATAAGAAATGCAATGACAAAATAGGAAACAAAAACATTTGATCTACAATAGACAGAATCCTCATTTCTGTTTTTAAAGACTTTGAAAATGCTTAGCCTATGGGATAAAATAATATTTTAAGTGAAAATTAGTCCTAATAATAATTACTAATTATACACGTGGGGAAATATGTTTGAAGATTTCTGATTTAACAAAACAATGCATAATTAATTTAAAAAAAGGACAAAACTGTAATGTTTATATATATCCATTGGTCTAGTGGGTAGACTGTTTGCCAATGGCCTGGGAGATTGGGGTTCAATCCCAGGTTGACCTATAAAAAAGATTCAAAAATAGTACTTGATGCCTCCTAGCTTAACACTCAGCATTATAGGCTAGGGATCAAGTGTAAAGTGGAGCAACCCAAGGAAGGGAGTAGTGCCCTCCCTTACTCTTTGGTGTAGTATCTAATGAAAAGGAGCCTTCGGGTCACCCTCAACTACAGTTGCCAACTTTACTTAATATGTATATATAAATCTATTATTGGTCTAATGAGAGAAAGGTAGATATTCTGAAATTGATATGTCCACAAATAGATTTGAATGTGGTACTTTAAGTTTTTATTTCATCCTATTTTGCTCAACACATTTTGATAAGGTCCTCTTCAGAAGATTGATAATATCTAGAGCCATCTCTACTTTGAACTTTTATTGTAAAGATTATTTTACAGTGAAGATTGTTTTAATAGAGGTGTGATTCTTTTTAATTCAAGGTTTTTTTCATGTATATATTAACAAGTATCTATTTTGTGTGTTTGTATGTGTTTACATTCACATACACGCATGTACATCCAGTTGTTATTTCTTGTCTCTTTCTTCCTGTTTGTGTTGAATATTTGTGAGAAGATTAATACGTATTAAACGTAATTCTGTTTTTTCTCTTTCTCTTTCTCTCCAATTTGAATGTACTGTGTGTATATGCTTGTAGTTGTGAATGTGCGTGTGTGAAGTTTGGCTCTATTTAATCTAGGTTTGAATTTATATGAAATATTTTTTCTTTTACTTGGAGTAATGAGTAGTTGTCATTTTGGTATATTGGCATTACCTTAAAGATTCTATTACTGCATTTGTAAAGGTGTTTTTAAGCATAGTTTTCTATTTTCTGGTAATTTAATGATACTTTTATGAAAAGCAGCTCTATTTTTCACTGCCGGAGTTGATCCACTGAATACTTTCTTTTTTACTGTTACAACATTTGATTATGTAGACAGTGTTTTTTTAAATTGCAGCTGAGACCTTTATTTATTATGAATGTTATTTTGGGGCTTAGAACAATAAAGGATTTTTATTCCATATATTAAACATCTTTAATCTTTGTAATTTGAGACTTCATGCATTTCCAAAATTTAGGTAAGGTTAGTATGTGTTTCAAATTTTCTGATTGTTGTTTGCTTTTAAAGATTTTTGTTTTGTTTAGTATGTTATTGATTCTATCATTGTTTTTAATTTGTTCTAGATTCTTTATTATTTTGGAAATAGTTCTAGGTTGTTTTTGTTGTATATTGAGTCTCTACTATATATATATATATATATATATATATATATATATATATGTATTTATAGTTGGGTGTATTGATAAAGAAAGACCATATGTAAGTCTAGGTTTGGATAGTGTAAACACTTCTCCTGGAAACTTATAGTTTCTCATCTATGCAATCATCAGACCAAGTAAAATTGATAGTTATGTAATTTTTTTCTTTCTTGGGAATTAGAATTGAACCATAGATAGGACTCAAAAATGCACTAAGTTTTTAGGTTAGAGTAGATACGGAAGCACTGAGGTAACTCCCAAACATCTAAAACTGGCACCTTGCTACCAGTTACAATTTAGTGTCCTCTCTGAGATACAAAACCTATTGGGTGTACAGATCAGATAGTATATATATATATATATATATATATATATATATATGCAAAAATACCATTATTATATCTGATTTAGGAACAATAATACAGAATAATTGATTAATTTTAAAATATCGTTTAAATTAGAATTTTAAGGAATGCTTCCTAAATTTATGTATCAATAAATATATGCACAATAAATAGACCATAATTCTTATACTTTTCATTAGGTATTTATCATTTAAAACCACAAAAAATGACTAAATAAATACCTTCCATTAATAGCAATAAAATTTGTTTTTTGAATAACTTAACTCCTTCGAATTCTCCAATTCATGTGATTAGAGCAAAATGTTTGTGTGTTCAAATATTTATGAGTATTGTTATATAGGTGGCTATGGGGACTTAAAAAACCAGTGTACAATTTCCATTTGAATAACTTTTAAATGATTACCATTGTATTTTGAGCAGTCAGACTCGCAATTTATAAATAAAACATTTTCTTACAAACTAAAGTTGGAAAGGTTTTATATCTATCTTGCATGGGCAAAACTAAATTAAGAAAGAAAGACTAATTTTGATTTGGTGAAAATTTTCAAGCATCATAATCTTCTACAAGTATATCTACATGTCATAAATAAAAGGCAAAAGACACAACTTTTGTTCACTAACCAACTAACTCTGCTCGAATGAGGCTTGTCATGTGTAAGTAAGTGAAGTTGGCTCCCTTTTCAATAGCTACTACACAGAAGTGTTGGGGAGGGTGCTACTCCTCTCCCTAGATTGCTCCACTTTACCCTTGATACGTACCTTATATTGCTGAGTATTAAGCAAGTAGGTATCAAGTACCATTTTTAAAGTCTTTCGTGTAATGTGACCTGGGATTGAACTCTCTGAGTTAGAAGTTAAAATCCTTTTGAAACTTTGATATGATACTAACTTAGTTTCACCTCAATTACTTTTTGAATATTTTTGGTACTAGCATAGCAAACCTTTCATGTTAAATGTAAAAGCTTTTCTTGTCCATTTTAAAATCATTGGCACAGTAAATACTTTGCGCCAATAATAAAGTCTCTTAATGTGAGATTTCCAGTTTTCATCAAAGTTTTACTTACTTTATTTTTCACCTTGAAATTCTTTATTTTATTTTTGACCAGCTATTGTAACGAAAAGAATCCTGCGGAATCCAAAACGGGCGAGAACGTGTTTCTCACGGGAAGTATAGTACTTGTTGACCGCCCCACCCACCGGGCAAGTGTGGCACAAGGCCTTTTTTATGGTGGGTCCGGGTGCAGGGCCGTAGCCTACACGTGCCCGGCATTTGCCAAAAATGCATACGGCCCCGTCGGCATTCGCTTTTCTCATGTGAAGTATGGTATTTATTGACCGCCCCACCCAACAGGCAAGTGTGGCACAAGGCCTTTTTTATGGTGGATCCGGGTGCAGGGCTGTAGCTCACACGCGCCCGGCATTTGCCAAAAATGCCTACGGCCCCGTCAGCATTCCCTTTTCTCATGTGAAGTATGGAAACATTCCTGAGGGTAAGAGTGCAATTTGTAGAATGTAGAGATGCTCTCATGCAAATTTTGACCAGTCTGGACTGAGATAAAAACAGCAGCGTCAGTGTAGCTTTAGTTGGGGTGTTGCAACAAGAAGAGAGCGAGAAGTGACTTACGGTCAGACTTTGTTTTGTTATGAAGATTACCAATCGAGCTTGCAAGTGAGGAGAGACTTACGGTCAGACTTGTTTTATTTTTTTTATTTTTTGATAACCAATTGAACTTGCCAGTGAAAGAGACAGACAGACTCTACTGGTGCGTCCGATATTTCCGCTTGTAACAAGAAGGAAACGAGCCTTAAAAAATTTTGGCTTCAGCTATTCTTTTGAGCAACTCTGTTTTTGGTAAATATTGTAATATTGATTTTTGGTATTTCCTCTAAAGTTGCCTTTTTATACTCTTTTAGCAAATCATCACTTGATAAATATGATTTATATCTATTTGCTGTCTGTTATTTGCATTGCCATTTTTCTCTCGTTTTCTCCATCAGTCTTTTCAATGGTTAACATTATAAAAGTAACTTTTAAACTTTTTTGGTGGCTTTCACATGCAAATTATGCTACTTGCTTAATCAATGTGTCATTATGAAATTCTAACTTTTGGTTATGCAATTTGTCTAACAACAACCCAGTTAAAAAATTTACTTATTTCATTTATGTTTGCAAGAAGATTTTTGTTTCTTTTTGTCTCTTTCTTAGTCTCCTTCTACTCCTAGTTTGGATGAAAATCAAAAAGAAAGTTTCTTTCGGTTTTTTTTTTTTACCTAACTTATTCCAACTACAATATCTATAAAGAAAGACAAATAATTGTTCATTGGTCAAATGAAAATTCAGAATCTTTTCTTGCCCTCTTTTGTCACCTGTTCTTCAGATGGTAAAAAAGCTGTTTTTTCATTCCTACCTTTGAACTAATAAGAGGCTTCTTTCATCTCCATTGAACTGGGCCATTGGCTAGAGTGTTGACCAATGGTCCGGGAGATTAGGTTCAATCTCTGGTCAAGTCATACCAAAGACTTAAAAAATGGTACTTGGTATCTCCTTGCTTAACACTCAGCATTATACAGTACATATCAAGGGTAAAGTGGAGCAATCCAAGGAAAGGAGTAGCGCCCTTCCCTACACCTCAGTGTAGTAGCTATTGAAAAGGGAACCTTTGAGTTGCGCTCGACTACAGTCGCCAACTTAGTATCCCTTTTTATAAGTAGTTTCTCAACTGAACCATGTGTACATTTCAACAGTTGGAATACATTTTTGTATTCTGATAATACTTCTTATCTTTTATATGTATGTATTAAATGTCCCATATATATATATATATATAGATATATTGGCTTGTCTTTTCTTCTATTTGGTCAGTGTTAGTAAATCATTGAATATACTAGTACTAATATTTGGACCTTGATGAGCAGGGACATGACTAAGTAGCCTTCCAAACATCGATCACATTATATGACTATCAACACTTTTATCATAAGAAAAATCTGCATATGAAATTTGATTGAAAAAAACGCCACCAAATTTCTATTTTACAACTCAATCATATTTTGGATTTTTGGGTTCTAAAATGGAGACAGTTTCAAAGATTTATTGAATTTTACTTCTCAAAAGTCTAGAAAAAAATGTGGAAAAAATTTATCTAAATTTGAAGCAGAGAAAACACTATTATAAATTATGAATGTCAACTTACAATTTTAAGTTAATATAAAGTCCATACATTTTCCTAAATCTCAGCTGAAGAAGATGGGAATTTAACATTTTTCAAGATAGTTGTTTTTTCATTTATTCTGATTCTGTTTCATAATAAATATCACGATAAACCTTCCAAAGACCATTTTATGGAAGGAGATCAGTCATGTAAGCATCTACCAAACAATGTTCCTAATAAAATATCCAGTTTAATGAGAATCTCGGTAATGCATAAATATCTTCTTAATTTTACCTTTTTTGATTGCCGCTATTTTAAAGAAATAAATTGATATAACAATTTGTTAGATAAACTGTTTAAAAACTAAAATAAATCAAATTTTTGCCATTTTAAATTTACAGTTAAAACTGGAATAATTGAATAAGTACAACTGATAAATGTAAATTTATAGTTTATAATCTTATAAATTGTGATGAACACAAACATTTTCAAATTCATTTGAATAGCTGATTTTCTTTTTAGTATTCTTGATGTTGCTAAGACCATATTTTAGCCAATCTGTTCTTCAGCCTTGACAGTTCTACTATTTATAAGGAAAGAGGGAAATTTCTGTGATCTTTTATTAAGTAGAAATAATATTATTTTATAGAATATGAATAAGGGGTCCAAAAACCTTTTGGTATGACAACCTAGGTAAGCAAGGTAATTCGGAAGGAGTTGTTTACCCAAGTGCCAAATCTTACACAGTTTTTCTATTTCTTTTTGTAGTATGTCAGTGAGGAAAAATAAGTGTTAATGGCTAACAGTATAGGGAATATTGGTTTCATGCTTTCCTTTAGGATGTAAGCATAAAGCAAATATAAATAGCCTCAGCTAAAATTCAAATACGTTTTTTATGAGCCAATAACAATTCAACTTCTCAACAGCGGCACAGTTATGATTGCCCAGTTGGCTGGGGCTGTAGAATATACCAACTGCACGTCTGTAGAAGAGTAAGATCCCCCTCATGAGTGTCCTGGACATGACATTGAACAATCTGATGATGAAGTTCCAGTAATGCCAGAGCTTTGGGGAATGTGGAGCACCTCTTCACTGCCATTGGTCCCGGGTCGACTCAGGCCTGGAATGGTAGCACCTGATAGGACCCTATCAACAGGTTAAATAGAACTAACTTATGCTAAACTGAATTGTTTGAAATGGATCTGTTTTTGACATTGAAACTGTACTTACACTAAATTGATTTGTTTAATATAGAACCGTTTTGACATTTAATGGTGCATAAACAAAATCTGTACTTATACTTAGCTGAATTAGAACTGTTCAAATAAACTGAATAGCTTGAAATAGAAATGTTTTTTATAATTAAACTGTGTACTCATGCTAAACTGAATTGTTTGAAATAGAACTGACTATTTGCATAAAAATGGATTGACATTAAATAACCTACAAAGGTTGATATGCCATAAAACCCAACCAACCAACACTTATGAGTTGAAGCATTATTGTCAACTTGAGTTCAAATCACGAATGAGGTTTTTTCTTATTACTTTGTGCTAATACCTTTGAGGAAAAGCATGAGTCCATTTCTTCTTCACTCAGATATAGGTAAATAGTAGGGCACAATGAAATCTTTAGGCTTGCGTAGGAAACCATCTTAGGAGAAGGAAAACTCTGAATTAAAATCATCTTTACCTAAAAATTGATCTTGCGTCACATCCTGCAAATAGTGAAGGGGTTTGGTTAATTCATACTCATCAGTTGAAACATTATGAACATTTAGATAATAATGCGAGTTGTTCATATATGAGATAGTTTTTTGACTTCACCAGACATGGAATCCACAAGACATCTAAAGTTTTTCTCAGGGATCTGGTATCATTATGTTAAACATTAGAACTGGCCTCTACCCGGTACAAATGTACACCTTCACCTCGGGCTCCTAGCTTAAAAAAAAATCAAAAAATTCAAAATGTTGTGGTTTATTATTTATAGTCTGTAAGACTGTAATTTAACAAATTAAAACATTTAAATAAGGATTACGTAGATGAAATTCAGGCTTCCTAAGAATATGTACTTCAAGATAGTGGTACAAAAATTGGCTGAATTCATATGTATATATATATATACATATATATAGGCTATACACTTAAACTAACATTTTCATGGCATATATATATATATATAGAGAGAGAGAGAGATTTATATATAGTATTTTGAGTAATAAATATATATGAGATAAACTCTCTTGTTAATTTCGACGTAAGAGAGCCCAACAACTTCTTACAGTTCTGATGTTTATTTCTTGTATGAGATTTCAAATCAGCCTCAGATTTGCATACCAGTCCACTGATAGCTTACGTTGGAGAGTTAGCCAATGAAGTAGCAGGAATGACTGATCAAGCTTTTTTCTTCTTCCTCGATGCTCTGAGATGCTGGAGTTTTGGGAAGCATCTTGATGGTTTTGTATTATTCTGCTTCCTATAAAAAAAAAAATACAACACACACACACACACACATACATACATATATATATGTGCATGAAATTCTGCCTGTATTTTATGACAAGAATACATTACTGTTGGATCATTTTTGGTCTCACTTTGGATAACCTTTTTTGAGGTCATAACCTTTTTCCTTGCTTATATTGTCTTATGACAAAATCAATAGTATTGTTGTTGTTGTGAACTGACTTTTCTCAAAGTGTCATTATTTTTAACTGGTACTGAATTGCAATCACCTGATTTATTTGCCAATGCTGCCATTCTGATAACAGCTTCCCACACACAATATTTCTTGGTATTTTTAGCATTACTGAAACAGGCAAATAACAATTTTTGGTGAGCAGTCTGAAAATAAGAGATAATGATCATTATCATTCCAATTTTTCAGTCAGACATATCCAGAAAAACTCGTAGAAATACTAGCAAATTTATTGTGAGTAAATACAATAAATAAATTCCTTTAATTCTCTCTCACCATTCATCCCGATTGGCAATCATGCTAAGTCCTCAAGACAGCATCCATTGTCTATAATGATTAATGTAAGTTTACGCAGGTTATTCAACACTGCCATGTTTATATATGCAAGTCCACAGAACATTGCTAATAAGATACTTCTCTACTCCTTCAATAGTGCCCAGGACGTGTTGCTCACATTTAATGGATAATTTGTGTGATGGGAGGTAAATGGCCATTCAGTTGCTGTTTTGTAATGTTCTGCTTCCAGGATTTGTTTAAAACTGCATACAGCTTTATTTTTGTTGTTCCTATTTATTTTTTTAAAATCATTTCATTCGCATTCAAGTTGTGCAATCATATGTTAGAATTGACATGATAACAGTTTGAAAGAATTGTACAACAGAAAATAATATTGCAGCCCCCTGAATATGTTTTGGAATTTAGTCAATATTTAATGGTTTGGGCAGGTTATTTAATGCCAAAGCTACCTTTGTTGAAAAAGGGACTGAAAAGATTTGTTGGTTATTATTTCATTTAAAAGTTTGTCGTCGATGTCATTATTGGTCTATAGTTATAGGTTTTCAGTCTAAGTATCTGCTGTTTTGACATTTAACTGTGTGTAAACTAAATCTAATCTTATACTAAACTGAAGTAGCTGAAATAGAACTGTTTGAATAAATTGAATAGCTTGAAATAAAAATGTTTTTGACAATTAAACTGTGTACTCATATTAAACTGAATTGCTTGAAATAGAACTGACAATTTACCTAAAGGTGGATTTGGTGTTAAATAACCTCCAAAGATTGATATGCCATAAAACCCAACCAACCAACCCACTAACCAAGCCAATTAGTCTGGAAGTGACGTGATAGTGAGACTGGAGTTTGAACTTACTTACTTCAAGTCTGCAGTCCAGCACTTTAGCCATCATGTTATAGGAACTCCGCTTTAAGAATTAATGTACAGGTTATATAGATCTATAAAGTTCAAAATAAGTAGTGTTGGTTTAGCTTCTTTATTTAATGGCAAATCAACCTTTCTGGGTTATTTAATATCAAAGCCATACTTGTCAAAAAACAGCAAGGATACTTGTTAACCCATAGCTTGGAGGATAAGGTTGTTCATACCTTTCTAAAAGGTATTAGTCTGAAAGTGAATGTAAACGGTGACTGGAATTTGAATTTTCTTTCTTTGAGGCTGCAAGCTAGAATTTTAGCCATTATACCAAGGGGATTCACCCAAAGAGTGTAGAAACAGTTCTCAGACTACATAGATATACTAAACCTACATTCTATTTTCTATCTGTGTATATGAAAGCAAATTTTTTTGTCAATGGGTATCAATTTTTTTGCCAAGTTCATTTTCATACATAGCTTGTAGCTAGTATATTTAACTTCTAAATTTGTGCTTTTTTAAAAATCCATTTCCAAAAATATGACATTAATTGCCAAACAATTGAATATTTAATATGTCAGAAAAATAAGTATTTATATATTATAAGTTTTGTTTTTTTTAATTTTTATAAAAATAGGTAAACAATAAACAATTTTGTAATAGATTATAATAATAAAAAAGGTTTCCTTTCAATTTTCAAACATGTTCACATTTCTTATGTAATGCAAATGCTCCATCTTTTCCTCTTTAACCTGTTAACTGTCCTTAGCATGATTGGCAGTTCTGCTAAAGATACTGACAGAACCATAAGCATAACACAAGAGACTAATGTGCCCACTGAGAGATCCATAATGTCCACCCTTTCACTCACATTTGGAAAAGAGTTAAGTGGGTGGGAATGGCCAGATGCTGAAGGAGGAACAAGAGAAATATTTATTGGTTTTTATTCTGGTGGCCAGAAGATTTCTCCATAAGCTTCACCCAAGAACTTTTGGAAATGCTATAATTTTTGAAAAGCTATTTGGACATATGGTTCAGGAGACTGGTATATAAGACACAGACATGCACACAAACATACTTAATTTATGGACGTCGATAAAAATGTAGGTATGCATATATCTATATACATGCATATATGTGAGCGTGTGTGTCTGTGTAAATGTCTTCATGTAAATAAAAGCAATAAAATATGTAAATGGTAAATACAGTTTTGCCCTGATTATTATGGAAAAGATATTATTTGTTTACTTTCTCTCTCTCTCTCTCTATTTATATATATATATTTAGATAGATATATACAGATAAATATACACATTTATATATAAACAAATATAAACATTATTTATGCATATACATACACACACACCAATATATATATATATATATATATATATATATATATATATAAAATCACACATACCTTTATTCATAAATACAAATGTCTTTTAAAAATGTATAATAATAAAAATAATATTAATCACTTAGTGAATGCAGCAAACCAGTGCAAAACGAGTACAAGACTTAGCACGAATGGGTAGGAAAAGTGATCCCATCAGAATAGTGCTAGAGATTAAAATTTTACGATTCTACCGAATTGTGTATAGACAAACTAGAATGTGTCTTAGACAATCGGATGCATAAAATTCTCAGGGAGTTTGAGATACAAATGGATCCCCAAATCCTGACCAGAAGAGTGGACCTTGTGGTAATTAACAAAAAAAAAAAAAAAAAAAAGAATTTACATTTTAGTGAATTTTCACTCTGTGGTTTGCTGGAATGGTAACCATTCATAACAATAACAATAACAGTAAAGCGCCCAGCTGGCAGACAAAAATAAAGCAGGTTGTAGCTCAGTGCTGTCCCCCTTACAATGCTAAACTGAAGCTGGTTTGTATAATAAAATATTTTCACTTACTTACAAGCAGCCAAGGACAATCTATGCAATGGAATAGTCCACTAGTGCACAATGGGATGCCCCAAGGCACCCTAAATAGTTCCCGTTCCTCAATCAGGAATTGAGTTTTCTGTCTTCACAACTAATTGCTCTTTGCTAACGCAATTAATTACTCTCGGCTATCGCAATTAATTGCCCTACGCAACCTGACATATCCTACATACACATGAACAGTTCTATTTCAAACAGTTCAGTTTAGTATAAGTACAGTTTAGTTCTACTTGACACATAGATAGGACCCTTATCAGATTATATATATATAAATTAGTGCAAAGACAGATTGATTACTGCATTGAGTAGCAGAAATAAGAAAACATAATCATAAAATCTAGAAAACAAAAATGGGAAGAAAAACAACAATATGGCTATTTCAAGGAACAAACTAAGGATACTGCACATGAGATGAACAGGACATGGCTACAACTAGGAAACTTAACAAGAGAAACTGAGTCTCTATTAATAACAGTTGAATATAATGTCATACAGATGAATTATATTAAAGGAAAACTTGATAATACTAAGGAGAATAGCAAATGTAAACTATATGGTCGTAGAAATGAAATGGTTGATAATTAATGAATCCTGCAAACTAGTAGAAAAGGAACAGAAGAACAGACACAAGTGAGTGAAGAAGGTGATCCTTTTGTAATTCAGCAAGAGACTGAAATTTTACCTTACTGAATAAAGGTATTTGCACAAACCTGAATCTGTGATTAGAAATGAAATATATAAAATTTTCTGTGACATTGACGTACAAATGTGTCACTCAATACAGTCCAGAAAACCAGATCTAGTAATGATTAAAAAGAAGAAAATAACTTGTCATTTAGTTTATTTTGCCATTGCTGTTGATAACATAGTTAAAGTTAAAGATTGCAAAAAAGCTGGACAAATTCCTGGATCTTGTCAGAGAGCTAAAAAGCTGTATAACAAAAAGGTGACATTGATATAAACTGTAACTGGAACCCTTGGAACAGTCGCCAACGATTTGGATAATAAACTGATGAATCTGGAGATATGAGGAAGAATTAAGATAACCCAGACCACAGTTCTACTAAAATCAGCTAGTATATTTTGGAAAGTCTTGGAGATGAGAGAATTGCTGTCATTAGTGAAAAACCACCCATTAGAACTGATGTAAAAAAAATATTCTAGGCAAAATGATAAGATAAATCATATGCATTGTATAAAGATAGATATAGAAATATATATATATATGTATTAAAATATGTTTGTATAAAAGGTGCATATAGAGTTACTAGAATAAAAGCTTTTTGTATAATGAGAAACTGACAGAAAAAAAATCCAAGCATTAGTGAAATAGGTTGATCCATAAGATCCATTCTTTTCTTTGACAGCAACAAATTTAGAATTCAATCCCTGAAGCAGAGAATGCCAAACTGAAAATCCCAAGCTATTTCTCAACAAGTTGGGAATTTGATGGCAGATCCCAAAAATTGCAATAAGGGAAACAAATACATAATTCCTTCTGATAACATTTTTTTCTGTTCATTTTTTTTCTTGAAGGAAAAGAAAAAAAATCAAATAGTGTATAGTGCACAGATATTTCTTTATGTATCTCTCAGTCTTAAGTTGCTTGACACTATATCAAAAGAGAAGTTTCAGAGGCGGTTAACACTGGAATAAGTATGTTGAATGCCAATGAAATTACTTCAAAAAATCCTTTCATTATATAGCCTTGTGAGCCCTTTCCCTATCATCAGACAGCTCTCTTCTCTTCACTTTGACCATCTCTTTTTTCTTGTTCATTGTCTTTTGTCAGCATCCCCAGTTGTCGTAAGATTTTTTCTGCTGGATGACCATGCGACCACAATTTTATGAGCACATTTTACTTTGTATTACTTGGCAGCTTTTCAATGATTACCTGCAGTGGCCAAAATGTGGGAATTGGTGAGAGCAAGATGGAGCATTCAACTTCTCGTGTTGAGGGTTTCTCAATAATTGACTAACACATTTCTATCACAAGAACCATTTTGGTCACCTGTTTGAAATGGTCTGATGAGGGCTGCGGTCACAGATTGACCTTCAGTTCTATGACTGTCAATCATACTGGTTAGATGGTTGTTTTTTCATGCAGTTAATGGCTCGGGACTTAATTTGAATGCTACACTACATATTAAAAACAGATCTCACTCATTTATTGTTCATATCTATCTTAGTACATACAGATTTTATCTTGATACTTTTTGACACACACCTTGAAAGAATAATACAAGTTTATCATTATCTAAATCAATATAGTTTTATTTAAACTTTGTATAAAAAAATTAGTTAAATCAGATAGAGAAAAATGTTTCTGATCTCCCTCTACTAGACCTTTTTTTTAAACCCAGACATGGGAACAGGATTCCTTCTTTGGTTACTAAAATATTTGATTAGTTAACAGAAGTGATATAACTTGTGATTTCACTAATGTAAATAAGGCTAGAGTTTGAAAATATGGTTTGTTAAAATAAGAGAAATGTATGCCATGGTCACCTGTTGACAAGTATCTACACAGATAAAGATGTTTCTGTTTTTTAGAAGTTAAAAGTGTGGGGATACATGAAACATGTCAAACCTACAAGTTGGTCATTAGATGTGCACATAGAGGCAAGGGGAATTCATTAAAGAAGGAATTCACAGACTGGACCAGAGAGATAGGTCAATCAAGTAATCATAAGTTAGAGAGGTGTTTGATATTGACTTGAAGACCCCTTTGACATGTTGATGCAGCTGCGGAAGTCTGACATTAAGAAAAGAAATAATAGGAAATGCACCTGGTAACTAAAGTTAGCAGGATGTAGATGTCTCTGGTGGAAATGCAGCATAAATTGCATAGGTGGCATGCAATAGGGAAGACAAACACAGGGAATTAAAATAACAGGAAATGCAACTGGTGCCTAAAGTAAAAGGACACAGGTGTCCTCAGCAGATATCCAGCATAAATTGCATGAAGGAAGTGTGATCATGTGAATTGTGTGGGTGGTATGCTAGAAAGAAGTGTGTCCACATACAATGTGTAAGCAGCGGGTTTGAAAAGATGTGAGAATTTGTCTGGGCATTCAGAGTACTATATAACCAGGAAGATTTTGAAGAGGAAAGTGGTTCACAGAAGGTATGCTGCTCAGCTGTCTTTGACTCACTCTTACTTTACCCATCCATACATTTTAGGTTATAAAAGGAAATGAAAAGAAGCTGATTATATTTATACATCAGTGTTGCTGTTTTTCCATGCTATACAACAGAGGCCTAAAGGAAGGGTTGAAGCTCTCAGAATCAAGTTCAGAGCAAATCAAAGTAAAAAGAAAATGTTTAGTTGGTTTTATTACATCATTACGATTATAAAAGGGTATGCATCTGATTATCCTTCTACCAGCTATAGGTAAATAGTAGGGCAGATTGGGTTCTTTAACCTTGGCATGGCAACTAATCTTGGAAAAGCTTAAAAATTGACCTTATATTGCATCAAGCTCATGTGGAAGGGTTAAGTAAATACATAGGTTTATGCAAGTGAAGGACTTGTTTCTTTTTTGTTTCCAAAACAAAATTCATCTTAAGAGTAAGATTTAAGGATGTAGAGGACCTTAAGAAAAATGCACTGTACACCTTCACACCATATAAAAAAAGGATTTCAGTGCTGCTTTAAATCATTGAATAACTCTCATGGAATAAGTGTGTTGAATGAAATTATTTAGAAGGAAATAAACATTTCATTCATCATTCCTGGTAACTGGAGTTCAAATTCACTGTAGTAGTAATGCCACGAACAATCTTACCTCGAAGAAATAGAAGGTTTGCTCTTTCTGCTACCGGCACGTGGAAACCAGAAGAAGAAAAGGACACAAGAGGTGTGACTTGTTTTATGGAGGAGAATGAGATAAGCCTCCGTGAAGTGATGAGATTTGATGAATATAAAAGAGACTAAGTTTGAAGTGGAAAAGCGCTGTATTTTACTGATGTCTGATTGGTGAACATCCATCTGTTTATTTTGCGTGTTAAATAATTTGACTGCCCCCCAATAGGTTGATTCCACTTCGACTAGACTTCCAAAACCTCAAACATCATATTTACCAACCCCTCCGCTCGAGCAGGATATGACACAAGGTCAATTTTTAAGCAGAGTTTAACAGGTTTGAATTCAGAGTTTTTTCCTTCTCCTAGACTAGTTGCCTCACCAAGGCTGAAGAACCCAGTCTGCCCTACTATTTACCCATAGCTGGAGGGAGAATAATTGGATTCATACCTTTCCCAAGGGTATTAGTGTTATGTGAAATGCAATCAGTCTCGTCCAAGATTTGAACTCGTGTCGCCGTGTCCATTTCCTACGACGATAACCATTACACCACGGGCACCTCCAAAAACCTCAAACATTCACTTTACACAAAAACCTTGTAAAATGCATAAATCCATTTCTTTACCTGTCAGTTATAGATAAAATAACAGGGCAGACTGGACTCTGGGGTTTTGGTTGGCAGCCAATCTAAAAGAACAACTGAATTCAAAACCAAGTAGCTTGCAATTCCACATCATTAAACATAACTGTTACTGCACCATCCCTGACATAGAGCAGAGGAGGCTTTGGTGTCCATAAGGAGTTTAAAAGTAGATAGTTATGTATTATAAAAAATAAGACAGTTGACATATATTGGAAATAATAAGGGAGTCTAGTCTATTCAAAAATAGTTGAACTGAATACAATGGAAAAATTAAAATCATTTGGTCTTCAGCTTAAAGAAGTTCCTAATTATTTCTTTTTTGCTTGGTATGCATTTTTAATTAATTAAAATTTTAAAAAATACAGGAAAAGCATTCTGAGGGTTTTTAAGCTGAAACTTAAAAGTTTAATCAAAATGATTCCTAAGTGAGGGAAAATACCTTTCTTTATTAGCAACCAGGATTTCAGAGAGAAAGAGAGAGAGAGAGAATAAATTCATTAAGCAAATTAGAATTCATTACAAAACTTTAATCTCTATATGTTTCTGGAAAATAATGTTTTTATGTGTAAACAATCTTATTTTTCTTGTTGGTAGATTGAAGAAAATAAAGACTAACTGGCTTGTACTATGTCAGTAAATCTCTGGGGGGAAAATTCAGCTGCATTTTGAAGAATATACCGGCAGTCTGTCAGTGCAATTTGAATGAGCCATTCCAGGGAATATTCTTTCATGGCACCTCAAGAAAACTATTTTAAAAGAAAAGCATTCACACAAGATGGTTGTCTTTGTAGTTTAGGCATTTTACTACAAAAGAATGGAATAAATAGTTTGATCTTCATTAACTGAAATTTATACTGAAGAAATGTCTCAAGAATATAAAGAAAGAGTGAATGAAGCATTTCCTGTCAGCATGTCTTTTTTTCCTTTTTTTTTTAAAGTAGTGTATGTATATATCTAAAACAAGGTTTCATCTTCTCTTTCCAGCTCTATCTAAAAGATAAGTAATCAGAGCTAAGGATAATACTTTTCTACAAGATGACATGGCTGCCAATTCACTAGTCAAATTCAATCTATAAATTGACTTTTTTTTTTCTTTTTCTCTGTGCATGTGTATTTCTATAATACTTAGAAAATACTGAGTCCCATTTTACATTAACGTTTCTATTCAGTGGAACATTTTATTAAATATGAAAAGGTTTTCATTTTATCATTTTTTTTTTATCCACAAAAATGGAACACTTAAGATTCAAATGAATGTCACATATCTGAGACTTGAAGGGAACTTGTAAAAAGGATTTAGTACTGCACTGTAAAGACTAAAAAGATATAGAACAATAATAGTTTTACTTACATTTACTTTTTTAATAAATAGATTTTGCTTACTTTTCTGCTACTTAACAACTTCCTCATAAATTGCTGACTGTACAAAATGAAACTTACCCGGAAAAGATTTCAAGAAACTAGATAAGTATATATATATATATATATATATATATGTATGCGTGTGAAGAGAATAATCAAACTTATATCGTAGACCAGTTTGCTAATTGAAGTCAAACACGTAGTGACGTATATAAATTTATGTATGTTAAGGTGGTTGTGTATGTCAGTATCTCCCTATGTGTATATACGTATGTGTGTGTGTGTGTATATATATATATATATATATATATATATATATATGTATGAATATATATATACATATGTATGAACATATATATATATATATATATATATATGAACATATATATATATATATATATATATATGTATGAATATATATATACATATATATATATGTATGAATATATATATATACATATGTATGTATATATATATATATATATATATATATATATGTATGAATATATATATACATATATATATGTATATATATATATATATATATATGTATATATATATATATGTGTAGAAATATATATATATGTATGTATGTATATATATATTTGTGCATGCGTGTGTTTTTTCACAATTCGCACACATACATATATGTATATATATATATATATGTGTGTGTGTATCTGTGTGAATTGTAAGCAAACACACACATACACAAATATATATATATATATACATACACACACATACATATATATACATAGAGAGATACCGACATACACAACCACATAAACATACATAAATTTATATATGTCGCTATGTGTTTGACTACGGTTAGCAAACTGGTCTATGATATAAGTTTGATAATCCTCTTCACATGGTAATTTACAAAAATGTGCATCAAACAGTTTAAAGTTATATTTGTGAGGCACCCAGAAAAGTTTAAGAAATAATAATTTAATAAACTAAATTGCTAACCATATACCCACATAAGATGTTAAAACACACACACACACACACACAAATATATATGCATATATACACACACTCATGCATACATTATCATATTTACCCGACCCCTCCGCTCGGGCAGGATATGACACAAGGTCAATTTTTTTTTAAAGCGGAGTTTAACAGGTTTGAGTTCAGAGTTTTCCTTCTCCTAGACTAGTTGCCTCACCAAGGCTGAAGAACCTAGTCTGCCCTACTATTTACCCATAGCTGGAGGGAGAATAATTGGATTCATACCTTTCCCAAGGGTATTAGTGCTATGTGAAATGCAATCAGTCCAGGATTTGAACTCGTGTTGCCATGTCCAATTCCTGCGACGATAACCATTACACCACGGGCACCTCATGCATACATTATAGACCTCCACACACATCCAATAATCACGCTGATGTCAATACCAGTTACAAACATTACCTGTAATGAATAGTGTTCCTTAGTATTTGAACATGAAGAAAATGTGCTTTGGTGTTTTTTATTGCCGGAGATTACTACAGCCATTAACCTTTTGCAGGCTGAGTGACATTTTTGTTGAAAACCGTACACAGGCAAAGCACCATTATTGTTGTTTTAGTGATTACCCAGTCTAAGGCATTTTTGTATTGCTGCTCACTGACCAACTCAATGTTTATATATAGAAACATTGCTAGGAGGCCCGACTATTGTGTAGCATTGTGTGAAGGTTGTATTGCAAAATATCGTAATCAAAAGTGAGTGCTTTATGGTTTTCATGCTATTTTAATATGAGACACAATTGCTGATAAAAATATCCTGGTTTTTTTTTATATGATTAATTGAATTGATTTTTTCATTTCACCCACTCAGCAAGGATTAAAAAAATTGTGACTGTAAAAGGGTTAAGAATTTTGAACAAGAGAAGATCCAAATAGCGATAGGAGTTGATGTTTTGAATCTCCTTTATTCATTCTGAACAAAATTTGAGAAGCATAGAAAAAACATTTTTATTTTCATTTGACAATTCCATTAAAAAGAACATTTCCTGAAAATTTAGCCTTTAGAACAACAAAGCATAACTAAATGCTTTGTTGATTGCAATACAATTGGTTTCAACTTGCAGGATGTTCCTCTTTTTAACTTTCAGAATCAAGAAATTAAAAGCAAAGTGTGTATTTGTTCAAATGATTATGAGAAGCTATCTATATATATATATATATATATATATATATATATATATATATATATATATATATGTGTGTATGTGTGTGCATATATAAAGTTCTTTTTAATTGCTAATTGAACAGAGATATCTTGGTAATTAAGGAATTTAATTATTTAAAAAAAATTAATTGAAAATATCTTAATCAGCTATGTTAAGTTGATATGAACAATAATCAGATTTGCTCTCAGTATAAAATAATTGCCAATCAATCGATTATGGCATAACAGAATCTGTATAAATTTTGTCATATTATTATCTGTGCAGATTGTCTATTGTCATTTTTTTTCCTGATTAATTTTTCCATTAACCTTCATAAAACCTTTTTTATACCACAGTTTGAAATAAAAAAAAATCAATGGGAATTTGATGCATAATAAAAACACAAAAATTATACCATTTCAAAATTTGTTTTCCTTCAGGAGAAATTAGAGAAAAAATATATCTCTTTTATCATTTTTTTTAGTTATTTTTTTTTTATTAATTATCTGTTTCTGATTAAAAAAGAACCTTCTGTTTCTGATACAAATGAACACTATACATTTTTTTTTAAATATTTAATTAAATACATCAAAGACTTTGGGGAAGATCAAGGAATTGTGTCATCCGTACAGCATAAGGACAGTATTCAAAAGCAGTCCAATGTGATGCAAGACCCAACCACCTCTCAAAGGAAAAATGACAAAAATCATGTGTATGAAATTCCTTGCAGGACTTGTAGACACTAAAAAGATGAAACTAATTGTCCCCTAAAAAAAAAAAGAAATGAAGAATATGCAACCATAATATGAGGGAGACAATTTAAAATATTTAATTTAAATATGATGAGGCTGACCAAGCATAGAGTAAAAAAGGTGGACACAGACCTTATGGAATAAAGTTTGACAAATAGAGAACAACATTGGCAAAAGAGACACCCAAAGAAAAAATGTGCTCAGTTGACTCCATTTGCTAATAGAGCATCAATATATGTATTTACCCAACCCTCCACCATGAGCAGGATGTGACACAAGGTCAATTTTTAAGCTGATTTGAATTCGGATTTTTTCCTTCTCCTAGACAGGTTGCTTAACCAAGGCTAAAGAGCCCAGTCTGCCCTACAATTTAATCATGACTGGGAGGGAGAAAAGATGAATTCATACACGCAGCCTCATCAAGGATGAATAAAGTTTCCCAAAAGTTGTCTCTATTGATGTTAAGCATCAATAGAGACAACTTTTGGGAAACTTTATTTAAAATGTCTGTGGATGAAAACAATTCCATATGAGCCTGATCCATGTTTATCTTTGTCACAAAGACCAGCTTGTTGAATTGAGTGAGTTACTGTACTGTTGTGATGAGCAACAACAACTGACTAGCAAAGTTTAACGATACATTAAGCAATTGGTATTTGTAGCACTCTGGAATATTGTTTTCTTGCATCTGGATGATCTCATTCTTTGAGTCTTGATTGACTACAAGTCACAGTGCTGATATCGTGCAAGATAAATTGTCATAATTCTGCATTATGCTCCCAGTGATGCAGGGACTGTATTGAGTTTCAGCTTGCTCCCTTGTCTGCTTACTGGACGCTAGTTGAAATCTTACAGTGACAATGAGTATCGTATTATTTCTACTATATCAGGAGGATAACTTCCACACAGATATTCAGTTTAATCATTTTCAAATAATATTTTATTTGAATTCTAATGGAAATTGGACACTAACAGAAGAAAAGCCAATCGGTAAACAACTGAAAATTTATTAGGAAAAGCACAGACAAGAGATCCACTTACAAGAAAAAAATACGGAATATAAATGAGGGTGCCATTTTTTATTAGGAATGGTCAATAAACTAAAAAAGTTAAAATAGAAAAACAATGAGAAAAGAAAAATAATGTTGTCAGTCTTCTAACGGTAATGATCTGTTTGTCAAGAACTCAGCATTCAAAATATTGTTTTAATTTTTTAAAACCTTTATTTGAACATTAACCTCAGTAATTCTGATCAGAGACACACTTTACATTATGGCAGTCTTCATAGGAAGTGGTATTATTGACCTGAGTTCAAATCCTCAATAAAGTTGTTTGGATTTTACTTTTTGCTAATGCCCTTGGGAAAAGCATAGGTCTATCTGTTCTCCCTCCAGCTATGGGTAAATGGTTGTGCAGATTCAATTATTT
This sequence comes from Sepioteuthis lessoniana, assembly GCA_963585895.1. Classification (NCBI taxonomy): domain Eukaryota; kingdom Metazoa; phylum Mollusca; class Cephalopoda; order Myopsida; family Loliginidae; genus Sepioteuthis; species Sepioteuthis lessoniana. The sequence goes on along the minus strand of OY757904.1, from coordinate 15,563,143 downwards.
ACTCTTGATTAGATAAACAATTTAAGAAAAGGAAAGTTGAATTCAAACCTGCTTTACTCGGTTTAAAAATTGACCTTGCATCACATCCTGCCTATGGTGGGAGTAGGGTAAATACATTGAGTACCTCTGAGGATTATTCAATGAACTTCCTTAGATACCACAAAATGTTCACAAACAGAATTCTTGATTATATGGAGTCATTTGAAGATCTGTTCCCAGAACTTTATTTCAAGCCCTTTGTTGATTTTGTTGAATTTCAACCTAGTCTAGCTTACAATTCCATGAAATGAAATTTGAAAAAATTGTGTTTTACCATTTTTCTAATGAAACTCACCTTGATTTCTGTTTGGAATGACCAACAACTGAAGTAGCTGTGTATTTACAATTGGGGTGATTGGTTGGTGTTCAAGTCTAGTAAAAGGTTATGATTTCAAATGTTAATTTTCCAGTCAGATGAACCTTTCTTCCTTGGAAGTTTTTCTCAAAACACAATGGCCCTTGTGCCATACTATGATAAATTTAGGAAAACAAAATAGTTTATTTTTACAGTTGAATGAAATGTAGTACACTTGTAGGGGATACAAATTGAAAATCTACTGATGTGAATCATCTGATGACACAGTTTGGAATTACACCTCCATGAAAAAAAATTGTAAGCTATACTTCAAAGAAAGTGATCAGAATAATTGTATCTTTCTTTATGGGGGTGTATAAAAGCTGGAGAAAATACTGGTTGAAATTTTATATGAACAAGGGTATGAACAAATTATTTGAAAAAATCAAAACAAGAAGTCGCTTAATTGTCTAAAGAAGTCTTTGAATATCAGTAAGCTTTCTCTCAACTTTAGACTGATAAATTGATCAACTCATAGATTCATCTGAAAGTGAAAATCTTATTAAAAAGTTTAGAACAGCAAGATTAAATGTTAAAAACAAAACAAAACAAGATAACAAAGCCCCATCATGATGTGCAATGCACTTTTCATTTAAAAATACACCTTCTGCCACAAAAGAGCATCTGCTTTGGCTGGCACCTGAATCAGCAGTCTGAGGTGTTCAATTATTCATTGGCATATTGTGTAAAATATTTTCTTTCCAAACGAAAGGCTAAATAAGTTTCTTTTTTTTTCAAACAAATAAAGGATTTTCACCTGCATTCTCTAAAGCTGTTGAAAATATTTGAATACCTTTTGTGAAATCTTAGATGAGTTTTAAAACCAACATGAGTTTTAGAATTATTGAATTTCATTATTGTTGAACCTTTTTGAAAATTCTTTATAAAACCCAACTGGAAGTGTTCACCTTAACAGACATAGCTCTTATGGCAAAGGGCAAAGACAAACCAAAATCAGGGTTGCCTTCATATATTCACTTATGAGACTAACATAATAAAAAAATATAAAGGGTACTAAAATATTTTCCAGCCAATGAGAAATTATTACATTACTTTCAAGCAAGTTGATATCTGAGCTGTTTCAAGCCAGTCTATTTGTAAATAAGATTTGATACAGCAGTTAGAGGGAAATTAACTCTAGTAATGGTTACTTCAAAGAGACATCAAATGATGACTAAACAACTAATGATGAAGTCTTTCCATCATTTATCACGTACAAGTCTCATCTTCCTTGTGTTACTTCTTACTCTCTTATTGTTAGTCCAAGTTATGGTATCAAAAGATAACAAACATACAAGGCCTTGTCTCATTCATTGATACTAAATTTCTGATAACAATATCAAACCAACATCCGTTCTTCTCATGTCATGACTTATGCTTCTTAAATCTTCTTTGATCAAAGTTGATGTTCATTTTAGGCAGGATGACTCTTTAGCTAGAGCAGCATTAAGAAAATTGCATCACTGCAAATTTTCCTGCTTTATAGTCTCAAAGTCAAGAGATAACCTGATTCAATTTTGATATACAAACTAAATAGAAAGAAAGAAATCAAGATGGCTTTGTTTCGGGAGCATGCTGTTTTAACAGTATACAAAGATATTTTGAAAACAAATATAGAGTTTTAAAACATCCATGTTTCTTGCATATAGATGTCAAGAGAAAGAAAGGGATAGGTAGATAATTCCTGTTAAAAGGTTTGACATTAAATAACAATACAAAGAATTAACTAATAAACTCAAAAATGGTTTGTATCTGATAACCAGTCAAAAAAATTTCTAAAATGCAGTTTCCTGTATTTACAATCATAAAAGGATTTTTTCAAACTTAAAATAAATGGTCTAAATAGGTCAAATTCTTTGATAGTAATGTGAAGATTTATTTTTTCCTGAATGCAACACCAATTTGGTATATATTTCTGACAGGAAGTTTTATATAGTTTATACTCAAGAATAATCCAACAAGTTCCTCCTGATCAGCTAAGATAGCAGCATATTACTAATTGGTATTGGTGATTTGGACTTCAGACTGGGTATATATTTACTCAACCTTTCCGCTACAAACAGGATATGAGATAAAGTTAATTTTTAATCAGAGAAAAGCTGGTTTTGATTCCGAGCTTAGAAATTGCTGACTCTATTTCCTCTAAAATAGTAAGACTCCACCTCCCTGCAAAAAAAGGTGTTCTGAGTGTTGACTCTAAACTTTATCTGGTGGTGAGGCACCTGTTCTGGAGATCTGGGGAGTGTGGGGTACCTCTTCATTGCTATTACTCCCATGTCCACTCTGACCCCCGATTGGAAGAATCTATTTGGGTCTCATCAAGAGGTCAACTAGATCTGTTAAAAAGCATGTATATTTAATAGGACCATGTGCCACAAAACTTCTAAAGAAGCAACTAAAAAAAGGTAAATATGAACAAACAATGAATGTGATTCCATAACCTCTTGGCATAAAATAACCATAGACAGGTTGACATGCCGTTAAAATCAAGCTATCAATACTTTTTACTTTATCAGTTCTTTTCAAATAAAAAAGTCATTTTCTTTCCTTTAGCTGTTAGATTATTTATTTTCTTGAAATCAAATGATATCACTTTGTTTTCCCGTCAACAAACGGCCTCTTTAATATTATAGAATAAAAACTTCTTTTTTTTTCCAGCCAAGAACTCCTGTTACCCTTGCTGTTATAAATTCTGCCTGAAAACTGAAATTCATGTTTTGTCTTATTTGCCTGATCTAATCAATCATCCATTTTTCAATTATTTTGTCATAACTTTGCCGCTGATAGCTGCCATGGTATCATATTGCCATAGCAACCAGGACAGAATATATATATCTTAAATCCCTTAAGGATTCATTTATTAATAATGTTCTGTCTTTTTATCCATATGTTGTCATGAACTGGAGAAAATAGTTTATTTTTTCTTGTTACCTGATCATAGTGACATTTTGATAAAAAGATATTATTAAAAAAAAAATATTTTCATAAAAATGCATTATTTATTTTGTTCACTATAAAATATTAGAAAAAAATCACTTTTGAAAATTAACCCAACTCTCTTCACTGATCTAACTGTATTCAAATCAAATTGTTTTCTACTTGTAAGTGGCACACTTTCAAAAAATGCAATCTCCTGTTCTTTAGAAAATGCAAATGATGTTCATCTACCTTACTCAGAAGTCATCAGAGTTTATCTTTTTCAAGGTTATTTGCATTATTCTATAAAGTATATAGACACAATGCGAATGATAAAAAGGAAAAAAAATATACATATAGATGGATTAATGGAGGAAACAACTTATCATAAGCCAAACATAACCAACTTCTGAATTCCAGTCAATGCTAGAGAGACTGAAAGAGAGATATAAGCTGAAAGAACGCTATGAAAATGACTGTTTTTCTCAAATAATATAAAATTACCAATTCTTTTTATGATCTTCAGTTGAGCTAACAAAATATAAATTTATTTATTCATGAAATACACTTGAAATTCATATCAGATGAGTGCAGGAAGTTTTATAAATCCTTTATGTTGAAGTCTGAGTAATCTAACATGCTTGTTGAAGATACATTATGATGTCTCTTGTCTTGTTGTAGTAAACCGTAGTTTGTAATAAGATTGTTAAAATGGTCGCAGTGTTCTGTTCTGGTGATTTAAAAGTGTAAAGAAAACACTATATACTGACCACACAAGTAACATATAATTATTAGATATTTTTTTCTTAAATTTAAAGTAGTATTTACATTATTTATATGTCTTGGACTATTGTCCTTATCGAAGTTGTTATACCCATGACATTTCAGCCATTGATATGTAAATAATATCAGGGTTGGACTTTCAGCCACTGAGGCTCTAAGCTATATAAAATTTTAGACCTCCAAAGATTTAGGAAAAAAAGTTATAATATTTTATTGTAATGTTAATGATAAGAAAATATATAACTAAAATAGTTCCCCCACCAAACTTGATTGGTGAAGAAAATAGCTTGTAACCCAACAGGACATTGCCCAGTCAGCTGGGGCTGGAGAATACACTGACTGCACCTCTGCAGTCCTAGATATGACATTAAACAATCTGATGGTGAGGTTCCAGTAATGCTGGAGCTTTGGGGAATATGGAGCACCCCTTCATTACCATTGCTCCCAGGTCCACTCTGGGCCAGTGTGGTAGCACTTGATAGGGCTCTATCTATGGGTTAAATAGAACTAACATTATGCTTATGATAAACTGAATTGTTTGATTAAACTGAATAGCTTTAAATAGAAATTTCTTTTGCTATTAAACTGTACTTACATTTAAACTGCATACTTATGCTAAACTGAGTTGTTTGAAATAGAACTATTTTCAGAAAAATGGATTTGGCATTAAAAAACCTATAAAAGGTTGATATGCCATAAAACTTCAACAAAACTTAAACAACTAACCAACCAACAGGACAAAAATATGACCAGTCGAAGGATGGATGATCCTTCTCTTGGAGTCAATGTCCATCTAGCATGTTTGTAACCACCTTAACATCTAAAGCATGACACAGAGTGCACCTATACAATCAATGTTTGTATTGCATTTAGCAGCACAAGCAGTGATCACTTTTCACAGAAGTGGGTTATTCAGTAGTTCATACATCCATTCTCTGTTTCCAGCTTGCGTGACTTGCAGATTCAAAATCCTATAACAAGGAGAATACTGATGAGGGCAGGTGGAGAATGACACTGAGAGCCTTCAGTTTGAACTTCACTCATGGGTAGTGAGAAATAGATGGTGTCTTGTCTACCTGTCCTTATTTTGCAACAATACAGCCCTTTCTAGGGATAACACTGCTTTCCTTACATGAGTAGGGGTCAAGAAAAAGTGACCTAAAAAAGCTTACTTGTATATGTCCATGTCATTTGGTGTAAATGACTTGGCATTTAATCCCCAGATATGTGTAAAACAGTAAAGTAGATAAAACCCTCTAACTTTTGTGGGGCAACCTGTCTAGGAGAAGGAAAAACTCTGAATTCAAAAGTTCAGGAGAATCCATGGCACATTGGTGCACCATTCTTCTTTTATGAATTTATCCAAAAAGAATGGCTCATTCAACAAAAACCTTTAATTCTATAAATAAGTTACCTATGCAATTCATGTCTTAGACAGAAATGTTGTGCCCACATAGATCAAGATTGACTGCAGAGTCCATTACATATATATATATATATATATATATATATATATATATATATATATAGGTATGTCCAGCACTAAACAACAACTTATATAAAAAGATTAGACAGAATTTAAAGTATTTAACAAATCGTTTTCATCTCATTTTTATTCATAAGTGCTGTCAAAGATTATTTTTGGAACTGATTATTTCCATAAAAATGGATTTGGTGTTAAATAACCTATAAAGGTTGATATGCCCTAAAACCAAACCAAACTAAAGTGGAACTGTTTTTGACATTGAAACTGTACTTACGCTAAACTGAATTGTTAATATAGAACTGTTTTGATATTTAACTGCATGTAAAGAAAATCTATACTTATACTAAACTGAATTAGAACTGTTTGACTAAACTGAATACTTTGAAATAGAAATGTTTTTGACAATTAAAATGTGTACTCATGCTAAACAGAAGTGTTTAAAAGAGAACTGATTATTTGTTTAAAAATGGATTTGGCGTTAAATTACCTACATGGGTTGTTATGCCATAAAAACCAACCAACCAACCAACTAACCACCAAAGATCATTTAAAATTTTGAGTACATGTCTTTATTTACAATACACTTTGATGACATCTTTGAATTTATTTGTTGTACTTAGCTTTTCATACAGTGACTGGAAATATTTTAAATTTATATACAAAAGAAACTGAATTCTTCTCTATTTCTGTCTATTTAAGAGTTACTCTGAACTTAAGCATTTAAATCCTTACTGACAAATAATTTTTTAACACGTAGCATACTCTCTTAAACCAGGCCATTGGCCTAATGAGTAAAGTGTTTGGCAATGGTCCAGGAGACTGTGTTTCAACCCTAGGTCGAGTCATATCAAAGACTCTAAAAATGGTACTTGATGCCGCATTGCTTAACACTCAACATTATAAGGTAAGTGTTATGGGGACATATCCTACCATACCCCAAAGATGGACTTGTCCAACCTAAACATATTCACCAAGCTTACCTTGCTCGGAGAAGACAACTTCTAGTTTCTTATGAGACATTTGATAGACAGACTGCAAGCCGAGAATGGCTAGCACTTCTCTTGTATGACTTCCTTTTTCTGTTAATACAATAACGTTCACCTATCACCTGTTGTTTCAGTTGTTCTTCCACCGGTCTTATCTGAAGTCTACAACAGTAAGGATTAAGGGTAAAGTGGAGCAATCCAGGGAAAGGAGTAGTGCCCTCCCCAACACATCAGTGTAGTAGCTATTGAAAAGGGAGCCTTTGGGTCAACCTCAACTGAGGTCGCCGACTTTACTTATACTTTCAAAGAACTTTTCTTCTACACTGGATTAAAAAGAAAAACTAGCAAAAGATTTCATATTTTTACCATTGGTTTGTGTTAGTTATTTGTGACAATTTATGCCTAACATTGGCCAGTCAGCTGAGGCTGTAGAATACACAGACTGCACTCCTGCAGAGGGGTAAGAGCCACCCCCCATGAATGTTCTAGATATGACACTAAACAATCTGACGGTGAGGCACCAGTAATATTGGAGCTTTGGGGAATTCGGAGTACCCCTTCATTACCATTGCTTCCAGGTCCACCTGATAGGGTCCTATCTATGGGTCAACTAGAACTAAACCATGGTTTCAAGAGTTTACTGTTTAAACTGTGTATTTATGCAAAACGGAATTGTTTAAAACAGAACTGTTTTGACATTTAAACTGCGTACTAATGCTAAACTGAATTGCTTGAAATAGAACTGTTTTTGACATATAAACTGCATACTGATGCTAAACTGAATTGTTTGAAATAGAACTGTTTTTGCACTGATGCTAAACTGATTGTTTGAAATAGAACTGTTTTTGATATTGGAATTGTACTTATGCTAAATTGAATTGTTTGAATTAGAACCGTTTGACTAAACTGAATTGCTTGAAATAGAAATGTTTTTGAAAATTAAAATGTATACTCATGCTAAACTGAATTGTTTGAGATAGAACTGATTATTTGTATAAAAATGTATTAAGCATTAAATAACCTGCAAAGATTGATATGCCATAAAACCCAAACAACCAACCAACCAATCATGCCTAACAATTAATAGTTATAGAAAATTCATCTCCAACAGTTTATACCCAGAAATCTATTTCAAGCTTTTTAACACCATTAATACCAGTTAAAAATTAATTATAAAAAAGAATTCTTAGCAAAATGTCTGTATTAAAATAAATTAAATTTCACGACTCTTGCTAATATTGAAATACAAGTGGGTGGGCATGAATAAACGACTGAGGGTGAATAAACTACAAATTAATAATCACGATAAAGAGGAAAATAGAATAAATAAATTTCAGTATTATACATTTTTTTAATTCAATCTCAGAATTAAGAGAAGCAGAAATCTGCTAAAATCAAACAAAGAAAATTAAACTCTTAATCTCTCTTGTTACTGGTTTATATGTACAGGGTGTAATATGTAAATTGTTGTCTAAATTACACAAAAATGAAAATAATACTGACATGATTCAATTTATTTAAAGAAATTGCCACTGGCTGCAAGAAAATGTCAGAATCTTCTGCAAGCCTTTCTGATTGTCTCCTTCCATTAATTGATAAATGCTTTCATTATCCTTGCCTTCAGTTCATCTTGAGTGTTGGACAGAGTAAATATGAATGTACAATGAATGCAATTCCTTAACTTCTAGGCATAAAATAACCCTATATAGGTTTACATGCCATTAAAATCAATCAATCACTCATCCATTTATTTTATTAAATTATGTCTATAAAGTCACCAGAGTTCACTTGGGACCATCTCTTTAGATAAGTGCCGTATAAACTCACCCTTGAATCAATAAAACAACAAGTTATCAGATTTCTGTTTATGTTCAAATCAGGTCAGTTAAAAACAGCTCAAGTCTCTTTTGCATTCTATAGCAATTAAGATAGCTTTCTTTCATTGGGATAAGACGGCACATCAACATTTCCCACATTTCTAAACGTTTCTGTTATTAACTGGGCCACAGAGAATTCTTTGATTCCTGTCAGTTTCTGTTTCATGAACAAATATCCTAGTTCCTATTGGTCTCTTGCTAAACTGTCACCCAAACATAATAATCAAGGGGATCACAATCTGGGGAGTTAGGTGGCCAGATGTCCGGGGTCATGTGGTCATAGAAATTTTCTCACAAGATAAGATTCTCCTGCTTTTGTGGTATAGTGCTAAGAGTTATTTCTAAATCTAGTGTCTTTCAGCGGCCATGCTGTCATTCTAGAACAGTACTACTTCCCTCAGGTACTTGATGTGGGCAACTGTGTTCAGTTTGAGGCCATGTGTGAAGAAGAATGGAGGCATAATGTCAACATTTCTAGTGACCACCTCAAAAAACATAATGTGGACTGGGTGTTTTATTCTTATCAATACGAATGGTAATCTGTTCGACAGTCAAACACTCTGAAAACATATTTGAGCTTCTTGTATGAATGCCAAACTGTACAGCATGCCATTTTCAAATTTCTAGAGGAGTAAAATGCATCATAGTGCTGTTTTCCTCTTAGATAGTGCTCAACTGACACTAGTTTTATGCATAGTAGATAAAATCTGAAACAAATAAAATGGATGCATAAAATAATCTAAAATGGCAACAATTTATCTATTGCACCCTCTATATGTGTGTTTGGGTGGAGTTATTCAAAAAGTGAAGAAGTCACAGTGATGTAGACAAACCAATGGGACAGGAAAGTCAGGTAACAGGCTTTTGTATGGAGAAGTCTCAGAGTTCAGAACTGTTAGAAATAAATATTCCTTCAATATAATTTTGCAATATAAAACAAAATTATAAAGTTATAATAAATAAATAAATAAAATAGATATAACTTCTCACAAGTATTAATTTTTAAGAATAATTAAAAGGATGTTTTTTATTGGTTAAGAATAAAAAGCTGTCTTTGTGTAAATATTAATTTTATAACTATAAATAAGCAGACGTTGTTTAATACTGTCACAGTCAACAAAAACTTTTCTACATGGAATGACATCGCTTCAAATTGCCAATGTTTTCAAAGAAAAAAAAAGAAATAAAACTTCAAAGTCAACTATTCTTCGAAAAGAAAACAATGAAACCTAAGCTAAGTATTGATTTAGTTGTGCTTTTATTTGGGTTTATATATGTATATATGTGTATAAGTACTTGAATATATGCAATATAAATTTGACTTGGCTACATGTTCACTTTTCTTATAAAACTTCACCCAGAAAAAAGTAAGTATTACGTTGGTCCATTTTTTACCTGCGCAAAGAGCGATGCGGTTTATGTATGTGGTTTGAGTGTGGTTCATGGTTATCTTTCAATGGCCGTTTTTATTCTCATCTATAGAAGCCCCTCTTATAGATGAGCAGGTTGTATTGATACTGCTATATGGATGCACTACTTGGACGTTAACAAAACGGCTGGAGAAAAAGCTAGACGGCAATTACACAAGAATGCTGCAAGCAATATTGAACAAGTCCTGGAGGCAACACTCAACAAAGCGCCAACTATACTGCCACCTTCCTCCCATCACGAAAACTATCCAAGTTAGATGAACCAGACATGCAGGACATAAGTGATGTACTCCGATGGACCCCTACATATGGCCGAGCAAAAGCAGGATGGCCAGCTCGACATACATACAGCAGCGATGTGAGGATATGGGATGTAGCCCTGAAGACCTGCCAGAGGCAATGATAGGGAGAAGTGGCAAGAGAGGGTCAGGGATAGGGAGAAGTGGCAAGAGAGGGTCAGGGATATCCGTGCTAAACCCCTAATTTTATACAAATAAACATTCTGAGTTCAAGCAAGTTAGAACTCAAAGATTTTGATGGTTGATTCATTCCAAGATAGAAGATAAAATTTAGTTGCAAAAATAGGAAAAAAGAAAGAAACAGAGAAATCTATAAAGTATTAATGTTTCAATGAGTCAAAAGAGTGAATTAAAGGATAAGAGATAAGTGCCAGGACCTTGCCTGAGAGTTGCAAAAATTATCAATCATAAAAGAGAATGTAATCATTTGAAAATTGTGATACAGAATTAAATACTCTAGCATTTATGGTTAAAAGGGTTAAAAATTTAAAGAAGGAATCTCAAACTATAGCATTGGCGAATCCAGTGAGAAGAATAATAAGAATTTTAAATACTTCCAAAGATTTAGTCTTACTTGGTTCTCAGTTGATCCCTCAGACAGAAAGATAGATATAATGAAGAAAATACTTTTATAGTAAAATGTATGATAGATTTGTAGAAAATATTTTAGATTAAAGTCAATGAGAAGACAAACTAAAATGCTGAAGACTTGCTGTCATTTGGTCCTTAGCTAATACTAGTGATCAGAAGATACAAAAAAAATACGAATAAGAATTTTCTTTTGTTTTTCTCTTCATGTGAAAATCAATTACTTTTTGGATTATCATCAGAATGCTTTGTATAACAATCGGCATTAACTAGCTTGAACAGGTGATGGAAAAAAAAAGAAAAAAAAAAGGAAATAAGAAGGTATATCCTACTTCACTTGGTGCTTTTGAGAGTGAGAAATATCACAGAACTCCTCAGAACAGAATAAAATGTTGAAAATAAAAGAATGAAAACGGTGTAGTTTGATGACATCTACTTGCATTATTATTAAACTCAATCTGTCGTATTCGGATGGAGTTGTCAATGAGACGGGGAACCAATCTATTCCCTTGTTATATATGGCCTCTGAGAATAAATTCATTTTGTTTTTTTTTAGATGTTCATTATTTCACATATTCTTATTTATTTACTTTTTTTTTTATTATAATTACTGGCAATTCACCAAAATTTCCAAGACAAAATTTGAGGGTTTTTTTTCCAAATTTTTTCCAATGTTTCAATAGTATTGAATGAATATAAGTTTGTTTGGCCAGTTTTATCACAAAAGGTTTTCCCATTTTGACAAGTACAATGGCACAAAAGTTTTATTTTTATGATGAGAAAAGGTTTTTTTTTAATAGAAAAATAAAAGAACAAAAAAAAGCAGTAATTCATATTTTTCTCTTTATCATTTTTTACCATCTTCCTTTTTGTATTCAGATACAACCACAGACTCAGGAATTCAAATTGAAATGCCACTAGCAGTGACAAAAGCAAAACAATAAAATAAAATATTAAAACTCAATAACAAGTTATATTTTTTCCTTTTTTTCATGCATTTTGTCTTTTCTTTTATATTTAAAGTAAAAAGAATTTTGTGAAAACAAGGAAGCAGAATGACTAAAAAAAAAAAAGAAAAAGAAAACAACTTTTATCTAAGTCAGTCTTTTTTGTCTTGTTTGCTGTGTTTGTGCTTTGTATTAATGTGACGTTATTCTGATGGTCAAAATATAAAAGATAAAAAGAAATTGGCCAATGTGTTTTCCTCATTCGATTCTATGAAACGACCATTGAATAGAATGTTCAACAGTCAATAAAAGAAATATAATGGCTGATGTGCCCAAACATTATAGGTGCATGTTACAAGATATAATTATATCCAACATGCTGTTTGCTTGCAGAATTAACTAAAGGATATCTACATGCACAACTATATATATATATATATATATATATATATGTGTGTGTATCTCACAAAGCTACTATAAGAGTTTATTAAAACTGGAGTTCTGAGTAGTCATATATCATTATTCCATACGTTATTTTAAAAGTTTACTCAATTTTTCTGTTTTTATTACCACATTTTTATTTCTACATTCTAGCTTCGATATATCACAGATTTTAAACTAAGTTGTTATTTCACAAGTTTTGGGTACTTCACATGGTTTAATGGTTAGCAAGCTAGTTTTGTCGAATATTGTTAGCAATTCTAATTCTGAATGGGTGCCCCATACCTCTATAGCCT
>OY757904.1:15368200-15545700 GCA_963585895.1 Sepioteuthis lessoniana | reverse complement strand
ACTTTGTGACAAGGAAATATGAAACCTTCATATATTCCCTGGGTTATGGAGAAAGGAGGTGTGACACACTAGTTATCAGACAATGATTGTAGTAAGCAGAATTAGCAGTGGAAAGAGGGGCCCGTCTCTCTTCAACCCTCCCTATTAGGACAAGCTGACATGGGTATGGGAGAACCCCACTCTCTATCAGCCATGTATGCCTCAGTGGAGAAGCAGACCTGAGACCATGATTGGTACTGAGGAAGAAACCACCAAAAGGCCAACATGAGTAAAATTTTCAAACAACTGAAACTAGGCAGTTGCCATTTATTCGTTGAAGGATGAAAACACATAAGCAGTTGCCTTTTGTTCGTAGAAAAACTAAGAACATAATTTGGGATATGGAAGAAATCCAAATTCCAAAGTCATGCCGGGTAGAGAACACAGAGAGAAATGAAAAAACTTCTCCTTTGAATGAATTCAAACTCTGAGATATGGTCAGCCTCATTAAATTCCAAAGCAAAGAGTTTTCTACGAGGAAAGAGACAATTATTAATCTTGGTCTTATCTGAAATAAGACATGTATCCCTCTACCAACGTGTTATGGAAACCCAATAACAAGAGTAAAAAGAGAAAAGAATAAACTCCACAGAATCCCAAGTAAGTAAACATACAATTTTAGTATATTCAAATTTATCTTCTTGCATTCATACTAATATGAATAAAGGACAAATTATGGGAGGAAAGAATAGCCCTAATAAGATCGGAGAAAAGAGGGAGTATTTCCCCAATGATAAACTTGAGATTTGGAGCACGAGCTCTACCATTAAATCCCAAAGTCCAAAGGAAAGCGGAATGTGTCTATCACTGATGAACTATATTCTCACCTTCTGCCATTAACATATATAAAATGGGGACTTCGTCCGGGATACAAATATTTTAATGGAGGCTCTTCCGAGATACAGAAAGACTTTCTCGCTCCTGACTTTTACCTGAATTGTTTTTTTCCCTTTCTTTGTTACTTTCTTTTATTCAATAAAAGGATATTGTTATTAATCTTGTCAACCCAAACACGGCAGTTCAGAGTCCTTTTTTTTTGCTGTGGAAGTATTGTATATGTCAAAGACCTTGTATTTGAAGCTAGCCAGTTAGCTGTGTTGACTTTTAATAATTCACCTATAACCCACCAGGTGACTTTAAAATGTGGTTCAGCTAGGGAGTTGGTGATATCTGTAACATTAAATAGCGTCGGTAAACCACAGCCACGTCTGTGCCCTGCGTTAACTGGTGGACTTGGCAGGAACAAACAGCACCCTGCAACCCCGCTGGGCACATGGCAGCATAACAACTTGTATATATATATATATTTTGGGTGCGTAATGTATGAAGAAAAATGGATTTAGATAGACACATTCAAATTCTGCACCAGGCTGTTTGCATTTCACTGTTCACTTGGGAAAAACATAACTTCATATCTTCTCACCCTCAGCAATTCGTAAATAATGGGGCAGACTAGGCTGTCAAGCCTTGGCAAGCTAAATAATCCACAAGGGAAATTTTGAATTCAAACCCGTTTTCAGTCTAGAAGGGTAAGAGCCATTACTCACCTAGTCATACAGAACTTAGAAAAGGCCTGAGTCATGTAGTGGGCTGTGATAAAAGGTTGATGGGCTAAGATGGAAAACTTAAGTATATATCTGTGTGTGTGTGTGTGTGTGTGTGTATTTGCATATGAATGCTAGCTGCATTTCAAAATGTACACATTCAAAGAAAGATTTCATTAACTATACAAAGAATTTTTTCTTTGCTTATTTTTAAGTGTGCATATTTACAGTTTTAAAATGTACAAAGTTCTAACAACCTTTGTACATCTGTTACTGTGAGCATATATAAGAATTTATATATATTTATTTATTTAGAGGGACCGAGAGAGAGAGAAAGAGAGAGAGAGGGGGGGGATAGCAGATTATAGCCGTCCCCGACGTCATCATCATCGCTATGGTAAATGTTGGTTAAACGGCGTGTTTTAATTCATTTTTTCACTAACAGATCTCTATTTCTTTAATGAATGTTGCATATATTACATTCTGTCACTAAAATTTGTTTATTTGAATACAATTTCAACAAATAATCTTTATTTTAAGCGAAATTGAAACTACTAGCTGTGTCTGTGTATATTGTCATCAGTTTCTTTATTCTAATAAACATATTTTTCTCGTCATAGTAATGAACATCTTCTCTTTTCTTCTATACTTTTGAAAGGAAAAAAATTATCTTATCTACTGTATTAACAAGACTACAAATTATATAGTATCTTGATTGTTTACAAAAAAAAAACACCATGCAAGGTACGTTTGTCAACCTGTGCTATACAATGGAGAATCACGCAATAGCAACTATGATGACTTACTTTGGGTCCACGGACCACGGGTTGGGAACTAAAGTTGACAGAGGGCGGAGGGGGGCACGAGTAGCAAAAATAGGCTAGAGTCGCCACTGATATATATATATATATATATATATATATATGGGGTAGCCTCTGTTTGTGAGTATATTCAATTGTACTCAAATATATATAAATATGAAAATAAATAAACATTATTTAATTTTTTAAAAGAGAATTGTCTGAATAATATTGTTTGCTAGAAATATGTCATTGTTGATGATAAGATTTTGTTTAGTGCAATGTTTTTTTTTATTCCCAAAACAAAATAGAATTTTAATGAGTTATAAGAAAATGTTCTTTTATAAGTAAAAATAATTTAATACTTTGTTTTTGTCATTACATTTCAACCCTTGTCATATTTTTCTTGCTTTATCTATTATGAATTTCTGTCATAAATGTATAAATTGTAATTTTATTTTGATGACTTTCAGTTCGTGTGCAATAACAAAAACGAAAATTATCTTTTTATGTGATTTTTACATTCTACAATATTCTCTCTGTGTTTTGTTTATAGTATGCAATATCATCTCCAATAAATATACATAAATCATATTATTTTTCTAACAAAAAATGTTTTCTTTATATAAAGTGAAATATATAGATGACCCATAAAATTGCTACTGTACATTCTTCTCACATTATAAATCCTAACCAAACATAAAAATTAAGTGTAGTTTTTGTTCTTGATAGTCTTTAAGAGATTGATACTCTCATTAAATGTTTTCTGAAAATAAGCGCTCTTGGCATGGCCTTGTGCCATGTCTTAATGTAACCTAATGAAAACTAAAATCTCAATGACCACAATCTGATTTGTCTACTTCATAGCCATTAACATGAATGTAGGAAAAGAAAATGATGAAAGAATATACTGAAAATTAAATTACTTTACCAATAGGTATTTTCTCTGTATAAATATATTTGGAACTTACCTGAAAAAGAAAGAAAGAAAACAAATATTAAGGGATGATAATAAAGAAAATCACAAAACAATCTGGATTTGTTCATGTAAACAAACAGTGTAAGTACAAATCACTGGTTGTCATATAAAATTTTTTTTTAAATAAAAAAGAAAATATTTTGGGATTTTAAGATCCAAATCAAGGAAGCAGACTGGAAAAGAAATTCTCTCAGATAACTGGCAGGAATTCGTTTGCTGACCAGAAGGTAAAGATAAAAACAATTAACACAAAAAGGAAATATATATCAGGACACTGCTTGAACTGAAATGTGAAATATTTATTCGGACACTGCCAAAATTGAATTGAGTAATATAAGTCCATAAAATGTTGAGATGTTCAACGTCATTATATATATATATATATATATATATATATATATATTTCTTAAATACAACTTTTAGAAATATAAAGTCCAATGTATTTGGGTATACACTGGGTGCTAGTTTTGATGAAGTGCCAAACTAAATTTTGTTTATAAATAATTTCACTTTCTGTGTGTGTAAAACTCAGTTTGGTGTGTCCATTACAACATGACTGCCTCCATATGTATATAAATATATATATGCATGTGAGTGTGTGTATGAGGATGCATATATATATATATATATATATTACTTATTTATCATTATTTACTTTATTATTACCACTCATTAAAAAATACTTTAAAGTCAATTTAATTTTATTTTAATGACTAAAATACTCATCTTAACAGCAGCAAATGAAATAGCATTGAACACAGAATATATCAGAGCTATATTGACTATTATTATTAATCATAATACATTGGTATTATTGGTTATTATTTATAATAATAATATATCGGTATCATTAAAAATAAAGAAATCTCACCAGTAATTAATTACTTAATCATCGGATTATGAAATTTCAAGTTCTAAATTGAGAGATTTTTTCTTTAATAATAGTATTACCTCTCTCTCTCTCTCAATATATATATATATATATATATATATATATAGAGAGAGAGAGAGAGAGAGACATTAGAGAAAATATGGGTGTATCTATTATCCACACATGAAATGACCTGTGATTTATATAATTCTCTACAAAATTAGTAAATATTTTTGAGTTTTGGGAATCTGCTCTCATAATATGGCATTTACTTTAGTGATTTTTTACCCACACATACAATGATTTAAACTAAAGTAAAAAGGAACTCAACCGAAAAACCAAAACAGGAAAGCCATTTTAATATAACAAAGTTATAAAAACTGAAGGGTTAATTTTGCTATATATTTTTTATAGTATGCCCAAGTATTGTTGGTTAATTTATATAATAAGTTAGTAGAATTAGGTCTGGTTTCTTTGATTTTAATGGCATATCAACCTTTGTAGGTTATTTAATGCCAAAGTCATTCTCCTAGAAGAACAGTCGTGGTACTATTTAACTCATAGCTGGGAGGATAAAGAGATTCATACCTTTCCCAAGGGTATTTACCCAAAAGTGAATGTAATAGCGCAACTGGAGTATGAACTCGCTTACTCTGATTCCGTAGTCCATCGCTTTAACCATTACACCACAAAGACACCCTGCAGAATTAGGTTTTTTCAAATACCTGTATACAATGTCTGCTTGCAAAAAATATCAAGTCTTTTGATACAAAGGAAAAATTACTTCATTTAAGGTATTGCATTTCAGCCCCCTAAGGACCATACACACTTCTTATCTTAGTGTCACATTTATAAAATTATACGCAAATACTTCTGAAAATACCTCAACAGAAACAGTAATCATGTAGATACAGGCTTGAATCTGTTATGAAATGATAAAGACACATTTCATGAATTCAGACAATAAAGAAAGCTGAAAAAGTGATTAACTGAAATATTGTGATAAAAACAGTAAAAACGAAACTATCAAGTTAAATGCATTGTGGAAATCTGATAAATATCTGCATTTTTACAAAAATCGCCGTATTTGATTCATAGTAAAACCCACACAATCAATAGTGTATGAATTTACCTAAAATGTGGAGCCTCAATACAAAATGAATTTTGGTTTGGTTTGGTTTTATGGCATATCAACCTTGGTAGGTTATTTAACA
Source organism: Sepioteuthis lessoniana (assembly GCA_963585895.1). Classification (NCBI taxonomy): domain Eukaryota; kingdom Metazoa; phylum Mollusca; class Cephalopoda; order Myopsida; family Loliginidae; genus Sepioteuthis; species Sepioteuthis lessoniana. The sequence goes on along the minus strand of OY757904.1, from coordinate 15,540,253 downwards.
CCAAATCCATTTTTATGTAAATAATCAGTTCTATTTCAAACAATTCAGTTTAGCATGAGTACACAGTTTAATTGTCAAAAACATTTCTATTTCAAACTATTCAAGGAGTTATATTACAATTCAGTTTAGTGCAAGTACAGTTTCAATGTCAAAAACAGTTCTATTTGAAATAATTCAGTTCTGCATAAGCACGCACTTTAAAATGTAAGTACGGTTTAATTGTTAAAAACATTTCTATTTAAAGCTATTCAGTTTAATCAAACAATTCAGTTTAGCATAAGTATGCCGTTAGTTCTATCTAACCCATAGATAGGGCCCTATCAGGTGCTACCATGCCAGGGTACTCCATATTCCCCAAGGCCCCAGCATTACTGGGACTTGACCATCAGACTGTTTAGTGTCATATCCAGGACACTCGTTGGGGGGGTAGTCTTACTCCTCTGCAGAGATGCAGTCAGTGTATTCTACAGCCCCAGATGACTGGGCAATGAATTTTAGTGTTGTACACAGGATATGACTCTAATTGAGTAAATGCTAAAATATTATCCCATCAATCTGCTGATACTTAGCTCACCTAAGTTGAAATTGTGAAATAAAAGAATAGAAATTTCTCACTCAAGTGATCAAGATCTGTTTGCATTTGATTAGGAAACAATTTTAATGATCAATTCATTGACTATTAAAACTGATGTACTCAGAGCAACAATGTTCACTCTCATTGTTAAATGAAGAATGATTTATGTTTCTCATTGTCTCCCAACAGGAACAATAAACCTGATTCTGGACTCTTATTATTCACTAAACCACACTGCAGATATTTCATATTTTCAGTTCATTTATGACCCCAGTTGGGTGGGGTAAAGAATACATCGCCTGCATCCCTGCAGAGGGGTAAGAAACCATGAACAATGTCCTGGATATGACATTAAACAATCTGATGGTGAGGCTCCAGTAATATTGGAGCTTTTGGGAATGCAGATTACCTCTTCATTACCATCACTCCCAGGTCCACTCAGGCCAGGAGTGGTAGTGCCTGATAGGGTCCTATCTATGGGTCAAATAGAACTGTTTGATTTTCAAACTGAGTGCAAACAATTGAATTGATAAAAATAGAACTGTTTGTTCATTTAACTGCATTTAAACATGACTGATATTCAATTGATGGTTGGTTTGTTGGGTTTTATGGCATATCAACCTTTGTAGGTTATTTAATGTCAAATCCATTTTTATGTAAATAATCTGTTCTTTTTAAAACAATTCATTTTAGCATAAGTACACAGTTTAATGGTTAAAAACATTTCTATTTCAAACTATTCAAGCAGTTACATGTAACAATTCAGTTAAGTGTAAATACAGTTTTAATGTCAAAAAACAGTTCTATTTCAAATAATTTAGTTAAGCATAAGCACGCAGTATTCAGTTTATTCAAACAATTCAGTTTAGCATTAGTATGCTTTTAGTTCTATTTAACTCATTGATAGGGCCCTACCAGGTGCTACCACTCTGAGCCAGAGTGGACTTGGGAGTGATGGCAATAAAGGAGCACTCCACATTCCCCAAAGCTCCAGCACTGCTGGAATCTCACCATCAGATTGTTTACTGTCATATCCAGGACACTCATTAGAGGGGTCTTACCCCTCACCAGAGGTGCAGTCAGTGTATTCTACAGCCCCAGCTGACTGGGCAATACACAGAGTTAAATTTCAAACTGTTTTATTTCAGATAATTCAGTTCAGCATAAGTACACAGTTTAAACGTCAAAACAGTTCTATTTTGAGCAATTCAGTTCAGCACTAGTACGCACTTCCAATGTCAAAACAATTCTATTCTAAACAATTCAGTTTAGCATAAATACACAGTTTAAATGAGTGAAAGTTTAAATAGTGAAAGAAGCATGGTTTAGTTCTATTTAACCCATAGATAGGACCCTTATCAGGTGCTACCACTCCGGGCCAGAGTGGACCTGGGAGCGATGGCAATGAAGGGGTACTCCGCATTCCCCAAAGTGGACCTGGGAGTGATGGCAATGAAGGGGTACTCCGCATTCCCCAAAGTTCCAGCACTGCTTCAACCTCACCATCAGATTGTTTAGTGTCATATCCAGGACACTCATTGGGGGGCTCTTACCCCTCTGCAGAGAAGCAGTCGGTGTATTCTACAGCCCCAGCCGACTGGGCAATGATATTCAATTGAATTGTTAGTGATACATTACAATACTTAGAGTCATTTGACTTTTTGACTTATGTGAAGTAGAATTGTTTGATAATTTACTTGTGTGTATCTAAAAATGTGTGGACAAAAATATATTCAATATATATGTATATATATATGTAAAAAGAGGAATTGGCATTAAATAACCAACAATATTTGATTTGCCATAAAACCCAACCAACTTTTTATTCATTTTAAAAACATATATATTTTATAGTTTGCATGATTCTGTAATATTTTTATGCACGTATTTACTTTTTATATCCCCTTTTTGATTATTGCAATTTATTTTGTATCATTTAAATGTCTATTTTATCTTTTCATCCCAGTAGAATGGAATGTACTGTATAAAAAAAAGAGGTTTCCTGCAAATGACAGTAAACTGTATCTGGTGGTAAGGCTTGAATTCTGGTACTCAGGGAAGTGTAGTGTACTTCTTCACTGTCTTTACTTCTATATTGACACTGATCTCAAGTGGTATAATCTCTTTGGATACCATCAATATGTCAAGTAGATCTGTTTGCAAATAGATAGGAATAGGTCAAGAGTGACTGGAAGGCTCCCTTTTCAATAGCTACCTCACCGGGGTGTAGGGGAGGTCACTACTCCTTTCCCTGGATTACTCCACTTTACCCTTGATCCAAACCTTTTAATGCTGAGAATTAACCTAGGAGGGATCAAGTACCATTCTTTGAGTCTTTGGTATAACTTGACCTGGGATTGAACCCCTGTCTCCTGGGCCAGTGGTGAACACTATTAGTAAAACTTAAACTACACAACAAAAATGTAAATATCAATATACAATGTTTGCAATTACCGGGCCTATTGACTTAAAATAACCCCAAGTGGGTTGACATGCCATTAAAATCAATCAATCAACTAACCATTTCATTTTTTTAACCAGTTAAATGTTATTCTTAAATATATTGCTGTGTTAACATTAATTCAATTATTTTGCTATGTGTTTTACCAACACTGAAATATCTGGATTCCTATGTCCTCAAAGAAAAAAGAAAAATGCGCAATTTGCATCCTATAGTTTAAAAAGGACTAGCTACCACAATAAACTCAAAAAGAAAAAACCTTCAAATTGCCTCCTACTTTCCTTTCTTCTCTGATGCATTCAGCAACTGGAACTCTAACAAGATGGACATTCTTTCCTAAGACTTGCAATATATTAATAAGGTTAAGTCCTGGTATTTACAGATAACAGTACATTCTTCTTCATTTGGTACCATCAATATTCATAGAAAATACACTTTTAAATACATAGAAAAACTTTATATTTGGCTTTTTTAGGAAGAAAAACTATAAAGAAAGAACAATTTACATGAGGTGTTTTATTTTTATATGCATATGTTTGAACGCATTTATTTCTACTTCTCTTATATACTATACATAAATCTATTTGTTGTACGTTTTATTGCAATCTTTTAGATGAAATATTGAAAATAAAAACAAAGATAGAAATAACCATTTGCTTTCTTTCTTGTATCTTTAATTGCCTCTAAGTAAAAACTCCAGGCCAACCATTAAATCAGGAAGAATCATTATATTTCAGTCAAATAAAGTTAGAAAAAAAAAAACAGAAAAAAGAGGGAAAAATTGTTTTTGTCCCACATTTTCCTGAAATGGCTTTCAAGATAGGTGGTTCTTATTGATAGAGAGAAATCTTATTTTCTTGATGTCATTTGTCAGGTTTTTAATTTTCCTTCAGTGACAGGTTCATATATTTAAGATTCATTAAAAGAAAGTATTAAAAAAGACAGCTGAACACTTTTCAAGATTAGCCACCCTGAAGTAAAAAAAAATAGTTGGAAAAAAAACATAAAAGAAAAAGTAAACTCAAAAATAAAATAGAATTGGTTGTATTTCATCTGCTTTTTTTTTCTTTTTCAAAAAAATATCTAAATTAAATAAAACAAAAATATAAATGAATTATAACAAAAAATGAAACTATAAAATGTCCAAGCATATATCATTTCATAACCAATTTATCCTATGAAAACTGCCTATAGATATGTATATTTCTTTGTATATAGTTATATGAATGCTTAAAGTTACATGTATACTTTCGTACAAGCAAAGATTTATATGCTTATTTAAATACACACCCAAATGTACTTAGTATATATCATCATCATCATCATATTGCGCTGGTAGCACAGATATCCCTGACCCTCTCTCGCCACTCCTCCCTATCGTTCATTTCCCCAGGCAGGTCTTCAGGACAACATCCCGTATCCTCACATAGCTGCTGAGTGTATGTTCGTGCTGGTCGTCCTGCTTTTGCACGTCCATGTGTGGGGGTCCATAAGAGTACATCACTTATGAGTTCGTCCCTGCTTCTCCAGCAGTGTCCTGCATGTCTGGTTTGTCTAACTTGAATAGTTTTCATGATAGGAGGCAGGTGGCCGTACAGTTGGTGTCTTGTTGAGTGTTGCCGCCAGGACTTGTTCAAGATTGCACGCAGCATTCTTGTGTAATTGCCGCCTAGCTTCTTCTCGAGCCGTTTTGTTAGAGTCCATGTAGTGCACCCATATAGCAGTATCGATGTGACTGCTGCCTGGAAGAAACTGCGTTTCATTTTATCGGTTAGATCTGATTTCCATATAATCGATAGCCTATTGATAGCTGTCCATGCTTTCGTTAACCTCGTGTCGATGTCCTTTTCGGTTGATTCGACGCTGCTTCCTAGTGATACATAAATATATTAATTCATACAAATTTTTAACTAAATATACCTTGGTATACTTACAGATGTGCATAACAGAAAATACACTCACACACACATATATATATATATCTTAGCTGTGTTAAGAATTATAAGTACTGGTCTTTGAAAATCTAAAGTCTGAATAAATTTCTAGAAACTTTTGCTCACATAATAATATATATACCAAAAAGTTCACATGCGCAAACATGTACAAGCACATTATCTACTCAAAACACATACATACATATTTCTATATACAAAACACACAAACATATTTCTGTATATGTCTCTCTATATATATATATAATTAAACACTTATTCATTATATACATGTATATATAGGCACACTATATTTTTAGATTTATCAACGTACATCAATACACTCATATATCTATTTGTGTTTATGGTCATAAGTATAATCATGAACCACAGATAAAAATACCTACAGAATTACAAATATTTATTTCCATAGATACTTATATATATACATTCATATATTTATTTGTAGATATCATATATATATATATATATATACATTCATACATTTATTTGTAGATATCATATATATATATATATGTATATATATTTCAATACATTAGTATAGTTTTTAGATTCTATCAAAATATTCCAAAAATATATATCTATAGAAAAATGGTGTAACTATATTGGGGAATGTTTTTTCATCTCTCTCTCTCTCTCTCTCTTTGTTATGAGTTATCGTTATTCAAAACTAACAAAATCAAAGAGAGAATTTGGCTATTGAGAAAGTTGCAATTTTGTTTTACAGCAAGACAAAATTTGATAAATAGTTATAAAAAAAAATTACCGTCAAGCAACTTTTGAAGAGAAACATATTAAGGTTTTGATTTATTACTTAGATAAATAGTTTTAAGTTCTGAAATGAAACTTTGATCAAGATTTTTTTTTTTCCCTCCTTTACAATATTTATTCATTTTTATGAATAAATAGGGTAGATACAAATCCTATCATTTATACTTCTTTCAAACTACTCAACATTGGTTCAAATCTAGATAACTGATGTACTGTGAATTTATAAGAAAGTTGTTGCTAAAGTTTGTAGAATAACAATAACACATACCTCCATAAAGTGTCCAGCTGGCAGACAAAAATAAAGCAGGTCGTAGCTCAGTGCCGTCCTCCTTACAATGCTAAACTGAAGCTGGTTTATATAATAAAATACTTTTACTTACTTACAAGCAGCCAATAACAATCTATGCAATGGAATAGTCCACTTGTGCACAATGGGATGCCCCAAGGCACCATAAATAGTTCCCGTTCCTCAATCGGGAATTGAGTTCCCTGTCTTCACGACTGATTGCTCTTTGCAAACGCAATTCATTACTCTCGGCTATCGCAACTAATTGCCCTACGCAACCTGACAAATCCTACAAAGTTGTAAAATTGTCTTGCATAGACTCAAGAGGCAAATGAACTATTAGTAATTTACTAAGCTTTTTACTTTGATGTGACACAATTGCATATCAATGGGGCACTTAAAAAAACCAAACTTCATGTCTACCTGCTCTTAAGAGAAAATGTTGTTCTTGAAACACGTGTCTGACATTTTCCTTCACTATGAATTTATCATCATTCATTTTCCATATTTTAGTATCAAGTAATTTGAACCAAGAACCAGCAATGCATTGGTATTTTGATAAATGTAGTTTTAGCTGCAATGCTTTTTGTACATTCCTCACTATCATCATTGGCCAGTTGGCTGGGGCTGTAGAATACACTGACTGTACCACTGCAGAGGAGTAACCCCCCCCTAATGAGTGTCCTAGATATGACACTAAACAATCTGATGGTGAGGTTCTAGTGATGCTGGAGGTTTGGGGAATGTGGAGTACCCCTTCATTGCCATTGCTCCCAGATCCACTCTGGCCCGGTGTGGTAGCATCTGATGGGGCCCTATCTCTGGGTTAAATAGAACTAAACTGCATACTTATGCTAAACTGAATTGTTTGACTAACCTGAATAGCTTGAAAAAGAAATGTTTTTGGCAGTTAAACCATACTTACATTTAAACTGCGTGCTTATGCTAAACTGGATTATTTGAAATGGTATTGTTTTTTGACATTGAAACTGTACTTACACTAAACTGATTTGTTTAATATTGAACTGTTTTGACATTTAACTGTATGTAAATAAAATCTGCTTTTATACTAAAATGAATTAGAACTGCTTGACTATACTCGATAGCTTGAAATAAAAATGTTTTTCACAATTAAACTGTACTTACATTTAAACTCTGTACTTATCCTAAACTGAATTGTTTGAAATAGAACTATTTTCATAAAAATGGATTTGGCATTAAATAACCTACAAAGGTTGATATGCCATAAAACCCAAACAACCAACCAACCATCACTATCATCATTATAAATGCATGTCATCAACATGGCTTCTTTGACTCTTGCTCACCATCCACCCCTATTGGCCATCGCTCTTGGTAAGTCGTCTTAATGGCATTTAGTATTCACACAGAGCTGATTAATGTAAGTTTTTGCTGGTCGGCCATCACTGGTGTATCAATGTGTTGGAGTTCATCAGAGAATGTAGCTAACAAGTTTATCCTTACTTTTCCAGTAAGTAAGAAGCATGGACAGCTATCAATAGGCTATCGACTATATGGAAATCAGACCTAACCGATAAAATGAAACGCAGTTTCTTCCAGGCAGCGGTCACATCGATACTGCTATATGGATGCACTACATGGACGCTAACAAAACGGCTGGAGAAGAAACTAGATGGCAATTACACAAGAATGCTGCGTGCAATCCTCAACAAGTCCTGGCAGCAACACCCCACAAGACACCAACTGTACGGCCACCTGCCCCCTATCACGAAATCTATTCAAGTTAGGCGAACCAGACATGCAGGACATTGCTGGAGAAGCAGAGATGAACTCATAAGAGATGTACTCTTATGGATCCCCACACACGGCCGCGCAAAAGCAGGACGACCAGCACGAACGTACATTCAGCAGCTATGTGAGGATACAGGTTGTTGTCCTGAAGACCTACCTAGGGCGATGAACGATAGGGAGGAGTGGCGAGAGAGGGTCAGGGATATCCGTGCTGCCAGCACGATATGATGATGAAGATGCTCAAGATGTGCTGGGTTCTGCTGAACACTCCTAAAACCTCTCCTTTTTGCTATGATTTGCATCTGTGCCATTGTATTTTATTTATTTTCTTTTACATCCTCAAATCTTACCCTTGAGATAAATTTTCAATTCAGAAAACAAGAAAAATTCAAACTGGCTAGAGTGTCTTGTAAGTAAGAAAGATGCTGCATATACTCAATCCTGTGCATCCTAAAAATTTAGTCTCATTACTTTTTGATCAAGCATTATTCCTATTTTTAATGCCTGCTACAATACTTTAATTCTGCAGTCATTCAAACTTATAATTTAACCAATATTTGACTGAAAGGTTTTAGTCTTATTATAAATGATAAACCATGGTCTCGTCACAAGTGAGGTTTGGTTTTCTCTGTAATTAACAGGCCTCTAGGAATATATACATTCTTGTTGCATTAATTAAAGAGATAAGAAACTCTCTGTGAGTAACTTGCATTCAATCACGAATGTTTTCATTTTCCTCCTCCTCTTCTTTTGTCAGCCATCTCTTTCCTCCTCTATACCCACTGACCAAATTCCATATCTCAAAATCATGAAACTAACGTCAATAGACAAATCTGAACCAACACAGATTTGGCAGAAGAAGACAGAGCTAGAATTGTGTCTGAAAATTAATTATGGCTTTTAGGAAGATGGTAATTATGATAGCAATACAAGATCATGAGATGTGTCATGCCACATGTCTCAACCACTGTGTGAAGAAATATATCTACTGAATGGTCACAAAGTTTAAATTCTTTATTGAAGCCGGTTGGCAGCTGACTACAATTTCTTTAGAGTAGACTTCTTTAACATTTGAAAAATCCAATGCACATATTAAAATAGAATCTTGTCTCCTCCCTATCAAGTGCACCTTCATTTCTATTACTCCCAGGTCTACCATGATCAAAAAATTGTTGTACCTGTTAGAGGGTCCCATCTATGGGTCAAATAGATCAATTTAAAAATTATCAGTGTAGAACGCAACAATGTACAACAACAATAACAGTGACAATTATAACAAGCAACACTTACCTGAGGTCCAATATAGTCAAGGTATTTGTTGGCCGCCCCACCTTACGGGCAAGTATGGCACAAGGCCTTTTTTTAGGTGGGACCGGGCGCAGGGCCGTAGCCCACACGCGCCCGGAGTTCCCAAAAATGCCTACGGCCCCGTCGGCATTCCCCTTATTAGGGGCGCCTCAGGCGCCGGGCGATAAACCAAACCTCCCCGAAGGGAGTAAAAGCCTGGGGGGAAGGCCCCCTGAGGCCGTAGGAAATACTCCCCAGGCACCGAGACACACTCGGCCAGATCCGCGCCTTGACGCCACGGCCGGCCAAAGTGCTACTCAGCACCTGAAGAGGTCATGACCAAGAGCCATCTGTCGCCAGAGGGCCAATATAGTCAATACTAATGCTACTGATAGGGTTGGTATTTATGAACAGACATAGCCAATCAGATGTTCTAGCCAATCACTATACAAGGAATGGACCGGCCAACGTGTGCACATTGGAATCTCCCAATGTGCCATAAAAATAGCTCTTCATTGAGGACTGATTCACTTTAGTCCCAGCCTTGCTAAAGACGTTGCTCTTAGCCTAGCTACTGACTACAAGTGTGTTTCGTATTTCAACATGGCGCTGCAGACAGGATCCGACCTGACTGACTGGGAGAGCATTTTCACCAATGCAGGCATAACCACGGCCTCTGCAAAGATCTATGCGCAGACATTCTCAAGCGAGGGCATCACAAGGGACACTATACATATGCTGGACCGAGCGATGCTCAAGGAGCTCGGTATAAAGAACATGGGAGAAGTACTCATCATACTGAAGTTGGCCAAAGAAAATCCGGCATCACCAACCACTCATGTAAAACCGACCGCCAAGCCTCCTCAGCTTAACTCAGGAATGACACCACAGCAGTTTCGGAAATTCAAAATTGACTGGGACGTATTCACAAAGATGACCAACCTTTCTGACACCCAAATGAACGTCCAACTATATAACTGCGCCGAAGAAACTGTCCAGAACTCAATCATCAACACATATCCTGAGTTCTTCAATGCAGACCCAAACAAACTGCTAGACATGCTTGAGGTTTTGGTCACAATGAAGTCCAATCCCATCATACACAGAATCTCTTTTTCGTCTATTGCACAAGGCGATGGTGAGCCTGTCGGTGATTACCTGATTCGACTGAAGTCAGGAGCAAGGGATTGCAACTTCATATGTCCCAACTGTGACCACGATTTATCCGGCATATACGTTAAGGACCAGTTCGTTCGGGGTATAGCCAACGATGCTCTGCAAGCAGACTTGTTGGCTAAAGCGGGATCGCTGGAGACCCTAGAACAAAATGTGAGCCACGCCCAAGCATTCGAGATGGCACTGCGGGACCAAAACAAAATGTCCAGCGTCTCGGACATAGCAAGGCTTCAGATGTCGGCATATCGCCAACAAAGACGGGCTCAAAACACGATCCGACCAACTGCCACCAATAACCGCAGAAGGAACACCATGGAAATGCGGTCCCAACGTAACGCATGTAGGGGTTGCGGTAGTTTCCAACATGGTAAGACTGGGTCAGGCGATCGACCACGGATGTGTCCTGCATGGGGTCAAACATGCAGAGCATGTGGCAAAGAGAATCACGTTGAAGGAGTCTGTCAATCAAAGGGCAGAGTAAGACAAGGGGCCGTATGGAGTCCAGAAGACGAGGAAGCCGTCATGGATGCTCTCATTGCCCACATGGTATTCGACCCGGCAACCAACACCTATAAACCGGGCAACCATATCAGCCGCGAGGAAGTGGAAGCAACACTTATCCCATTCTCTCCGTGTCCGGATCCAAGACGGGCCGAGGACATTCCCTCTTTTCGTCCTACCAAACTAAGGATCTACCCAGACAGTGGTGCAACAATATGCCTCGGCGGGACAAAGCATCTGAGACACATGGGAATATCAGAGAAGAACTTGGTCCCCTCAAGCAAGAAGGTGCGCACGGTTGGAGGATTCTCCTTGACATGCCAGGGCTGGCTACCCGTCGCCTTCAAAGTGGGAAAAAAGACCACAAAACAGGCACTGTACATATGCAGAAATGTACAGATACTGTACTTCAGCAAAGACGCATGCATGGATGTGGGTATACTGCCCCCTTGCTTTCCCAAGCCCATGACATCACCACCCTCGCTCATCGATCCAATAAAATGCGATGCTACTTATTCAAGACCACGTCTTTCTGAAGTAAACCTCTCTGAAGAACAAAAAACACAAACAAGCTCCAACTACCCTAAAACTCCTCCATTCTCGCCAACCAGCGAAAACGTGCCCAAACTGAAGGAATGGTTGTTGGAAAGGTTTGCCACCACGGTATTTAATAGCAGCGGGAAATTTCCGGCCATGTCCGGCCCTCCAGCCCACATCCACCTAAAGGAAGGCTCAACCCCCAAAGCTAGACACAGCCCGATTCCAGTACCATACCACTACAAGGAACAGGTAAAGGAAGCTCTTTGGGAAGATGTCAAAAGAGGCATCATCAGTCCCGTACCCATTGGTACCCCTACTGATTGGTGTAGCACCATGGTGATCACCGCAAAAAAAAACGGGAAACCAAGGAGGACGGTGGACTACCAACATTTGAATTCCCAATGCAAGCGGGAGACACACCACACTAGCTCCCCATTCCAACTCTCACTCCAGGTACCACCAAACACAAAGAAAACAGTTCTGGACGCGGTGGATGGCTACCATTCAATACCCCTAGATGAAGAATCTCAACCTCTCACGACCTTCATCACAGAATGGGGTCGTTTCATGTATCTCAGAATGCCCCAAGGGTATGTAGCTTCGGGTGACGCCTATACACGAAGGTACGATGAGATAATCAAAGACATCCCGCGCAAAATAAAGGTCGTTGATGACACCCTCCTTTATGACAAGACCATAAAAGACGCCTTCTACCATACCCTAGACTACTTGTCACTATGCGAGGCGAATGGAATAGTCATCAACAAGGATAAATTCCAGTTCTGCCAAGACGTAGTCCAATTCGGAGGCCTCCAAATAACATCAACAGGAGTGACCCCTTCTAACGACTTGCTGAATGCAATTTCCAGCTTCCCAAGCCCTAAAAACATTACAGATGCTAGGTCCTGGTTCGGGCTGGTCAACCAAGTAGCATGGGCATACTCGTTAAGCCCTATAATGCTACCATTCCGAGAACTTGTAAAAAAAAACTCCAACTTCGCTTGGAATGAAGGTCTCGAAAAAGCATTTCAGCAGTCTAAACAAGTTATAGTGGGGCTAGTAAAAAAAGGAGTCACCACTTTTGATATAAATAGAACGACCTGCTTAGCACCTGACTGGAGCAAGGATGGAATGGGCTTCCTACTATTACAGAAGCACTGCACATGCCCCACCGAGAAGGCCCCAGTGTGTTGTCCTGACGGGTGGCACATTGTATTTGCCGGCAGCAGATTCTGCACCGACGCAGAGCGCCGATATGCACCGATCGAGGGCGAAGCAGCCGCTATCGCCTGGTCATTGGAAAAATGCCGCCTATTTATCATAGGCTGCCCAAATGTGATAGTAGTAACCGATCATCAACCGCTTACGGGAATATTTGGCGACAGGGACCTTGGGAAAATAAACAACCCACGCCTCTTCAGACTTAAAGAGAAGTGTCTAAGATATCACTTCTCAATTCAACATTGCCCAGGCAAGTGGCACAGGGGCGCTGATGCCATTTCCCGCAACCCAGTTGCCACAGTGGAATCGCTCATTAGCATATGTCCCACAAACCCATCCCCCAAAGATATCCACCTTTCTAACAGCAGAGATGTTGCAATGGAATTAGCTGCCATCCAAGCTGCAGTAAACATCGATAACAACACCGCTGTTATAACCCCTGACCACATTCGGGCATCGGGTCGAAATGACAAGACCTATACAACCCTGATAAATGCGATTAACCAGGGATTCTCACCCAAACGCAACCTCACAGAACCTGACATCCGTGATTTCTGGGAGGTGCGACACCGACTTAGCAATGACAAAGGGCTAGTATTAATGGACAGAAGAATTGTAATACCAAAGCCCCTAAGAAAGAAGATATTGCACTGCCTACACTCAGCCCACCAAGGCGTAGATGGAATGAGAGCTCGAGCGAATGACTCCGTTTATTGGCCGGGAATGAATGCCTCAATGCGAAACTTTAGAGCGAATTGCTCGTTTTGTACGACCATCGCCCCTAGCCAACCACGAGAACCCATCACCATGACACCATCCCCAGAATGGCCATTCCAACAAATAGTGATGGACATATTCCACGTTGGGCACGTTACGTACCTTGCCTGCGCAGACAGATTGACTGGCTGGCTCATATTATATCATCTGAAACCAGGCCATGCCACAACATCAAAATTAATGTCCATCTGTCGACAACTATTTCAAACGTATGGCACTCCGGAGGAAATCAGCACAGATGGTGGCCAACCATTCACCTCTACTGCATTCCAGGAATTCCTTCAGACATGGGGCATAAAGCACAGACGATCCTCGGTCGCATATCCCCAGTCCAATGGCCGTGCAGAGCTAGCAGTAAAAACCGCAAAGAGGATAGTCAATGGGAACACAGACACTCAAGGTTCCCTGGACAATGACAAAGCCGCTCGGGCCATCTTGCAGTATAGAAATACCCCAATCCAAGGTATTGGCCTATCACCGGCACAACTACTACTCCACCGCCGGCTCCGGGATTCCATCCCGTCGCAACCATTCCTTTACAAACCACATCCTGAATGGATAGCGGCAGCGCAACGCCGCGAATTAATTCTTCAAAAACGCAATGCTAAGTTGGTAGAAAGATACAACAGGCATACGCACAACCTATGCCCATTACAAGCCGGTGACACTGTCACCATTCAAAACCCGCTTAATCGCCGGTGGAACACCACAGGAAAGATAATCTCCGCTCTACCTGAGCGTCAGTACAAAATCAGGGTCGATGGCTCCGGAAGAATTACACTTAGGAACCGTCGCTTCCTCAAAAAGTGCAATCTCAAGCCTACACCAACCCCGATACCAAGTGCGACACTAGGACCAAGAATCCCGTCAACTAATGCTACTGATAGGGTTGGTATTTATGAACAGACATAGCCAATCAGATGTTCTAGCCAATCACTATACAAGGAATGGACCGGCCAACGTGTGCACATTGGAATCTCCCAATGTGCCATAAAAATAGCTCTTCATTGAGGACTGATTCACTTTAGTCCCAGCCTTGCTAAAGACGTTGCTCTTAGCCTAGCTACTGACTACAAGTGTGTTTCGTATTTCAACAATCAGTATTCAATAGAACCCTGTGAAAACCCCCACAAAAACTATAGGTAAACTACTACACAAAAAAAATGTTAATATGAACAATGAATGCAATTCCCTAACTCCTCAGCATAAAATAAGCCTAGACTGGTTGATGTGCCATTAAGTTCAGTCTTTACTGGATGTATCATAGAAATAACATTTTACTTGACTTCACAAAGCTTAGTAAATAACTTTTTAAAATAAAACTATGATTAGCAATCTAGTTTTGAAATTTTGCTTAGATGAGGTACAAGGCCATTCGAAAGATGCTCCCAATAAGACTGAAACTCGCACATGTAGGTTTCCTAGTTGAGATTGCTAATCATTACACAACCAGAGGTGCCCTAGTTTTGCAAACTTGTGAATAGCTATAAGAAGGGTAGTTTAGTAAATACTCTTTTAGGTTTTTGCCAAGACAAAATAGCTTGTAATCTTATCTTGTAAACTAATAGCATAGTTTGATCATAAATGCTTTCTTTTTTGGCCTTGTGTCAGACTAAAATAAAGTCAGTAAATATTAATAAGTTTTGTTAGAAACAATTTATAGAAACCCAGTAAGTTTGGTAAACTTGGCAAGGATTTATGACATTTCTACCGTTTAAACTTTTCTTTCATATTATGTAAAAAATGAATGTAAATCTAAAGAGAATGGTAAAACACTGTTGGCTGCTGTGTCTGACACCACAGTATGACTGAATATCCCAAAAGTATCAAGTAATTTTCTTAACTCTATTTTAGCCGTCCAGGTTAGTATTTAGGGACTAGCCATCAAGATGGACAAATAGTCCAACTTGACATCAGATCTCACTTCCTTTTTAAAATGTCTGTTTTCAAGTGACTCTTTGATCAAGATTTTGGTCTATTGCAAAGAAATATTCCTGTGGGTGAAAAAAAGCCAAAAATGTAACAGACTCAAGTTGGTCTATGGGGTCAAAGTTCGCTGATTTTCATTGTCGAATTCAAGAAATGAAAGTTATTAATACACTTTACAGAGAATGACAAAAATTAAATTAATTGTAACTATTTAAAAAAATTTTTTCAGTGATAAATGAAATATTAATTAGATGAAACTATTGGCCAGCTTGGTTTTTGAAGTAGTTATATATTTCTGACTAAAGTAGGTAAGGAAGTCTTGATAAATGGAAGAGCTAATTCAGCATATAGCTTGCTAATCTGGGTACCATTATATGTCTGCACACCTTGAATGTGAAAATTCTGATGATATATAACCAAGCCCTGACAGTGTTGTTATGTGACAAATGGTCAGATTAATATGGAGAGCCTGGCAGAAAGCAAGACTCATGCTTTTGGCATTCCTCTTAAAGAGACATCTTAGGCACAGTTAAAAAAAACCTAGCCCTTACCATATTTAAGCAAAGAGGCAAATACTGTCTGCAAGGAAGGCCCATCCTAGAACTAAGTTGAGCAATTTTTAGACCACCAGGCATGAATTCCGGGTGGAAAGGATAACAATCCTTACTCATTTAACCAAACCCTTTATGGTGGAATATGACAAGTTTGGCTTTAGATATGAAGCCCCAATGAAAGTATGACTCTTTTGCGGCAGTTACATTAATCAGAACTCTCCTTCAGGGTTGCTTCATGCACCAGGCAATTCAGATGAAAGGGCAGGTGCTTCCTGGTTGGAAAGTCCCCTAGAACTGAGCTGCATAGTTTACAGGGTACCTGGCAAAGTGGTCACCAGCATTTCCACTGCACTTGGTTGAAAATTTTGAACGGTCTCAAAAGAATAAGGAGAAGGTAACTCATTATCAAAAGACATCAACAAGCAGGATTTTGAAAGCAAGCAAGTTTCTTGCACATGGAATATTGATAGAACACAATTTTTCTCTGCACATTTTTTTCCTTTACCAAAGATGAGCTAGGTTGAGTAAATATCTAGTTTTAACATAAAGTACCAACCTGCATGAAAATGGATGCTATGATTCACGAAGATAATAAATAGCACCATTTTTTTTTATGCAGGATGGTGTCTCATATAACTACACATGAACAAAAAAAAAGGATTCAGTATCATGATATCAAGCACCTGGAATGGCTGCCAAACTCACCAGCCCTTAATCTGATTGAGAATCAGTGGAATATTATGAAGAGAAAGATTGCATCAATGAACATCACCAACATGGATAGGTGCCCGTGGTGTAATGGTTATCGTCGTAGGAAATGGACACGGCGACACGAGTTCAAATCCTGGAGGAGACTGATGGCATTTCATATAGCACTAATACCCTTGGGAAAGGTATGAATCAAGCTATGGGTAAATAGTAGGGCAGACTGGGTTCTTCAGCTTTGGTGAGGCAACTAGTCTAGGAGAAGGAAAACTCTGAATTCAGACCTGTTAAACTCTGCTTAAAAATTGACCTTGTGTCATATCCTGCCCGAGCGGAGGGGTTGGGTAAATAGGATCACCACCATAGATAATCTGTAATAAGTGATAAAGATAATTTGGACATTAACAATGATCTGTGCAGAAGCCTTTTCAACTCTGATGCCTTCTCAAATAAAGGAAGTGATCAAAATCCAATACTTCCCATGTAAATACTGACTTTTTTCTTAATATGCATTTCTTATATTGTAATTTGCTGCACAAAAACTTATCACACTGTAAGCAAATGATATGAGGATATGAAGGAGGTGCCCATGGTGTAATGGTAATCGTCATAGGAAATGGACACGGCGACATGAGTTCAAATCCTGGATGAGACTAATCGCATTTCACATAGCACTAATACCCTTGGGAAAGGTATGAAATCAATAATTCTCCCTCCAGCTATGGGTAAATTGTAGGGCAGACAAGGTTCTTCAGCCTTGGTGAGGCAATTAGTCTAGGAGAAGGAAAACTCTGAATTCAAACCTGTTAAACCCCACTTAAAAATTGATCTTGTGTCATATCCTGCCCGAGCGGAGGGGTTGGTAAATAGGGTATCAGGATACGAATAGATAAGTTATCGAAAAAAAAAAAAAAATTGATAGAGTTCAGCATCTCTTCCAGTGCACTAGGTGTAATAAGATATGCTTGAACAAGGTCTCAAGGTCTAAGCAGTGATGGAGCCCAGAAGAAGGAAGTTGGAGCAGGGTCTATGAACCACAGGATAAATATCTCATGGATTTTGTGATTCAATTTCTTTTTACCTTTTTGGTGGCTGGGGAGAATAGAGAATGTGAAACTAATCAAAGATACAAGAAGAGATGGTTTTTTAAAAAACAAAGAAAGTTAGACCACTATGGTGTCCATTGTCCATTTTGTCCTGCTTAAACAACCTCAGAGACTGAGCAGAAATAAAACAAAGTAAGTCCTAATGTTAAAAGGAAGAGTGTTTTTCCTCCCCAGCCAACCATGAGTCATTACTGACATAGCAGTCACTGGTGACTCTACAATAAACATATTTTCAGGAATTTTGAGTATGGTTTTCCTAGCGGTAATTTTGCAACTTTTGATAATATAATGAATTTGATCCCCACTGAGTACTCTTTTTCAGTTGCCTAGTGCCTGTTTGTTTATTTCATTGTTATTCAATGACATATCAACCTTCTCGGGTTATTTAATGCCAAATCTCTCCTTTTGAAAGAAGAGTAGTATTTAACCCATTGATGGGAGGATAAGGGGGTTCTTACCTTTCCAAAGGGTATTTATCCAAAAGTGAATGTAATAGTATAGGATTTGTCAGGTTGCGCAGGGCAATTAGTTGCGATAGCCGAGAGTAATTAATCACGTTAGCTAGGAGCAATCAGTCGTGAAGACAGGAAATTCAATTCCCGATTGAGGAACGGGAGCTATTTTTGGTGCCTTGGGGCATCCCATTGTGCACAAGTGGACTATTCCATTGCATAGATCGTTATTGGCTGCTTGTAAGTAAGTGAAAGTATTTTATTATATAAACCAGCTTCTTTAGCATTGTAAGGAGGACGGCACTGAGCTACGTCCTGCTTTATTTTTGTCTGCCAGCTGGACACTTTACGGAGGTATATGTTATTGTTATTCTACAAATAGCATGACTGTAGTTTGAACACGCAAACTACAATTCTGCAGTCCAGCACTTTAACCACTACCCTACGGGGACACCCTCGCCTTGTGTCTGATTAAGTTAAACTGACCAAAGTGAATATTTAAGGTTTTTTTATCGAAAAATCATGAGGAAGCTAGTCCTGCAATCTTGAGCTGAAGTAGTGAGTTTGATTCTTAGTGTGTGTACTTTTATTTTAGCTCTCTACTTAATAATTCAGATTATGGAATATGAATAATAACAGAGATTAAGTAATCATAATTGAATTTTTGGTTTAGTTCTTACAAACATTATGAATACACACTTCATAACTAGCTCTTAAGATTATTCTTCAAGTTCTGCTGCCAAGTTGGAAATAGTTATCCACTTATAACATGTAAGCCTTGGAGAATGAAAACTTTGTCGAAATGCAAGATTGTTCATTGGCATTCCAAGAAATTAAGAATTAGGGAAACAGACATTGAAATTTCTTATCTAATAAAGATTAATGGTGTAAGAGAATGTAGTACCTGAAGCAGATTTGTATAAGGTAAATCCATTAATTCTTCTTAATATCTGGAATTTTAGTATTTTTGTATCAAAAGTAATCAACCTCCGAGCACAGAGGCTTTTATCAGTCATTTACTGTATGCTTTCAATGAATTGTTGGCAAAAAATTTATAAAACTTGTATTTAAATATATGACAGTAATCAAAAAGTATAAAAACTATTGGGTTACTTGGAAGTTGGTAAGTCCATATTCATCAAAGACTAATTTTAGAATTAGTATATATGTGGTATACTGACACTGAACACAATGGAAGGAAAGACAAGATAAGCTTATTTACAAATACAGAAACATTATATATATATATATATATATATATGCTCCCCCATGGGGGTTGAGCACTCTGGCGAAGGAATTGTCGGCCGCTGCTCGCATAATGCAAAGCTCTTCGAAAGAAATGAGCACTCTGGTAGCCGATAGGGTATAAAAATGTAAACAAACGGCTGCTGCTGTTGTTGCTAAATAAATACCTTAAAATTCCCTTAGCCAATGTAGTCTGCTTGTTGGCCGAGAGGTCTGAGATTTAGTCTAACGTAAAGTTGGATGGGTTTCGATCCTGGCTTTGAGCGTCCTACGTGTCTAGCCACACTGAAGAGTTCTGATAGAATGAAACAGTCTGTCTGTGGATGACAATATATATATATATATATATATATAGGATATACAAACAAGCAGTAATGAAATTATGTTCTAGCGACATATTGTTCCATGAACAAGCAGTTCCATGAACAAGAGGTACAAAAGTAGTAAAGAGCTTACTTGATGATGAGAAATAAAATGGCAACAGCCATGTTTTTTTGTTACTATTTAATGGTAGGAGCAGAAGACAATATCCCTACTGTTCAAAGAACATAGGCAAAAGAGATCAAGTATTAGTTTCTGTGACTGTCATAGGGTGCACAATGGACACACCAATTCTATGAGGGTGATAATTATTTATTGCCTCTCAACAAATCTTACGTTTAAAACATTTTGAAATTCAAAATTCAAATGAAGATGCGTATACAGCTGAGCAATTTATATTATAAAGTAATGATATATAAACAAAGTTTTTGCAATCATTGCCAAAAATTATGAAGCCAGTTTTGATACTTTTTGAAACTTAAGATTGTGTAATAGAAGCACCCTCCATACACACTAAAACGCACTGTAAAACAATTTGTTATTTACTAATCTGATTATTCGTTTTAAGAGTAATATCTGAGTATATGGATGATATTAATAAAAATAAACTAAAATAGTCAAGCTTCATTCCATGTGAAATAACTGTGTTTAATGTCAAGGGGAATATTTCACTGAAAATAATGGTTCAGCCATTATTCATTTATTTGACAAATATGACTTCAATCTTGAACCTTCTTGAACACAAATGCCACTTGCTTAATGCAAAGCTCTTCTTATGAATTATGCACTCCGATCTCTGATAGCATAATTAAATGTAAACAAACAAAAGTTGATGCATATGTATTGAATTATCAAGCTGCTGTTGAGTTGCCGATCAGCTCAGAGGTATGTTATTGGTCTGGCATAAAGTTAGATGGGTTTTGATCCTAGCTTAAAGCATCTCACGTGTCTAGCCACATTGAGGAGTTGTGATACAATGAAAGAGTCTATCTGTGGATGACATATATATATATATATATATATATACACACACATACATAGATATATAAATATGTACATATGCACAAATATAGATATATAAATATATACAAATACCCTCCTCCCCACACACACACACATATATATATATATATATAGCAGTTAAGTGGTAAAGTTGGTGACCATAGTCGAGGGCAACCAGAAGGCTCCCTTTTCAATAGCTACTACACTGAGGTGTAGGGGAGGACGCTACTCCTTTCCCTGGATTGCTCCACTTTACCCTTGATACATACCTTATATCGCTGAGTGTTAACCAAGCAGGTATCAAGTACCATTTTTAAAGTCTTTGGTATGATGCAACCTGTTATTGAACCCAAGTCTCCTGAACCATTAGCAAACACTCTGCCCACTTGGCTCATTACAAACCATAAGAAATAATTTATTCCTTATTTTATGGAAAAGTACATTGGGATTTTTACATCGAGACTGCCAACACATTCAAGAAAGAATTTAACTGTCTTGAATAAGTTGGTTTTATAATATATCATCCCTTGTTCGGTTATTTAAATTAAGTCTTTTTTTGTTTATATAATGATAATAATTTACTTGTACACTGTCATATAATTCTAAGTATTCATATCTAGTATAAAAAATTTTCAAACAGATCTACTGGTTCCATTGATGAGACCCTAACACAAACTACCACTCCAGATCAGAATGGACCTAGGAGTAATGACAATGAAGAAGTGACTCCCCATTCTTCTGAGCTCCATAACTGGAGCCTCAAAAGATAATTTTTTTGTCATAAAAAGGACTCTTATTTTTTGTTGGAGGAAGGTTTTTGCCCCTTTGCAAATGATACAATCAGAGGAATCTAATTCCTAACCAGAAAAATTGATCATAAATAAGAAAAAACAACCACCCATCAATTTGTAGATATGACCATGGCAGCAGTTCCCAAAATGAATGCAAGCATATTTACTAAATGGTGAAGATACAAAGACCCTGCCCACAAAGGGAAAAATTGTGGAATAATAGTCACTCTTCTATGTTAAATAGTAAGAATGTCTTGCTTTGGTTGCTGACTGATCTAGGAGAAAGACCATTTTGAAATGAAACCTTCATTTTCTTGTGGTCATGTCCACTTATGGAAAAGGCATTGTAAGTATATTCATTATCGGAGTGTTGATGTTTTAGCATTGTTTTAGAAATTTTTATGACAATTGTAGTACCTTTCACAATGAAAAATAGTCCTTGGAATAAAATGATAAAGAAAGAGAGAAAAATTGAATAATAGGAGAAAGAAAGAAAGAAAAAGAAGGGAATAATGAGAGAAATGATTTAAAAAGAAAGAAGTCTTGAAAGATAGAGAAAGAAAGAAACTAAGGATGATCTTTTTATCAATAGAGAAATACATCTTGAAAGATAAAGAAAGAAGTCTCGAAGAAGGTAAGAAAAAAGTAGCTAATAAAAGAATGAGTAAAGTAAAGTTGGTGACAGTAGTCGAGAGTGACTTGAAGGCTCCCTTTTCAGTAGCTACTACACCAAGGTGTAGGGGAGGGCGCGACTCCTTTCCTGGGATTGCTCCACTTTACCCTTGATCCGTACCTTATAATGCTGAGTGTTAAGCAAAGAGGCATCAAGTACCATTTTTTGAGTCTTTGGTATGACTTTACCAGAGATTGAACCCAGGTCTCCTGGCCATTGGCGAACTCTCTAACCGCTAGGCCAATAGCGAATGATTTTAGATCCAAAAGCATTTAAAATTTGAGGACGTTTTTAAACTGTACATATCCATATTTACCCAACCCCTCTGCTCAGGCAGGATATGACACAAGTTCAAATTTTAGCAGAGTTTAACTGGTTTGAATTCCGAGTTTTCCTTCTCCTAGACTAGTTGCCTCACCAAGGCTGAAGAACTCAGTCTGCCCTACTGTTTACCCATAGCCGGAGGGAGAATAATTGGATTCATACCTTTCCCAAGGGTATTAGTGCTATGTGAAATGCAATCAGCATCACCAAGGATTTGAACTTGTATCGCCGTGTCCATTTCCTATGACGATAACCATTACACCACAGGCACCTCCAAAACTGTACATATTATAGTATTGCTCAAGTTTGCAAGGATATTCAGGGACTGGAGATTTGAGACAATGATTGGTTGGGTTAGGTTATTTTTTTAAAGGCATAAATCAGACCTGACTGATAAAATGAAACGCAGTTTCTTCCAGGCAGCAGTCGTATCGATACTGCTGTATGGATGCACTACTTGGATGCTAACTAAACAGCTGGAGAAGAAGCTACATGGTAATTACACAAGAATGCGGCGAGCAATATTAAACAAGTCCTGGTGGCAACATCTATACGGCCACCTGCCTCCCACCATGAAAACTGTCCAAGATAGATGAACCAGACATGCAGGACACTGCTGGAGAAGCAAGGACGAGCTCATAAGTGATATACTCTTATGGACCCCCACATATGGCCGGGCAAAAGCAGGATGACCAGCTTGAACATACATTCAGCAGCTATGTGAGGATACGGGATGTAGCCCTGAAGACCTGCCAGAGGCAATGAACGATAGGAAGAAGTGGCGAGAGAGGGTCAGGGATATCCATGCAAGCGGCACAACATGATGATAGTTATTATATTCTCGTTCCTGTTTATACATTATTTCTTAGCAAATAGTTCGTCGGTAACATTTTTTAAAGAAACCAATGTTCATTTGTTTGTACAAATGGTTGGTCAGTTGATTTTAATGCATGTAGACGAATGGGTTATTTTATACCAATTCAGTTTTTTTAATTATGGTCTCCAATTATACATCTTCACAATCATTTTAAACAGGTAAACTCTTCATGCTTAGTTGCAATATCAATGTTTTAAGATTCAATATATTAATATAGTTCCAAACATCTAAATCACTATCTGAAACAAATCTATTTGACCCTCAATAAGAACTCTGAGAGGAACAACAAAGGAGTGATCTCATACATCGGATAGGAGCCTCACCATGAGTTGCAGTTTAGTGTCTTAGCCAGGATACTGATTTGAGCAGACAAATATTCAAAATAAATTTATATTACTTCTTGGCTCCTGTTAAAGTTGACAACGAGTGTAACAACCTTTTAGAATTTCAACTGCTTTGACAGTTTTTATGGGAGAGTGGTTTGCCAACATGGTTACTGTTTTTTTTACTGTCAACTATTGTTGTATATGAGAAACAATAATTTTTTTTTTGTCAATATTTCTATGGATAAGAAAGAGGCTAGGGAAACGTGCATTCATGACTTATGAATTTGAGTGTGAAGTAAATAAAAGCAGCTTCGGGAGAAAAAAATCGTTTTCTGTGATGAAAACCATTATATACGGTGTCGCAATATACTTGGAACCCATGTGACTGCTAGTTACTCTTCTAATAATAATGTGTTCTTTTTTATTTCAGATTTGAAAATAGTATACTATAACAACAATTAATTGTCGATCACAATGCCTTGGAAAAGAGGGGAAAAATATTTTGCATCACAATTTATTTAGAGACAAAATCATTCAACACTGTCTCAAAATAGATGCAACCCATTAATATGATAATAATTTATTACTGAGACAAGAAACTCAAAAAAGATTACATGTCCTGAAAGCTGATATAACAATTAAAAAAACATTGATTTGATGTTTCTAGCTCAAAGGGTGCATTTTTTACAGGACGTGTTACAAATAACAGCCATGGCACTTGTCTCAGTAATAAATCATTTTCATATTAATGGGTTGCATTTATTTTGAGACACCCTATACTACTATACCCTTTGAGAATAAATTTATATCAGTAGTTAAAAAGCCAGAAGCAAAAAAAAGCTGGAAAGAGAAAAGCAATGAAGTTTGGAATCAAGACAGTAAACAAGACAGCTGGACAATGTAGCAGTGACCACAGACCAGACTATACAAGTAGAACTGACCAACAATAGACTTGGCACTGGACAAAACATTTGAAAGCCTGAACAGATAATATTACAAAATAAAAAAAAATGTCGAGAACACATTTAAATAAATTCTACAGACAGAAAGTGGATTTGAAGATGGGATTATATGGAACCAAAACTTTTCAATGGAATGAAAATTATCAAAAAAAAAAAAAAAACAGTCTTTGCATTCTTCAGAATTTAGAATATAGATAATTTTTGTCTCGAAAATTCACTTGTAGTGAGTTTGGCCAAAAGTTGGAACCAAAATGAAAGAAATCAAAATTTTCACTTTTAAAAATATAGACTCACTAATGGCAATTGAAAAAGAAAAAAGAAACTCATACACACACATATGTACATACATTTTACACATTTATTTTTAAATACATGAATATATCTATAAATATTAACAGACATCCACACATACAGAAAAAAAAATCAAGTAAAATTTTGTTAATTTTGAGAATATTTTTTTGTTTTCTTACCTTTATTTTATTTTATATTTTTTTTTTTAAGAAATTGTATGCAATGAAAATGTCTTAATGGAAGATTGCTTATCTCTTGGTTTTTTTGAAAATAACCAAAAGAATTCACTTTGTATCAGAAGAAATCTTGTTCTGCCTTTTTGTCAGGCAGCAACATTGCAATATTTGGGCCAATCTTGAAAATTAAAAGCACTTTTATATTTTTGCCTTTCTTATCCACTTTTTTCAACGCAGTTTCTTTTAAAATTTTATTCTTTCTTTTCCTTCTCATTTTATATCTTCCTTTTTCTTTTTGTTTAAAATCTATTCTTTATTTTCCTTTTGAATTCATCTAACATTTCTTTTTTTTTTCCTTCTGTTTATAATTCATTCTTCATTTTCTTCCCATTTCCTTTTGTCTGTATTTTCCCCTTTATGTTTAAGTTTTATTCTTTCTTTTCCTTTCCAATTCATCTTGACTTTCTTTTTCATTTTTTTGAAAAATTATTCTTTACTTTTCATTTCATATTGTCTTTATTT
Organism: Sepioteuthis lessoniana; assembly: GCA_963585895.1. Taxonomy (NCBI): domain Eukaryota; kingdom Metazoa; phylum Mollusca; class Cephalopoda; order Myopsida; family Loliginidae; genus Sepioteuthis; species Sepioteuthis lessoniana. Next base: position 15,514,678 of record OY757904.1, on the reverse strand, counting down.
TTCTTAATATTTACCGAGTCTAACATAAATGCAGAACAAGGATAGATAGAAGGAAATGACCTGAAGAAGATAGTGGTGCGTCAACCTATATGTGAGGTCCTTTCTGTTTTAAAAACCTGTATTCAAAATTCTGGCTTTCAAGTGGGTTCCAAGCTGGGTATAGCACAAATTCTATAACATAGATTCCTAATCATACTTTGTTTCCTACCAGTTTATTTTTCCAAATTCTTTTTTCTAAGTTTGAACTTTTTCTCATCTTATCTTCATTTATTACATTTTTCACCTGTTCTCTTCAAATATATATATACATATATAAATAAACACACACACACATATGTATTATACATACATATATATTACACACACACACACACACACACACACACACACACACATATATATATTACACACACACACCTATATATGTATATATTACACACACACATATATATTACACACACACACACACACGTGTGTGTGTAAATACAATTGCTGTAACTTTAAATTTGAGTGTGGTCAGCATATGGCATCATTTTATTGAAGAATTATTAAATCATGCTATGAATATAAGTATATTTTTTGTTAACAAGAGATTCAAAGTCTCCAGTACAAACTTGGTATAGTTTGGTTTGTTTTTTGTTTAATGGCATATCAACCTTTGTAGGTTATTTAATTCCAAAGCCATCCTTTGAAAAGAATAGCAGTGATACTATTTAACTCATACTTGAAAGATAAAGGGGTTCATCATTCCTTTTCCGAGAGTATTAGTCCAAAAGTGAATGAAATAGCTCAACAGGGATTTGAACTTGGCTACTTCTTGGTCACAGTCCATTACTTTAGTCATTACCAAACAAAGACCCCCGGTAAAAATTTGGAACATACAAGAAACCTCGAGTACACAATTACTGAATAGCAGTGATACTATTTAACCCATAGTTCCTTCTGTTAATGTTTTATGATTTATAACTATTGGATAATCTACCAGTTGACTATTTTTATGAGGACTTGGTAATCCTACAGATCTGACAATTTGTTAATCACCTTTCAGAATTGAAAGTTCAAATTCAAAATCTTTCTGGGCATTACTTTAAAACTTTTCATTTCGATTCAAGATTGCTCAAATATGACTTTCCTTAGAAAAACCGGCTCTCTCCAATGACCATATATAACGAAGTACATTGGGAGGATTAATACTTCATTGAAAATTTGTTACAAAAAAAAAAATCTGTTCTAAATGATATGTGTGGTTGGTAGGCTGATATACCATCAAATTTAGTAATTGAGAGTCATATGGTACTTGGGGGGGGGTTGAATGAGTGCATCCGTCCTTGGAAATTCAGGTTAAATCTGGTGCGTAGGAATGATTGAAAGCATAAACAAAAAATTTCGTCTTATCTAAAGTTGAAGGTTAGAATTGTGATTTTTAAACAAAGCCATTTGGTGCCTTTTTCTTTGTATACTGTTTGGTTTGACAGATTTAGCATAACACGTAGTTTGATTATCTGAAGTTGAAAATACATATGATTGTATCATTTCTTGTAAACAATTGTAAATTGATGCGTTGTTGGAAGTGGTGTGTGATTAAGAGTTAAATACTCAAAAATAAGAACGATGCAGTCATAACTTTTGGAGGTTATCAAAGCCCACTGTTGACCTTGGACTTGTGAGTGTCAAGATGAAAGAAAAATAAAAGGGCGAGGTAGATATAATGGAATATTGAGTAATCAAATGAAATTTTGTCGGCAAATTTTTTATTTAATCAAGAGCTTGTTTGCCCAAAGATATAGATTGTCTCCAGATTTTGAAGGGTACGTTTCAAATCCATCGTTGTTGTTTTTGGCAACAACATTCCTCACCCACCATCCACCAGACCCACTTCAACTTACCAGCATTTCATAGCCATTTCTCATACACCCACTTCAATATTGTATATTTGGAAAAGATTATATATCTGCTATTGTAAATAAACCTGCATTTTAAAGTTTATTTGCAAGTTGAGATTCTTATTTTTCAACTATATCACACTAGTTTACCACAGCACATCATCATTGATCTTATCATTAGTGGTGTGAAACACAATGACCAATTGGGCAGGAACAAAGATTATAAGACGATCAGAATGATAATCCATATAAACTTTGTACCGGCGAACTAATGGCCAGATTATCATCGGCAGCAACTCACTTGGACAGAGAGAAACAGTGAGAACCAGAGTTTTGTCAGAGTGGGGCAGCCGAATAAGAGAATACCAAGCTAGTTTGAACACCAGTCAATCAGAAAATAGTCCTGATTGACGCAATGACTATGGTATGCTCACCATCTTAGACTGTCCTTAAGGAAAGTGGCCTCAATACTTTTGAAATGACATCTCTCTTGTTTTTCTAAATTATTTATATACATTTTCTAGGTCATCCATATGATTATTTGTTGGTGAAAATACTCAATGTGCTTTAAAACCATGTTCCACATTTATAAAATCAAAGCACACACACACAGGCATATGTATATAATATAACGTAATGTATCACTTGGTTGTTTTGAGGCAGAGGTAACCATGAACAATGTCGGTCCAATAATATTAGTGACATTTGCATATAATTTTCATACACTAAATGTAGTCATTATGAGACCAAAGGCGCCTCTGGTGGTGTAATGGTTAGCAAGCTCGACTAGCAAGCCTACATGAGTGAGTTCGAGTCTCATTGGGTGCCCCTTTCATATGGCTTTGTACCACATCTAAGCAAAAAGCTTAGTAAATTTCCACTATTATGAGAACAAGGTAACCATGAACGACTATTTGTCACATAATAGTTGAGGCATTTATTAATAAATTTCATACATTAAATGTAACAGCACTTTAGTGAGAGATGTAACCATGATATACAACCTCTGTCCCATTAAAGTCGATTATTTGATTGTAAGTACTGACCACTGAGACAACTACAAATTATCTCAACTTTCTATCTTTACTTTCACATTTTTCTGTTTAAAGTTAATTATTCTTTCATTTTATCTTTTCTTCCTTCCTTTTCCATTCTTACAATAAAAAATTCAAATATTTTCATATTTGACCGACATTTTCTTTTCAATGGATTCAGACTTATGAAAAGACTTAAATATTGCATAGAAAATTGCATTACATTTTTCATTTTCTATTGGCTAAATGTTAAATTGACAAGCAATACCAAAACAACACAATTTTTCTGTTTTTATGATATATGCTCAATGTTTCTTGTCCCCAGAAGTGATTATCTTCTTCAAATCTTCAGATCTTTTCTAGATTTGGGAATAAAATATCTAAGAGTGAATTTTGCAGTGAGTATGGATATTATTTTCAATGATGAGGGGTCAAAGTCTTAGAAAAATCATTGTTTTCTTTGAAAATTGATTTGTTCAGCAGAGAAAGAGAAGTATATTTTTACCTAATCCTTCCACTAATGGCAGGGTGTGACACAAGGCCAATTTTTAAGTGCAGTAAAATGGTTTGAATTAAGTTTTACTCTCCTTGATTGATTGCCTAATTTTCCTATAGTTATCAGTTAAAGAGAGAAAAGATAGATTCATGCCTTTCACAAGGGTATTTGCACTAAATGAAATACAAACAGCTTTGTCTAGGATTTGAACTTGGTTTTCTGATTTTATTTTCTATAATGGTAACCATTCCACTAACCCTGCCTCCAAATAGAAGTATACTTTTGAAAAAATAATACCATATATACTCACATATCATGTGACCTAAGTTTCAGCCTAATGTTTTGGGTCTGCTGCTACTGTTCACTTGTGGGGTTTGAAATGACTTAAAAAGCTTTCAAAAGTTCTGTTACATACTGAAAGAAAAACTAGTTTGGAATATTTATTGGTTGTGTGTAGCATCATTAATATTGTATACTTTCCTATGTTTAGTGCGACCAGATTTGTTTTTCCATTGCTCGTAACTGAAGGAAAAAAAAATCAAACTCTACAACTGATAGTATCATTCATATCTAAACTCTGTACTTGGATATAATGTGATTGATTTACTGCTCAGTCCACTCCTGGAATGAAGTTTGATTTAATCTTAATTATTGTCTATATGGATAAAAGGGTTCAGTCGTTTGTTTTTATGGTTTGTTAATCCCAAATGGGTTATTTCATGGTGAAGTCAGTCTTATTTTTAAACAATTACCTGGTATTAACTAATGATAATCATTCGCAAACAGTTAAAACTTCAAGTAAGGAAGTAAAAGTAAAGTTGGTGACCATAGGCAGAGGCGACCCGAAGGCTCCCTTTTCAATAGCTACTACACTGAGGTGTAGGGGAGTGTGCTACTCCTATCACTGAATTGCTCCACTTTACCCTTGATACGTACCTTATATTGCTGAGTTTTAAGCAAGGAGGTATCAAGTACTATCTTTAAAGTCTTTAGTATGACATGACCTGGGATTGAACCCAAATCTCCTGAGCCATTGGTGAACACTCTACCCACCTGGCCAATGAGCCTTCAACTTCAAGTAATTGTTCTTAATTCTCATCATCATCATCATCTTGTCGTGCCATCAGCACAGATATCCCTGACCCTTTCTTGCCACCCCTCCCTATTGTTCATCGCTTTCGACAGGTCCTCAAGGCTTCACCCATTATCCTCACAGAGCTGCTGTAAGTAGGTTCAAGCTGGTCGCCCTGCTTTTGCTTGGTCATGTGTAGGGGTCCATAGGAGAAAATCACTAATGAGCTCATCCCTACTTCTCCAGCAGTGTCCTGCATGTCTGGTTCGTCTAATTTGGATAGTTTTTGTGATGGGTGGTAGGTGACCGTACAGCTGCTGCTTTAGTTAGCGTCCGTGTAGTGCATCCATATAGCAGTATATTGTTCTTAATTCTAGTAATTTATTCACAATTATGTAATTTCCAGTAATTTTTCCTATTTAATGATAATATTTAATAATAATTAATACTATTTCTATTTAATAATAATATTAGCTTCTTACTAAGTTTAGTTTTGCCATGTACAGGGCACTCAGTGAAAATCAGAATTTAGTGGAAACCGTCTAGCAGTGATTTTCTAACAGGAAGTCTCCAGAGAAGGAGTTATAGATTGAAGTTGATGTTTGCAGGCATATTCTAGGCCTCACCAAGAGGGTGGGGTAGAAAAGAAGAGACTACACAGTGATACAGGAGACGTAAGCTTTTGTTTTCATAAAGTGATTGAAAATAAACTGCCTTTTTTTATTTGCCTACAACATTATATTGCTTAGTGAAAGCAGTTGAAAAGCAAAAAGTTATGTGTAAAGCTGAAAGTGACAACACATTGTAAGGTGATTTTTCTTTTTCTATGAAATATAACAATAGAATTTATAAGAGCCTGCAGGGAAAAACAACAAACTATTATATAATGTATATTATGCCCAACAGTAAAAAGCAGGAAAGCCAACTGCTTCAATTCTCTGACAAAAACACTGCAAAATAAAACAATGACAGATAAAATTGATTAGGGTAGAAGCAAATATTGATATCTGAGTGTAAACCAGTGTGAGCAAAGAACATTGTCTGATGCAAGTTGTGCATAATAGTATTTAAATATATAATATCTTATTTAACAGTTCAGAATAATGAGGTTTGTCAGCATCATGTTTCATCTAGCTTTGTAGACACTGACAAGCTTTAATAAATACGTTTTTTATAAACAAAAAAAGATAAGAAAAAATAAAATATTCATTTGGTTCATGAAATGGTAACTTTTATTGGAAGGTAAAAAATAAAAGAAAAGAAACTCATTAACTAGATACAGAAGAGTGTAAAATCACACCGGCATTGCCATTACTCCTTGGACCACTCTGACTTAGGTAGTACCTGCTAGAGTGTTAATCTATGGGTTAAATAGATCTTTGAGAAAATTTTTAAAACTAATTTGAACAGTATTAATAATGACTTTGTGCAAACAAATTATTTTTTTATCTTTTGTTCTATGTGAGTTTTTCAGATTGATTTTTGATGGTAGTTTTTCACTTAAATTGGAATGAAGGCAAGTCTCCTCAGGTCTCTTCTAAGTATACGAGTTGATTTTAATAGTGCTGTACTTTGGATGGTATTAATTCGTCTTCTGATCTACCAGGCTCTTTTCTAGAACTCTGATTACACCGCTAACAACTGGTATCATCATCTCCATATTCTGCAGTCTCTTCATTTTTCTAGCAAGATCAAAGTATTTGTCTGTCTTTTTGTTTTCCTTTATTTCCCCTCAATAGTCTGCTGGAATGGTAAAACCTATAAGAAGAAAAGTTATTTTCTTCTTGTTGATCTATACTACATCTTGTCTTCTGTTTTGAAATGGAGGGTCCATTTTTATCTCAAAACCCAGGAGGATTTTATTCATCTCATTTACTGGACAGATTTTGGTTTGTGCAAAAAAACCGTTTGACAGCATGGAGAAATTTTAGTCTCTTGATCAGTTCCTAGTGAGTTACCCTGCACAATTCCCAGTCATGCCAACCCTTGTATTCCTTTTGTGCCAATTTTAATCTCTTGCACAGTTCCTAATGAGTTACCTTGCACAATTCCCAGTCCTGCTGACCCTTATATTCCTTTTGTGCTAATTTTCTACATTTGTGTATTATGTGATAAACCATTTCTTCAGAGTCCCCATATAACCTGCAGTTTTTATTCTTCAGCATATAATTGATTTTTGTTTTGACCTAATTAGTTCTTATTGTATTGTTTTGTGCTACTATTTAGAGAAATTTAGTTTCTTTTTTCTATTGTCCCTTTTTGAGCCATGTCTAGTTTATCTTGTGTGCAATTTCTTTAGTTTATAATTTGAAATATCCATTATTATTATTATTTTACTCTTTAGAGAGTTTTTCACACCAGCATTATATGATGGTTTTCTTCTGGAGTCTGTGGGAAAGAAAGTCTCCAGGACTGTTCTTTGTATTCTGGCTAATCTCAACCATGCTGCCATTTGGATGGTCTCCACTCTTTTTATTATTTCCAAATCCTCCAGTACCTTTGGTTACTGTACTGAGTGCAACAACTACAATTGGTTTCATCATCACTTTCATAGTCCATAGTTTTTCAGTTCTCTAGCAAGGTCTAGGTACTTATCTCTCTACTTAATATATGAATTAATTTGCTAGATGATCAATGAATCTGTTTAGTTGCTATTGTGGCAGAATTTCATTTTGTTATCAATTCTTTTATTTAGAATCAAATGACAGATCCTAATTAGCCTTTTATCATTATCACTATGACTGAAAAAATTTGAATGATTAATAAATCCTGTTCACCTTAAATGTAGATCCTATTAAGATATCATTCAGTTGGAAGTTAGCTAAGAAAAGGCTTTATTCTGTGCATTGGTCTAATAAACATACTGTAATGATGTGTTGTTTTTTTCTAATGAATGGATAATAAAAAATGAAAATAATTAAAGAAATATTCTTATTTGTTCCATCACTTTTATTCATCTCTCTCTCTCTCTCTCTCTCTCTCTATATATATATATATATAAAAACACTCTTACTCTCTCTCTCTCTATATATATATGGATATAAAACACACTCTCAATCTCTCTTTCTCTCTCTCTCTCTATATATATATATATATAGATATAAAACACACTCTCACTCTCTCTCTCTCTCTCTATATATATATATATAGAGAGAGAGAGAGAGAGAGGGAGAGATTGAACATTTTTACTTATATACGCATTTTGTTAATATTATTTTACCATTATTATAATAAGGTTTCAATATAATAATCTGTTTTATAAATTTATACAGCAAGAACAAACCAACAAGAAAAAAAAAAAGAAGAGATATATTTTACTGACATTTTTCTTAGTCCAATAATGATAAAAATACTGTTATTTAGAGAATAAAGCAACTTCCGGTCCAACTGGAAATTTTTTAATGTCCTTACCTTCATTATTACAATTTCTCAAGGAGTTCACAATGAAATACTAATAAAAGTATTCTTTCCTCTATTCATCTGCAATCAATTATTATATAAATTCTATGAATTGGATATGACATGATATCGGACTGATTGGTTGTCTTTTAACTAGTTATATATGATATCATTATCCGTAATCATATGCACATGATATTGAGTCAATAAGTTCAAAGTCTGAAACATATCATAAACTGAATTTTTTTGGTAAATTTTTTAAAAGTATTCATTTAAAACTTTTCTTTATAATGTCTGATTTATAAAGTCTATAAAGAAGTCTTAGATCAGGTGAACTGACATGAGAAGAGTTAGATTAGAGGAATTGAAAAGGGAAGTGTTAGATTAGGTGAACTGACAAGGGAAAATATTGTGCTGAAAAGTATTTGTGGTATAAAATAAATGTTTTCTTCATCATCAGCTGATCAATTTATACATACATACACACACAGACAAATACATCAACATATCAAGAGACATGTAGATATATTTAATGTAAACAGAAATAGACACCCACATATATATATTAATCATGAACGTTGCTGTATTCATAAATATAGTGTGCTGAACACACACACACACACACACACACACACACGTATATATATATATATATATATATATATATATATATATTGAGAGAGAGAGAGATAGAAAAAGAGAGTTTATATATATATATATATATATATATATATATATATATATATATATATATAGAGAGAGAGAGAGAGAGAGAGAGAGGGTTTGAAATATATATATATATAGTGTGAGAGAAAGAGTGAAAGAGTTTTATATCTATGTATCTATCTATAGAGAGAGAGACAAAGAGAGAGGGAGGGTTTACATATAAAGTGAGATAGAGAGAAAGAGAGAAGGTTTGAAATATATATATATATAGTGAGAGAGAGAGAGAGAAAGAGAAAAAGAGTTTTATATCAATCTATATATAGAGAGAGAAAGTGAGAGAGAGAGAGAGTGTTTGAAATATATATATATATATATATATATATATAGAGAGAGAGAGAGAGAGAGAGAGAAAGAGAGTTTTGTATCTATTTATCTATAGAAAGAGAAAGAGAGGGGTTATATATATATATAGAGAGAGAGAGAAATAGAGAGAGAGGGTTTATATATAGATAAAGAGAGAGGGTTTGAAATATATATATATATATATATATATATATATATATATATATAGTGAGAGAGAAAGAGAGTTTTATATCTATATATAGATATATATATATATATAGAGAGAGAGTTTTATATCCATTCATATATGGATAGATATAACCTTGGTCTTCTTTGAAGAATCAGTATGAGGTAACCAAAACTGGGCTCAGTGCTAATGGTGTTGAACTGAGTTTCATTTACTTCAACAATCAATAGAGAAATCAATAGTGACACAAAGAAATAAAAATGTTACCACACACTCACACATTAAGCTGAACAGATTTCATGAAATTGTCTTCCATAATCCAACTGAACTGATATTGATCCAAAACCTATATCCTAATAGCAGGTGAGAGAAAAAAAAAAAGAAAGTAATATAAAACAGAAGAAAATATTCTGAGAGAGAGAAATGAAGAAATTTAAGATGGTAAGTAGAGGATTCCCAGAATTATGATGTAATCATGGATGGTTAGTGGTGAAAAGGATTTTTTTCGGCATTTCTATTTTTTAACTGTAGGCAACAATTTTATGTGAATGCTCACCAAACTGAAATCTTTTTTCATTATTTTTTTTATTATTTTAACATTTCTTTTTTTTTTTTGGCAAAAAAAGCTAAATTCTTTGAGGGTAAAATTTCACTTCACTTTTACAAAAAATTTCTTCTTTCATTAGGATTTCCAAGTTTTTTTTAAACAACCAAAAATTTAAGATGATTCAAAAGGTTGATATCCAAATTATTTTTAGTAGTTTTCATCTTTTTACATTATTTGTCCATTTTCCTTTTTTTTCCAAAATGAAAGCAAAGTGAAAAATCTAAATTGTCGAAATTATTTGAAATTTTTTTCTTTTATTTTTAAAATACTTTTTGACATTTTTTTACTTGTTCTTTGTATTTTTTTAATATTTTCCCTGACACTAGAAAATTTGAAAACTTAAAAAGATTAACATTCTCTTTATTGTGAGATTTTAAACTTTTTTATTTATTTAAAATTATAACTTCATTATTTCATTTATTCCATTCCTTCAATTATATTTTCTCAATCTTAAAACTGTTAAAACGCCAACATTATTAAACTTGAAGTTTAATTTTTGCATCCGTGTAAACTTTTAATTTTAATGCACTACCCTGTGTATATCACTACGTCTACAAGTATCAAATGCACCTGTAGCAGCAAGAAATTGGCATTTTTGTTTGGCGCGCAATTTAATTTGAATTTGTCTATTCATCTAGACCAAGGGATTCTAGTTAAAAACAAATTAGATGATAGACAAACAACTTCCTACCTTTTTTCCTTACTACGGGACTTGCAGCATAAGCGTAAACTCTTTATTCCATGCTGCCATTAAAAACCTTCATTTAAAACCTAACGACGTCTTCGTTCTTCTCCACCTCTTTTATTTTCCATCAACATTTAGCGAGGGGATAACAACCAACGAATTATCAACGCTACCAACGAAATACCAACATAACCAACGCCAAACCAAAAACCCAATTATGATAATAATAATATCCCCATCGCTATATATCACAATGTCTACAAGTATCAAATGCACCCTTGTAACTAAGCATGTTAGGGGGACATGTTATTTGGTAGATATGTTTAGTCTCCCAAAATTTAATGTTGTGGTTTAGAATATATTTAGTTTAATGGTATGTTATATTCGGAAAAAGGCATATGAATAATAGTAAAATAGGCATATGGAAAAAGGTAAAATAGGCACATGGAGTGTGGGGATTTAGGAATTACCAATAAAACTCCCAACCGGATGTTGACTCGTCGGCTGCTACATACAAAATGTATAAACACGTCGCCACGCATAAGGCTCCACGCATCCATCCGGTTAAAAATCAGAAAAAAAGAAAAATAATAAAAAGTAAAGTAGCCAATGGGAAGCGGTCGCGCCAAAATTAGAAGGATTTTGGAGTGGCGAATTTGGAGCCGGTGGAGAGAGATAAATACTCAGGTTTTCTGTGAACCGGGTCTTGTCAGGGAGTGTCCGTCGAACCAACAACATCATTTTGCTGACTGGTGTTTTGGGCACCACGCTACGTCTTGGGACGTAGCGTTGGTTAGTCCATTCACCAAGTAAATAAAGGAAAGTGTAGAGAAGAGGAAAATCTCGTATTTTGTTTTGGCGCGCAATTTAATTCAACACTGAATTTCACCCAATCAGGATGACTTATCCTATTCAGCCCGGACCTTCATTTCCGGCTAGCAAAACGGGTGAGACGACGACCAGAACAGACGTGCCTCTGGTCGTCCCTGCTTAGCGATCCTTTTTAGCTAGACAAGCCACCCAGTGTGGACATATCACTGTGGCTTTAACACTAGCAGCAGCAACATGGACACCCAACGAGGGAACCATCTAATTTATGGATTCTTTACGAGGAATCCCAGTTGAACATAAATTAGAAACATTCATCATGCCTTCCACAGGCACCACTTCATGTCACCCCAAAAATTGACTATGTCGATCTGAGCGTAACTCCGCTCTCGACAACATGGAGATATCGCAGACTCTCCTCCAAAAACCAGATACAAAACTACACGATGACTTTAAACACATCCTTCACACGTCCAACAACACGCTGCCATCTCAACATCCCGCTAAGCCATTTCGTCTCCAACACTAACAAATCTAAACACCACGAGTCTTGCAGCACCAAAAGCAAACCATATTCAAAGCTGCAAATAAAGAACTTTCGTTGTTGTGTTGTTAAAGAAAAGTTTCGTAATTCATTTGTGTTGCCCAAAATATATAGTGTTAAACAAATAACCATTTCACTCACGGCTATAAAATTATGGAAGAAATGTTTTCGTCTCTTATCTGTTTCTATCATTTCTTTTAGTATATTTCTTTTGGACTTTCTTTGGACAAGGCATTGCGCCTGCCAATCAACGTGGGGTAAAATAATATAACCAAAATATGGTGTCAGATATCTTACGGCAACACAGCCTTGCCCTTAACCCCTGACCTTCAAAACCCTTTTAAATCACACGGGAGACAAATGTAGTAAATGAAGCAAATGAATGAAGATATGAAACGGCGCGGACAAAAGGAACATTCAAAACGAGGCGACAAACAAAACAAATTTATATTCATAACAAAACATGCAATGATACATTTAAAATATTGCTATGGTTCTATATTGTTCGTAAAATAGTCCTGTGTGTGTGTGTGTCTGTGTGTGTGTCTGTGTCTGTGTGTGACTAACACAACGAAAACTACAGAAAGGCTTAAATAATAAAAGTGTCCTATTCATGTTGACTATGTATTTCTAAATGATCGTTTCTTTCTGTGGTTCGAAACAATTGCAGTTTTCGAGGCTGGAAAAAAGTCTCACAGACAAAGAATATTGAGGAAAGGAATGTTTGCGTGGTTTATCCATTTTGCAGCTTTTGACATCTGTTTGTGAATAAGGGAGTCACACAGGAGAGAGTGTGTTAGTGCTGCAATAGAAATTGGGAAAAAGAGGAAGAGTGTTTGAAGACGAAGTATTTATAGAAAATACGTGTCTTGGAATCGGCTCCAAAAAACGCGGGACGAAATTCAGATGAGGACGTAGTTTTAAACACTGATCACGTAGTTCTCCTGGCCAATGGTTTCCTGAGACTGAATATTTGTTTGCGTCTGCCATCTTTGTTGTGAGAACAAGTGGCATACGGCTCAATTTAAATTATAGGAGTGTAAGTCCTATGCATGCAAGCTTAAAACCATACTGTGAATTCATTACGTGCCAAGACATTTGGATATGGGAAACAAAGTTTCATTAAAGTCAAGTACAGAAGACCTCTTTGTCATAATTTTTTTCCAGTGTTCGAAAACTCTTATGCTCAGAATCGGAGGTTAAAAATTTTGGCTATTTTAATTCTTTTTAAACAACTCTATCTTAATATTTAGGATATTTAGCATAAAGATAATGTTGAGCCAGCCTCTTTAGGATAGAGAAGCCGTCTGACAAGAAAATCACATTTAGGACAGAGTTGAAAAGGTTATCCAGCATTTTCATTTTTAACAAATTGTTGGCAACAATTTTATGTGAGATGAAAAGTTCTTTTCTTGTTAATTATAACTAAGTTTGATCTTTTGGTTAGAACTGGGCAATCTATTTTTATCTCAAAATCACAGATAATTTCATGCATCTAATTTCCTTGGACATATTTTGATTGGTGAATATATTATTTTTCAGAAGGGTCAAAACACAATTTTCAGTGGATCAACTTTCCTGCCGAGTTGGGAAATGCTAACAGTTTCATACCTGCTTTTAACTACGCACAAACACTAACGACAAAGCAGTTTGTATTATAGTGATGGGGATATTATTATTGTTATTAGGTTTTTGGTTTAAGTTTTAACTTTGTTTTGCGTTGGTATTACGTTGGTTGTTATCCCCTCACTAAATGTTGATGGAAAATAAAGGTGGTGGAGAAGAACGAAGACGTCGTTAGGTTTTGTTTCAAGGTTTTAATGGCAGCATGAAGTAAAGGGTTTACGCTGGTATGCTGAGAGTCTCGTGTTGAGGAAAGAAGGAAGGAAGCTGTTATAGAGTATCATCCAATTCATTTTCAACTATGATCCCTTGGTCTAGAAGAATTGACACAAGGGGTCCATAAACTAGATGGCTCTCCTCATAGTGTACGATGCTGCTGCGGCTATTCAAGAGCAGATGATAAGACGTCCGTTCCTATTGAGGATTTCTGAGGAAGAGAGTGTTTCGCGGGCTTTCTTTAATTTTTGGTGCTGCTAGGAAATATGGTTCGGGTGAATAGGACAGGTTATCCTGATTGGGTGAAAATGTTCGGCGACTATAACAGTCAAATTAAATTACGCGCCAAACAAAAAATACAAAAAAGGTTCTTTCTGGTACAGTTTCACCCATAAGGCAAGCTACATCCATATCTTGTTAAGGACCCACCTTAAAAACGACTTTGTGCCATATTCATCCGGGGGTGGGACGGAAGATAAATAACCAAATATCATTTGCCTGGTCAGCTTGTGTTTTGAACAGTTTTGGGCTGACTCTCCAGTCGATAGCTTGCACTTTGGTTGGCCACGTCTTGCTGGGGCACGAATTTGGCCGGGTATGACTTGTTGACTGGAGGTTTCCTCCAGTCTCAGGGGCCATCCTCCCTGGCTTTTACCCCCTAACGGGGGTGGGGTTAGGTGTCTTTTCTGGCGCCTGAGGTGCCCCTAATAAGGGGAATGCCGACGGGGCTGAAGGAATTTTTGGCAATTGCCGGACGCGTGTGGGCTGTGGCCCTGCGACCAGACCTACCTTAAAAAAGGCCTTGTGCCGTACTCGCTCGCTCGGTGGGCCGTGTGATAAATACCCAAAAGTTATTTGCCTGGGGAGGTGTTAACAGTTGAACGTTTGACAGCTAAGATAGCGATACTCTTGTTTTTGAATCACATTTTAATATCATCTTTGTACTTCTTATTACAGCATCTATCATATTTGATAAGCTTCAAAGATTCTTTATTTTACTTGGGCCCTAATGCCTGCCTATTGCTCACGGATCTGTTTCTAATCATAACACTTGCTTGTTCTTGTTATTATCTAAATTACTTCTATACCATTTTTTCTCACAGTTGACTTTGCATTCACTCATCAAAAATACAATACAAATACATATCTCATTAAAATAAACACAAAAGGACCTTCCTCTGCAATTCCCTGAGGTAACTAAAAACATAACAGGACTAATGTCTTGGTCCTAAAATCCTTGTCACAACACCAAATCAATTAAATGTATGTTTCATAGCTGGAATGAATGAAGGACTATAACTCATTTCTTTATAAAAATAAAACTCTCTTCTTTATTATTCAAAAGGGTCAAAATTCTGTTAGTGTGAGAGACATGAACTAATGAAAAATGACAACACTGACTCTATATCTTCACATTGATTCTATATATTAGTACTAATTCTAATTCTAGGTCAAGGGAGCCTGCCAACTCCCACATCTGGGCACTCACTGACTGCTTGCTTCTTCTGACTGACCATTCTGACTGTGGGTGTCTGTGTATATACAATATCTATAATGCCTGGTTCTCCTTCCGACTCTTTACCCATGTGATCTACTTCCACTGTTCTCTTGTTTACACAGCTGGAATATCCTGTTTAGAAATCGCTGACAGGACAATCAAAGGTCAATATGCATTATAATTAACACCAATATTTACTGTTCAAGTCTTGGTAAAAATTAAAATTTCAAATGCTGATTTTCATGGCAAATAGGTGGACTCACACCACTTTGGAAGAGTGTGGAGTCACATTTTCATTGCAATTACTCAAGGTTCCACTCTCACTCAGAATGGTAGCACCTGTTAGGGTCTGATTTAGGAGTCAAATTGCTCTGTTTGAGATTAGTTATCTGTTTAAAAGGATTGTGAAGATATATTTTTGTACTTTATATAATTGAAAACCATCAGAGATAATTTCTTAAGTGATTTTGAATTATATTAATACACTGGCTCTTAAAATATTGATATTGCTTCTAAGTATGAAAAGTATAGCCGTTTCAAATGATTGTAAATATATCTTTTTGTCTTGTATATCATTGGAGACCATAATTGGTAAACTAACTTTGTCAGAAAATTACCTAATGAGGGTTAACATGCTATACAACCAACTAACCAACACCCATATAAAAGGCAGAAATATAAATGCTGATTTTCAAGGTTGACAGTTGAAAACCTTTGTACAATAAAATCTTTATACCCCTATTTTCTCCAATTTAATCTTTTGCCAGATTTAGCTAAGCTTGTAAACCTCTATAATTATAAGACCCTAACTGTGATGGTTAAAAAGCTTTTCATCCGATACTTTAACAATTATGTATCTTTGCCAGTGTAATCTCTGTGAAATGTGCATTACATGAAAGATGACTATAATTTTCTTTAGGCAAAATGATTCTGAAAAATCCAAGTTTGACTTCACTTTTTTTCATAAATCTCTTGTTTGTACACATGCTGGATTTTTATTTTTATTTAGAAATTAAAAAAAAAAAGATTCAGCGTTCAAAAGAGGAAAGACCTTGACTTAAAAGGGGTTAAAATTCCGGAGATATTTTCAGCTTCACTTGCTCAATCAGATTTATTTAAGTTCAGTTAGGTTCTTCATTGCAAAAGCCTTCATCAAAACTATTTCGCACATTAAGTGAAGTGAGCTAAAATCCTCTGGTTTGTTTTATTCTATTTATATCAAAGAATTAAGCCTGACATGAACACAAGTTTATAAATAAAAATCTCAGGTGACATTTTATAATGCTACACATTTTTTGACTTTTCTTTTTTGATGCTTTCTTTGATTTGATCTTAATGAAAATGTATTTAACTCCTGGGTTATGGTTTGAATATAAACTAAAATATTGTAATACAGTTGGTAGCCTTCACACATCCCGTGAATCTGGTGACCAATGACTAAAGGTCAGCCGCAAAAACTCTTGAGGTAAATGTAAGAAACAGTCACGTAGGTGTTGGTGATTTTTTAAAAGAGTCAGTAAGTGACAGAGGACAAGTAAGGAGAGTACATTTTGGAGTTAACAATACTGGTTTCTATTGGAATGGGATATGATTTACCAAAGCAATAAAAATTTCTTCATTACCTCAAAAATATATCATATCTCCCTAATTTGAAACTGGTCTAGAGGGAGGATGAAACATATAAATAGAGTGAGTGATATTTTTTTAGAAATATGGGTCTTAATTTTTCCTTTCCTATAAATTAGACATTAATTATTCATCTTTTCTTTGCCTCTGGCAACTTTTGTTGAAACCCACTTTCAAAACTATTCATGCCATACAAATAATTTACAGTTATATGGTATCAAGTATTCCTAGCTTATACAAATAATTTTAAAACAGAAAGCTCCTAAGAGCTTAAGATCTGGAGCTTCACCACGAGATGGAATTTGTATCCTACCCAGAAAACTCCTTTGGAAGTGGGATCTATTCCTTATGCTGGGGATACTGTCAGCATATTCTAAGCCTTCACCGACAAACCATCTTAGAGAAGAGTATTATTCAGTAGCTAACGAAAATCTATAACTGTTTTGATCCAGTTTTCCCCTTTTTGTGAACTTTGATTTTCTTTAACAAACATTACCCCCCACAAAAAAAAAACTACAGAAAGCTTTCCATGGATAGAAGAGATAATGAGAGTCTATTTGACTCATATATGTCTGCACATAGAAAATATTGCAAAGAAACATTAAATTCATCTTTCTCATTGAGAACTATCCTTAATTTACTCAATATAAAAAGTCATTACTAACAACATTCTGTAGTTTGAATTTTTATAAACTAAGTACATTTTTAAATATACATATATATATATATAGAAAGAGTACTAAAATATTTTCATTGCTTCTGAAGTGCACCTCAAGCAAGAAAAGTTTGGGAACTTTTGGTTTAAAACATTGTGTAGGAAGCAAATTCTGAATTCACTTCCCAGGTAAAAGAATCTGAAGAAATATAAGAACAATACCAAGAGAAATTTTTAAGAATACAATATTCAGACTAAAAGCCGATTTTAGAATTAGTTTTAAGAAACTATCTAACTATAGAGAAAAAGTTAAATATAGGAAATGAATCCTAAAAAATATGAAAATCCTAAGTTTTACTGCATTAGACGAAATACAAGGGGGTGGTGAAAACTTCCTGGTCAAACCAAGAAGAGAATGATCTAGAGCAGAGATTCTCAAAATGGTCCATATCAACCCAGGGGTGCTGAAGTAGAATTTGGGCAGGGTGAATAAAAACAAGGGTTTACAGAGGGTGAATGTATTACTTGGTATTTATAAATTCCTTTGCAACAAGAGAACAAAAATTACTGGATCATATATACTAGTTGCCAGATATTGTACACCTCACAGAATGCTTGATTGGGTCTGATGACCATTAGTAATGTGCTGTTCACATATGACCCATTCAAAACATTTATGGGTCTTAGTTGTCTAAATTTCTGAGATTAAGCTTGGTGATTTTTATTATTAAGGATTTTTGGACTATTGTCTTCATCTTTATTGTTATTTCCACAACATTTTGGCTGATATGTCCTCTGGCCTTCTTCAGGTGTTTGTCGAACTCAGGAACCTTCACGGAAATTTGAACTATGTCCTTTATTGACTCCATGGTGGTCGCCTGTTCTGATTCTGTTAGCAATAACCAGGTGCAAGTGTTAAGTATTCCTGTATTGTTACTCGCCTGCAGTCAGGATTGAACCTGCAGCCTCCAGATAATTGTCTCCTTGAAAGATTAGGGAACCAACACCTATAACCGTTATGCCATGTGTCCTGCTGGATATATGGGTCTGACTGAAAAGATTCAGTTCCTTTAAGGGTCAATAATGACACAATCTTATTTTTTAAAAAAAAGAAGACACTTAAAACAACTGAATCTTAAATGAATTGTTTCTTAAAAATATTGAATTTGTTTTTTTATAGGGTATGGGATGTCTAAAAAAATGAAAATCATCAAATACAAATAAGATATGGATTTAAAAAAAAAAAAAAATAAAATGTAAAATTATAATTTAATACCAGAAATTTTAATTAATCTTTATTTAATTAAAATGTTTATAATGAATAAAATTAAATTAAAATTGCACTATTATAAAAGAAAAATCCTGCTCTTATTCAAGAGATGTGATTCTTCACTTACTAAGACAGTGTTAGTATTGCAAGATATTTGTTGATGTCGGAGTTATATGTTACAATACTTGATTTAAAATTACTTTTCTATACGTTTCAAAAATTTCAATTTTGAAACTGAAAATATTCTTAAAAATAAATATCTTACGTTATGGCATATAGAGAGACTAAAAAATATGTTGGCAATATTCAATTCATTTATATTTGAATGGAAATTGAATTTAGTTTGAAGCGGGGTATTAGGTAAAAAGTTTGAGAAGACTTGAACTCAAGGCATGAAACACACAGGTTATTCCATATAACCATTAAAAATTTTAACTTATTGTTCATAAAGTTTCTTTGATATTTCAAACAAACTTCAATTGCAGCGAAAATAAAAATGTCATTAATGTTTTGGTTGAAGCGATATCTTTACAGCAACCTATTGTATGTATTTATGTAACCCTTCCATTTAGGTCGATCATTTGATTTGGCTTCTTTGTTTAATGGCATATCCACTTTTGAGGGTGATTTAATGCCAAAGACTGCATTCTAAAAGAACAGTAGTAATATTTTTTAACCCATAGCTGGACTGGGGATAAAGGGGTTCATGCCTTTCTCAAGGGTATCAATACAAAAGTGAATAGAATAATGCAACTGGAGTTTGAACTCACTAACTTTGAGACTGCAGTTCAGCACATTAGCCATTATGCCATAGGGGTTCCCCACATTTTAAGACCAAATTAGGTAAAAAAAAAAATCCATTTAAGAAGAACAACACATATGCTAATCTCATTGGTAAATTACCCCTTCTCCCAAAAACTTGTGATAGTTTCTCATTATCTCCTGAAGTGGTTTTAATGCATTTTTTTTCTTATGATTAAACTTAATTCTATATCATATGCAATTTTTTTGTCAGCCTTCTAACTGCTGGAGAGGAGAAGAGGTGAATTTATGCCCTTGCAAAGAGGATCACAAATAACTTTATCTACGATTTGAACTTGTGCCAATAATTCCATTTCTTATGACAATAACTATTATGCAATGAGCAGCTTCTTTTAGATGCCAATTATTATGAATAAATAAAAATTGCAAGAAATCATCAGCATTTACAGTACCAAGAAATAGCTAAAATATGGATCCAATTCCACAAAGGATTTATAAACCAAAGGCTTGAAAATATACAAATGTTACATGATGAAATTAGTTGATTGAATTATTGCTATTCAGTGAAACTTGTTGGCAGAATAGTTAGTACTTAATGAAATTTTATATACACACACAGACACACACATATATATAAAGATGTCAACCTTCATCGAGGACAACCCAAAGGCTCCCTTTTCAATAGCTACGACAACAAGGCATAGGGGAGGACATTACTCCTTTCCCTGGATTGCTCCACTTTGCCCTAGATACATACCTTATAATGCTGAGTGTTAAGCAAGGAGTATCAAGTACCATTTTTTAAGTTTTTGGTATGACTTGACCTGAGATTGAACCCAGGTCTCCCGGACCATTGGTGAACACACTGCCCACTGGGCCAATAAGTTTTATTTTAGGTGAATCTCAAATTTTAACTCTGCAGAGTGAAAAAAACCCAGATGATTCAACTTGTTAATAAACAAATTGATATTTGGTAAAAAAAATCCTTAAAAAAAGAAAAAACTAAAAACATATGTATTGTCTGTAAAAAATCAAAAAATATTGTAATGTCGTATATCACAGTACCCTAAAGTACTTATATATATATATATATATATATATATATATAACCAGCCTCTGTACACAAGAAGGATACAACACAAGGTAAGGTCAGTTTTTAAGTAGACTTTAACAGATTTTAATTCAGAGCTTTCCTTTTCCTAGACTAGTTGCCATACTAAAGAGTCTAGTTTGCCCAACTACTTAACCATAGCTTGAGTGAGAATAGTAGGATTCATATCTTTTCCAAGAGAATTAGCTCAATCTGAAATGTAAACAGACTCATTCAGGATTTGAACTTGGCTCACTGTGTCACTCCGACAATAAAAACCATTATATCACACGCACCTCTATATATATATATATATATATATATATATATATATATTGTAATCATGTAATAAACTTGTTGTTATCAAGGAAACAGGTGGAATCAAAAGAAAAAAGAAATCATTTTAAAACAATTCATCCTTTGGCACACTTCTTTCCACCAGCAAGCAACAGAAATATGTGAATATATGTAAAGATATATGTCATTATATACGCAGTATGTATATTCAAACATATATAAGCTTAGGTACACATGCACAAAAACAAAACCCTCCCTTCCAACACCATCAATGCAAAATATTGACCATATTAATCGTTTTATATTTAAACTATTCACTCTGATGAATGCATACAACATGAAGCCTAAGGGTTACAGATATAACCATGTTATCTATAGATATATATATCCACCAAAATGAATAGAAATAAGATAAAAATGTTTTATTTCACTAGTCACACAGTAATAAAGTTCTCCAAATGACTTTTTAATGTGTATATGACTTTGAGGAGATTAGCTAACGACTGATTATTTAAATCAAGAAATTGGAATATCATAGCTTTGTAAGGAAATTGTCACTCGGGTTTTGGGAAGATGTGAAACCCCAGAATCCATATTTGTCTCTTTCATTCTTTACATGGTAAAGGCATTCTTTTTTTTTACCTCTGTTCTTTGAACAATAAAGATGTTGGCTAACTATAAATTTTTGAAGATTTTTACAAAATAAAAAAAAAGGATCTTTTTTGTTCATACCTACAATAAGACCAATAAATAACTCTATGAATATCTCCCAAAAGTATGAACGAATGTTAGAGAAAGATGCACAAAATTTGGTGGACACGAAAAGGATAAGGTTTCCAAATTAGTGCAGTGACAAGAGAGTCAAGAAAAAAAAAGCTATGAATTACTTAGAGAAATTGCCTCAGTTGATGAAATAAGAACCAAGATTGTAAAACAGAGAGAGAATCTGTCAAATCAGTTCAGAATAAGAAGGGTTTATCAACATTTTCTTGGTCAAATTCTCTCTGACCATGAAAATAAGTAGAATGGATAAAGTTTCTGATAAGATGTAATCTTACTGGTTCAGTGGAATGAAGGGAAGCAGAATCAAAAGGATGAATTAAAAAAAAGAAGGAAATATCTTATATGATATCCTCTTAGCATGAAGACAGTCTGCTTTTGCAAATTCGTTCAAAATTCTGAGAATTTTATCAAATATGTGTGAAAGCAGAAGAGTAAAATAGTGGCTATAACGAAGATGAAGACAACAATTTAAATCAATCATAGAAAATCTTAGGAAGGAATAGAAACTTCAAGTTCATAAGAGGAATCTCCAAAATCTTAAGGTGTTTTCTTTTCATGAGTGGAATAAAATTTATCTAAGAAACTTATTTCAAATCCTTCTAAATGTCTGTTGGCCATAATAGTAAATAAAGGACATGTGATCAAAGATTAAAGGTTGTTTATTAATTCATCAGACCGGCTCATTAGCCTAGTAGGTAAAGTATTCACCAATGGTCCGTGAGACTTGGGTTCAATCCCAGTTCGAGTCATACCAAACACTTTAAAAATGGTACTTGCTTAACACTCAGCAATATAAGGTATGTATCAAGGGTAAAGTGGAGCAATCCAGAGAAAAGAGTAGCACCCTCCACTATGCTTCAGTGTAGTAGCTATTGAAAAGGGAGCTTTCTGGTCGCCCTCAACTACGGTCGCCAACTTTACTTAACTTATTAATTCATAAACAAAACTTATGCCATTTATATGGTGAATTTGTCAATAAATCTCCTTTTCTCTCATAGATATCATGAAGGCATGCTGATAGTTTAGATTCCCTTGACTCTCTCTCGCAATCTATCCCTATAGAACATCACTTTGGGTAATTCTGCAAGATGACATCTAGTGTCTATACAGAGCTGATGAATGAAATTTTTGCTTTGTTAGCAAATTCTGGTGTGTCCATGTGTAGGAGTCCATACAAGAATGTCACTTATAAGTTCATCTTTACTTCTTCAGCTTTACCCAGCATGTCTTGCCAAGTGTATCGATGTATACCAATAAATTTTCTTGACTTGAGATAATTTGTATTCAGAAAGCAGTAAAACTATTTGTAAGAATTTAAAAGAAGGTTGCACGAGTATTTTAGTATAGTAAAAAGATCAAGCTATAATACTTAAATCTCTGTCCGTCTATTTTCAATCTTGCATAATAAAAATGTCAATTCATGAAAAAACAACCTTGTACCTCACTTTTAACAGAAGACAGTAAACCACTATCTTCATCAAGTAAGAGAATTTTCTGTTCTAAAACCATTACAAAATGTCCTTCCATCATATAAAATAGCTTCAACCAGACAGAATATTTTTCTTTATATTTTGGTAAATTGTTTGATAGGCAAAACATACAAAGAATAATGGGAGACAAAGTAGAGTATGTGCTCAAAGCAAACATTGAAATACAGTTCTATAATAGATTGGTAGTTTATGAGCTGTGCTTTTATTCTTTTAGCTATCAGGACATCCATAGTAATAATGGGAAATTTTGTACTTAAAAAAAACTGTACATTTTACATGTTATGCTTTTTGGCTATTATTGCTTCTTCTTTGTCAATTTACAAATACAAGCAAGTGTCTCCTTGTACCTACAAATGGAATTACTATGAAAGCAATTACAAGCAATAACATTCAATATTTTCAAAGAATTTAAGATCAACCAATGCTTGGTAATGACCAAAATATTAAAGATAGATTTATATTTACTGTCAAGTGTAAAGCTTTCTTTCATCTAGCGCATTAATAACAAGAATAAATACTCAAATAAAGCTCTTTTTCTTTTAATTTCTGCAAAGCTGGTTTTAAATTTCGTATTTTCTCAAATTTTGTAACAGACTAGAAGATATTATATGATGTTGATGATGGTGCTAAGACAGTATCACTCCATTTATGGATCCTTCTCTGATTACATCATTTGATTTTACTGGGAGAATATTAGCCAATAATATTTATCATGGATTATTCAGATTATATGAGGATCATTAAATAAGTTTCCAGATTTTTCCCGTATGGGCACTTTTATTAATAGTACACACATGAAACTCCAGTCCCCTTTGAAGTAATCTCCTCCAGCTACAATGCACTTGTTGAACCGTTCCAACAAATTCTGGAAGGCCCCATGGAAGTCCTCTTGTGTGAGCATGTCAATGACCTTTGTCACAGCCTCTTTCATCTCCTCAATTGTATCATAACAACAGCCTCTGAGCTTAGGGAATAACCAGAAGTAACAGGGAACAAGGTCTTAACTATAGGGGAGGGCGAGGAACTGTTTTGAAGCCCATCTTAGTCAAATAGTCACAAGGATGGAGTTGTGGACTGGTGCATTGTCCTGGTGGAAATACCACTGACCTGATTTCAAGAGACCTAGCCTCTTCCAACGGAATCTTTTCCTGAACTCCCTTAAAACCTCAACATAGTAACCCTAACCCTAACCTTAATCCTTTGGCCAATCAACTCTGGTGTTCTGACTTCCTTACTCCTCCCACACCTCTCATCATCCCTCACAGACTCCCTGCTTTCGTTGAGTCTCTTATGTCACTCAAAAACTGATGCTCGATTCATGCAAGATTGTCCAAAAGCAATCTGAAGCATGGTCCATACGTTTCTGTGGCATTTTTTCAAGTTTAAAACAGAATTTTATGACATATCGTTCTTCTAAAGTATCCTCATGTCCAGATTGCATTTTTGAAATTCACCAGGTGTGAGAATCAGTCTTTAGTAGGTTGTATTCCAATTGCTGCTGTAGTTGTTCATTTGAACCTTAAATCATAAAATTGGTCAGTCATCTCATTAGATGTATAGCAATAAGATACTGAATTTTCAAGAGTCTATGACAATTTTTAATGCCTGTACAAAAAACGTCTGGAAACTTATTAAATGCACCCCGTATATTCTTTCAGTTCTTTTAGTGGGTGTATTACTAAAAATCAAGTAAATGGATAAACTAAAATATATTGCCTGGAAAAGAAATATTTTATCATTTTTAATATATCAAAAGTAAGTTATCCATACAAACACTTTCTCAATTCTTTCATAAAAACGTATTTCACCATGTATTTCACTTTTAAAAAATGTAAAAATTATTCAGTGATGCCTTCATTAACTGAAACAAATCAATTAAAATATATTTCCTAGAAATGCCCTTAAAAAGTTCTGTTATTTTGATATGATCTTAGTTCTCTTTCAATCAAGTCCAGTTGTCTGGAGCTGGGAAATATACTGACTGGATCTCTGTTGAGGGTAAGATTCCCCACCCAACAAGTGTTCTGAATATTGACATTAAACAATTGATTGGTCAGGTTCCAGTAAGGCTGGAAATGTAAAGTACCCCTTTGTTGCTATCACTCCCAGGTCCACTCTTGCCTGGAGTGATAGCACTTGAAAGGGTCCTATCAATGGATTAAATAGAACCATTTGACATTTGATGTTGTAGAAGTCATTTGAGTTCTACAACATTTAAACTGAGTAGAAGCAAATGGCGAATACTAACCAGAACTGTTTGTTCATTTAACCATGTGTAAATGAATAACTGATGTTTAATTGAATTGTTAGTTATACATAGCAATACTTGGAACTATTCAACTTTTTTCACTTATGTTTACAAATCATATATATCTAATAAAGATTTATAAACCAGATTTGATATCAAATAACCTACAATGGTTGATATGCCATCAAACCTAATAAAACCAAATCCTATATGTTTAATAAATATATATAAAGAGGATTTGGCATTGAATAACCTACAATGGTTAATATGCCATAAAACCAAACCAAAGCAAATCATATATACTTAATAGATATGTATAAAGAGAATCTAGCATTAAATAACCTAAAACTGTTGATATGCCATAAAACCAGATCATATATTTTTAATATATATGTATAAAGAGAATTTGGCATTAAATGACCTACAATGGTTGATATGCCATAAAAGCAAAGCAAAGTAAATCCTATATGTTTAATAGATATGTATAAAGAGGATTTGGCATTAAATAACCTACAATGGTTGATAAAACCAAACCAAACTCACAATCTCAGAGTGCAAAAAAATATAGATTCTAACTTTTCTGAGATCCAGTTTGCTCATAAAATGCAACCCATGAACAACTCACAAATAAATATTTCAAGGTGTCTTTTCCTCCACTTCAACTCAAACTAGAATCACTCTCCTTAAATTCTTATACAACAATACTTTTCATTGTCACCTTGTGTGGTGTAATGGTTAGCAAACTAAACCATTACTAGTGAGTCTCAATAAGTGCCCCATGAATTCAGCCTTGTGCCACAGCTAAGCAAAGCTTTATACATAACTATTATTATCACTCTCATCAAAGCTTTTTCTATCTATATCATGTTGACATTTTGTTGACTCTCCCTAACTCATTCAGAGTAAATGGACGATAAATAGACACTCACTAACATTACCACTTTATTCTCTTTAAGTCATTGTCATGATGAATCCTAAAAAGATAACATTCATAATTTTTTAACTTGAACTTTATTTTTGCACTTTTATTATTGCGCTTTTTTATCTCAGCATTGGAGACTTCAAAACTTCTTCATGGGAAACAACTCTTGATTCTTAATCTTTAATCAAAACTTTTGTTTGAAAGTGATGAGGGCATGTTAAGAAATAATGAGGCGGTCAGCTGATTTTGAAAATGTGGGCTTATGAATTTGTTAAAAGAATTAAACCAAATAAACAACGAAAGGCCTATATTTAAGAAAGTAGTTATTGATAACATTCCCTTCATGAGATGATAATCAAATTGTTTGTTTGCTTCACCCAAGAAGGGGTTCACTGGATGGTCATCTATAATAACTAAGAAAAGTTGTCGACCACAGTTGAGGGCGATCAGTAGGCTCTTTTTTCAATAGCTACTACACCGAGGTGTCTGGGAGGGCACTACTTCTTTCCCTGGATTGCTCCACTTTACCCTCGATAAATACCTTACATTGCTGAGTGTTAAACTAGGAGGTATCAAGTACCATTTTTAAAGTCTTTGGTATGATGTGACCTGGGATTGAACCCAGGTCTCCCGGATCATTGGCAAACACTCTACCCACTGGGTCAATGAAGGACTGAACTTACTTCAATACTAGCAAATGTTTCAATAAATATCACTCTGATACAAGCTCCCAAAAACCATCTATTATAAGTGGCTGGTATTTCTCTAATATTTTAATTTTCCAATAATATCTAAAAGAAATTCCAAGAAAATAAAAAAAAGGGTTCATATTTAAGAAGGTTTTTGTTGCTGCTGATTCTCTTTTATAACTTGTCTAAAAATAACAACACATGCACCTAGCAGCCCTTCCTCAGTATATCTCTGGTCAATTTGTTCGCTCTGTTAGTGAAAAAGCCGTCCACAGAGAACAACAACTCGACTCCAGCTGCTGGCATGCTCTTTTATGCAAATACCGGCATAAGAAATTTACATGCGCAGTATGTTTCTTCTTGCGAGACTCGAGATCGACCCACTATAACTTCTGCCTTTGGAAGTGAACATATTTTCTACTGCCCGACAAGCAAGGCACAGTCATACGCACTTTGATCCAGGAGGTAAGTTTCTTCTCTCGCTACACACTTTTACAACTTGCCCTGTTGTCAGTGTCTATAAAATGCAGATTATATCCCTTGTAAAGAGGTAAGACACTACAAGAGAAGGATGCCCTGGGTATAACATTAACCTCCATGCACCGGTCAGGCTTCAGTTCTAGACCTTTGGCAAGTGTGGAATCAACCCTCAGTTAGAATAATACAAGATCTACCCTTACTCTTAGACTCCTATGTATGGGTTAAATCGTGCTGTTTGAGATCAAGTGTTTATCTGTTTTAAATAATTATGAAGATACATTTTTGTTGGGTAGACCATTATTGTTAAACTGACTTTGGTATAAAATACCCTGAGAAGAGTTGCCAGAAAATGAACAAACTCATAAAACTTTCCCCTACCAAATGAAGGGTTTTTCTCAGGATAAATCATCATAGAATAATCAGCATCCCCTTAGTAAAACATTCATTTTGGTGCTATGTAGCCCTGTAAAATGTTGCGACTGCATAACTCTCTGAAACAAAATGGTGGATACAAAATTCTGTGAGCAGGCTGTTAAAGTATCGACTGTATATTTATTTTTAGAAAAGAAAAAAAAGATTGCATTTTTCCTTCGGGTTTTTACAGTCATTGGCTATTTAGTGAATGGCCAACTAATCGTGAATTGGTATTGTCTTTGTTGCTAGATATTGAATTTAGGATCGTGCTGATGATCGTCAAGTTATTCAATCAAGAAAACAATTTTCTCTCTTAGCAAATGGCTGCTATCCAACAAAATGACACAGCTCTGCAAAAGAGGTAGCTTTTACAAAATGGCTTCAACTAAAATATGGCTGCTTCATCAAGTCCTAAAACACATCTATCTCTCACTAAATTTGCCTAGTTGACTGGGGCTGTAGAATACACGGTCTGCTTCTCTGCTGAGGGGTAAGACTCCCCTCCAATGTGTGTCCTAGATATGACGCTAAACAATTTGATGGTAAGGCTCCAGTAATGCTGGAGCTTTGGGGAATGCAGAATACTCCTTTATTGTCATCACTCCCAGGTTCGCTCTGACCCAGAGTGGTAGCACCTGATAAGGGTTCTATTTATGGGTTAAATAGAACTGAATAATAGTTTCTTGAGTTTACTGTTTTTGGCATTTAAACAGTATATTTATGCTAAACTGAATTGTTTAAAATAAAACTGTTTTGACGTGTAAACTGTGTACTTATGCTAAAATGAATTGCTTGAAATAGAACCATTTTGACCTCTAAATTGTGTACTTTTGTTAAACTGAATTATTGGAAATAAAATTATTTTGACATTAAGTTGGTGCATTGCCCAGTCAGCTGGGGCTGTAGAATACACCGACTGCATCTCTGCAGAGGAGCAAAACCCCTCCCCAACAATCTGATGGTGAGGTTCCAGTGATGCTGGGGTTTTGGCGAATGCAGAGCACTCCTTTATTGCCATTGCTCCCAGGTCCACTTTGGCCAGGAATGGTAGCACCTGATAGGGCCCTATCTATGGGTTAAATAGAGCTAAACTGCATACTAATGCTAAACGGAATTGTTAGAATTAGAACTGTTTGACTAAACTGAATAGCTTGAAAAATAATTTTTTTTCACAATTAAACTGCATACTTATGCCAAACTGAATTGTTTGAAATGGAACTGTTTTTGATATTGAAACTGTACTTATGCTAAACTGAATTGTTTGAATTAGAACAGTTTGAATAAACTGAATAGCTTGAAATAGAAATGTTTTTGACAATTAAACTGTGTACTTATGCTAAACTGAATTGTTTGAAATAGAACTATTTGCCTAAAAATGGATTTAGCATTAAATAACCTAATAAGGTTGATATACCATTAAACCCAACCAACCAATCGCTCACTAAAATGATATTTGTATGTATTTATAATTAATAATCAACTAAAATCGCACATCGTAGTGAGATTTTTATTAAAGCAATATACTCAAACTGCTGTAATTTAGAGAATAAAGCAATTTCGTGTTGCATTTACAGCAATTGAGATGAACATCATTTTTAATAATCTAAATACCTCAATATAATGGATATAACTAAGGAATTTTTATTAAAATTCTTTACTTCTTCCAGAACAAAAAATACCAATATCATCTCTTGCGACTAAAACACCATAAATTACCAAGAATCAAGTATATTTCCTACCTTCTCTTTATGCTTGTGTATGTATATGACTTGGCTTCTTTTATCAAGATTAAGAAGGGAATAGTCTATTTCAACCGCAGACATACTCATGGTTGACCAGGACAGATAACCATAGGCACAGTCACCAAGCATGACTGACTGTCTCTATGCAACCTATATATATATATATATATATATATATATATGTATGTATGTATGTATGTATGTATGTGGGTGTGTGAGTCCTAAGGTAGATGCAAAATTTTAGAATAGCTTTATAAATTCTAGAATTTAAAGCTATTCTTATATATATATATATATATAAATATATATATATGCACAAGTAACCTTAATCCAGCAAAAACTGCACTCCATATCAAGATTATTATTTAAGCAATACAATTAGTATGTCCTGATTTAGAGAATAAAACAATTTCCAATCCAATTTGTAATTGGGTAATAATTTTGTGGGATCAGCATTTGCCCCTTTTTAAATAGAAGCATCAATATCATAATAATATTAACCACTGTTACAATGGGAACCATATGGGTTCATTGGTTATCTAATTGCTTTATAAAGTATGTACACTCTCTTCCTATTGGTCAACTGCCTGGTGAAATGATGTGATTACAAAATGATATAATTTCATTATTTTCTGTTTCCAGGCTTCTAATTAGACGATCTTGCTTTTGTCACAGTAGGCTTATAGAAGATTTGATATTTCCAGACATATAGCAAAGTATAAATGGAATACTAGGTGTCCCTCTTGATATATGAATGAGCTCATGTTGTATATCAGTCTGTAATGAAGTGAATTTGTTTCTCAATTTAGCTTCATGCAATTCTAAATTAAGCTTAGCTAATATGGTACTTTGTTATGGACAATGTTTTGTCGACTAATCTATTAGAATATTTCTATCAATGAGAGCGCAATAATCACTAGGTACTTCATACTTGTGGCTAGGGTGAAATATGTTGTCTTGTACAGGAATTATTCTCACAATCTTCAGGTTATGAGTAATATTTGTATAGATCTGTCACTCTTCTCTGTTGAAATGGTTCCGCCAGTGAAGAAATTTAAAAGCTTGGACAGTTTCTCTCCAAGCTGGACTTGCCTGGATACCCTTGCCTCTCTATTTAAACTACAACTTTGAAAAAAATAGGAATTTTGTTGCGGGTGATTGTGAGTAATATAATATGGCCGACTATAGAGTATGTATTTACCCAAAGATTCAGCCACAAGCAGGATTTAACTCCAGGTCAATTTTTAAGCAGAGTACTGCTGGTTAGAATTCAGAGTTTTTCTTACATTTGGTTTGGTTTCTTTGTTTAATGGCATATCAACTCTTTTTAGGTTATTTAATGCCAAAACCGTTCACCAAGAAGAACAGGAATGGTACTATTTAACCCATAGCTGGGAGGATAAGGGGGTTCATACCTTTCCCAAGGGTATTTGCCCGAAAGTGAACCTAATAGCGTGACTGGAGTACAAACTCGCGTACTACGATTCTGCAGTCCATCGCTTTTAACCATTACACTATGAGGACACCCCACCCCCGAGTTTTTCTTAGATTAGTTGCCTAACCAAAGCTTAAGAACCAGGTCTGCCTTACTATTTCTTTGTAGCAGGGTAATGAAAGATGGGTTTATACCTGTTCCAAAGGTATTAACATGAAGTGAAATATTGACATTCTTGTCTAAGATTTGAAATCGGGACATTGATTCCATTTCCTTCTATGATAATCATTTCAATAAGCTCTCCTCCTAAAAGGACTGTATAGCAAGTTTGATCTTCACTGGGTGCTTCTCAATTGTGGTCTTGTGTCAGACTTATCTATTCTTAGTAAACATCCCTGAGTTATGAAATATGTTGATGAATGTGATATTAAAAAAAATGAGTTGAAATGATTCGCAACTCTAAACAATTTAGTAATCATGATATTTCTTTTTATTCTGGACACATGAGAGTTCAATTGATTCTACATGTTTAAAAAATAAAATTTTAAGTTATGACCAAAATGGGTTGGATTGCAAATCTCTGTTCTCTCTCATGCTTCTCATTTGTAACCTTGTGCCTGACTTGTTTAACTTTAGCAAGCCAAGAAAACATCCTAAAGTTAGAGAATTTGTTGGTAGAGGTGGTATAAAAAATAAAGAGAAAATATAGACATTTTTTTTTATTTTGGACACATGGGAGAAGAGTTGATTTTACATGTTGAGAAAATGAAATTTTCTAAGTTATTTATATGGTAGAAACAAGTTAGATTGCAAATCAGCGAGAGCCCAATTATCACAAATTGTCAATTGTAATTAACTTTTATAAAAAAAACCCTACTTGTTTAAGCACTTCCGAAACTTTACTTTTTCTCTTTATTGGCCAGTACCAAATTATATTTCAGCCGTTTCATTCAATTTACATTTTCATATTGTAATATTTTTGCTTTTCCCTTGTGAATTGGATTTGCTTGCCTTTACTTATTGTTCATTCCTTCAAATGTCTGACTTTTCCTTTGACTACTTTTCTTCGAAATTCCAGTTCCTTTTTACTTTCCAATATCTAGTTTATTTCCCTAGACAATCAGTTTACCTTGAAGAGCAGCGCAAGTTGCACAATGTCCCATGTTATCTCCCCTGAAATATCTGAATGCTGAGATAAAATTACCAACGATGATTGTCAAATGATGCCAAATAATAGAAAAAAAAAAAAAAAATTAAAAAATATAATTTCTTTTCTTATTTAAAAATATTTATTTGAATTGAATCATTTCAACTAAAATTAAAACTCTACAAATTTTTCATGCTAATCTTCTCTCCAAAATTGTGCCGAATGACACATCTCTGAATGTAATGCATTTGATTTATTTACATGGAAACAGCAACAGATAGAAGGAACACAATAGCCCAGTTAGATTGAGCAAGTTTTCTGCTACAAAGTACTATTTTTTCTTATTGTCGCCACAGTCAGCTATGGATTTTTACTTATGGTGAACAAGAGACAGTATAAAATACCAGAAACTCTTTTAGTCAAATCATCATCATCATGTCGTGCCATTAGCACTGATATCACTGACCCTCTCTCGCCACTTCTCCCTATCGTTCATCGCCTCTGGCAGGTCTTCAGGGCTACATCCCGTATTCTCACATAGCTGCTAAATATATGTTCGAACTGGTCGTCCTGCTTTTGCCCGGCCATATGTGGGGGTCCATTGGAGTATATCACTTATGAGCTCGTCCCTATTTCTTCAGCAGTGTCCAGCATGTCTGGTTCGTCTAACATGGATAGTTTTCATGATGGGAAGCAGGTGGCCGTATAGTTGGTGCCTTGTTGGGTGTTGCCACCAGGACTTGTGCAATATTGCTCGCAGCATTCTTGTGTAATTGCCGTCTATCTTTTTTTTCAGCTGTTTAGTAAGCGTCCAAGTAGCGCATCCATACAACAGTATTGATACGACTGCTGCCTGGAAGAAACAGTGTTTCATTTTATTGTTCAGGTCTGATTTCCATATGATCGATAGTCAATCGATAGCTGTCCATGCCTTCGTTAGGCGCATGTCAATGTTCTTTTCAGTTGATGAGACGCTGCTTAATAACAATTGTCTAATAATCAATTTTGATAAAGCTCTTTGTCTAACAGTTGTCATTATAGGAAATGGAATTAGACAAACTGAGTTCAAATCCTGAATGAAGCTGCTTGACTTTTACTTTCTCCTAATGTTCGAGTAGAAGACATGAGTGTATATGTTCTCCTTCCAGTTGTGGATAAATTTTAGGGCAAGCTGGGATCTTTAACCATGGTAAGTTGGTTGGCTGTGTTTTCTGGAATATCAACTCATGCTTATTTAAGGCCAAATTCTGTTATATATATGATTTAAAAATAAATAGTTTGTCGGTAACATTTTAAAATGAACCAGAGTTCATTTGTTGGCCCATATTTAAATGGTTTCAAAATTGCTATTTATCTTTTTGCACACAGTTAAATCGTTTCAAGTATTCCAAGCACTAATGATTCCATTTGCACACAGTTAAATGGTTGCCAGTATTGCTATTTAATACTAATAATTCAATTTAATATCAGTCACTTGGTTTAACACAGTTAAATGGTTTCCAGTATAGTAAATGATTAAACAGGTTTATTTAACCTATAGATGAGACCCTATGGTAAGGAGACTGACCTAGGAGAAGAAAGACTTTGAATTCAAAGCAGCTGTACTCAGCTTACATCCTGCTTGTGGCCAAGGAGTTGAGTAAAAATCAGCTGTCATTTTAAAACACCCAATTTTTTTATAATACACCATGACTGCTGGGGTAAATGTTGATGATATGGCAATAGAGGCTTAAACTTTCTGTCAATAATCCAAAATTATTTTTGTCCTCTAACAGATAGCAACTGAGCCGAGATTAAGACTTAGATTCAAGCTAGTTATAATGTGAGTAAAGGATTCCTTAGAATGCATAAAACAAATTGAAAAATTCTTGTGAAAAAAAAGTTTTTTCTAGACACCCTAAAGATATAACCAATGCATGAGTGATATATATATGTAGGGGTTGCTTGCTTGTGTAAGGTGTGTTGTTGTTTTTTTTAAAATGAGTTGTTTTTTCTGTATTCCTTGTTAATATTCTATTTCCTTTGATAGTGTTCTCTTTTTAAATAGCGTTCCTTTTTAAAATACATCAATTACTCTGTTTTTATCCAACTCTGCATTCACATATTTTTGTTATGTTATAAAAAACTTACAAAACTCATTTTTAAAAAACAACACACCTTACACAAGCAAGCAGCCCCTTGATGATGGCCTATGAAGGGTCTGAAAGTGGTTGGGACAATTTTAGGAAATTCATCTACCAATTCCAACCTGAAACTAAGACACTTATCAGGAAACTTGAAAGGATCTTAGATGAATTATACAGACAAAATTTGTCTTTATTATTTAATGAAACATGCTTAAATGAATGACTACTGCCCAACTTCACACACACACACACACACACACACACACACATACGTGTGTGTGTGTGTGTGTGTGTGTATGTGTATGCATATACTAGCCATACTCA
Organism: Sepioteuthis lessoniana; assembly: GCA_963585895.1. Classification (NCBI taxonomy): domain Eukaryota; kingdom Metazoa; phylum Mollusca; class Cephalopoda; order Myopsida; family Loliginidae; genus Sepioteuthis; species Sepioteuthis lessoniana. The sequence continues at coordinate 15,480,098 of OY757904.1, read as the reverse complement.
TGAAATCTCCAAAGAATATATCCCTAATTATTTTACAAATTTAAACCATAAACTGAATTCAGAGATAAATTATTGTCCATTCCTGTTTCTAATATAAAATTTGCCACATTACTATATTTGATGGCTTATAAGTTGCACCTCAATTTGGATAGGTATTTAAAAAATAAACTGGTTTTCACAACAAATGTCAAGTGAAAGGTTTTCACTGGACATTCATAGCCCTCCCCACTATCAAGTCATTTTAAAATGTTCATATTTATTCAGACCTTCTTTTCATTTGCAGACATGTATGAGGTTTAATTTACGAGCCATTGTAGCATAAAAACTCCACTTATCAGAAACTTAAAACAGACCCTTGACTTTATAAATTGCTAGGTGATTTTTGGAGAGATTTTTTGAAAAAAAAATGTGTCTTATAAACCATCAAATACAGTAAAACAACATCTGTTAAAAAAAAAACAACTTAATTTGATCTAGCAATAAAAATACTGTATGGTAAAATTGATAAATTCAGATTTGTTTAAAAGCAGCTAACTTTTGTGGAATAACATTTTATTTTTGAGAAAGAAATACAACCACCTAAAAAGTTAACTCAATTTTTCTTAATTTTCTGAATAGTTGAAAGGAGGAGATATTTTATCATGGTCAAAATCTGATCACAGTGTATTGTTCTGGGATTTCTGCATAGAATGTGATTTGTGAGTCATCATATTTCTGTTGACTTTGCTTTGAAATAATTTGACTCTTCGATATAGGTTTCCCCTATTTTTGTGCCAGGAGGGATTGGGTTAAATGACACTAGTGTCAAGCTATTGTGATAAAGACAGATAATTAAATATTTTCAAGCCACACATACATATACAATAGCACCTATTAATAATTTCAATCTTAAAAATCTATAGAAAATTAATATTTTTCCTAAAGCAAAGATACCAGAATTTCATAATTTTTTGTTGAACAAAACAGATATCATTAGATATTATTTATTACCAAACTTTACTGTATTGAAACTCTGTAACTAAAAATAAAATCATATATATATATATATATATATATAAAGGGTGAATTTATTTTTGCATTGTTACATCTTCCTGATTTTAGTTACAGAGATTCAATGCTTTAGATATTGATAATAAATAATACCTAAAATCTATTTTTATTGAAGAAATGTTTCGCTATAAATAATAGATTCCTCGTGTCTTTAGTTTAAAAGAAAATTTACTTTTTATTAAAAACTATTTGGAACATAGTTATTTATGGGCAGTTATATAAGTAAAGTAAAGTTAGCAACCTGAAGACTCTCTTTTAGCTACTACACCGAGGTGTTGGGGAAGGCGCTACTCCTTTCTTTGGATTACTCCACTTTACCCTTGATACATACCTTATAATACTGAGAGTTAAGTGAGGAGGTATCAAGTACCATTTTTTGAGTTTTTGGCATGACTTGACCTGGGGATTGTAGCCTGGTCTCCTGGGCCATTGGTGAACACTCAACCTACTCAGCCAATGGGCAAGTGTATGTATATATATATATATATATATATTTTTTTTTCTGCCTTATGATAGCTATGTAAAGACGGTATGAAACCAGTGATCACAGATAAGCATCCATGTTATTAAATATATATAAAAACTAATATATATTTATTTATTATATATATCAGATTTTTTATTTTAAGATAAAGTTTCAATTTGTAACCAAAAATCCCAATCCTGACTGATTTTGGTTCCTCACATTTGTATACAAATACCACCTCTCCTCAGTAAAACTTGAGTGATGCTATATATATATATATGAAAATGAATATTGTTACTATATATTTGTCTGGGTATGTTTGGGTGCTTATAGTTTTGGTTTGGTTTTATGGCATATCAAACATTGTAGGTTATTTAATCCCAAATCCATTTTTATACATATAGATAGTTCAATTTCAAACAATACAGTTTTGCTTGCTCAGTTGGCTGGAGCTGTAGAATACATCAACAGCACCTCTGTAGAGGGGTAAGACCCCTCCCCAACAAGTGTCATGGATATGATGGTGAGCTTCCAGTGATGCTGGAGCTTTGGGGAATGTGGTGCCTCACTTCATTGCCATTGTTCCCAGGTCCACTCTGGCTTGGAATGGAAGCACCTGATAGGGCCCCATCTATGGGTTAAATATAACTAAACTGCATACTTATGCTAAACTGAATTGTTTGACTAAACTGAATAGCTTGAAAAAAATGCTTTTCACAATTAAACCGTGTACTTACTTTTAAGCAGCGTACTTATGCCAAATTGAATTGTTTGAAATGGAACTGTTTTTGACATTGAAACTGTACTTACACTAAAATGAATTGTTTAACATACAACTGTTATGACATTTAACTGTGTATAAACAAAAACTATACTTTAGGTGAATTAGAACTGTTTGAATAAACTGTTTAGCTTGAAATAGAAATATTTTTAACAATTAAACTGTGTACTTATTCTAAACTGAACTGCTTGATAGAACTGTTTTGACATCAAAACTGAACTGAATTGTTTGGAATATAAGTATTTGACTAAACTGATATGCCATAAAATCAACCAACCAACCAATTCAGTTTAGCATAATTACAGTTTAGTTCTATTTGACCTATAGATAGGACCCTATTAGGTACTACTACTCTAAGCCCGAGTGGAGCTTGGAGCAATGGCATTAAAGGGGTACTCCGCATTCTCCAAAGCTCCACCATTACTAGAACCTCATCATCAGATTGTTTAGTGTCATATCCAGAACACTCGTTAGGGGAGTCTAATCCCTCTGCCGAGATGCAGTCGGTGTATTCTACTGCCCCAGCCAATTGGGCTATCATAATTTTGTTTTTGTGTCTGTTTACTTACATCAGTATAGGCAGTATATTTTGAAAAGCAATAAAAAAGTTAAACATCAGCATACATTGCAAATTTCACTTCTTCATCAAAATTTCTTAAAATTTCTTTAAAAAATTATTCTTTAAACTATTGTTTATATATATCAACATAAAACAATAAAATTAAAAATGAATAGCAAAAAACAGTTTTTAAAACATTCTTTTTAAAATAATAGTGCAATTTAGATGATAAATAACATTTGTTAATACACAGAATACATGTTGCAAGTTGATCATGTGTATTAATGATTTAATATGATGTGATTTAGGCCATTTTGATGTTAGCATAGGTGTAGAAAAATGCACAGAAATTAGCATTTATTTATATATAAACATAAGGTTTGTTGTATTTTTGCTTACATTAGTTGTTTTTCCTAATCTTGTCAATTTCTGACACTTATCTTTCCTAAGCAAAATTATATTCTCAGTATCTTCAGCAAATTTATTCATAATAATTCATCTACAAAAATTTATTTTCAGATTTAATTTACCAAGAGTGGTGCATAAAGTTATGTGTAAGCACCTGTGGTGCCACTGCTTTAATCATAGGAAATGGATATAGTAATCCGAGTTCAAATACTGGATGAGGCTGGTTACATATCACATAATGCTAATACCCTTGGAAAAGACATGAATTCAACAATTCTCTCCCTAGTTATGGCTAAATAGTAGGGCAGACAGGACTCTTTAATCTTGGTATGCAAGTGGTCAAGAAGAAGGAAAAATCTGAATTCAGACCTGTTTTGCTCAGTCATCTGGGGCTGTAGAATACTTTGATTGCTTCTCTGCAGAAGGGTAAGACCCCTCCTCCAAAACAAAAGTCCTGGATATGATACTAAACAATCTAATGGTGATGCTCCAGTAATGCTGGAGCTTTGGGGGATACAGAACGCCTCTTAGTTGCCATCACTCCGACCTTGAGTGGTAGCACCTGATTGAATCCTCTCTATGGGTCAAATAGAACTAAACTTAAAATTTGACCTTGTGTTACATCTGGCTTTTGCTGAGGGGTTTTATGGCATATCAAACATTGTAGGTTATTTAATCCCAAATCCATTTTTATATACATAAATAGTTAAGTTTCAAACAATTCAATTTAGCTTGCCCAGTCGGCTGTGGCTGTAGAATATACCGACTACACATCTGCTGAGGGGTTAGATCCCTCTCCAACAAGTGTCCTGGATATGACACTAAACAAACTGATGGTGAGGTTCCAGTGATGCAGGAGCACCTTGTGTTACATCTGGCTTTTGCTGAGGGGTTGGATAAATTATATATATATATATATATATATATATATATATATATATCACCAACTATACGGCCACCTGCCTCCCCTCACGAAAACTATCCAAGTTAGACAAACCAGACATGCAGAACACTGCTGGAGAAGCAGAGACGAGCTCATAAGTGATGTACTCCCATGGACCCCCACATATGGCCGGGCAAAAGCAGGATGACCAGCTTGAACATACATTCAACAGCTATGTGAGGATACCGGATGTAGCCCTGAAGACCTGCCAGAGGCGAGGAACAATAGGGAGAAGTGGCGAGAGAGGGTTAGGGATATCCGTGCAAGCAGCACGACATGATGATGATGATATATATATATATATATATATTTAGAATTATGTATTAATCCAACTCTTTTGACACAAGGTCAGTTTTTAAGAGGAGTCCAGTTGGTTTAACTTCAAAATTTTAATTTTAGACTGGTTGCATTATTAAGTCTAAAGAAACCAGTTTGCCCTACTATTTACCAATTGTTGGGAGGGAGAAGAGGTGGATTCATACCAGTCACAACGGAAACACAGTTTTGCCTATGACTTTAATTTGTGTTGCTGATTCTATTTCCTCTGAGGATAAACATTACATGAAATATGGTAATTTAATGCAAATATGAAATAGCTAAGCTAAGAGTTAATTTTAAGCTTATAAAGAAAATTTGACATTTGATTTGGATTTAAATTATTAATTATATTTACAAAAAAAAAGTTTCGTAGGGTTGTTGTATCTGTTAATAGATTGATAGATTATCTTAATAGAAACCGAAAGATGAATTTTTGTAGCCAAATTCACCTTATTTGATGATCATCGGTAAGTTATACAAATTTATGTTGATTATGTCCCACCTTCCAAATGACCTTTAAATTCAGTTCTATATGAGTAGAATAAGGGGTGTGGTTCAAGACAATTAAAAGATGATTTGACTCTCAATCACTTGCTGCCTCAAGGAGGTGCAGTCAAGTAAATAGAAAAAATATATTTAAAACAAAGTGAATCACTACAAAAAGAACAAATCATAAAAGAAATGTTGAATGAAACTTGTTTGATTTCATCATCCAATCAAATCAAAAACAGTTAAACCAATCTTGCCAGTGGCAGAGAAAGTTGACATTTCCATTAAAGGTAAGCTGCTACTGTTAGGAGGCGGCTTAGCATTATGGATATTGTCATAGGAAATGGACAAGGTCACCAGAGTTCAAATCCTGCACAAAGATGTTTGTATTTCATTTACAACTAATACCCATAGGAAAGATATCAATCCAGCTATTTTTTCCTCCAGCTATGAGTAAATTGAGTGTTTGCCAATTGTCTGGAAGACCTGGGTTCAATCCAAAGCTGCGTCATACCGAAGATATTAAAAATGATATTTGATACCTCCTTGCTTAACACTCAGGTACGCATTGAGGGTAAAGTAGAGCAATCCAGGGAAAGGAGAGCACCCTCCCCTATACCTCGGTGTAGTAGCAATTGAAAAAGGAGCCTTCTGGCCACTCTCGACTACGGTCGCCAACTTTACTTACTTTATGAGTAAATAGTAAGAGAGACTGGGTTCTTTAATCTTGATGTGGCAACAGGTCTAGGAGAAGGAAAACTCTGAATTCAAACCACTTTTATGCTGTTTAAAAAAGTGATGGCAACTGCACAAGAATGCTGCTTGCAATATTGAACAAGTCACAGAGGCAACACCCCACAAAGCTGCAGCTGTACAGCCACTTACTATCCATCATGAAAACTATCCAAGTTAGAAGAACCAGACATGCGGAACACTACTGGAGAAGTAGGGACAAACTCATGTCACATATTCCTGTGGACCCCTTCACATGGATGAGCAAAGGCAGGACGACCAGCTAGAACTTACATACAACAGCTCTGTGCCGATACAGGATGTAATCATGAAGACCTACTGGAAGCAATGGACAATATAGAAGGGTGATGGGAGAGGGTCAAGGATATCTGTGTTGATGGTGCAACATGATAAAGAGGAAAAAAGTGACCTTGAGTCACATCTTGCTTGTGGTTAACTGGTTGGGTTATATACATATATTTAAACATATTGCGGCTAAAATCTAATGCTATAAATACATCTAAATTGCAAATCTCTACAGTGCTCAACACATAAAAAAGCAGAGCAATATCATAATATTATTGTCAATGGTCTGGGACACTGGGGTTCAATCCCAGGTTGAGTTGTACCAAAGACTTAAAAAATGGTACTTGATACCTCCTTGTTTAATACTCAGCATTATAAGGTATGTATCAAGGGTAAAGTGGAGCTATCCAGGGAAAGGAGTAGCTAATGAAAAGGGAGCCTTTGGGTCACCCTTGACTACAGTCGCTTACTTTACTTACTTTATTGTCAATTATAAAAAAAATGTAAGGAAGTGTAATAACTCACAACTGAGTTTCTTATGTATCTTGAGCTTTCTAAAAAATTCAATCAAACTTTAAAAAAAGTTCGTTTCTTTCAAGGTTAGGCTGAGATCTTTTTTAGTAAACTCAAATATGCACATATGAATTGGTTTCTTTATTTAATGACATATCAACCTTCATGGGTTATCTAATGCCAAAGCTATCCTTTTAGAAAAACAGTAGTTGTACTATTTAACCCATTGCAGGGTGGGTAAAGGTGTTCATACCTTTCCCAAGGGTATTGGTTTGAAAGCAAACACAGTAGCATGACTAGAGTTTGAACTTGCTTAGTACAATGTCATAGTCCAGCACATTAGCTGCTATGCTACTGAGACTTCCCCATATATATATATATATATATATATATATATATATATATAGAGAGAGAGAGAGAGAGAGAGAGAATTTTTTGGTTTTTGTTTACAGGTCACCTGAGAGAAAAAGAATGCTTTAAAATATTTCTGTTCTTTCCTATAAAAACTTTCTAAACTACAATGTATTTTCATTTAAAATAAAAGGAATGAAGAATAGAATTCAGAAAACAATACTTCTTTTGCATATTTACATTTAAATTGGATGTTTTCTAATTTCATTTGATGGACTCTTTCACAAGAGAATGACCTGCCCTTTCAAAAGTAAATGGAACAGGAAAAAATGATAGAGAAATATAACTAGCAACTAATTTCTTTATATGTTACTTGCAATTCTTGATTTTAAAAATGCTGTAATTAGAAAAATAAAAAAATATTCAATATTGTAAAGCAACTTAATGAAGAGAAAAATGTTTAGGAAAAATAACACCTTGTATATTGACTTTTTTTTCATTAAGGTAACCTGTTATTTTTGATTAAATGTTATTTCATAAGTATTGACTTCACACAAAACTACAAAAATTTGAGAGATTAGGTTGTAACCCATTTCACGATGCATTATATGCTTTGGCATATGAAGCTGTTTCCTTGTATTTTGATTTCAAGAGGATTTCCAGGCAGATTCTTAAAATGTTTTTTCCACTTCTAAAGTCTTTCTTCTAGGCTGGGAATTTTAGTCTTGCTTTTGATGGATTCTTTCATCTATTTACTTCATTGACTATCTGCCATGCTATTTGTGATTGTCTATCTTCAGCTGTATTTCTAATTTCTTGATTTGACCTTTAATATATTCTAATTACTTCATTTGGTATGTGTTTGTTCTTTTAGGTCTTTCTAAAGTTTCTGCACATTGGTATTTGTTGGTTTTATTTATTGAGTAAGGATGCTTTTGTAAGTTATCTCATTTTTTTCTTAGCTAATAATGATTCTTATGGAACACTTCAGTTGACTTTTGATTTGATTGTTATGCACTCTGCAATTGCTTCTATTTTGGCTGTGACAAGTTTTCATATCTATCATTCAGAATATGTCTTTTCGATATCTCCTGAAGAGTATCAAATCCATTTCTTATGATTAGTATATAGTTATTGCTTATATCTTTATTGGTAAGAGAAGAGCAGTCATAATGTGAAGCTCTGACTGTTTTTTTTTCATTTTTGAGTAGATCCAGGTGTATCTTCGCCATGATGATTCTGTAATCAGAAGATACTCCTTTAAAACAGATATATGCCTCACAATTCAAAATATACATCCAGTTCTATTTTTGAGTATATGGTTTGGCTGGGCTTTTGTGTTATTTGGGGAGATTTAGGCCTATATATATATATATATATATATATATATATATATATATATATATATATATATATATTTTGGAGGTGCCCGTGGTGTAATGGTTATCATCGTATGAAATGGACACAGCGACTCGAGTTTATATCTTGGATGAGACTGATTGTATTTCACATAGCACTAATACCCTTGGGAAAGGCACAAATTCAATTATTTTCCCTCCGGCTATGAATAAATAGTAGGACAGACTAGGTTCTTCAACTTTGGTGAGGCAACTAGTCTAGGAGAAGGAAAACTCTGAATTCAAACATGTTAAACTCTGTTTAAAAATTGACCTTGTGTCATATCCTACCCAAGCGGAGGGGTTGGTAAATATGTATGTATGTATATATATATACATATATATGCACACACACACACACACTTACGCATATTTATAATATTAGTTGTCAATTTATCAGTAATATTTTTGCAAAGACAATTAGTTTATATAATTTTTTCTTGTGTCATTTTTGCAAAATATTCATAATCTTTATTGTGGACATACAAACAAAACTCAAGAATTAAAAAAATATGAGCCAAAATGTAAGGATTTCTCTTCAAGTCTGATGACTTTTCCATAGAAAACTTATACTCATAAAACTCAGATTAGTATGATCTAAGGCCACTGTTACTGAGCATCCAGGGAAGACTAAATTCATCATAAAACTGACCACAGTCTCCTGCACTCAAATTTTAAAACCAAAACTATAAATATGTTGCAGTTCAAAAATAAGCATACTTCATAAACATAAGTTTTTCTGTTCATTCAATGAAATGCTTGGCTTCCGAAGGCCATTACTCCAGGCAGCACCTGCATCATCTTTTAAAAGGGTAAGGATCAGGTTCATTGCCTGAGGCTCCTCTCAAAGAAGTAATTCAAATGAAGACCAAACAACTTTTAGCACTGTCTCGTTTGTGCATTTTTATATCAACTAAAAGTTTAACCTTGTGTTACATCCTGCCCATGATGGAGGGTTAAGGTAAATACTTAGGTTTTGCAATTTTCTTTGTAGTTACAGAGGTTGTGTTTCATTCTAAACAATTCAATATCATTTCAATGTAGTTCATTGATACTGACAATTGAGGATCCTTAAATAAGTTTCCAGATTTTTTTTGTATGGGCACTTTTATTGATAGTACACACATGAAACTCTGGGCCCCTTCAAAGTAATCTCCTCCGGCTGCAATGCACTTGTTGTACCGTTCCAACAACTTCTGGAAGGCCCCATGGAAGCCCTCTTGGGTGAGCGTGTCAATGACTTTTGTCACAGCCTCTTTCATCTCCTCAATTGTCTCATAACGACAGCCTCTGAGCTTAGGGAATAACCAAAAGTCACAGGGAGCAAGGTCTGGACTATAGGGACGCTGAGGAATTGTCTTGATGCCCATCTTGCTCAAATAGTCTATGACAAGGATGGAGTTGTGGACTGGTGCATTGTCCTGGTGGAAATGCCACTGACCCGATTTGAAGGGTGCTGGCCTCTTCCGACGGAATCTCTTGCTGAACTCCCTTACAACCTCAACATAGTAACTCTAACCCTAACCCTTTGGCCAATCAACTGTGGTGTATTGACTTCCTTACTCCTCCCACACTTCTCATCATCCCTCACAGACTCCCTGCCTTCCTTGAATCTCTTATGCCACTTAAAAACTGATGTTTGATTCATGCAAGATTGTCCAAAAGCAGTCTGAAGCATTCCATACATTTCTGTGGCATTTTTTTCAAGTTTGAAACAGAATTTTATTGCATATCGTTCTTCTAAAATATCCTCATGTCTAGATTGCATTTTTGAAATTCACCAGCTGTGACAATCAGGCTTTAGTAGGGTGTATTCTAATTCCTGCTGTAGCTGTTCATTTGAAGCTGAAATCATAAAAATTGGTCAGTCATCTCATAAGATGTATAGCAATAAGATACTGAATTTTCAAGTATCCATTAGAAAAAATATACATTAGGAAAATGTGTATCTTACAAACACTGAAAAAAAAAATTCTAATAAGCTGTCTTTGTTGTCTAATGTAATAAGAAGCACAAGAATTATAATTTTCATCAACAAAAAAAAATGCTCTCGGAAAATTCTTGAATCCTCTTCTTTCCTTATAGAGATAAAATTATAAATTGGCTTCTCTAGTTTTGGTAAGCATCTCCTAATTTAAAACCAGCTTTAATCAATTTAACAAGTGAATATCAATTGCTCCACAATACAAAAGAATAAAAAATTGATCAGATTGCTAATTTTATCAGTGACATCTTCTCTATAAAAGCTGCTAGATGAAAAAAAGAAAACTCTATTCCTTTTTACCTGTCTTATGAATAGATGAAAAGACCTAACTGAAATTTAAAAGGTGTGATTATTTGAAATTAGCAGCGATTTTTTAAAACTAAAATGGCTGCTTAGATGAGCAAGATAGTTCCCACCAACTGAAATATGCTCAAATTTAGAAAGTTATTTTTCTTGTGCTTCTTATCAAAATAGCCAGTGTCGGTTGATTTGACTAAAGGATAGCAACGGCTAAAGTCAATATTATCATGTTCTGTAATACAAGAGTGTCTTATCTCTTCATTAACAGATTAGGAATCCATTTAGAGGTAGTTCTTTGTTTCTTTTTAAAGATTAATTGCTGAGGGCATTGTGCCAGTTAGTAGCACAGTACTTAACTGGGCTGGTGAGTGGTCATTTATCAAAACGTTGAGGAATTGGTAAAACCAATTGTTTATGAACAGTAGCTAAATGGTAGCATCAAGAAACAAGTGAATGTAATGGTATTTTAAAGAATAGGAAACAACATTTCAAGATAGAGAGAGTGAGAGACACACACAGACAATAGTTACTTAGAAAAAATTTTGATGATCTTTATTAGCGCCTGGTTGTTGACAAGTTTTTAGTGTTGCTCTAAAGAACTAAGGTCACAAAAGCACTAAAGAATCTCCTTTCTAAACTGAGCAAAACTTTGGGATTGACATTTAGGCATCTCCATCAATGTGTACATATTAAATTGTTCAGAAGAGAATATCAAATTTTAGGTGAAGAAATATAAGGTGTGATCAATAAGTATCAAGACTGAAGCTTAAAGTTTTTTTTTTTCAAAATTTAAATGAAAATGTGTGAAGAGCAGAGTAAATCATATTATTAAAAAAATTGCTTCATCTTGCCAATTTGAAAAATTAAAATGTTGAAATTGCATAGGTGGTTATAAGCTTTTATAAGATATTTTTCTATACCCCGAATGAAAATAACTTCATGTTTACCTGCTCTGGTTATGTTTAAGAAACGCTTAAGAGATATATGTTCTTTATTTGTTAAGTAGTTTTGCAGTATCTTTTTTATGTTTTTTAAATATCTTCTCTCACTATTGTTTCAAATGTTTATGTATAAATGTATTTACCCAAGCCCTTAACACAAACACAAAGTGATATATGGTCAATTTTCCAAGTAGAGTTTTACAGGTTTTAATTCAGAGTTTCTCTTTTCCTAGACTATATACCTTAGCAAGGTTAAAGAGCCTAGTTACTCATAGATGGAAGGAGAATAGTTGGATTCATACATTTGCCAAGGGTATTAGCACTATGTGAAATGCAAACAGCCTCATTAGCCTAGTGGGTAGAGTGTTCGCCAATGGTCCAGGAGACCAGGGTTCAATCCCTGATCAAGTCATACCAAAGACTTAAGAAAAAAAAAATGGTACTTGATACTTCCTTGCTTAACACTCAGCATTATAAGGTATGTATCAAGGGTAAAGAGGAGCAATCCAGGGAAAGGGGTATCACCCTCCCCTACATCCTGGTGTTGTGGCGATTGAAAAGGGAGCCTTTGGGTCACCCTCGACTACAGTCACCAACTTTACTTTTCTTATATATATATATATTGACATTCAATTATATATATCAGAGGTAAAATAGGTGTGGTGGAATGTCTATTGTCGTAAAGAAATGGACTCGATGAATTAAGTTTAGAATCTGGATGAGGATGTTTGCAACGCGATTCATGCTAATACTCTTCAGAAAGGTATAAATCCATTTCTTCTCCCAAGTTTGGGTAGACTTAGCTCTTTAACTTTGGTGGGTCAACCAGTCTAGGAGAAGGAAAAACTCTTGATTCGAAATCCAAGGAATGTTGCTCAGGAGCATCTATGGAATGGTTCATGATTCTTCCGTAATCAGCTAATTGAAAAAGTGCGGGTGCTTCAACGCAGGCCTTCACTCATCATCATCATCATCATGTTGTGCCATCAGCACAGATATCCTTGACCCTTGCTTGTCACCCTTCTCTGTTGTCCATTGCTTCTGGGAGGTCTTCAGGGCTACATCCCGTATCAGCACAGAGCAGTTGTATGTAGGTTCCAGTTGGTCATCCTACCTTTGCTCATCCATGTGAAGGGGTCCACAGGAGTACATCACTTATGAGTTCATCCCTACTTCTTCAGCAGTCCCGCATGTCTGGTTCGTCTAACTTTTATAGTTTTCATGATGGGTGGTAAGTGGCCGTCCAGCTGCTAATTTTTGGGGTGCTGCATCCATGACTTATTCAATATTGCTCTCAGCATTCTTGTGTAGTTGCCATCAAGCTTTGCCCCTCATATGTCAAGATCACTGGGAAAACCTATCATATATCAAGGTAAGCCAAAGGTTTTACTATATTTTATTATCTGTTGGCTTACTGAGTGTTTAACACATGACTGAAGCAGTACAAGCTATGGAAGATTTCCCCTAAGGTTGATACTATCATGGTAGTCTGTGTGCTGAAATATTATGCATTGTTTCACTCCATGTATAATTTGAAAGCCACACAGATGAATGTGCAACATAGTCTAATTCAGGAACTTGTACATTACAAGTTCAAAAGTACATGATAATGCAGCTGAAAAATATTTGTTTTGTAAAAGGTGCCATTCATTACAGTAGAGTAACAAGAACCTTAATGATCAGGCAAGGTAAGGTAAGCCAAGAACTGTGGATTCTGCGTCTATGCTCCAAACCATTGAATAAAATCTAGTGAGTAGTTCTGAGAGAGTATCAGGTGAGCTCAGCACCTCTCAGTCAAGTGTAGTTCATCACCTTCACAATTTCAGCAAAAGCATTCAGAGCTGCCCAACTGTGTTACACATTACAACATATTGTGATACTTTTGACTTATATATATATATATATATATATATATATATATATATACACAAGATACTACCAAGTGTTCAGAGAATTTGAGCAGTTTGATCAATTTGTTCTTCTATCAAATTACAGTGTTTTCTACATTTTGCTAAACATTTTAAAAAATCCCATAAAATCACTCCCCCAAGAAATAGTTCTTTTCTTCTCATTTTTTACTTTCTTTGAAGAAGCCATTTCTCACTTTAAGTCTCCACAATCTTTGGGTAGCACTTTGTAAAAACCAGCAAAGAAATAAGGAACAACCAATTCTTGCAGTTTCTGGGATTATACTAAAACCCCAAAATTCTTCTTAGTAAATTTCTTGGCTTGTTTCTATTTTAACAAACTTTTAAAAAAAAAAACTCAGATGGTGTTCATGTGTAATTACTATACAAAAAAACTCAACTTTTTCATGCAATTTGATACAAACTTTGAGATTGTTTTCAAAAAACCATTTGCATTTAGATTGAATTCAAGGGAAACTATCTTGGAGCATAAAAAAAAGAAAGAAAATGTCTTCAGAAAACTGTGATTCACTCCTTCATACTAATTCAAATATTGATACATTTTGGGAAATTTAGTCATTGATATGATCTCTTTCTTTGCATTTTCAGTTCACAGATATTATTGGGATATCTTCTATCAATAATTGAATGGTCTTCCAATGTTTTTAAACTCTTTTGCTGCAAGGTATATACATTTGTATTAAATATCTAAGCACGTCTGATGAAGGAAGCCAATAGTAATTAACATTTCATGACCAAACTTATAATAAACCAAATATTCTACCGAGCTGAACATATGAAAAGCAAGTTGTTCTAGGCAAAAAAGTTTAAAGTTTAAGGACAAATTACTGAATTTTCGCATTAACTTTATATAGAATCTTCCAGAGAGGACATGGATGGATGTCTCTCCTATTTTATTAACTTGTTGTGGTAGCATTTTAAATAATTTCTCTTCATGACATCTCTCGGGAAAATAGTACTTATCTCCTTTGCAAGTTGAATTGGTTTACATAATATTAGCAGCAAGGAAGGGTCCCTGACCTGAAACATAAGTAAGTTGACGATCTTAGTTGAGGGTGACCCAAAGGCTTCGTTTTCAATAGCTACTACACAAAGGTGTAGGGAAGAGTACTATCCATGGATTGCTTTATCCTTGATCCTATTCCCTGGATTGCTTTACCCTTGATCCTTACCTTATAATGCTGAGTGTTAAGCAAGGCTGCATCTAGTACCATTTTTTGAGTCTTTGGTATGATTCAACTTGGGATTGAACCCTCCAGGATTCATTGGGGGTCTTACCCTTCTGCTGAGGTGGTCAGTGTATTCTACAGTTCAAGTCAACTGGGCAATACACAGAGTTAATGTCAAAATAGTTTTATTTCAGATAATTCCTTTTAGCTTAAGTTCATAGTTTAGATGTCAAAACAGTTCTACTTTGAGCAATTCAGTTTAGCATAAGTACACAGTTTAAATGTCAAAACAGTTCTATTTTAAACAATTCAGTTTAGCATAAATATGCAGTTTAAATGCAAAAAACAGTAAAGTCAAGAAACCATGGTTTAGTTCTATTTAACCCATAGATAGGACCCTTTTCAGGTGCTACCACTCTGGGCCAGAGTGGACCTGGGAGTGATGGCAATGAAGGGGTACTCTTCATTCTCCAAAGCTCCAGCATCACTGGCACCTCACCATCAGATTGTTTAGTGTCATATCTAGGACACCCCTTGTTGGGGTGGGGTCTTACCCCTCTGCAGAGAAGCAGTCAGTGTATTGTATTCTACAGCCCCAGCTGACTGGGCAAATTTAACTGTGAGCAAACAATTGATTAATATGAAATAGTATTTTAAGATAGTATTATTTGAGTAAAATAGCAATATTTGAAACCAGTTAACTGTGTGCAAACAAATTATTTGTATTAAATTAGATAGGAATACTTGATAAATAGAATTACTAACGTTCAATAGCAGTACTTGAAACCATTTAACTGTGTGTAAACAAATGTTCTCTGGCTTGTTTAAAAATAATGTTAACTACAAATTATTCACTTACTAATCATATAAACAAGATTTGGCATTAAATACTCCTAGAAGGTTGATATACCATGAAACATCACCAAATAAGTAACTCTATGTTACACAAATCAACTGATGTCACATGGTCATAACGGCCATATTTTCTATTACCTTGAGGTATTTTCACAGTCAATCAAAGAAACTTGGTTGACTATTTCATCTCAAAAGCTTTTTCGAGATTTAGATTCCTATCATTTCATTTTGTTTTTTTAGGTGTCTGTCATATCTGAAATATTGAATGGGCATTTAATAATGTTTAGTGCCTTCCTTATAAATTCTTTGAATCTCCTTCTACTTGCTACCTATATGTATTCTCACAGACCACAAGATCTTTAATGGAACCATCAGCATTCCCATTTTCTGCTTCATGTTCTAAAGAATATTTACTCAATATTTATTTGCATCACAAAATGATCACACACATATATATTTTTCAATTAGTGGAACCTATTTGCTAATATATACACTTAGCCTACTGAGTTTTGAGGAGTTTTTGTGGAAGAATATATATATATATATATATATATATATATATATATATATATATATAGATGTGTGTGTGTGTGTGTGGGAAGAGAAGATACTTCAAAGTTATTAATAGAGGAGGAGGTGGGCAGGGGGCAGTTTATTTGGTAGTGTTTTATGGCACATCAACACTTAAAGGTTATTTAATGCTGTTTATAAATATATATCAAAAATATGATTTGTAAATAAATAGTTTGTAGTAATACATTTCAAACAAGCTAGTGCTGATTTTTTTGTACGCAGTTAAATGGTATCAAGTATTCCTATGTAACACAAGTAATTCTATTCAACATATATGGTTACAAGTATAGCAAATGATTAATGTTTTATTCAATCCATTGATAGAACCTTAACAGGTACTACCAACCCAGGTCAGAGTGGGCCTAGGAGTAATGGCAGTGAAGGTGCACTCCACATTTCCCGAAGCTGCAGGACTGGACCCTCACTATTTGATGATTTAGTTTAATATCCAGGAAAATTGTTGTTGTTTGGGGTCTTCTCTGTAGTGATGCAGTCTGTATAATCTACAACCCCAGCCAGGGTTTAGTGCATAAGCAGAGTGAAATGCCTGCTTCTACAAATCAAGGTTTGATATTTCATGTGTATTAGCAACATAAAGTTAGAAGAGCAGTATAGCTAAAATATTGTATCAAATAAAACAAAAATGAATGAAATAATATATCATACTTCTAATATCTTGAGTAAACAAAATTAGGGGGTGGCCTCGTGGTGTAATGGTTAAAGCGATGGACTGTGGAATTGTAGAAAGCGAGATCGTACTCCAGTCACGCTATTATGTTCACTTTTGGGCAAATACCTTTGGGAAAGGTATGAACCCCCTTATCCTCTCAGCTAAAATAACCTACAAAGGTTGATATGCCATTAAACAACCAAACCAAACCAAACCAAAATTAGACAGAAATACTTTGACGAAATGTATCACAACATTTGAACAGTAATAGAGTCAAAATGTTTATTATGCATTGGGGTGATATCTATTGCATCCAAAAAAGAAAACCAATGAAACATAATCCTTTTAATTTCTAAATTGAATCATTTATTCAGAGGAGAAGCATATGCACTCATCATCAACATCAAAGTGTGCCATCAGCATTGATTTTGTAGGGGAAGGAATTCATTCACGCTAAAATCCCTTTGACACTTGACTCAATAAGTCCTCTTGACTGCATTCAGTGTCTGCACAGATCTAATTAATCTAAGTTTTTGTCTGTCGACCAATATTAGTATGTCTACTATATATATATATATATATATATATATATATATATATATATATGCGAATAGGTCGTATCCTGTTCTAATGACTGGTATTTGAACCTTTTCTTGATTTTAGAAAAATATTTTTAAACAATTTGCTCATGCACACATTAGCATATGATTGAAAAGCACAACTAGAAAAATGATTTCTTTATTATAGTGTCGGGTATAAGTATCCAAAATATTCTACATATATTTGTCAGGGAATGTGTTCAGTGGTTTTTAGTTAATAGGATTTCATCTGTACCAATGATTTAAGATAAAAAGATAGTTGTAGAAAACGTTTGCTTGAAGCAAAGGAAGTTACTTAGTTTTTGAGTGTTTGTTTATTCCAAAATCAGTCCTATTGTGCAGCTGATCCTAATAACTCATAGCCTTTTAAGCAGAATCAACAATGTGTGTATATATATATATATATATATATATATATACATACACACAGACAGAGGGAGAGAAATAGACAGATAGAAACAGTTTAGTGCAACATATGGAATCAATGAACCAAGGGAACCAGGTTTGAATTCCGGATTTGATTCCTCTTAGTTCATTTAAATGTTCTTGGGAAATCTGTTCCATTGACAGACCTCTTCATAAAATGTCTCCCCTTTGGCATGCCACACTGGTTGAAAGAGAAAAAGTAGGCAAATTTCCACTTGAGCAAACCACTCTCAACTTTGCCTGCAAAAAGCTTTTTTTCCCTCTATTAGTCTTGTCAGGAAACATCAGTCATCTACAAGTGTGTATATATATATATATATATGGAGTCGCTGAAAAATTCAGTAAGATTTAAAAGAAAAAAGTTATTTCCTTCTTGATTATACTGAGAATATTTCAGCAGATATTTACATATGAATGTAATTCAATAAGGTAAAATATTGCCTAAGAGGTTAGCAATATGAAGCATGGTTTACAGTTGCACCTTTTTCAAGGAAATCAATTATGATGGGTCCTTTCATGTCCCAGAACACTGTCTAGCAAGACTTTCTTTACTAGCAGCTGTGCCCAGGAATTTTTCTTTACTTGAGAGTCTGTGTATTTCCACTCAGGCTTGTAGTGGCAAACCCATGTTAAGGCCACTTGTAAACATTTTTTTTAACTAAAATATGCTTCTCCATACACATCCTATACATTTCTTTTGTAAATTTCATATGGTTTGCTCTTTTTAGCCACCAAAAGTTTTATTACTGATTCTGTTCAAACTTGAAGCACTGATTTGCCGCTAAATTCAATAGCCTCAAAACAGATATTTTTTCAAACCTAAAATAGTTTTTGCAAGAAACCAATTCCAAACAATGCAGAGTTTACATTCATAAAAAAAAGTATTTTGATTTTTATGAAAAAATTATCCATTATATATATATATATATATATATATATATATATATATATATATATATATATATATATAATATATCTTGTCACAGAGCAAAGGGATTAAAGCTTGTCTTATCTAAAGGAAGCATAGGTCTAACATAAGAACTTGTTTTTTTTTTTCAGAGTGACATGGCCAAGGAACAGGCCAATTGACATGTCCAATTGAAGGTTTACAGCAGAAATTTTAAAATATGGTCCAGGAGAAGGTTCCATTCACCAAAGAAAGTCTATAAACTGCTATTTGGGAAAGTTGGAAGCATTTTGACAAATAATATTGTTAAGAATTAATGAAATCCCTGCCTGAAAGGAGTGGCAATTAAGTATTAATTCTATGGGTTTTTTTTCGATGAATTCCATAATTTTTTCTTCAATATGGAATTATTCCATATTTTCACCTAGATGGGTTTGAAAAAAAGAATACCATCAATTTAAATGATTTAATTTTTTTAAAGTATATTTTATGAAGCCAGAATGTTCAGCTATTAAAGAAAAAAAGTGTTAAGTGTCTTATCAGTTATTGGTTCATTTACTGTTAAATAAAAAAAAACTCTTAGTTAACATCTAAGTGGTCTAATTCCATGATTTTTGCCGGAGGTAGTAATTACTTAAGTAATATTTAATCAGCAAACAAGCAACTGTATTTGGCTTTTAAAATATATTTATGTCCTTTTAACCAGTTCCTATCATGTGATAATTACTTTCTTCCTTAATTGAAAACTAAGTTTCATCAATTTGATTAATTTAATTATGAATATTAACTGCATTTTCCAGGTAACTTTTAAAACTTTGTCTTTTAGAACAAAAAGTCTTTCAACTCAAATTTTTCCAAGCTGCCACTTAAGCATAACCTCAATCAATATTGGTGTTTCTAAAATACAAAAGGCATTGATAATCTTTGATTTATTGGACAGAAATCAATATCTGTAGGAATATTTTGTTGCAAGTCAACAAATTCAGCCTGTGAGATCACTTAGTTCTGCAATGTATCACTTATCATAATGGATCACTTAATTTTTTTTATCATTAAGGGTTTTCGGACTATTGTCTTCATCTTTATTGTTATTTCCACAACGTTTCGGCCAATATGTTCTCCGGCCTTCTTCAGATGTTTGTCAAACTTGGAAACCTTCATGGAACTTTGAACTAAGTCCTTTATTAAATCCATGAAGTTCTGTGAAGGTTCCCAAGTTCGACAAACACCTGAAGAAGGCCGAAGGACATATCGGCTGAAATGTTGTAGAAATAACAATAAAGATGAAGACAATAGTCCAAAAACACTTAATGATAAAAATCAACAAGCTTCATCTCAGAAATTTAGACAACTAAGATCACTTACTTCTTTCTATGTTAAGTAAGAAAAACATTAAATGAAAGACATCATTTAGAGCAGATTTTGCGAGAGACAGAGTATATGATCTGGTTTTGACATGAGTGGGTCAAAATTTTCTGAGAGTTCTATTTCAAAGTTCCATATGGAAATATACACTAGAAGAATCCCACACATTTTATAAGTGTGTGGTTCAGTATTTTCAATGAACCCAAGTTTAAAAATACAATGTGAACATATTCTGGGGAGAAATTGTTTAACTTAAAGTATCACAATTTTCAATGAATTCAGATTCAAAATGATTCAAACAGACACTGGCAAGAAAATCAATTCTTGTAAAGAATATGGATCAATATTTTCACATGTCTAAAATGTAAAATAACACATCCAGTCACCTACAGGAGAGAAATTTTATCAAGAGTATGGATAATTAATTATACTCTTTTGCAAGCAGATAAAATGAAAAAAATGTCACTCTGCCTGCATAAGGGTTAACAATACACACACCTGAATAGAATTTTATCTTTAATGAATAAACAATTTTAGATTCAGTAATCATTAAATTGCTTTGACAGCATGGAGTTCCCTGACTCTCTCTTGCCATCCATCCCTATCATTCAGTGTTCCTGGCGGGTCTTCTAGTTGGAATCCTGTGTCCACACAAAGCTGATTAAAGTCTTTGCTGGTCGACCAACACTGGCTTATGCATTTGCATGAGTCCCTAAGAGAACTTTGCTTAAAGAACAGATAATTCTACATTTGCCATAAATTAGTTGAAATTTTCCTAAGATTAATGTATTATTTTGTTCGGTCACATTCACCTTTTGCTATTGTATATCTTTGCTCTATCATATCTCTTGCTCTCGTACCTCTTCATTTCGTCATGTTTCTTGCTATTGTAGATCTTCGTCCATCACTTCTCTGTCATAGATCTTCATTCCATCACATTTCCCACTATTGTAGATCTTCATTCCTTCACATCTCTTGCTATCATAGACCTCTGTTCTGTCATATCTCTCACTATTGTAGATCTTCAGTCCATCATGTCTCTTGCTATTGTAGACCTTTTTTCTGTCATGTCTCTCATTATTGTAGATCTTTGTTCCATCATGTCTATCACTATCATAAATCTTCACCCCATCACGCTTGCCTCTTGCTATTGTAGATTTTTGCTCCATCCACTTTTATCACCCAGATCAATCCACACTACACTCCAGAAGAATATCCACTGAACGACTTTTTCTTCTGCCAGTTCTCAAGGCATACTGCATTTTAAGGTGGGTGGTTGTCTTCCATCCAGGTGTGTGAATTTACATGCAAACCAATTATCAATAATGTGCAAGCATACCAGATCACTAACAAATAGCGACCGTGCATGCTATACACCATGGATGCTTTGAATCAGGTGAGTGCGATTGTCTGTCATTACAATTAAGTCATAAAATTATCCACTTATAATCTTTCCCATTCAGTGTTGATAATTACTGTCTCTGTGTGGTTGTTGTTGGTGTCTTTCAAATCATCTATAACCGCAACTACAGAGTTGACTGTGATAATAAAGTCCATTTCAACTTGACCTAGAAGAGACTGGTGGAGCCTATCCCTCCCAAGGGTCTACAACTGCCTTAAATTCATTTTTTTTCTTCTTGACAATTTGCCATACCAAATTTAAAGAGCCCAGTGTGTCCTACTATTAATCCATACCTGGAGGGAGAATAGTTGGATTCAGACTTTTCCCAAAGATATTTGTCCTTTTTCTCTATGTGCTTTGTCAGCATCCATATAGTGCATCCATATAGTAGTATGGACATGACTACTGCTTGGAAAAATTGCATTTTATTTCATCAAATAGGTTTTACTTTGATATGACTGATAACCTATAAATCGCTGACTATGCCTTTGCTAGTCGTGTATTGATGTCACTTTCCATAGATGAGATGCTGCTTCTGAGGTAAGTGAATTTGTCTACCAGTTTTAAGGAACATCCTGTTAAGGTGGAGCCATTTCCTCTTTGATTTTGATTTATCTTTCAAAATCTCTCTCTCTCTCTCTCTATATATATATATATATATATATATATATATTCATTCAGACCAGAATAATGGTCATTCGTTTTTATTTTGTAAGTTTTGGTTTGTCTGACGCAGAGGCCTAAGGTTATTTAATGATTCTATAGTTACCCATTTAAGTAATGAGCTGGCTTAGCAAGGATTGACTTTGACAATTTAGCAGAAACAGGTGCTTTCAGCATGACTTGACCATCAGGTATACATCTACTAAAAAACTAAACAAATTTCGTGGCACTTTGTGAGTATTGAACATTTTATTCAGTTGTAATTGTTTAGTAAGTAAGCTTGTTAACCATTACATAACAACTCAGTGCATTTGATCAAATGGTTATTGTGCAGAAATTGAATTTTGTGTACTGAATTTAAACTCTAGCAAGAATAGTTTGAATTGATTTTGTACAAATAATTATGAGAAAGGATGAATTCATACTCTAATGGGTAAATAAAAAGAGTTATCCTATTTACCCAACCCTTCTGCTTGGACAGGATATGACACAAGTTCAATTTTTAAGCGGAGTTTAACAGGTTTGAATTCAGAGTTTTCCTTCTCCTAGACTAGTTGCCTCACCAAGGCTGAAGAACCTAGTCTGTCCTACTATTTATCCATAGCTGGAGGGAGAATAATTGGATTTATACCTTTCCCAAGGGTATTAGTGCTATGTGAAATGCAATCAGTCTCGTCCAGGATTTGAACTCGTGTCGCCGTGTCCATTTCCTATGACGATAACCATTACTCCACGGGCACCTCCAAATAAAAAGAGTTATAAACCCTATATTCTTGTAAAGGCAATCAATTTGGAGTACTTATAATAGGTAAGATCATGAATTGTTCCTAGCTACTGGTAACTCAGTACAACTTGTCCCGTAG
Organism: Sepioteuthis lessoniana; assembly: GCA_963585895.1. NCBI lineage: Eukaryota > Metazoa > Mollusca > Cephalopoda > Myopsida > Loliginidae > Sepioteuthis > Sepioteuthis lessoniana. Next base: position 15,457,140 of record OY757904.1, on the reverse strand, counting down.
AAACGGAGATGGACACAATCAATTGCTCTGAAAGATTCTGTAGGGATAAAGAAATATTTATCTACACTGGATAATATACATATTCTGTGAGGGCCTTGTAGTGGGATCTGATGCCAGTTTGAAAAAAAGCCATATTTTGCTCTGTTCTTTAAACAGCAGAGACATTAACTCTGACCCATGTCAAGGTATGGTTAAGTCACATGGCTTTATTACTTAACCTCATCAAGTAAGGTTTTTTTTTTTTATTTTGTTATCTATCCACATATGGCTTGTTCATGAAATAGTTCAGCAGAAGGTAAGCTACCTGTTTGGATAGATTTGCATATTTTTTCAACATGACCCTTTGATCTATCATGTAAATAAATTGTTAAAAGTTCTTGGTATATACAAATGAATTCATCTAGTCTCTCCTTCCATTGTGTTCAGTGTCGTATAGCATGGATATACGAAGGCTGATGTGGGGCCTTGGAGAATGGAGACCGACTAAAACTTCTTCACCACAAAGCATTCATCAAGGCCATAAAATTGACTTATTCAGTATGGCATTTTGATGATTTAAGTAAGTTTTATAATACATCTATTATGAAAAAAAATTATATGATCAGACTGAAAATAAATGACTGATATTAACAGTATGTCAACCCATCCTGGGTTATTTAATGCCTAGTTTCACATTCATTGTATATTCATATTTACTTTTGTATCATTGTTTTTTTTTAAGAGTTTTTTTTGTACATGGTTATATGAGACACAAATAATTTTTAAACTGAACTATTTGACCCATTGATATAAACCTAAAAAGTACTATGCCACTGAATCAATGGGAACATGGAATAGCAATGAAGGGCTATTTCACACACTCCAGGTCTCCTAAACTAGAGGGGATGTCCACGTGGTGTAATGATTAAAGCGATGGACTGCGGGAATCGTAATATGTGAGTTCGTACTCCAGTCGCACTATTACATTCACTTTTGGGCAAATACCCTTTGGAAAGGTATGAAACCCCTTATCCTCCCAGCTATGGGTTAAATAGTACTACTACTGTTCTTCTATGAGAATGGCTTTGGCATTAAATAACCTACAAAGGTTGATATGCCATTAAACAAAGAAACCAAACCATCCAAAACTAGAGCAATGCCATCAAATAAAGTCTACTGTCATACCAAGGGCACTCTGATAATAAAATCAATAAATTTCCCAGAGTAATTATTTTACAGTTTTTCATCATAAACAACATTTTTGCTAGTGTACTAATATTTTTTCTGAACATTAGCCATGGGCAGTTTAGTAAAAGGTAAATTACATCAAGTCATAGAGAAGATTTACTGCATGTTTATTTGCTTTGTCGATGAACTAAGTAAACTTTGATAATCCTGATACAAATTGGCAAAGTTACAGGAAGGTAAGCAAGCTGTTATCAGTATATTTAATACTATTGGTTAGTTTTTAAAACTGCTAATATCAGTTGGCATCCATTTGAGAAATCCTTAAGATCTGTTTTTATATGGCCTGGATAAAAGGAGATAAAATCTTAAAAGTTTGCTTTTGAAGCTGGTTGGATTATCTCCCTTTAAAATGAATTGACCATCTGTAGAAATTAATCCTTCATCAAATTGGCAAAGTTTCTATGCTTACGGTATATATATATATATATATATATATATATGTATATATAGTGAATATTTATACAGTGCTTTTTATACACACACACATGTATATATATGTATATATACATTTTTTTTTTCATCATACAACGTGTGAAAGCACGTGCGATACCCTGTCCTCATCAGCCGCCAGCCAGGGGTGATAATACACTTTTGGTAGCTCAAGTTGGTACTGCCACTCCTGGCGCTACCAAGCAGCTTTTGCCGCCGGACAGGGTATTAAGAGAATTATATATATATATATACGCCAGATCAATTAAGAGCAGAGACTACATTGGACGTTCATCTTCATTTTTAGTGTGCAGTTTGTGATTTAAAAAAACAAACAAAAAAACCCTGTTTACTCTCGGCCGTTAATGTTATTACGCATTTACAGTAACCATTTCTTATGTAATCACATGGGAATGGTGGTTCCACGCGTATTTCCTTCATGCTAAAAACTTCTTGCTTTCGACCAAATCCAACTTGATGCATATTGCACCGCAATATTTGAATATTTTTTGTGGGGGGTAAAAAATTTTATTGTACACACTAGTAGACCAATTTTAATCATTTAAAAAAAAAAAACCTCAACTAACTGGTTTTGGTCCTCACTGATACATATATATATATATATATATATATATATATATATATAGTGCTTTTTATAAATAAGTACACCCCTAGTAATTTTTATTAAAATCTAATTTTCCTTTGTACTAAAGATTTTGTTATTTGAAGTGAAACATTATACTATCAATAGGAATATCATCAGTTATTATTTACAATATAGCCCATAAATAAGTACACCTCAAACAATCTTAAGTAAAAAGTTAATTTTCAACTGATATAAATTTTTTTTAAACATCCTGTACATTTCAACTGATATAAAAAATTTTTAAAAATTCAGTACATTTCAACTGATATCAAATTCTTTTAAACATTCTGTATCAATTCATGGGCTAAATAAAACACTCCATAAGAGAAGCCCATATATCTACATGGAAGAATAAAATCAAGGTACATTTAAGTTTAGAAAAAAAAAAATTAGGGCAATACTGTATAATGTGTAATTAAAAAAAAGACGTTTAATTCAATCATCCTTCCTATTAACCATCTGGCCATATCTGCAAGTACATAATTAATGAAAATAAAATGTTTCTGAATTTTTATAAATATATAAGAAATAAATAAAAAAGTATAAAATTAAATCTGATTGAACTAGAAAAATAAAATGAAATAAGGAATCTTTCATCCACTTTTTCACATTTACCGAATCTTGGGAAGAACTCGTGTTTCAGGATGATTTTCCCTATGAATCACTTTGAACATTAATTGTACATAGATAATAATTGCTATCTTTCTTCTCTAATGAATAGATAATTAGCTTGCTATTAAGAAAGCATTTTTGTTACTGTTATCTTTAGATAACATTCATCTCATTGTCAGAAATAATATCTATGTAGTTAATATCAAATGGTTGCTTAATTAGAGATATCTGTATGGGAATTAATCAATTGACTGTGTTATCATTAGTGAGTTGGCAAGGAGAAGAAGCAGACATCACAGAGCAGAAGTTCAATGATTTTGTGTGTTGAGGGAGGTGAGGAAAAAGTAGAGGAGCAGTGTTTCACTTCTCTCTTTCTATGCTTCTTGCCACAAAGGAAACTTGATGCAACTGTTGTCCTCTTTGTCTGTCTCAATTGTAGACAAAAGGAGCTCCATAAGGAAACAATTCACTCTGTTGATCAAATTCAATAATAATAATAATAATAATAATTCAAACGACTTGTTTTTCTAAAAACATGTAATTCATTTTCAAATTTTTATAAATTATGTGATGTCTCAAGCACAAAACAAGCAAGCATATGTATGTCTGAGGGGAGCAATTAAAATCTATCTCATATAACTCATAAGTATTTGAAGAAATAGACAACTTCAAATCAATAGACAATCACCCTAAAGAAAGCACTGGTTCTAAGAATGTATTAGCTCAACCCCTTTACCATAGGCAGGACACAACAACAACAATGATAATAATAATAATGCCCTTGAAGTAATGATCATGATTGTTGAAAATGGACAATGCCATCTGAGCTTAAGTCTTGGACAAGGTTATTTGCATTTCAAATAGCATTAATATTCTTGAGAAAGGTATGCATCCAACTTTTCTCCCTCCAGCTATGGATAAATAGTAGGGTAGACTGGGCTCTTTTGCCTTGGCATGGCAACTGATGTAGGAGAAGGAAGACTCTGAATTCAAACTCGTTAAACTCTTAAATCAAAAATTGACATCACATCCTGCTCGGATGGAGGGATATATACTAAAATAATTAGTCAAATGACTTGTCATTTGAAAACCATGTAATTCATTTTCAAATTCTTTAAGTTGTAATAATACACCTTCTGGTGCTGCCTCCAGATGTGTCATCAGTGTTGCTCCTAGTCATTAGAAATTTCAGGTCAGTGCAACATACTTCTTCGAAAGGTGACCCAACTGTAATGTGATCAGCATTACGGCCCACAATATAAAATATGTCTTATCTTAAACACAAAAGAAGCAAACATCTCTATGTTTAAGGGGAACAATTTAAATCAGTCTTTATACACAGTACTATGAATAATTATTTGAACAAACAGACAACTTCTGATTGATGGACTGATTTTAATGGCATGCCAACTTGTCAATGATTATTTTAGCCTAGAGGTTAGGGAATCACGTTCATTTTACATTTGTATTTGCATATTTTTTGTCGTTGTTGCTTAAGAGTTTCTTGTACACAGTTGTATTGAATATAATTCTTTAAAAAAATTTATTTGATCCACAAATAAGATCCTAACATGTATTTCTACCCTCCTGATCACAGTGAACCTGGGAGTAATGGCAATAAAGGGTTGATTCCTCACTTCCCAAAGCTCCAGAACTGGAGTCTCACCATTAGATACAGTTTAGTTTTATACCCGGGACACGAATTTTTTTTTTTTGGTGGAGGGTTTACAGTCAGCATATTTTAAGATCCACCAACAGAATGTTCTAATCAAGAGAACATTAACAATACAAAGAATCGGTCCAAAGTAGATTTTTACTGAACGAATCTATGAGCATGATGTGACACAAGGCCAATTTTTAAGTGAAGCACATATGGTTAAAGAGGAAGCGCTTGTGGAGTAATGGTTATCATTATAAGAAATGGACTCACTGGTCCAAATTGAATTCTTGGATGTGGTGGTTTGTGTTTCACTTTGTGCTATTCCCTTGGAAAAGGCATGATTCCATCTTGTCTCCTCTAGCTGTTGGTAAATAGGAGGGTTGACAGAGTTCTTTAGCCTTGCTTAGGTAACCTACTTTGGAGAAGTAAAATTCTGAATTCAAACCAGCTTTACTCTATCTAAAATAGGCCTCAATTCACTGCCAGCCTATTAAAGAGGGATTTGGGTAATACAAAAGAGCTAAATATGTGGCATTGACTGAGGATTGAACTCACTACATAATTAATGGTCAGCGTCTTTCTCACAGTTAATCCATGACAAGATGCCTTTAAAAGGTATAGATAAAAAGTTTAGCTTTGTCTGGTACAAGTTTATAGTTATAGTCACCCAAAGAAAATTGCATTCAATAGAACAATGTGTGCGATTCTATTTTATTAAGCTATGACTCCATATAAAGAAGTTCTAATGTATCGTCTATTTGTATACTGTTGTTATTTAACATACAATATCAATAATTCATAAATGTTAATATCAGTATTTATGATTTTAACGTATATATATAAATATATATTTTTGTTTTGATTGTTGTATGAAGAAGCACTTAGATCAATAGGCATAAATATTTATATATAATTATGTGTACATACATTGATCACTATGAGTCAATATTTTCTTTCTTTAAAATTCTATCATATTCTCTGATTCACTTTCTCCCTCTCTCTCTCACACACAGACACACACACAAATGCTTGTGGTTCAATGGTTATCCTTATAGGAAATAGATGTAGCGGCTCCACCTCAAATCCTGGATGAGGCTGTTTATATTTTTGCATTGCACTTATACTCTTGGGGAAAGTATGAATCCATCTGTTCTCCAACCATCGATGGGTAAATGGTAGGGCCGACTTGGCTCTTTAACCTTGCTATGAAATCAGTCAATGAGAAAAAAAACTCTTAACTCAAACCAGTTAGTATCCTCTTAAAAATTGAACTTTTGTCACATCTTGCTTGTGCCAAGAGGTTGTGTATATATATATATATATATATATATAATAAAAGAGAAACGCAAATAAGAAAAGTTTTTATGAAAGTGCTCAATGCAGTTATAGCAGAACAGGTATTAGAAGTCCATTTTCGCCAATGGTCCAGGAGACCGGGGTTCAATCTCACGTCGTGTCATACCAAAGACTCAAAAGATGGTACTTGATGCTGCCTTGCTTAACACTCACCATTATAAGGTGAGAATCAAGGGTAAACAGGAGCAATCTAGGGAATTGAGTAGCGCCCTCCACTACACCTGTGTAGTAGCTATTGAAAAGGGAGCCTTCTGGCCACCCTCGACTAAGGTCGCCAACTCTACTTACTTACATTTCTTTTAGTGTGCACAATCTTCAGATAGCGATGTGAGAGAAGCAGCAAATCAATCACAATTATAGTGTGGGTATACATATTTTGCAACCACACCACATGAGCAGGATGTGACACAAGGTCAATTTTTAAGTAAACTCTAACAGGTTTGAATTCAGAGTTTTCCTTCTCCTAGACTGGTTGAACTCTGGTATTAAAGTGCCCAGTTTGCCTTACTATTTATCTATAGATGGAGGGAGAATAGTGGAATTTATACCTAACAATGATATGTTGATATATAAATTTGCATGTTGATGTAGTTCGACATATATAGGCAGGACTTGTCAACGCCTCAGTGAGAATTAGACTGTATGTACCCAGAGTTATTTTATCAAAAGGCCGACAAAAATCCGGGCACTCCCAGCAATGGATTCGGCTATTGGTGGGCAGTTAGAAGACTAGATGATTGCTTTCCTGTTCTGCATAGAGCTAGAGACAAAGTTCATCTTAACATCTCCTCTATGCAGATAGTTAAGCAGTCATATTTTAAATATTTTGGGGGAAGTGTTGGAGACTGGGGTGACTTGAATTTTTTTTTTTCCTCTCACCTTGTCCCTTCAATCCAATTATTTAATTTACACCCCGTTTTTAATTATTTTTCCGGTGACTAAGCTCGACAAGTGCCAGATGAAAAGGCCCTCGCTGTTTTATTGTTTTAAAATAGTTTCCCCTTTTACCAATGATTTCGTTATTCATTTGTTTATATAAATTTTCATGTACCAATAACATAATTATATAAGAATAATTTGCTATCCATCCACGTTGTGAATTAAGGTCTGGTCAATGAATCAACCACTAATTTGAGTATCTGTTTTTAGCAATTTGACCGACTCCTCCGCACGCACAATTACTTGAGGGGAAAAAAAGGAAAGGAAATATGTGAGCATAAACAAAGCAACAAAGCTTTGCAACAATAATGGCATTTTAGAATTATAGAGTATTACAGAAATTATGATTCAACAGCTTTTTACATTATACAATTCTTTCAAAGACCGACAGGTATTAGCTTATTTTTCTATCTTCACTCAGATAATTCATTATAAGGTTTATGAAGCTCAAAACCAGGAGATATATATTCTGCCTGTCTTTAATCTCAGTCGATATCAGTCTCCATCTAATCTTGATTCAACTTACTCTGTCTGACTACATCTCACAACGTCAGACCTTGACGTGTCTCTCTAACAATCTCAATTCCAATCTCATCTCATCTCCAGGGTCTCACTAACTCTGACTACATCTTGCTTTGTCAGACCTCTGTTGGTTTCATTTCTTTAATCTTTTTAGTTTAACTGATATATTTTCATAGCTCGGCCAAGGGCTGGTGTAGAGGTTACCTCAATTAGCTTTCAATTCATAGTAAATTCCACACCAAATTCCTATCCTAAATTTAGCTATAACAGTAACTTTGATCAGTCACCTAACTTTGGATGTCAATATTTTGTTTTATGATCAAACAATCCAAATTTCCCTTTCATAACAATGATTTTGAAACAACAACATTTTGTTTACATGATTTTATTTTTTTTATCAACTGATTTAAATTTTTTTTCAAAACAATGATGAAATTTTTTCTATCACTGAATAATACTGATGTTTGACAAGTTCTTTTCATCAAGACAGTTTCCCAACACTAATTTTATAACAAAATTTTTGTGATAAAAAGAAACAAACTTTTTTCTACATGGCCCGTTTAAAAGCTATTATATATTCACAATGTATTTTCACTGGTCTTCTAAAATCCACATTAATTTCATTCTCTTTCTGGGTATTAAACTCCTTCAAACAATCTCTGAAACTCACTATCTTACACTTTTAAGAAACAACAATACAAAAAATGCCAATATGAACATACAAGGAACATGATTCCCAAACCTTAAGGCAGAAAATGCACTGAGGTTGATGTGCCATTAAATTAATCGATCAATCATTTCTCAACCACAGATCATCACTCAAATGTTAGTTTGCTTCTCCCAAAAGAGGAGTCCACTGGATTGTCACCTCACAATCATTCCCTCAATAATCAGCCCTGTAATCTGAATGTGGGCAATGTAACATCTGTTTCTTACTAATTCATTCTTCTTTGATCTCCAGGTATGGATTTTATTTGAAAGTAAGAATTTTGTTTTTAGAATATCTCATAGTAACTCAAAAGAGTTAATGGTAAATAACTTTACTTCCTTACTGACCCAGCAAAAATACATATATTATAAGAATAATAATAATAGAAAGAAAAAAAACGAATAACTGCTTACCATTTTTCGTGTTTTTCTTAGTTTTATTTTTTATTTATATTTTCTTCTTTTTTCTTTTTTATCTTAAAGCCTTTTTACCATCATTGATTTCATTTGCAAATGCATAATTTGATAACCAGAATAAAAATGCCCAAAAAGAGAATCTACAGAGACAAATTGGGATAGATTCAATTTTGTCTCTCCGCAAATATGCTCCAATAATGAACAGCAAATAAAATATGCTCAACAGACAGACGCACACTGGGGACTTAGATCAAAGACACAAACCTTATTAATTCACATCTACATACTGCTATGACTGAAGTGGAGCAGGGCTAGAAAATGATATGAGTAACTGTTGTCTAATGATATAATTCATAAAAACATCATCAACATCACGGCTGTTCACTTGATATCTATCTATCTATATATATATATATATATATATATATATATATATATACACACGTGAGAAACGATGGAAAAAAACATTTATTTTACATAATAAACATTCATTGTACTACATAATTTCCTTCTTTGTTCATGCTCTTAATTCTTTAGTGAATATTTATCATAGAGATTGAACCTAATACCGTTAAATTTCAGATCAAAATTCAACTAATATTTACATGTGAGGAATCTGACTTATTGATTCACTCTTATCAATAAAACAGAATGAAACCAAAGAGTAAAAGACCTGTTAATTTTGAACATGGAAATCACCAGAAATATTCTCTTTTTTTTACAATGGTATTTTTATATTTTCAGTTATTTTTAAAATCAAAATAAAATTAAGTCAGCTTTTGTGTAAGTAAATTAAACCTTATAGACATATTTTTTAAAAATCTGTTCCCATTGCTAAGCCACACTGGTTACTGACGGCATTTGCCTATTATGTAATTAACTGTTTAATCTCTGTTACCGCATAACTTACACTTGCTATTCTTTGGCATATAATAAAATTTTCTTTCGTTCCAGTTTTTATAGCAATATTTTGTGCAACTATTATTATAGATTCAGTTTTCTTCTTCAGGTTTCTCCTTCTTAGCCATGTTAAAATAATTATCATAGGTATTATAAAGATTTCTTTATTTTATTATCATTGTATTTCACTCATGACCCTTTGGGTTGGCATATAATTTGACAGGTTGAATAAACAGAGCAAAAAGAAAAGAAGATTGTACATCTAACTCACACCCTTCATATAAATTGTTCCATTTTTTTTAAAACTAAGTCTAAATTAAAAGGAAATGTTGTGGAGAATCCCAAGAACAAGTTTTCATTTTCAGTCAAGTCCCCGCTGCCAATAAAAAAAAAAAACAAACAATTTCCTGTTTTGTGGATAGTATTTTCTTTTAGAGAAAATATAAATAAACACAGGCAATTACATTGGATGTATGTTTTTCTGCTTCTTAGTTGCTCCTATTTTGTAGAGGAAGAGACATTTTATATGTAAGGCTGAAGCACAGATGTTAATACCGAGAATAGTGGAAATGTTTCAGCAATGTTTACAATATGTTGTGACGACATAATGGACAGATTATTTTGGGTAACGGCTTTTGTTTTGAAGAGAGAATAAAAAAAAAACAAGATTTAAGCTGAATACAGAAATCCTACTTTTGTCTGACATCTTTTTTCAACATGAATGTCAATATAGTTCTGAAATGTCTCCTAAACGAGGAAACTGTTATCAGCAAATACACAATGCATGAACCTCATCAGATAGGGATCAACTGTTTCATCAGATAACCTCTTACTTTATGCAAGTCCAAGAATATAATAAAATAAAATAAAAAATAAATGCCAAAACCATTCGTTTACAACAACAGTGGCTAACCCTTCTTGTTAAGCACATGTGTTTTACATGTAGGAGTTAAGATGTGCCAAGCAAATGCCACCCTTCCTTTAATTAGTGGAAAATACATTGATATAAAAACATTTAACAATTTCAGCAGAGAATTCTTTAAATTTTGGATTTGAAAGTTGATTTAGTTTTTTCCCTTATCAATTTTAAATCTAAAAATGCTTACTTACATTTGTATATCATTTTGAAAAAGTAGATATAAAATTTTTCTTTTTTTTATGTCTGAACAATGATCTATGGAAGCAAAGCCGAGTCATAAAACCTTCGGTGGGTATTTTTGTTTAAAATTTTGTATGAGCATAATTTGCATGAGTTTGAATCAAAGGGAGTACATCAGCTGTAGCCAACTTATTCTATTCCATGAGTCAATTTTTCTACACAGGAATTTAGATGCAACAATCTAATTTTGTACTCATTAATTCTTCAAAAATATTTATATAAATATATTTAGCATTTCAGTATAATTTATTAATTCAATATAAAGATGGACATTACTTCTGATAAGAATTTTGAATCTGTCTTTATTTTTACCAAATTTTTTATGTTTACTGGGAGCAGCTGAAAATTCTTTAAATTTTAATCAGTTAATTGTGATCTCACTTTGCTTTGAATAAATTTCCTAACTACAAATGGTTGTTTTCATTACAACATCATTCCAAGATGGCAGATATAATTCTGAGAAATTTTTCTTATTTCTAGAAAATATTCACAAGGTACTGATCACTAGGAATTAATAATGTCAGAAACATTTGGGATTGAAGAAAGCTCACTGAATTTTATTTAATCAATTTGTACAAAACTACAAATATTCATAGAATATTTGTAATATAAAGAATGAATAAAGCCCAACTCAGTAGCATAACAGTTTCAATACTAATAGGCAAAATTCTCTGGGATATAATGCACCACATCTAATTTTACAAGGTACTGCTTTTAGAGTATCAAGGGTTGGTCAACTCTGTTTTATGCGTAGCAATTTAAACTATGTATATAAGAACACATTTTGATAACTGAACTTTTGTACAGGAATTTCTAAAAATGCAGACATTTAAGTAAAGTTGTGGATAAAAGTTTTATTAACAACATGAGTTAAAATCAACATACATAAAATGTACAAGAACTATAAGTTATAAATTTAATAGAAATAAAAACTTTAAAAAATTACTGCCGTTACAAAATTTTGAAAAACAGACAAAAATGTACTGGTCGAGGTTTCCTTTCACCAAATCAGTTGGAGTTGAATGCTCTTCATACTGGCTTACTGTTGTAATTTACTCTACATGTATTTTAGGGCCATTGGCCTAATGAGTGGAGTGTTCACCAATGTTCCGGGGTTCAATCCCAGGTCAAGTCATACCAAAGACTCAAAAAATGGTACTTGATGCCACCTTATTTCACACTCAGCAATATAAGGTATGGATCAAGGGTAAAGTGGAGTAATCCAGGGAAAGGAGTAGTGCCCTCCCCTACACCTTGTAGTACCTTACATATTTAAAAGAGTTTATCTCATTTTTCATTTCAGTTTATTCAATATTTGTGTATCAGTGGATTTACAAATGCTTATAGTTGTACTTAGTGAAGGAAGATGCAACCAGATATCCTCCTTAGCACTAAATACCAGTAACATCTCCAATAACTGGTGTTAATTCTAATGCAGATTTAAAGCGTTTGCTAACCACCTGTAAGTTTCACTCCCGTTAGCTTTACCAGGCCTTCAAAATAACGACACCATTATCTATTTCTTTGTGCCTAGTAACCTCCATGAAATTTGCTTTCTTTTCTTAAAACATTTTTCTTTGGTGTCACATGATTTAGTCTTCCTGAGGGGATTGATGAATCTCAGATAATTCAGGAGGCAGTTTTTCTTCTACATGTGCCATTTCCTCATTGTTTGATTTAAGCTCCTCTAGGCTAATATTTTCCTGTGCCATTTTCTCATCAAGGCCGAGGTTTACTTTGCAAAGTCAGTTTAGAGAAACTTTTATAATTATGTCACCTTTGACAAAACAACTTTTCATTATGCTTTCATATATGATGTTCAATCCTATCTCTTTTCCTATAATAACGGCTGTGTCATTGTGTAAACTTTTTTTGGCTCCACTTTTTCATCCGAGACCTTGAGAGCAATATGTCCGAATCCACAATGCCAGCTTCAATCTAACAATGAATGCTGGCAGCACATAAACTGCATATGACTTCAGTCTTGCCTCTTCTTCAAACTGAAACACTTTTTGTCCTTCACTGTAGATAACCTTTGCATGGCTGAGTTCAACTAAAGAATCTAAATATTTATTGAGCCATGTTTTTCCAGAGACCATAAAGCTATATTCCCTATCCAGGGCTTTACAAGTCACTGCTTGAACTTCCAATTGTAATATATCATTTTTGTGATATCCTTTGAAAGGAGAACATTTTAATCTGTCAACAATGGAAACCTATGCCATGTTTTTCTGGTTACCAGAAAAAGTGGCAACTAGATGACAATAAGCTCCACATGAACTGAATGTTGAGCATTTTCCATCTGCTCCAGCAGGATTTATATTTTTGATACCATTGTTACAGAATTCTCCTCCTCAGCATTTTAGGCTCACTTTGAGAATCAAGCTCAAAGTTAATAATGATCTACAAGACAATATTCTTTACCATTGTTCTAAAATAAGATGTTCTTAATGCTACTTAATAAGACTATTAACCAGAGACCTTATCAAACTTACCTAACTCTGGTACAGGGGTACATATGATGAATATCAAGAGAAAATCAGCATAATTATGGCTATAATAGACTGAAAATCTAGCTTCTAAACACTGCTCTCTGCTAAAGTACCGTTTATTTCTTATATAAGAAATATTACAATTTATAGTCAAATCACAAAATTATTCAAGTATAACATTTTACATGAAAAGGAAAACAATTTTTGAAAACGTTTTCTAGTTGTATATACAAATATATAAATGTATATAATTTATATCTTTCTGGAATAGTTATGTATTTATCAAGAGCATATTTATGGTAAACCATCAAGCTCATATGAAAAATAATGATAGTTTAGAGAGAAATATATTGGTAGTCATGTCAGAAACCCTGCTGTACAAGACATAAAATATGACAAGTAATTTGTCAGTTGATAGTGCTATATTATACATTATGGAATTGTATTTTTGTTACTTGTTTTCATTGGTAGTTTAATGTCTGCTAAAATTGATGAAATTACTTAAAAGTGCTACTGGGAAAAATGGCTGGAGAAATATCTGTGTTATTGCTACATTTAAGAAGAGAAAAAACAATTTAACAGGTGATAAAATTATTTTTGCTTACTTAAAAAAAATAAATGAATAAAAGAACTTCTATCACCATATTTTCCAATAGCCGCCTAAGAATGAAAATTGCAAAGCATCAAATGTATTTCATTGATTTTGTAAGTTTATTCCATTTTGGTACTTTATCCAATTTAAAAACAAATCATTTACTGGAGGAAGGAGATTTGGAGAAAATTCTTTGGAGCAACGCTTATCAGACATGAAAGGAAACAAATAATTTATAAGGTGCTCTATTCAAGAAAATAGTTATTTATAAATCGTATCATAGTTGTGGCTCAAGGCCAGAAGGATGGGATGCTCAATATAAAAAAAATAAACTTACAAATAATAGTCTGCCAGCTTTGCTTGCTAACCATTATATGATTATGCTGTATAGAAGTCCAGAAAAATAAACTAAATGCAGCTTAGCATTGATATATTGCTGAAAGTAGGGTGCACTCTGTAAGGATCAAATTCACAACTTAGATGTAATTGGTCTGTTAGCCTAGCTTGTTGACCAGTGTATCATGTGAAGCATCTTAAAACTAAGCATCACTTAGATTTGGCATAATATATATGGAGCAATCAAGGAGGATTCAACTCACTCACACCACAATCAGGCACCACTCTTCAATAAACATATGACTAGTGATTTATTCTAAGAGCTTTATATATATATATATATATATATATATATATATATAAATGCATAAATATGTAGGGTGAGAAAACATTAATTTGTTCATTATATATATATTTACAATGAATGTTTACTCATTATTCTATGTCAGTCACATTACTGCCAGTTTCATCTATTTTAAAAAAATGCAATCATCAGATGAGATTTATGAATGGAAAAGACAAAAAAGAGAAGTACTAAATCTTCCTTGCATGATACCAAAAATGACTCCATAGCAGAGGAACAAGAATAGGAGCAGGAAGGTCGGAGGCAGATGAAGAACATTTTTTTAGTGATGCTAAACATATCCTCTTCAAACATTGCCAAATCTTGATGTTGGTGGAGGGTAGCTAGTTTTGAACCTGAAAATCTTAAAATCAGTGTTCTTATTCTTACCTTCCAATTATTGAAAGTACATCATAAATTGGCAATAGATTAATTCCATAATTATTAGTGGAATCTGTAAAATGCATTAAATAACTACATTGGATCTGAAGAGTGGCGGACTAAATGGAATTTTCTTAGAGTTCATTCTTATTAGGAGGCAATAGTACCTTTTTAGAAATTTTTAAAAATCAAATTAAAAAGGAAAGGAGAGTAGGGAAAAAAAGCAAAACCTTTAGACATAACAAAACATAATATCAAAACATGTGATAACTAGGTTCTAAGATATGGAGTAGGTCCTGCTTTAAGCACTAATTCAGATTGCGGAGTTTAAATATTAAATGAGGATGTTTCAATTCTCAGTAATGTCTTTAAGAAAAGCAAGAATGCATCTGTTCTCCACCTGGCTATCAGTCTTGGAGAAGAAAAACTTATATCAAACTGACCTTGTGTCACATCCTGCCTGTGAAGACGGAGGTGCATAACAACATACATCAACAAATTCTTATTGGATGCCCCATCCATATGGCCTTGTGCCATATCTAAGCAAAAAAAACTTTGTAAATTACTACATCAACAAATTCTATTATAATAGAAAAACAATTTTGTAGTATCTGGTCGTGACAAATTGGTGAAAAATGTTAGAGGAATAAATGGTTAATTTCAACTATTTGTCTTTATCTTTTTTAGACATATCTTACAACCCCATTGCCAGATATTATTATCTAAATTGTTTCTCATACCTGTATCCATAAACCTATAAACATATATTTTACGTATCTATAAAGATTGTTTTATATGTTTTGGTGTGGATAACTATAAATTATCTTTTACATTTTCCAGATTAACTGAATTCAAAACTGTTTTTATTCTGTCGTATGAAACATATATATATATATATAAATTTCAACATTTAAAAATATGACAAAAGTGCTCAATTCAGAAATTCTTTATCAAGAACACCATGAAATTTTATATATGTGTGTGTGTTGAACGAATTGAGCACTCTGGTATCCGGGAAGGTATAAAGCTGTAAACAAACGTATGCTACTACTTAATACCTTATAATTCCTGAGCTGATGTGGTACGCTTGTTGGCTTAGTGGTCTGATACTAACTCTAATGTAAAATTGGGCAGGTTTCGATCCCAGCTTTAAGCGTCCTATGTTTGTGATACAATGAAACAGTCTGTCTGTGGATGACTATATATATATATATATATATATATATATATATCCAGGTATTTTAAGTGCATGACTCAGCAGTGTTAAACTTAACAGATATAAAAAATATAATTATCCTCTGAACTGGCTTGGTCGCAGGAATTCTACTCTTATAGAATATCTTGAGCAGGAATAGCCTGGCTTAGCCCATTTACATGTTTACAACTAGTTTGAATCTAGGGGTTTCCTTCAAGACTGGTTTGCATACTGAGATTAAAGAGCATAGTCTATCCTACTATTTTCGCAGAGCCAGAGATGAGAATAGTTTGATAATTAGCTCTATGGGAATTGCAAACAGTCTCATTCAGGATTTGAACCCAGGTAGCCGAGTGCATTTCCTTTGATGATAACCACTAAGCCACGAGTGCCACCATAATGGATATATGTGAACTTACAAATTCTCTTTACCTGTAGAAGCTAAATATCCGGAATATGAAAATGCATAAACAGTTTTAACCAAATCTAAAACAAATCTTTGTAAAAACTGGATCACTGCACAAGGAAAATTAAAATCAAACATTTATCATTTCTGACAAATGATAAAATCGAATGTAATTAGCCAATTATAAAACAATTTAACAACTATGAAAAACTTACATCCATCCATCCTTATACAAGACTGTAACATAATGACTTTACACTCCCTATACGAGCGCCCCGGGGCCTGTTCTGGACTTCGGTCCAGAGTGTGGCCCTGGAAAAGGAACAATGGCAGACTTGGGGCCTTTAATTAGGCACCTAGTTTCAACTAGGCTACCTTCGGGTGGGCGAGCTGCATTTTTGTCTCCTTTGTCCCCCTTGTACGGCACGAGACCATATGTCTAGTTTAAGCCACAAA
This sequence comes from Sepioteuthis lessoniana, assembly GCA_963585895.1. Taxonomy (NCBI): domain Eukaryota; kingdom Metazoa; phylum Mollusca; class Cephalopoda; order Myopsida; family Loliginidae; genus Sepioteuthis; species Sepioteuthis lessoniana. The sequence goes on along the minus strand of OY757904.1, from coordinate 15,440,364 downwards.
CTGGCATACGTGCTCAGACCCACATTTGGGTTCGTGAAACTGCTTGCCTCATCAGGTTCACATTGCCCTAAGTGAGCTGATGAGCAGCACAGACAAGCAGGGTTCGAGTCTCGATTCGTTCCCGACCTCTTTATCCCCACTTTAATCGGCCTTCGGGCTTTTGACCTTGTGTCAAGTCGTGTCTGGTGGGAGGCAGCGACAAATAAACTGCTAGTAATGATACTCATACTTACTAATTATGTTGTACTAATTTGACTAATTATGCTGAACATTTTGTGCTTATTTGTTAAAATAAAAACTGTGAATATTGAAATAGTTTTATTTATTTATATATTATAACTGTTCTGAATATCATAAATGTAATGTTCAGAGTACTCACTATAACCGACCAATTCTTTTATAAAAAGAAAACAAAGATTATCATTATCAAGGCATGCCAACCACATGTATTCATTTGACTCTCTATTACTATCTGTCACTATTGGTCATTGAGTTTGGTAAGTCCTCTAGAGAGCTCCCAGTGTCCATTCAGAGCTGATGAATGTAAGTTTTTGCTAGTCATCTGGTGAGTCCATATGTAGGAGTCCATAAGAGAGGCTATGAATTTGTTCTTACTTGTCCAGCATGCCTTGGATATCTTATTTGAGGCATTGTGTGATGAGAGGTAAGTGATCATACAACTGATGTTTTGTAGGGTGCATCTTCCAGGATCTGTTTAAAACAGCATGGGTAGTTTCCATTGAGCTTTTCTTCTAAGTGTTTCTTTTGAATCCAAGTGATGCAACCATACAGCAGTACTGACACAGTTACACCCTTAAATAATTCCTGTTTTAATTTATTAGACAAAACATATTTCTATATGATTTTTAACTTGTTTATTAGTACATGCATTATCTATGCATATGTTGACATCAGTTTAGTAGATGAGATATTACTACCATGGTATACAAACTGGTTTACTAATTTCAAAGACTTGCAATTTAATGAGGAGTTGGCATCATCTTGATTAAAACACATGAACTCTGTTTTCACTGAGTTCATGTCAAGACTAATACCTCTTGCCATCTGCTCTAGGCTATGCAGTAGATTTGGCTTGAGCAGGTGTATTTGCAAGAAGTGCTAGATCATTTGAGGAGTCAACATCAATAATAGTTTTTCCTTAGATCAATTGATGTTAATATACATTATCCAGGCAGATTATGAATAGTAATGTTACCAATATATCTCCTGGCAAGACTCCAAAGGAATCAGAGTCAACAGCTGAGTGGAGACACTGGGTGCTGTCTCGAGGACTTTCTATGGCTTATAGGGAGACATGGTAAGAAAGATACAAAGGAATCTGTGCTGTCTGTATGACTTGATGATTACGAAGAATGACACACCCTGCATATTAACGGGCACACACACACACACACACACACACACACACACACACACACACACACACACACACGTAAATATTCCTTTTTATATATGTTTATTCAATATACATATATTTATATATATCTTATGTGTACATGTGTGTGCGTATATATACACACACGAGAGAAAGAGACAGGTGAGGCTTGGATAAAGTATACACACATGCACATAAATATATATATATATATATATATATATATATATATATATATATATATATAGATAGAGAGAGAGAGAGAGAGAGAGATACAATCTATTTTATATATGTTCATTTACAATATATAAAGTATACATTGTATTATATATATATATATATATATATATATACACACACACACACACAGACATATTGCATTTAATAATCTTGATTTCTTATAATTTTCATAACAATTGTTCAGTTTGTTATTTGTAAGACTTAAAAATTCATCAGACAAATATTTCCAAGTTAAATGTTTCTTTTTTTTAAATCTTTCATGATTACATAAATCAATTCTTTAAAACCTGTTTGTTGTGTCTTTTTATTTGTTCGCTGAATTTGTTTGACTGTATCTAATCAAGATTTGTTTGTTAACTGTAAGTAAACTCATTCTAACTTATTACAGCAACAAGCTTCAAAGTAACTGGAATCAGTTGCAGTGAGCGATGATAGCTCAGAGGAAATTATGCTTGATATTTACACTTGTATCAACAAGGAATTCTTATAACTTATCTCTTTGATAATGTCGGAATCTTGAACATCTATCAATTTTCTGTTTGTGTTTATTCATTTAACTGCTGGTCATAGGATTTCAGATAAGAATCCATTTATGTTTTATCAGAGGGTATGTAAAAAATTAACAAATGATCTGTTTTCATGATCAATTTTTTAGCATAGATACTATTTAAAGCTAAACATTTTTCAAAACATTCTATTCACTTTTCCATGGATTCTTTTCTCACTTTTGAACAAACTGGACACAACTTTGTCATTGGATAAATAGTATCAATCTTTAAATGTGAGGCATGAACAGGCCTGTCAGGTGAGACAAAATTGGAGATTTATCAAGGATGTGCTACAAGTGTGTATTTCAGGCTTTATACAGTTGGTGCAGTTTGTTGAGTGTAGTTCAACCTTCTGTAGACATGATGCAAAACAGTTCTATCTGGACATTTTTTGTATACATGCAACAATAGTCTGAAAATTCTACCACTGCTTTCCATTTAACTCTACACATAGAGATAAAGAAGAGACTTTATATGAATGAGACAGGCAGATAGATAGATTTTCAATTATAGTAAAAACCTTAGTTGAAAAGGCTTGTGACTATATATATATATATATATATATATATATATATATATATATATGTTTGATTAAATGATAAAGACATTTTGTCAATATAATCTTATTAGGATCCTTTCAAGTTTCCTGATAAATGTTTTGGTTTTAAGTCGGAGGTGGTTGATGAATTTACCAAAATTGTCAAGGTGTAATGTAATGGCCAAAGGATTTCGGTTCATGCCTTTGAGTTTAGTTAGGCTGAAAACCTTTCGGCTCAGCACATGGGTTAGTTAGGTGCAAACCTTGATGTAGGTGGTAACGTGTGTTCGGGGCGGACGTGCCACTCAGAGATGTCACAATAATCCGAGACAAAATGGGTGACGGAGTGCGAGTGAGGTCACGTACCGGAAGCACGCAGAGGTTTGTGGAGAATTCGAACAAAGTTAGGGAGTTGAGTACTAGATGCCAAATGAGGAGGATTGACTTTTGGAGCTCATAGACGCGAGGTGAACTTGCGCCCTATGGGGGGGGGCTGCTCGAGATGGGGGCCAAATGGATAAGACAGCATAGAACATTGTGTCTCTCCTCCTTATGTCGAAACATTTAACTCAAAGTTAATAAAAAGGTTTCGTACCTGAACAAGAAGTCGTTACGTGTTTTCGAATTTCGAGATTCATATGTTCTTTATATGTTCTATCGTTATGAACATTATATATCTATTTCGCACATGGCCATATTCGTGTATCTACCTATGGTACAAAGGTGGATAGTCAGTTTTATGTATCTTAACAGTTCCATAGATATATCCAGGTTTGTAATCAACTATTATTTTTGGTAATTTTCATATTCTGACAATCAGCATTATTAGCATTAATGAGCTTGTTAATTTGGGACTTAAGTTGGTTAGTTGGGTTCTATGGCATATCAACCTTTGTAGGTTATTTAAAGCGAAATCCATTTTTATACAAATAAACAATTCTATTTCAGATAATTCAGTTGAGCATAAGTACACAGTTTAATTGTCAAAAATATTTCTATTTCAAGCAATTCAGTTTTGTCAAACAGTTCTAATTCAAACAATTCAATTTAGTATAATTTTGGTTTACAAACAGTTAAATGTCGAAACAGTTCTATTTCAAACAGTTCAGTCTAGCATAAGTACAGTTTCAAAGTCTAAAACAGTTCCATTTCAAACAATTCTGTTTAGCATACAAATTTTGTATAAGTACACAGTCTAGTTCTATTTGACCCATAGATATGTCCCTATCAGGTACTACCACTCCGGGTCAAAGTGGACCTGGTAGCGATGGCAAAAAAAGGGTACTCCGCATTCTCCAAATTTCCAGCTTTACTGGAACCTCACAATCAGATTGTTTAGTATTATATCTGGAACACTCGTTGCAGGTAGGTCTTACTCCTCAGCAGAGAAGCAGTTGGTGTATTTTAGAGTCCCAGCTGACTGGGCAACTGAGTTGGTTGGTTGGATTATTATTCAATTTTGTAAATTTGTTTTTATTATTGAGGATGGCCTGTAATTTAGAAGGTAATCAGATTTATCAATGCCAATAATACCATCTGTCACAATATAAAATTACCTAAAATAATTGATTACAAACCTTGATATATCTATAGAACTGTTAAGATACATAAAACTGGCTATTCACTTATAAAAATTTTGGTAAATTCATCAACAAACTCCAAACTAAAACCAAAACACTTATTAGGAAACTTGGAAGGATCCTAATAAAATTATAGACACAAAATGTGTCTTTATCATTTAATCAAACATACTTAAATGAAGTACTGCTACCAAACTACACACACGCACACATATATATCTTATCATTTCAAGAAAAAAAACAATATTCAGTGTCATTAGGATAATAAATCTATATCCATCCTGTTAAGAGCATTCTACCAGGAATATTTGAATATTCAAAATTTGAATTATTTATTTGTTCTAACAGAATTGTTACCTACTCAGGATATACTGGATTGAAGAATACCTATAAATAAATAGATAGATAGATAAGTTAATTATATAGGGATTTCAGCTTGAAAGGATCCAATTAAAATTATACTGAGAAATTGTGTCTTTATTATTTATTCAAACATGTTTAAATGAAGGACTGCTGCCTAACCACACACACACGTGTATATATATATATATATATATAGATAGATAGATAGATGGAGAGAAAGATAGATAAGTTAATCATATAAATAGAAATTTTAATGCAAGTAAAAGACCTGAAAAATCTTTGGAGTTGCCCATGGTGAAATGGTTGTCATTGTAGGCAGTAGACTTCACAACCTGGTTTCATTTCACATGGCTCCAGCTATGGGTAAATAGTTGGGCAGACTAGACTCTTTAATCTTGTTATGGTAAATGGTCAAGGAAAAGGAAAAATCTCACTTCAAACCAGACCTGGAGAGAGATGGGCTCTGCTAAGCTATTTCTGCCTAAGACATCCAACATGAATAGTGCCCACCCCACAAGTCTCATATCCCTGAAATATTAGCCAATATTTTAATAATGGATTTTTTTGTGTATGATTCTAATGACATCGAGAATCACAAATCAATGAAAATAAAATAAAATAATTCTTGTTTTTATCGAATATGAAAGTTGGATAGTTTCTATCATAATGCATAAATGATTTGTAAAGGTAATATTAAACATTTTTTTGTTCTTATCAAATAAAATATAAATAACATTATCTATTATTCATTAAATATATATAAGCCATGATCAAATTTTTACATTTTTTAAAATTCAAATAAAAAAATAGCATTTAAATGATAGAATGAAGAGATGGCGTCAAAAGATCAAGACTTCATTTAAATGACTAGCTGCTAATTCTCAATACTTTTGATCAGCAGTCTTGATACTTTTTGAACAGGCTGGATTTTGTAAAACAGGATTTTTCAAGTGTAGAGCCATTCATATTCACAAGACTAATGTGTATATGATTTTTCTTCTTTCTTAAACTAAAATTTATCCCAAGAGTAAAATTTGAGGATGTAGTTGACATTAAAAACAATATGATGGCACAGTTTCACACAGTATTAAAAAAAGGAGTTCTAAGAGTTCTTTGACCAATGAAAAACATGTCAGAATTAGTATACTGGATACCTAGGCAATATTTGAAGAGAATTAATATTTCTATTTCTGTCTTAGTAAATATAGCTTCAATTTTTTACTTTCAAACTTGTACATCCATGTTTATTCTTATACAATGATATAAATGCATTCCTACATATCTTAAATACTACAGCTAACAATAAAGCCTCCGTCTGCTGATGATGCTGGGGTTAGGCATGGTTTAAGAGCTGAAGCATCATTATGACTAACACAGATGCCTTGTATCATCATTATCAATTCTTGTGCATAGGTAACTAGGTTCACCAGTGTCCTCTATATAAGTTGGTCAATAGCCAGCAGTTCTGCTTGTGCCAAGGTGACACCTCAGGTTTGGAGGTCCTCAGTGACAATATCCAGCCATCATCCAAACTTGACCACGGTTCATTCAAGTAAGACGCTTGTGGTTTTCTCTTTAAAGGTGGAAGTCCAACCTTGTTACCTTTCCATTCATCTTATTTCACTTTTTTATTGGACACACTCTTTTCGCACATATATAAGATTTATAGGGTGCCCCAAATGATTTAATAGTTGGTGAGCAATGCTTGCCGACCATTATAAGTGAATTCAATTCTTACCTTTGATCTTGTGTCATGACTAAGCTAAGTTCGATAAATAACTATATACTACATGTAGATACTAATATATAGTTATTTGTGAAGTTTAGTTAAGTTTTAGCACAGATATAAACCTCAAATATATATGTATATATCAGTTAAAATAATACTTGATGCCTCCTTGCTTAACACTCAGTATTATAAGGTATGGATCAAGGGTAAGAGAAGAAATCTCAGGAAAGAAGTGGTGGCCTCCCCTACACCACAGTGTAGTAGCTATTAAAAAAATGACCTTTGGGGTCAGCCTTAACTATGTTTGACAAACTTTTATATATATATATATATATATATATATAAACATTCATAGATATGATATCAGTATAAATATATATATCATTCATAGATACATCCTTATATATGTGTGGGTATATATATATATATATATATATATACACCTCTTCACATTTATGCATAGAGCATTCATAGATGATATCATTCATGTATCATTACAAGTACATATATATATATATATATATATATCATTACAATGATTATATATGTATATATAGCCTTCATAGATATCATCATGTATATATATGCATATATATAAGATAAGTCATTGTGATGTTTAATTAAGTTTTGGCACAAAGCCAGAAGAATATGAAGCTCACTTATAAAGTCTAATTTGCTAATTCTTACTTTACTTAAAGTGCTTTTTGTATGTCATACTTAAGATGTGCTCATGTGTGTATATATATATATATATATATATATAGATAGATAGATAGATTGCCAACACAGATACCATAATATACATTCATATATATTACATACATATAGCCTTCATTCAAAAAAATTAGGGAATTATTCTGAAATAGCAAAATACTTTTTTTTATTAATTTTTTCATCAATGTAAACTCTGCATTGTTTGTAGTTAGTTAATAGCAAAAATCATTTTAGTCTCACAAAAAATATTTCTTTTGAGGCTATTCAAAATGGTGGCAAATCAAACTGTTCCTGGAATGAACAGAGGTCTGTCATCAAATTTGTAGTGGCTAAAAAGTGCAAGCTTTTGTCAAAAAAATGTCCATAGATAAACTACACATGGTTTGCCACTGGGGACCCTAGTTGAAAAGACAGTTCATGGAAGGAAAAAACAGACTTTCAGGTAAAGAAAACTGTTGTGGACCAGTAAAAGGTCCGGAAGAAAGACACGAACTCGCGATGATGTGAAACAAGTATATTGAATGGAAGTATAAATACAAGATAGGTTAAAGAGTGTTGAACGTCAGTCTGACTACCAAAGTGTTAGGCTGGAGTTAACACCGAGATGAATATTCTCCCGGTATTCATAATAATAGGAAGAGTTCATTATAGTCCATAAGGTAGGTACCATAACATTTAGTAAACACCAAAATAAAACAATTATGCACATTTTGTGGATGCAGTTGATGAGTAAAAACTCTGCAGCAAAACAGTAATAACTTTTGTTAAATTTGTAAAGGAGCATGTTGTCTAACTGAAAACATTGCCATCTATCTTAAATGTTTCCAGAGATTTTGTATTAGCTGCTACTTTTAATCTGTCTAATTGGGAGCTATACTTCTTCAAATCAGTTTGTTTGGTTTTATGGAATTAACACATTGGAGATTCTCTTGTAATCCAACGAGACAGCAGTATTACATTGTTTGGGCAAAGACTGGCCCTTGATATATATCTTCATCATGATTAAGATATGCTGACTGCACAGATTCTTTTGACTCTGTCTCACCATCCATTTCTATCAAGCTATCACTTGGCAAGTCCTCTTGACAACATCCAGAAGTTACAGAGTTGATGAATGAACAAAAGTATAAATACAGCATAGGTAAAAGTGTGTTGAACGTCAGTCTGACTGCCAAAGTCTTAGGCTAGTGTTAACTCAAAATTTAGATGAATATTCTCCTGGTATTCATAGTAATAGGAAGAGTTCATTATAGTCCGTAAGTTAGGTACTATAATAAAACATTCTGTGCACGACAGTTAATAAAGAAGGCAATGCTCACAGCGTTCTGAAATATAAAAGGACCCATCACTATTGATTTCCTTGAAAAAAGTATAACAGTAAAAAGTATTTCCTATTACCAACTCATGAGGCAAAATTAATTTTATATATTGAATAAACCTTAAATATATATGTATATATTATTTAAAATAATAGTTGATGCCTCCTAGCTTAACACTCAGCATGATAAGGTACGGATCAAGGGTAAGAGGAGATATCTCAGGAAAGGAGTGGTGCCCTCTCCTACACCATGGTGTAGTAGCTATTAAAAAATGACCTTTTGAGTTGCTCTTTACTATGCTTGACCAACTTATATATATATATATATATATATATATATAAATTCATAGATATATCAATATAAATATGTATAACATTGATAGATACATCCTTATATATATGTGTGTGTGTATATATATATATATATATACATATATATATACATACACTCATACACATTTATACATAGAGCATTCATAGATGATATCATTCATGTATCATTACATGCATATATATATATCATTATGATGATTATATATATATATATATATATATATATATATATATATATATATATATATAGCATTCATAGATATCATCATATATATATATATATGCATATATATAAGATAAGACAGAAACAATAAAATCAATTTTTCTCATGAACGAGCAACTAATATCACCGTTTGGGCTCAAAGTACAAATGTTTATCTTGGCAATAGGTTTTCTTTTCAGACATTCATTAAATTGATGTCAATAAATCATCCTACTCTGTTCTTTTTTTTATTTTCTTTGTATTATCTGATTTTTGATCGCTGTGGTGCTAAACTGGATTTATCTTTCCATTTGATATATAAATTGCTTCTTTTGTTCAGGGCAAAACTCAAATGCATCTCATTTTTCATTTAGTAGTCTGCAATTTAAAAAAAAATATATAATTCTCTGAACTTAATGACCTTTTCCAAAGTAAAATAAAGTACTATTCTCATATAGCATATTTCATGTTTGATTTTATATTCAAACAAGAAAGGAAGGAAAGAAATTATACCCTATTATTACTTAGCTTTTTATTATTTATTAAGCAGAAGATTTTTATCATGCACCAGTTTTTATTTTCATTTTTTGGATATTATTTTAAATATGGAACGTGAAAATTTCAGTGACCATCCACCAAGTTTGGTTAAAACTGTTCTAAGTAAGTTTGAGAAAATATCTCTAACATTGTAAGCAAGTGGTACTATTGTTTAGATGAACAAAAAAGCCAGCAGCCAGAAGGAAAACAAGTTGACAACAAGTATAATATCCATTGGTTAGGTATAAGAAGGTATGCTTGATCAAGCACCCAAGACTGGGTCACCATCTGGGGTTAGCTAGATGATGTAGCCCTCCAGATGTTGAAGTGGGAGTTGGGTGTTCTGGAAACTCCATTATAAGATAATAGATTATATTGTAATATGATTAAGGATGATTATTAATTAAAATAGTAGATTATTTTATTTTTAGAAATATATTTTGTGTTAGATAAAAAAAAGTGTTAGTTGAAGGTAAATTGTGTGCTAACTGAAGGTACAGAGTGATTGGTTACAGGCTTCGATTTTTAAAGATCAGGACCTACATACGAGCACATGTCATATGTGTGTCAATTTTGTTATTATAGGTTTCTCTTTTGAAATTGGGGTTGTAAGCCAGATATTAAAAGGTAAATGTTTTGTCAGCTGAGGTTAAGATAAGATGACGTAACACTGAAAGTTAATGATCCATGTTCTAATTACATTAGTAGATGAGATAATTGATATAATATATAAGCATGGTGCTTTAGTGGACAGTGAGTCAGTCAGGTTGGTCAAAGAGAATTTGTAGAGCTGCATTGGGGAGATTCCAGTTGAGAGACAAGCGACCCTTGTTAGGGGATAACAGCCCTGATCGATGTAAAAAAACGAAGTCAGTGTTTTCATCAGATGAAACTACATGTGTTTCTAATGAACACCTGTAATTCTTTCAATCTATCTTTCTCTCTCATGTTGGTGATGACTGCTGAGTGAAATGTGGCAGTCAGAAAATATATTTTCGAATTCAAACAAACTGGGTCTGTTTTGTGCTTTGCAAAATGTGACATCTATTTATTTTGGGTCTCTTAAGGTAACACTTAATTCATATCTGTGTGTGAAGTGTTACCACAATATATTTGATCCTGTAGCATTACAATATATTGATAAACGAATTCCACTACTGTTGAGCAAAATGCTGTAATTTTACACTTGAAGAAGTCAGTAGAATGAATTTACTAAAAATTCATGCTAAGAACAAAAATAATAAAAATAAAGAGATCAATTATCTAAATGACCCTTGAAATGACAGAGACTCATTTCAAAATTACAGAATGTTTACGACACATGACTCTGCTACCCATTCTCGGATTTTTATACAAATTACTTCTTAAGGTTCTCCATGTTTTCTCTTTTTGAAATATCTTTTTCTTCAATTGGAAATGTGTTTAGTTCTTTCTATGGTTATGCTATACAAGCCCAAAGCTATATTTGAAGGTTTCATATTCATTATTATTTTTAAAATGAATTACTGGTGAAAGAAACTTTTTGCTTTCATTGATGAAAATTTTGTATTTTGCATTTTTTTGTTACTCTTGTTGTCAAAGAAGAGAATAAAAAAAAAGCAAAATCATTTTGAGCATACCAGGGTCATTCAATAAATAAAGGGAGATTTTTTGAAAAAAAGTAAAATACATTTTTTTCCTAAATTTTTTTCCATGAATGTTAAATTCTGCATTGCCTGCAATTGCTTTATTGCAAAAGTTATTTTAGTCTCACAAAAATATCTATTGAGGCAATTCCAAAAGCTAGCAAATCTAAATATGCTCAAGATTTGAACAGAGGTCTGTCATCAAGTTTTTGGTGGTTGAAAAATACAAACTATGTGAAATTTACCGAAGAATCTGGGATGTATACAGTGAAGAAGTTTTTTGTTAAAAAATGTTAACAAATGGGCTAAACATGGGTTTGCCATGACAAGCCTGAGATGGAAAAACAGTCCATGGAGTGGAAACACACTGACTGTCCAGGAAATAAAAAGCTCTGAGTTCAATGGTCAGCTAAGAGGGTGTTGATGACAATTTTCTTGGACATGAAAAAACTCATCACTATTGATTTCCTTGAAAAAGGTGCAACTGTAAAGAGTACTTCCTAATGCCAATGCCTTTGGTAAAATTCACCTTATTAAATGACCTTCATATTATTCTAAAACTTTTATCTATCTTTCATTCCTTCTCTTTTCTGGTTCTGCCTGTTTCCTTTTATTCTCATTTCTTGATTTATTTTGGTTCTATTCTTCATTGAGTTCATGTTGAGTATTAAAAATGAATAATGGAAATTTTAATCATCGTTTTTTTCGGAGAGTTTTCAGGATAAATTTATATCGTTTCAAATGCTTTGAAAAATGTTGTCCAAAAAAGAAATTTAACACCATCTTTTCTTTTAATGATTTTGACAAAATAAGTCTAAATAAAAAACAATAACAGATTTTCTTTTTTGCATTTGAATGTGAATGTATTTGTTGTTGAGTTAATAATATAGAAGTTAGATTTGTTCAGCCTTTCATCATAGAAAGAATGGGCAAAATTCAGTCCCTTACCAACTGACTAAGTGAGAGAGATAAGTGAACATACCAAGAGACTGAAATAACACTAATAAAGTTAAATTTATTATTTGAAAAGAAAGAGACAAAAATAGTTAAACTGGTAAGAAAAGTTTGAGGTATATATGAGTGAGAATGTTCTTGCAATAGAAAAAGGTTTTATAAAAAGAAAACCTTGTAAGTAGTGTGTTTTACTGGTAATGATAATCGAGTTACTTAATAGACAAGAATCTTGCTTTGTTAGTTCTGATACATAGCCTGTTGATAATTGAATGTCTGGCTGAAGGTTTTCTTAAATGTATGGCAATAAAATGTAATTGACCAATTGGCTACATTGATACATTGGTTGATTATTGGTAAATTTGTATTGTTAAGCTGATTACCAACTTCTCTTCTTTTAGTCTCTTCTTGGTGATTGCTGTGATAGGCTGGAGGAAGTTTCATTGCCTGTTTTTATAGTAAGCCAGAAGGTTCAGCCCTACCAAAATGCAAACTTTTGATCTTTGGTCATCATTGGTGGAAAAATATTATTTAAAAAATCCCATTGTTTGTTTACATTCACATCAGTTTGATTTTCCCTTCCAAATTGTTTGTAATTTTTGTTCTATTTATCTTATTTTTGAAAGCAGCGGTTGTGTCGATACTGCTATATGGGTGCACTACATGAATGCTAATTAAGTGGATGGAGAAAAAGCTTGACGGCAACAACACAAGAACGTTGCAAACAATATTAAACAAGTCCTAGACCCTCTCACATGGCCAAGCAAAAGCGGGGCAACTAGCTCGAACTTACATACAGCAGCTCTGTGAGGATATGGGATGTATCCCTGAGGACCTGCCAGAGGCAATGAATGATAGGGAGGAGTGGCGAGAGAGGATCAGATGGCACTACAAGATGATGATGATGTTGAAATACGAAACACACTTGTAGTCAGTAGCTAGGCTAAGAGCAACGTCTTTAGCAAGGCTGGGACTAAAGTGAATCAGTCCTCAATGAAGAGCTATTTTTATGGCACATTGGGAGATTCCAATGTGCACACGTTGGCCGGTCCATTCCTTGTATAGTGATTGGCTAGAACATCTGATTGGCTATGTCTGTTCATAAATACCAACCCTATCAGTAGCATTAGTATTGACTATATTGGACCTCAGGTAAGTGTTGCTTGTTATAATTGTCACTGTTATTGTTGTTGTACATTGTTGCGTTCTACAGATGATAATGATGAAAGGGTATGGCAGACCTTTCAACTGATATTATGCAATATTGTGGTTTGGTAATATTTTAAAACAGTCATTCTTATTTTTTCTCGAATATTTGTCCTAATTTTTATAGTAGCTTTTGAAGTCTAACCACTCTAAGGAATTACCCCTCCAATAAATTTTTATTGTTGGTAAAATTTTCACATAATGTCATAGTTCTAAAAATAACAATGACATCACTGTCTGCTGTAGTTACCAACCTTATCAGCTATCATAACACAACTGGGATATGTCTGTGTATTCAGTTCCTTTTTAGAGTCAAAGACACTTCCCAGAAGGCTGCATTGTATATTCAATGTAACTTGCATATGTATTTTACTGCCTCTAAGTATTTATATGGAAATGGGTAATTGCATATACAGTTTACTTAACAGGTAACATAAATTATGAACAGATGGGATATGTATAGAGATATACTACAGACATAATCTGGCACCTCAGATTACATGCACACATTGTACACAATATAGCCATTGTCATCTAAATGAAAGTGAGGAGAACATTTGTAGAGGTGCAGTAAGGTTCTATGTAAGTAGTTGTCAAGTAATAACTGAAAACTTTTCTAGCAGACATTTACACACACGCACACACACACACATATATATGTATATATATATATATATAAGAGAAAGAGAGAGAAAGAGAATTTGCCTCTAATAGCAAATAATCTCACCTAAACTCAATTTTATGGACCAATATTTAAAAAAAAAATGATTTTACAATAAAACACATGCTTTAAAAATATGCAGAAAAGGATTTAAATGATCTTACTATAAAAATACATTGTAAATGATTTTAATATAAAAATGTATTGAATACCATTTAATTATAAAAATGGTTTATACGTACACACACAATATCTATTTGTCCCGAATAATATATGGACAGATTAGAATATGTCACATATGCAAGCATTCTCAGCAAGCAATCAGACTGACATTCTTGTTAGATTGTTTGTGTTATCGTTTAATGGCATATCAACCTTCTTGGGTTATTTAATGCCAAATCCATCCTTCTAGAAGAACAGCTGGAGGGATAAGGGGATTCATACCTTTCCCAAGAGTATTTATCTGAAAGTGAACGTAATAGCATGACTGAAGTTCGAACTTGTTAACTACAATTCTGCAGTCCAGTGCTTTAACCATTACTCCATGAAGCCCCCCCCATTCTTGTTAGAAAAAATAATCAGTAATGTTTGATCTTTGGTAGGGGCAACCTCTCTCTCTCTCTCGAGTTAGCTTTGCTTGTTCATAAATACACAATACATATAAGGAGACAGACAGACACCACACACATACACATGCACATATATCATTTGTCAGCTCAAATTTTAGCACTACCACCTTTTGTACTGTGTGTAAACATTCAACTAGAACCAATGAATCCTAAACTAACTTTTTAAGTAAATCTGAGAACAGTAGAACTTATCATTTTTTTCTAACAAGAATGTCAGATGGATTACTGACTGAGAACTCTTGCAAATGTAACTTTTGAATCCAGCAAGTAACTGAGTTTTTGACATAAATTGCAGATCTATTGCTGATAATTATACACATTTACACACACACACACACACACACATCTCTCTATATATATATTTGTAAAAATGTGTGTGTGTCAAATGTATGTCTGTGTGTATATATATATATATATATATTGTCATCCACAGACAGACTGTTTTGTTGTATCACAACTCTTAAGTGTGACTAGACACGTAGGAAGCTTGAAGCTGTGATCAAAACCTGCCCAACTTTACGTTAGACTTAGTATCATATCACTTAGCCAACAAGCGTACCGCTTCAGCTCGGGAATTTAAAGGTATTAATTAGTAGCATTCATTTATTTACATTTCATACCTTACTGGATACCAGAGTCCTCAATTCGTTCGAAGAGTTTTGCATTATGCAAGCGGCAGCTGTAAATTCCTTTGCCAGAGTTGTGTTGCTAGCACAGGTTCACAAATATACATTCATGAATAAAACATATATACATGTGTGTGTGTGCAAATATTATTTAAACTATAAAAAAACTATTGAAAACAAAATCCCACTCAATTTTATTTTATGTTAAATTAAGTGGTATTTTTTTTTCTATTGTTTTTATAGATTACATAGTGGTCATATATATATGTATATATATATATATATATATATATATACACAAAAGTGTGTGTGTGTGTGTGTGTGTATATATATATATATGGAGGTGCTCATGGAATAATTGAATTATGGAACAAAAAGTAATTCAAGCATCAGTCTCGATACCTTTTGATCACATTTGATATCTTAATGTCTGAGGGTATAAACAAACACATACATACACACTTGTTTGCATACTGATAAATACATCCATAAATATTTATAGATGGTCCTGCCACCACAAATCTGTGCTAAATCGAAATCATTTCTTTTGGCGACTGTTCAAGGAATCTGTGTGATTTAATTTTTGTGTTATTAGGTCTTTCAATCAGATTTAAACTCAAGTCAATTGTCAACCAAATTGAATCATCTACTTGGCTGAGTTTTTGTTCAGCCCTTCAATTCTTACGTTCTGATAATAACAAAAACACAATAGACATAAACAACATTTCAAGGTAAAAATTGCTTCGGCCTCAAATGGCATATCACCCTAAGTCTTATTATCTTCCATAGATTTATGTCTCTACATACATATGACAATGAAAATTCTTAGTGCATTTGACATGAAGAATATATTGCGATAAAAACATGTGTGTCATGTCAATGTATATTTTTGAAGTTTTTACGAATATTATTATTTTCTGTATATGTAAGTGTAAGCAAAAACTTAGAACATTCGGCAAGATTATACAACTATAAAAAAATACATTATGTCACTGCATAAACAATAAAAAAATGTATCATGTCACTATATAAAAAAATAAAAAAATGTATCATGTCACAATGGAAGAAATAAAAAATGTATCATGTCACTAAATAAAAAAATTCATCATGTCACAATGGAAGAAATAAAAAATGTATCATGTCACTAAATAAAAAAATGCATCATGTCACTGAGTAAAAAATTAAAAAATGCATTTTGTCATTTTATAAAAAGATTTAAAAAATTATCATGTCACTAAACAAAACAGAAAATTCAACATGTCATAGTATAAAAACTGCATCATGCCACTGTGTACACTAGGGTTAGTTAAAAGTTTTGCAATAACTTGGTAAATACAAGATTGTTCAGTTTGGTTCCATTGTTGGTTATTTAATGTGAAATCTCATTTTTACATATATATCAAATATGATTTCTAAATACATTTTGTAGATACGCACAGGTAAAGAATCCAGCAGTTCTATTTGAAACAATTCAATTTAGCAGAAGTCATTTGTTTTCACAGTTCAAATCTCAGTCGCTATTTGACCCATAGATAGGACCCTCTCAGGTGTTACCACTCTGGGTCAGAGTGGACCAAGGAGAAATGGCAATGAAGGGGTACTCCACATTCCCCATAGCTTTAGTATTACTAAAGCCTCAGCATCAGATTATTTCACGTCATATCAAGGACACTCATTGGGTGGGAGGGTTCTTACTCCTCTGCAAAAATGCAATCTTTGTATTCTAGAGTCCTCACCAACAGGGCAATGCAAGTTTTTGGTGTGTATATAAAATAACTAAAACAGTTAAAGCCTTTGTAGGTACTTGCTGTAGATGGTAGCATTGTGGTAGTTAGTGTGCTGACATGTTGTGCTCGATCCCCCTTTTGATATATAAGCCACACAGATGAATATGCAAGGTCATCTTATTTAGGAACGTATGCATTTCAAGTTTGAACTGGTCATAATGCCTCAGAAACAACCAAAAATATGTTTTATGTGAAAGTTAATCACAGTACATAAACCAGATGGTCCAGAAATTTTGTTTGGGCTGTAAGAACCTCAATGATCAGGCGAGGTGAGGTAGGCCTAAAACTGTGGAGTTTGAGACTGTTCTCAAAGCCATAGAAGCAAATCTGGTGAGTAGCACTCAAAGAGTATGAAGTGAACTTGATATCTTACAGCTTAGTGAGGTTTGTCATCTCTATGACCTTGGCAAAAACATCCAGAGCAGCTAAATTGTGCCTCACCAAAATATTGCAAAACTTTTGACTTACCTCAGTACTTTTGAAGATTTAATGTGTTATATTATGTCAAGCCAAATTTTAATGTCAAACATTTGATGTCTCTAATATTCCAAAAACAATCATAGATTTTTATGTAATGTTCCCAAAACAATCATGGATTTTTATGTCATGTTTTTAAAACAATCATGGATTTTTATGTATGATTCCAAAAACAGATTCTTATGTAATGTTCCAAAAAGAACTCTAGATTTTTATGTAATATTCTAAAAACAATCCTAGATTTTCATGTAATATTCAAAAAACAATCCAAATTTTTTATATTCTAAAAATGTAAAAACATCAATCCATACAATATAAATTCTTTTTGGTGAAAACTTTCTGTTTTCTTACATGATGTGCTGCAATTTCTAACACTTTTTTACTGTGCATACTTATAAGTACAAAACGTTGGAACCAATGAAGTGTACTTTTGATAAAAGAAAAAAATATTAATTCATTTAAAAAATTTTTACTGATAGATTTTAGTGAGTTTGTATTTATAGAAATGAAAGCTTTAAGCTTATTGCAAAATAACTTTTAAGTTGAGGAATCATGAAGTATATAAAGAAGTGGAGAAGTTGGATGAAAAAAAAACAAAAAACAACATATTTCCTCTTTATGGATATTAGAGGTATGGTCAAAAAGTATCAAGACTGAGTTTTTAAATCTTTTTTTTAATTCTAAAATTTAAGTGAATGGTCTGGGAGATTGGGGTTCAATCTCAGGTCGAGTCATACCAAAGACTCAAAGTATGGTACTTGATGCAGCCTTGCAAAGCACTCACCACTATAAGGTGAGGATCAAGGGTAAAGTTAATTGGTTGGTTTGTTGGGTTTTATGGCATATCAACCTTTGTAAGTTATTTAACGCCAAATCCGTTTTTATGTAAATAATCTGTTCTATTGAAAACAGTTCAGTTTAGCAAAAGTACACAGTTTAATTGTCAAAAACATTTCCATTTAAAACTATTCAAGCAGTTACATGTAATAATTCAGTTAAGTGTAAATACAGTTTTAATGTTGAAAAACAGTTCTATTTGAAATAATTCAGTTAAGCATAAGCACGCAGTTTAAATGTAAGTACGGTTTAATTGTCAAAAACGTTTCTATTTTAAGCTATTCAGTTTACTCAATTCATTTTAGCATAAGTATGATGTTAGTTCTATTTAACCCATAGATAGGGCCCTATCAGGTGCTACCACTCCGGGCCAGAGTGGACCTGGGAGTGATGGCAATGAAGGGGTACTCCGCATTCCCCAAAGCTCCAGCACTGCTGGAACCTCACCATCAGATTGTTTAGTGTCATATCCCAGACACTCGTTAGGGGAGGGGGTCTTACCCCTCTGCAGAGGTGCAGTCAGTGTATTCTACAGCTCCAGCTAACTGGGCAAGGGTAAAGTTGAGCAATCCTGGGAATGGAGTAGAGCCCTCCCCTACACCTCGGTATAGTAGCTATTAAAAAGGGAACCTTCGGGTCACTCTTGACTAAGGTCGCCAACTTTACTTTTATATGCACAGTTGAGCAACTTATATAATCAAATTATTATTTCCAAATTTCATCTAGATACGTCAGAGGCAATTTTTAGATTTTTTAAGCAGTTGTGATAAAATTTTATTGTTATGTTTGGTTTGGTTTTGTTATTTAATGGCATATGACCCTTTGTGGGTTATTTAATGCTAAAATTATCCTTGTAAAAGAACAGTAGTGGTACTATTTAACCCATAGCTGGGGGTGATAGGAAGGTTCATACATTTCCCAAGGGTATTTGTATGAAAGTGAATGTATTAGTGTGACTGGAGTTTAAAGTCACTTACTATGATGTCACAGTCTAACACTTTAGCCATTGCATTATGGGGTCACCCAATGATACATTTTGAATGGAATTATTTGACAAAAGGCAGGATTGTACAAAAGCAACAGATGCCATAATCACAACTTTTTCCTCAATGCAACTTTTTACTTGTTTCCTTAAGTGAAATTTTATCTCAAGGGTAAGATTTGAGAATGTATATGTTGTATACTCATATGCAGATGCATGCAGAATCATAACGACAACACAATAAAGACGAGCGACACAGTTCTTTAGAAAAATAAACCTCTGACTTTATTGAAAGGGTTGTGTGTGAGAGGGAGTTGGAGACTGAACAAAGACTACAACATATTGACCCCTACTCTTATGGCCATAACAGCATTTCTTTCCTGTTCTCCTCGGCTACTCAACCGGGGGCCTAGGGCCCCAGCCTCTCTGGGACATGGTCCTCATTCCAGCATCTTCTCTCCAACTGCAGCTGCTCAATCGGGGGCCTGAGGCCCCCCTCTGCTGAGTGCTGGTTCTCTCTACCACATCTTATCTCCGACTCTCTCGGGCTCTGAACTCCAACAGCTCAATCGGGGATTCTGAGGGCCCCCTCTGCTTGGTGCTGGTTCTCTCTACAGCATCTTATCTACAACTAACTTGAACTTCCTGTGCTCCGAGTTATATTATTGTTTTACGCCCAATCAATTCAACCTGTCGACAGTCAAGGTTATCCCCTTGATACCTTTGACCGGATGCACCTGTTTTTTACACAGGTGCATTTCCTATTTTGACAGCTCAGCCGAGGTCAATATGCAACATATAGAGTATTATAAGAAATAGGATGGTACAGATTTACACAACATCAAAAAACAATTTTGTGAGGTGCTTTGACCAATGGAAAACTTACAGGAATAAGTGAACTGAAGGCCCAGGGAACCAATATGAAAAAATCAATCCGTTCTTTCTTTATGTTGGGAAATAGTTTCAATCTTTATAGTATTTGAACACAGCTTTTATATTTTTTCTAAACACCCTCACAAATATTAACTATTTTTAATCTTTTGCATGTCCAAGAGTTTAAATTTGAGAAATGGAGATATCAGGAAATATATAAACTGAAAAATTTGGATCAAAAATTGATATTTTATATGAAGGAAGTATTTGATAATTTTTTAATGACCCAAATATAAACTCGCTTGTGTATAGATATGCATAAGATATTATATAATGTATGATCTTAGAAAATACTTATTTAAGATTGTTACTCACTTTTTCAACATTATCTTTTGTTTATATTACTGCGTGAGTTATGTCTCTTGTACACTTTTGGATAAGATTATGTTGCAGGTGGTATTTAAGTTGAACAAATAATCAGACATCTAGTATGGAAAGATATAAGAATTTGATATAAGGAGGACTGAGATCTTTTTATTGAAATTTAATGCATTGATATTAACTTCTCTCTTCTTTTTGGGGCTTGCTCTTTTAAGTGTTTGCCCAGTCGGCTGGGGCTGTAGATTACACCAACTACATTTTTCTGCTGAGGGGTAAAACACCCTCCCAATGAGTATCCTGATATGACACTAAACAATCTGGTGGTGAGGTTCCAGTAATGCTGGAGCTTTGAAGAATGCGGATTACCCCCTTAATTGCCATTGCTCCAGGTCTACTCTGGCCCTGAGTGGTAGCACCTTAGAGGGCTCTGTCTGTGTGTCAAATAGAACTGAACTGCATACTTATGCTAAAGTGAATTACTTGAAATAGAACTATTTTGATATTTTAACTGCATACTTATGCTAAACTGAATTGTTTGAAATAGAACTGTTTTGACATTTAACTGTGTGTAGACAAAAACTATACTTATACTAAACTGAATTGTTTGAATTAGAACTGTTTGACTAGACTGAAATGCTTGAGATAGAAATAATTTTGACAAACTGTGTACTCATGACGCACTGAATTGCTTGAAATAAAACTGATTATTTGTATAAAAATAGATTGGGCATCAAATAACCTACAAAGGTTGATATGCCATAAAAACCAAACAACCAACCATCTTTTATGTGTGAAAATCTAATGAATCATATTTTGGGTGGAACCAAGATGGCTTTCTTTCTATGACTGTATACATGCTTGGATAGCCTTAGAGATGGAAATATTCCATTGCCAATAGCAGAAATCGGCAAACAATAAAGTAGTCCCACTGATACCCCCACCACCACAATCAGAGAAATTGATGGTGGGTTTACATCACTATCCACATATCAGAAGTGCAAGATATGCTTCTTAGAAAAGAAGTAATTTAGTGTTGAGTTCAAAAATCAATTATTCACTCCTTTTTGCTTATATATATATATATATATATGTATGTATATATTAATCATAACATTTTCACACTGAAAAAGACATCCAATAAGATGTGTTGTTGGGGTTGAGACTAAGCTATACATAAAATATGAAAACCAGGATATTTAGTGGATGTATTTATTTATATATGAATAATATGCCAATGTTTAATGCTTTGTTTTTTTCTTTTAACCACCTTCAGGGCAATGTTAGAATATGATGTTATATTTTATCCAAATAACTAATTTCAAAAAGATTTTTTTAGTGTAATTTTTCAGATCAGACATGACATCACATACCAACATCACCTTAGAGATGGTTAAAAAAATGAAATGTTGGCATATTATACATTTATAAATCAATACATTCAATGAAAAACTTGTTTATTTTATATTTCCTTACAATCTGGTTTATCAAATTTTTTCTCTAATGCATACATACATATATATAATGAAAAGAGAAAAGAAATAGTTTGGAAAAGAAAGTCAGATTAACATGTTTTGTTAGCAGTCTTGTGATATCAGAATTAAAATGATTTTATGACCAAAACAAAGGAGGGAAACATAATTCTTTTTATCACTCCATCTGTAAGGTCTATTTATTATTTTTTTTATGTCTTTTAATCTCCAATATCCTGAGTGTACTAAGTTAGTGAGGAAAGGAAATATGTTATAAAAACCTGGGAATAAGATGATTGTAGGAGACTCATAAAAACTTAATGCACTTTTTATTCTTTGTCATAAATTGTGCTCTTTTCTGATATATTATTCCTCCTTCTCTCTCTCTCTCTCTATATATATATATATATATATATATATATATATATATATATATATATACACATATAAAGTAAAAGTAAAGTTGACGACTGTAGTTGAGGGCGGCCAGAAAGCTCCCTTTTCAATAGCTACTACTCCTTTCCCTGATATATATATATATATATATATATATATATAGGGAGAATATAGGGAAAGAGGGATCTTTTTTAGAAGTTATATGTATAGTTTATATATATATATATATATATACAGCTTTTCTAAAGCAAATCCTCTGCAAAGTTTGTAAATTGTTGCATAGCAATTCTTGCTTCTGTTACAATGCTTCTTTGAGAAAAGATTTTATAATAATCCTGCAATGAGTCTTTTATAATTAAATCATTATCTTGTTTGTTTTTTTTCTGCAAGGCTTTTTTGAGTTGAAGTATTATTACTATTAAACAGAGATTCTTTCAAACTTATATCCTTATCTACGTTGTCTTCATCTCAACATTTCAACTAAAGAAAGCCTCACACCAATCTCAGGTGCCAGTAAAATCTACCAACCTTTTATAAGTAATAAATAGAATACTTTACTTCATTCAGTGAATTGATAGCATTTTTGTTTTCGACTATAACATTTTGTTTTCTTTGGAACTTTAGACTTTTTAAATTGTCAAAAGTTTTCTTTGTGTTGCTTACTCTTCTTTCTACCTTAGGCCAATGTACTCCAAGTGAATAACTTTAATTTTTTAAGTGCTGACTATGTCTGCCTATGCTTTGCAACTAGAAGATGGTGGCATTTTTACATCTTAAAGAAATGGGCTCTTTTTTTTTTAGAGATGAGTGACGGAAATGCTCTCAGATTGCCAAGTAAAAGATAAAACCTGTCTAATAATAAGAGCTAGTAGTATTCCTTTTGCAAAATGAGCAGATCATTTTAAATCTCAAAAGTGCATTACATGTCAAGTGAAAAAAATTGAAAAGAGAAAATACTCTTTATGTACAAGCAAATTTTGTGTGCAGGAGAAGAACCTGATATTGTATCAATGCTGGTATCTCTTGTAGAAGCTGTCATCAACTCAAAGGAACTTTTCTTTTCATCATCCGAGCCATCTTGGCTGAAATATCTCAGTTATTTTATTTTGTCAAGTTTTTATTTTTTTTTATTTTTCCATAATGTTATTTACATATTGAGATTGAAATAACAAAATTATCTTGCGATCTGGCAAGAAT
Source organism: Sepioteuthis lessoniana (assembly GCA_963585895.1). Classification (NCBI taxonomy): domain Eukaryota; kingdom Metazoa; phylum Mollusca; class Cephalopoda; order Myopsida; family Loliginidae; genus Sepioteuthis; species Sepioteuthis lessoniana. Next base: position 15,416,769 of record OY757904.1, on the reverse strand, counting down.
GCTGCCAAAGAAATCAACAAGACTCTCTTTCTGTAAAGGTTTTTGCTTTTGACAAAGGTTACATTACTTATTACCTAACACAACATCTTTCTGACACAACCAATTAACCAAAACAACTTGAATTCTTACATTGAAATTTTTCCTTCACCTCATCAAAATAAATAAATAAAATGAAAATAAAAAATAAAACAAAAGTAGTTAACAACATTCCCTTTTATTCTTCTTGTATATCTAAAGTTCCTTCCATTGTGTGCAGTTCAAGCAAGTTGTTGCAGTTTTTGCTTTACGAAGAAAATATGCTGACTATTGTAAAGGAATATCTGTATACAAATAAAGTGCGAATAAGATAATTTGATTTTATAACAATACCAAGAGAATCGTTTAGGCAGAAAAAAAGGAAAGGAAAACTTGAAATTTAACAAAAAATAAAGAAAACAAGTAAAATAAGCTGATATCAAATCAATTCAAGTAAAAAAAAAACCAAAAAAAAACCTTTACTGAATACTTTACTTTTGCAAATAAATTTTTCCTGCGGTCATCTTTTTCTTATGACTTCTTTTTTTTTTTTTTTATTTGCTTTGTCTCATGTTTCGATGTATTCTTAGATCCTCTTCAGTAATAGAAAATAATAATTTTTCTTTCATTTCATTAGAAGAAATCAGTGTTAAAATAAAATTTCGTTATTCAACTGAGCTATAAGCTTCCAACATATTGATGATTCAGCCTTATTTTGGTACACCATTTCTCCATCTAAACAAGAAGAGAGTACCTGGTCAGTGGAGCCTAAAATATACTAATTGAATCCTCTGCTGAAAGGTGTGAACCATTCCACCAAAAAAGGCCATCCTGGGTATGACACTACACAACAACATAGGGTGATGAGGCTCCATGACTGAAGCACTGAGAAATGTGGAGTCGCCTCTTCATTGCCATTACTCCCAGGTCCACTTTGACACAGAGAAAGAGGTACAAATTATTTGCATTAAGAATATTTACTTGAAGTTATAATTGTTTACTAACTTGGTTGGTTGGGTTTTATGGCATATCAACCATCGTAGGTTATTTAATGCAAAATTCTTTGTAAACATATATATTACATATATGATTTCTAAACACATTTTATTGATAACATTTTAAATGAGCCTGGTATCATTTTGTTTTTGTACAAAGTAAAATGGTTCAAAGTATTTCTATTCAACACAAATAACTATTTATTATTTAGCATTTCTCAGCACATCGTTAAATGAATAGTTTGAAGGAAATTTCGTTAAACAGTTGAATGGTTTCAATAATTATGATCTAGCATTAGTAATTCTATTCAATATCAATTTATTTACTCACAGTAAAGTGGTTACAAGTATTTCTTTTTAACACTAATGTATTGAACAGAATTCATTTTCATTGGCACTCAGTTAAAGGTTTCAAGTATTGCTATGTAAAATCAATCATTCAATTCAGGCATAGGTTTAAAGAGTTTCAAGTATTGCTATTCAATACTAATAATTCTATTCAATATTACTCATTTGTTTGCGCAGTTAAATCATTCCATGTATTACTATGTATCATTAACTTATTCAATAAGAAAACCATCATTTGTTGAAACACAGATAATCAAACAGTTCCATTTCTAACAATTTTATTTATAACCACAATTTCAGTTTTGGCATAGTGTTAAAGAGTTTCAAGTGCTGTTATTTAACACTAATAATTCTATTCAACATAATTAATTTGTTTCTATGCTGTTAAATGGTTTTAAGCATTGCTATGTATCATTGGCCTGTGGGTAGAGTGTTCGCCAATGGTCCAGGAGACATGGGTTCAATCCCAGTTTGTGTCATATCAAAGACTTTAAAAATGGTACTTGATACCTCCTTGCTAAACACTCAGCAATATAAGGTATGTATTGAGGGTAGAGTGGAGCAATCCAGGGAAAGGAGTAGCTCCCTCTCCTATACCTCGGTGTCATCACCATCATCATGTCCTGCCGCTAGCACGGATATCCCTGACCCTCTCTCGCCACTTCTCCCTATCATTCATCGCCTCTGGCTGGTCTTCAGTGCTACATCCCATATCCTCACATAGCTGCTGTATGTATGTTCGAGCTGGTCATCCTGTTTTTGCTTGGCCATATGCAGGGGTCCATTGGAGTACATCACTTATGAGCTTGTCCTTCTTCTCCAGCAGTGTCCTGCATCTCTGGTTCTTCTAACTTGGATTGTTTTCGTGATGGGAGGCAGGTGGCCATATAGTTAGTGCCTTGTGGGCTGTTGCCGCCAGGATTGAAAATGGAGCATTCTGGTTGATCGCGACTATGGTTGCCAATTTTACTTACTTATGTATCACTAATAATTCAGTTTAACATCCGTCATTTGTTTACACACAGTTAAATGATCAAACAGTTCTATTTCTGATAAGTTATTTACTAAGAATTATTATTTGTTTCTTCACACTATAACTGTGAGCAAACAATTGACAATCATCAAATTGAAATAATAATTTGAAACAATAAAATTAAATGAGAATACTTGAAATCATATAGTTGCGTGTAAATTGTTTGTATTAGATCGAAATACTTGACTTCATATAGCAGTAGATTATTTGCCTTAAAACTGGAATTGTTTGCAAAAGATTATTATTAGTTTCTTTGAAATGTAGAAGGGAATGACCTTGTGCCATGAATGGTATATACTATTCTATATATTCTTTCCATTGTTCAAAACACCTGGTATATCATTTTTCATAATTTTTTCTAACTCATGCAAAAGAAGTTTAAAAAATGTCATTCTTTTCTTTGGTTGATTTGAAGTCTCTTCTGTATCCCCCCTCATACTAATTCACGGTCATGTAGGGAATGTATTTCTGTATGTCATTTAAGGTTTTTTCTTACCTTAGGATGTACATTGCATTAGTGTTAGACCATCACTTTTCATAAAAGTATAAATAATATAACTTTTGTATTTTTCTCAAGGCTCTTCTTTCTCCAGACACATTTGTACAGTCTGCAAAAGTCTTTGTTTGCCTTGGTCAGTATTTTTGGAAAGCAAATGTCTGCAAACTTGTTGTGCTGACTAATCTCCTAAGTGCTGGTGAGTTGTGAGTCATTCACTGCCATCCAATCTGGAATGCTCTTGGAGTTGTTTAGAGTGCAGGCCTCAGAGTGCATTTTATTCTTCATTTTATCAGCAAGAATCACTGAACTTTGATGGTGAGATTCAGATTTTAGAATAAAAAAATTCTTTTTTCAAATATCTCAAAATCATTCAAAGCAAACTCAGCTGATCCCAATTAGTGAAAGGATTACAAAATGACAAACAACAACTTTGTTTTTAGCAAACCATTCTCCCATGAGTAGAATGTGATATAAAAGTCAACTTTTAAGCAGAATATAGGTGGTTTCAATTGAGAGTTTTCATTCTCCTACACTGGTTACCACATAAAACTCAAAAACCTAGTCTGCCCAACTATTTTCACATAGTTAGGAGGAGAAAAAATGAACTCATGCCTTTCTAAAGAGCATTAGCCAGGAGTGATTTGAACTGGTTGCTGATTTCATTTCCTAGACTGATAACAGTTCGACTAAACATTCCTAAAAATGATGGGTTAGGGTGTAAAGAAAAGAGTTCTAAAAAAGAAGATCAAATCAAAAATTCAAAATAAGACTGGTTAAAACACTTAGTTTTGGAATTAAAAAACAAGATCTTGCTGCAAGAAAAATATTATATAAGAGTTAGAGTCACTGTGGAGATGTTCTTGGAAAAAGTCATTGGAATGGAACCTATGTCTGGTTTGAGCACCATTTAGAAAAATGGATGCTGCTTGCAATATTAAATAAATTCTTTCTAGAAACTTTCAAATTAGATGAACTAATTCACACAGCTTACTTTTTCAAAAAGTAGCAATTGAAGATGGAAAAACTGGTTATAATCTGTGAATGGGGATGTAGCTGAAGTGATGAGAAACGTTCTCTTTTAACTGCAGGACTAAATACAGAGAATCCTTTTCCCATTGCAGGTTCTCCAGATTCTGTACTATGCTTCATAGATGTCCTAATTTGACATGTTGGTGCCTCTTTCAGTACTGCATATCACACAAAAATCTTTCTAATGAACCTATTACAAGCTATCTTTTCCTATCCCTCATAGATCTTGTATAGAATTTACCGAAGAGATCGCAAAGGCAAACTCACATTACTTTTTAATTGAGTTGGTAAACTATTATGCTAATTTCGATCCCCACTTTTTCAAAATTCAAAATCAGAAATATGTTTTTATCTTTATAAAACTTTTGCCAAAATTCATATAAAAATAAAACATTCAATGCAATTACTCCAAGGTCCATTCTGATGTGGAATGGTTATACAATCCATGAGTCAAATAAATCTGTTCGTTCATATTCAATAAGACCTTGAGGATAAAATGCCTCTTGAAAAAGGCTATTCAAAAATGTAAATATAAATGAACAAGAAATGTGATTCCCAAACCTCTTGGCATAAAATAACCCTGGATGGGTTGATATCCAAAACAAAAGAAAAGGCTTGTTTGATTAATGAATGATTCACATAAACATTACAATATATCAAATAGATATAAATTATATTTTTTACCAGGCAAAGCTTATGCAAACATCTATTTTTGACAAAACATTAAGAAAATTTTTTAAAGATCAATACCAGACAAAAAACAAAATGAAACTTGCATGTTTTACTTTTTTTTTGTTGACATTTTGACCTTTAAGATCAAAGTTGAAAGAAATCAGTAAAAACTGATATTTAAGTTTTGGAAGTTAAAATGAACCTAAGTTTGATTTTTCAACAAATAAGAAATTACAAATCTGTACTTTCTATTGATAAATGAGTATTTAATTATCATCTGATTTTTATGAAAGCAAAATAAAATAGGTTTATTTCATAATATGAATGTTATTTTGAAACTATGTAAGACTTATGTTTATTTCCGATTTGTAATTAAACTCATTGAATATATTTTATCTGATTGATAATGCAGTTATCGATTAATAAAAACCTACCAATTTCTATAACTTTATAAAAAAATATGTATTTATTCCTTTTAAAGACTAACAGTTTCTTTCTTTCTTTCTTTTTTCAGTTATGGACAATCACAGATGTATATTTGCATTCTTATATACACTTGAATATTACATTGAGGCTGAATATATAAAATATCGAACATTTTATTAAAACTAAATACTAAATATTGCCAATTTTAGCAAAGGCTGTAAATATTCACTTTAACTACAATAAAATTGGGAAAAAGAGGAATCATCATCTTTGTTCCATCAATGTACAAGTTAACCCTGAAAGCCATGTCTCAGTATGTTATGATATTTAACAAATATTAAGAGTTCAAATCCTGGATGATACAGTACATTTCAATTCACTCTAATGTTTTTGGGTAAAGGCATTCATTGATGTGCTTCCCTCTGACTAGCTATGGGTAGATAGATCTGAATTGGCTCTTTAGCCTTGGTTTGTAACTGGTTCAGGGAAAGAAAAAAATCAAAATTTCAGCAATTTAAAGAAGTTTTAATTATTTAGCCATATTGAAGGCTATTTTAATTCTATATAAGATAAGAACTGACATAATTTGGTTTGCTTTGGTTTCATAGCATATCAACCATTCTTGGTTATTTAATGCCAAATCCTGTTTTTACATATATATTAGATATATGATTTTTAAACACATTTTGTTGATAAACACAGTTAATTGATCAAACACTTCTACTTCAAACAGTTCAATTTAGAATGAGTTAACAAAGTAAAATGTTTTTAGTATTACTCTGTGTAACTAACAATTCAATTAAACATCAGTCATTTGTTAACACACAGTTAAATGATCAAACAGTTCTATTTCAAGCAATTCAATTCAGCATTAGTCATTTTTTTGCACTCGGTTTAAATGTCCAAGTATACAATTTAAATTTCAAACAGTTCTATTTGACTGATAGATAGGACCTAATCAGTTGCTAAGACTCTGGGCTAGATTAGACAAGGGAGAGATGGCAATGAAGGGGTACTCTGCATTACTTGAGCTTTACCATCAGATTGTTTAATGTCATAACAGGACACTCATTGGGGGAGTTTTATCCCTCTGCAGAGATTCAGTTGGTGTATACTACAGCCCAAGCTGAATGGACTGTTAGAACATAAAGTATGCTTAGGATAACATTTAACTTTTTTAGGACAGGGAATCAGTGATCTGAGTTCAAATCCTGGATGAGGCTCTGGGCTCTTTAGTCTTGTTTATCTAACCAGTCTATTAGAAGGAAAACTCTGAATTCAACTCTAGCAGTAGACCACTTAAAAACTGACCAAGTGTCACATTCTGCTCATGGAGGGGTTAGGTAAATTCATACAGATATCATTTAGTGATACGCAGATGCATTATTAAATAATACATGGACGTACTGGTTTGCAATAGTTTTAAATTAAATTGAAATAATAGAAAAACATTATCCCTCGTTGAGTGTATACACACACACACACACGTGTGTGTGTGTGTGTGTTTTAGCTTAAAAGTTTGCTGTTTTTGCCATTAGATTATATTCAGAGCTCTTAGTTTTAATTAACTTCTTTAAAAAAATTGTTTTGCTTATATTGTGACAGCTGTCATATCACTGTGCTTTTTTTAAATTGTCAAAACTGGCATATTTCTATTTATTGATTCTCATACTGACATAGAAAGAAAATAAGCAACATTTTTTGCTAAATTGTGCAGTTTTTCTTTTTTTTCAAATTTGTAAAAATGAGATTTAAACACAAAAAATTTATAAAGTTTATGAAGAAAATATTATGAATGGTCAAACGTATCTAAAGTGATTCATAAACTTTTTGCATTGTAAACTTCTTTCTAAATGATTTTCCATATTTTGATAGATGAGCTGAGGTTCTTTGTGGTCAAATCAAGTCATTATTTGAGAATAATCAATGACAGGAAAGCTAAGAAAATAATCATTGCATCCTCTGCAGGGGGTTAAATACCCCTCACAAAAAAATGGGCTGTGTATCATTAAACTGCATATAATGGTGAGGCTGGGGAATGCAGAATATTTCATTGCCATTACTCCTAAATTAACTGCTACCAGAGTGATAGCACCTGTCAGGGTCCCATCTATAGGTCAAATAGATCTTTTAAAAAATTATTCATATTTTATAGGATTGTGTGTAAAAGAAAAAAAAATCAAAAACTATACAAAAAATGTGAATATGAATATACAATGAACATGTTTGATTAACCTCTGGGCATAAGATAATCCAAGATGGGTTGACATGCAGTTAAAAATCAATCAATCAGTGTCATGTGATCCAAATCAATTGGTGAAAATTATTTTCTCTAAGTTGGTTATGTTAGTCACTTTTTCGTGTGGCCTCTGTATTTTTAAGAAAAGAATCACTGAACTTAATTGTTCTGTTTCTTAAGCAAATAATTGGCCTTGTGGGTAGAGTGTTCGCCAATGGTCCAGGAGACCTGGGTTCAATCCCAGGTTGTGTCATACCAAAGACTTTTAAAAAATGGTACTTGATACCTCCTCGCTTAGCACTCAGCAATATAAGGTACGTATCAAGGGTAAAGTGGAGCAATCCAGGGAAAGGAGTAGTGTCCTCCCCTACATCTCGGTGTTGTAGCTATTGAAAAGGGAACCTTCTGGTTGCCCTTGACAAGGGTCAACATCTTTACTTACTATAGTAAGTAAAGTTGGCGACCATAGTCGAGGGTAACCTTAAGGCTTCCTTTTCAATAGCTACTACACTGAATTGTAGAGGAGGGTGCTACTCCTTTCCCTGGATTCTTCCACTTTACCTTTGATCCATACCTTATAATGCTGAGTGTTAAGCAAGGTAGCATCAAGTCCCATTTTTGAGTCTTTGGTACGACTCAAACTGGGATTGAACTCAGGTTTCCCGGGCCATTGGCAAACACTCTAACCATTATACCAAACTGTATACTTTACAAAATAAAGAATGCGAACAATCGTGAAACAAATAAAATTCTTCCAAGCTGTCGCCATTTCAGTACTACTGTATAGTTGCACAACTTGGTCATTAAAGAGACACTTGGAGAAAAAGATCGATTGAAACTGCACAAAAAATACAGCGAACTGTTTCAAACAAATCCCTGTAGTAGCATCTTAAAAATAGCGGCTGTATGGCCGCTTACCTTCCATCTCACAAACCATCCAAGAAAGTCAAGCAAGACATGCTAGATCCTGCTTGAGAAAATAAGGATAAACTCATAAGCAATGTTATCCTATGGACTCCTACACATGGACACACCAATGTTGGCCAACCAGCAAACACCTTCATTCATCAACTCTGTGTAACTTCTGGATGTTGTCAAGAGGGCTTGCCAAGTGATAGCTTGATAGAAATGAATGGTGAGACAGAGTCAAAAGAATATGTGCAGTCAGCATATCTTAATCATAATGATGATATATATCAAGGGCCAGTCTTCGCCCAAACAATGTAATACTGCTGTCTAGTAGGATTACAAGAGAATCTCCAATGTGTTAATTCTATGAAACCAAACAACTGATTTGAAGAACTATAGCTCCCAATTAGACAGATTAACTCAGTATTTGTTTGTTTTTACCTTTACCCTTATTTTTGGAATATGACTTTTTAAAAACTTTATACTTTATAACAAGAAAAGTTTGGCACCTTTTAATATAATGTATATTTAAAACAAAACAACATGCAATTACCATACTTTAAAGGGACAATAGTGAAGAGCTTTTATTCCCTGCAGTGCTCATAAGAGCAGCACCTACTTGATGTTGGTGATAATACCACTTGTACTGCATTTTTCCTAACAATAAAAATGGGCAAATTAGTGTGGTGTTATGGCTAAAGAGCTATAGGTTCAAGATGAGGTCATCAAGTGTGTTGGTGAATTGAAAACACAGTAGCGTTTGCCAACTGATATCCTTTTGAAACATTTGGGCAAACAGAAGAAAAACTGATATCCTTTTGAAACATTTGGACAAACAGAAGAAAAACTGATATCCTTTTGAAACATTTGGGCAAACAGAAGAAAAACTGATATCCTTTTGAAACATTTGGGCAAACAGAAGAAAAAATGTTTGAAAAGTGAATAAATTAGAAAGAAAGAAAGAAAGAAAGGGATTAGCGATTTGGATTAAGGATAAGAATGAGAAATAAGAGTAGAAAATATTCAAAATTTTAGGCTAAACAATTTCCGTATTAAACCGAAACACCTCATGGATGTCAAGAGAACCCATATACATGAATAGGCAAGGCTAAAATCATCCCTAATCCTTGATTTCTGGTTGCAGTACGTCGGAATGTTGTCGCAGTTTTGGAATACCTGGAACCAGACTTGATTTGTATCTTTATTTAGCATGTCCCACACGAAGACAAAGACATAACCATCTAAGATCAAAATATTATTCTTGAATCTTTGCCTAATGGACAGGAAAGTTGGCTGTCTATCCTCAAAAGAGCCTCGTCAGGTGTTTCATATAAAAAATAACATGAGTAAATGTATTGTATATTGACCGCCGACCCCGCCAAACATGCCATTCCAAAGACAGCAGAGGTGCATATTCCATTGGCATGGGCGAGGTGGCTGACAATATGGGACAGGTTAAAATCCCACGGTACAGTCACAAACTGATGTACCGGAAGAGAGTGACCTGTGAACTGCATGACAGTTATTTCCGCTCGATGACGATCAAACATGCCATTCCAAAGACGGTGGAAGTGCATATTCCGATGGAATGGCCAGCTGTTGGGGGGAGATTGAGTGGGTGTTGAACTATTATATAACTCACTGAAGACAGGAAGTCAGAGAGTTTGGGAATCAGAAGAGTTTGGAGAGAAGATGCAGTAGAGAAAAACAGCATGCAGCAGAAGGGGCCCTCGGACCCCTCAATTGAGAGTTTGGAGACCAGACCAGTTTGGAGACCAGATGTGGTAGAGAAAGCCAGCACCCAGCAGAGAGCTGGGCCCCTGGACCTCTGGTTGAGCAACCCTGGAGAACAGGAAAGAAACACTGATGGCCATAAGAGTGGGAGTCAATATGTTGCAGTTCTGTTTGGTCTCCAACACCCTCTCACACACAACCCTTTCAAATAAAGTGAGAGGTACATATTTTTCTAAAGAACTGTATTGCTCATCTTGATTGTGTCGTTATGATTATGTATTATGTGTTTGTATAGTTAGTCATGGTCATGGCTCTACAACAGTATGTGGGAATGTTGTCGCAGTTTGGGAATATATGGAACCAGACTTGATTTGTATCTTTATTTAGCATGTCCCACACGAAGACAAAGACATAACCATCAGAGATCAAAATGTTATTCTTGAATCTTTGCCTGATGGCCAGGAAAGTTGGCTGTCTATCCTCAAAAAAGCCTCGTCAGGTGTTTCATATAAAAAATAACATGAATAAATGCATTAAAACTTTATGGATTTAGCAAATGATTTTCTTCAATTTTAGTAAAAATAATAAAAGATATAACAGGTGAGAGGGAGGGAAGGAAGAAAGTTAAAAAGAAAATTTTGTTGAATTCACTTAAGTACTTTTAAAATGTCCTTAGCTTTGTGACAAAAAAAAAAAAAGAAATAAAAGAAAAACTGTTCCAATTTTTGTTGCAATAAAAGATTTCTTTAAAAAAAAAAAAGAAGTAAATGGAGGGAAAAAATCTATTCCATTGTAATGGCAAATTTTAAAATTGCAATCATAAACAATTTTTCTTCATATAAACAAGTGAATTCTTCAGACATAAACATAATTTTTAATTTTTCATATCTCAAACAAAATCTGTAAAGGTGGAAAGAATAAATGCACCAACTTATTTTTCATTTTTCTGCTATTATTTCTTCCATTTTCATTTTACTTATATTTTTTTTTTTTGTCAAAACAGTCAAGACCATGGTCGTCCGTAAACAAAGTTGATCAGAAAGCAAAAGTGATTCTTGGGTGGGCGTAAAACTTTTCTTTGGCAAGCTAGCCTAAATGCAACAATGGTCATACCCATTAGAAAAAGAATTGCTGAAGGGGTCAGTCTTGATCCCTGGAGGTTGAAACAAATATCTTTGTGATTGATGAATGCCTGAGGGTGAGAAGGGCATCAACAAATATGGTCAGGGTTGAAAGATGAACTTTAGGAGTTGAAAGCTGACATTAAGAAATAAAAAGACTGATTACCCTACCCATGGTAAATGACAGCTAATGGATTCTCCACTGAGTATTCCCCAATATTTCATACCACATAGACATTTATCATGTTGCATTTTTGAAGATTTCAATAAAAACATTTTATGTTGAATTCTACATTTTGTTAAGGGTTTCTTTCCATTTTTCATGATTTTCACACCATTAAATAGGTTCTCCTTTTTTTATTATGTTTGTCACCAATTCTAAGCTCTATGAAATTTAAGGTTTTTTTTCTGAAATATTACATATATATGTTTTCATGAGTTAGGCTTAAAAAATATAATCTTTTGATGAAATGCAAATATATCTTGAAAAATTTGGCCCCAAGTGTGAGTGCCCCTGAGCTTTAGCTGATTTACTTTGTAAGTAAATCCAGCACTGGTCAATGATCTAAAAAGTTTGAGGCCTCAGAAAATAATAGAAACTATCTGATAAGAGTCATTAAAATGTAACAATATGGTAATTATTTTCTCATACAGTCCAATATATTGTTAGCTTTTTTTAATTGCATACACTAGTGATACAAATAGTAACATTCTTTTTTTAATATCTTAGACTTAATGTCCTTGTTTAATGGCTGTGGTTTTTTAATGCATAAGCCATCCTTTTAGAAAAATATTAGGTTTGGTTTGGCTTGGTTTTAAGGTGTATCAACTATTGTAAGCCATTTAATTCCAAATCTTTTTTATACATGCATGTCAAATATAAGATGTCTGAACACATTTTATAGATAACATCTTTAAATGAACCTGAGCTCATTTTTTTCACACAGTTAAATGCTTTCTCTTTTTTCTATCTAATCATATTTACCCAGCCCCTCCGCTCGAGCAGGATATGACACACGGTCAATTTTTAAGTGGAGTTTAACAGGTTTGAATTCGGAGTTTTCCTTCTCCTAGACTAGTTGCCTCTCCAAGGCTGAAGAACCCAGACTGTCCTACTATTTACCCATAGCTGGAGGGAGAATAATTGGATTCATACCTTTCCCAAGGGTATTAGTGCGATGTGAAATGCAATCGGTCTCGTCCAGGATTTGAACTCGTATCACCATGTCCATTTCCTATGATGATAATCATTACACCACGGGCACCTCCACAAATAATACAAACAATTCTATTTACTAATAATCATTTATTTGCCCACAGTTTAATTTTTTCAAGCATTGCTATTTATCACTAACAATTCAATTAAACATCAGTCATTTATTTACTCACAGTTAAATGATCAAACAGTTCTATTTAAAAGAGTTCAGCTTAGCATAAGTACACAGTGTTAAACAGTTCTATTCAACTCATAGATAGGACCCTATCAGGTATTATCACTCCAGGAGGTGCCCGTGGTGTAATGGTTATCATCATAGGATATGGACACAACGACATGAGTTCAAATCCTGGACCAGGCTAATTACATTTCACATAGCACTAATACCCTTGGGAAAGGTATGAATCCGATTATTCTCCCTCCAGCTATGGGTAAATAGTAGGGCAGACTAGGTTCTACAGCCTTGGAAAGGCAACTAGTATAGGAGAAGGAAAACTCTGAATTGAAACCTGTTAAACTCCGCTTAAAAATTGACCTTGTGTCATAGCCTGCCCGAGCGGAGGGGTTGGTAAATAGGATCACTCCAGGCTAAAGTGAACCAGGGAGCGATGGCAATAAAGGGGTACTCCCTATTCCCCAAAACTCCAGAGTCACTGGAACCTCATGATCAGATTGTTTAGTGTCATATCCAGGATACTCATTGGGAATCTCTTACCTCTCTGCAGAGATGCAGTTGGTGTATTTTTCAGCCTACTGGGCTATGGAAGAACATAAGTAAGACTATTTGTGCCATACATTGCTGGGATAAGAGTATTTGACAGTGAACATAATATCATGGGGGGTGTTTGAAATCACTTAATATAATGTCACAGTCCACCGCATTAGCTAATAATACACTGGAACTTCTCGTAAATTTGAGATGAAGCAGTATCAATTAAGATTATTTTTTGATTTCTATTTCACATGAATTTTTATTAAACTTTCACTATGGTGTAATGGTTAAAGAGCAGGACAGCAGTCTTGAAGAAAGTTCAAATTCCAGTTGTCCTATTACATTTACTTTCACACTAATTCCCCTGGGGAAAGTACGAGCCTCCAGACCCCCCCCCGAGCTGGCATTAAATAACCCATGAAGGTTGATATATCACTGAACAAAGAAACAAAATCAATCTCATATATAGGCTGAGTTCCACTTCATGCTGAAGCTATTCCTCTTCTCTTTATACTAATTTTATTAGAAAAGGTATAAATCTTATTTTCCCGGTTCCATTATCATTTATTTTAACTAAATATCACATCAATGACATGTATCAGTAGTAAGCAGCATATAGCGTAGGGTATTGAGAACTTAGACACCCACCTTTTATGACTACCTTTCGTACCCAAGCAGAGGCATTAAAAATGCTGTTACCTTATTTTAAAACCTTGACATGGGCTAATCACTACTGAATTAAGATTATTGTGTTTCTTAGGCATATCACTCCCAAATTATATTTTGTTCATTAAATTTCTTTTAATAATTTTAGAAGAGGAAGAGGATATTTTGTGCTCTTTATATGTTCATATCATCAATTGTTTTCAGAAAAAGTTTACTTGTATGCTTCTCATATTAAACAACCAAGTAATTTAGTATGGGTATAACAAGGATATAAATTTAGTAAATATATAAGATTTTAATAAATTCTGAAGAAATGGGGGTGTCTTCATGGTGTAATGGTTAAAACGATGGACTGCGGGATTGTAGTAAGATAGTTCATACTCTAGTCATGCTATTACAGTCACTTTCGGGTAAATACCCTTGGGAAAGGTATGTACCTCCTTGTCCTCCCAGCTTTGGGTTAAATAGTACCACTACTGTTCTTCTAGGAGAATATCTTTGGCATTAAATAACCCATGAAAGTTGATATGCCATTAAACAAAGAAACCAAACCAAATCAAATCGAAAGAAACTTAAACGAAAAAACGAAAAAAAAAAAGAAAATTATATTACCAAATGAAATTCCTTTTCGAATCAGGTACTTACCTGAAAATAAAAGAAAAAATAGAAATGAATACATATCGAAGCATATATAACCATATAAAATAATAATAATGATCATAATAATAACAATAAAAACAGTGCAACAGTTCTATATAGATCTGTTTTGGTTAATCTGTTATTTCTCTTGTCAAAATTTCTGAGACGAAACTAGATGATTTTCATCATTAAGAGTTTTCGGACCATTGTCTTCATCTTAATTGTTATTTCCACAACGTTTCGGCTGATATGTCCTCCGACCTTCTTCAGGTGTTTGTCGAAGGTTCCCGAGTTCGAACTGAAGAAGGCCGGAGGACATATCGTCCGAAACATTGTGGAAATAACAATAAAGATGAAGACAATGGTCCAAAAACCCTTAATGATAAAAATCTGTTACTTCTGTTATATTAAAGCAAAAATTTATAAAAAATTTACAAGTAAATTCTGTTCTAATTTGATGTATTATTTAAACCAAGATTGGGTGGTAGGAAAACAAACTTCCACTCGAATCTGTTCCTGCTGATAGCTAATGCAGAAACCAGAACAATGCTTTGGTTGCGTCTCAGTTCCCTGTACACCACAAACAACAGTACTCTTGTTCTCTCTTTTTCTCTGGAACACAGGTCCAGCCTTCATGAGATTCAAAGACAAACTGACTTGAAACCAAAAATCAGCACTTTTTATCCTTCCTTGGTCTCATGCAAGAAACTGAAATCTCTCACTTGTGTTCACCTCATTCTAGCAGATCTGAGTCATTTCAACATCAGTTTGCCAAAATTTGCCTCACAGGTCTATGATGTCTACAAGCACATGTATAAACCATTTTCTTTTTCTTGCTTATGTGAGGTATGTCTCCACCACATGTGGACATCAAACAAGGAAGTTTGAAGGTAAGTGACATATTCATTCTGCAGCCTTCTGCTACTTGAACAGAACAGTAAAATTAAATTGGAAATATCAAGTTAGGTAGAGAGTACTGATACTACACTGATCCTATGTTGACTGCCAGTGAGTGATTAAAATTAACTTAGGCAGGCAAAGAGGCATGCTTAGCATGATGGTTATTATGGTAGAAAACAGGGCGGGTCCCAATAGCATAGCGGATGTGAATCTCTGTAGCATAGTTGCTAATGTGCCAGACTGTGACATTGTAGCGAGTGAATTCAAATCCCAGTCACACTAATGTATTCATTTTTGGACTAACACCCTTGGCAAAGGTATAAACCCCATTATCCCCACAAGCAATCGATTAAATAGTACCAATACTGTTTTTCTACAAGGATGTCTTTGGCATTAACTAAACCACAAAAGTTTATATGCCATTAAATAAACTGAATAGTATGAAAAAGAATTGGTAACCTGAGTTCAAATTCTAGACAAAGTCGTTTGCATTCATTTTGTGTTAATACCTTTTCTATTTTTTTCTCCTCCAGCTATGAAGGAATAAGAGGGACTAGGTTCTTTAGCCTTGGTAAGACAATCAGTCTTGGAGAATAAAAACCCTTAATTCAAACCAGCTGTACTCTACTTCAAAATTGCCTGTGTCCCATTCTATGTGTTGTTGGGGATTTGGATAAGTATAAACTTATAAATAATAATGATTCATGAGGTGGAGACCATTGTTAATGAATCTGATTCTCACTGGGTATTTCATATATCTTTAAACTCACTGCAATCCAGCACTTTAGCAATTACACCCTCGGGACTTCCATGGGATAACTGGGTATTCAGACCCACTAGCCTATGACGGCAAAAGTTATTTTTGGAAATAATGTCAAATGGCTCTTTTTCTACTTTTAGATTTGATGAAATACTTCAGTTTGGAATAATTACTGTGGCCAGAATTTCAGTTATTGATTTTCAGGATGGGCGGACCCATCTCATAAAGAAGACTGGTAGAACAAAATCTTCTGACACTAATTTTTCTAATTTTGAGGGATTTGTGCAATGAACTGAGCCAAGATATGGTAAGAAAATAAGAAATAAAGAAATGAAATGCCTGTTGTGATGCACAATCTCTTTCTTTTAAACTTTTCCTTTCAAATCTGCTGAGGCAACAAATCCCAAAAGAATTTAGAGTAATTTTTAAAAATAGTGTAAACAAATATTCTTATGTGGAAAGAAAAATAACATCAACAATTAAGTTTACATATTCCAAAAATTAATAATCATTTTCTCACTTGAACATAGCCACCATCTTTATTTTATTTTATTTTTTTAGTTGAGGAATCAGTTTCTTGATTGTCTTATTTTTATTTTAGAAGGGAACTCTCTTAATTTCTTTTTATCTGTAAATAGCTAATAAGAGTGCTTTTGACGAAAAAGAAAAAAAGAAATGAGTCTGACATTGCAGTTGTTTCCTATACTACCTTTAGAAAAAGAAAAATCGAAACTGAATTCTCTGTGATCAATGCTTGAAAAGAAAATTTTTCACACTGCATTAAAAGTGATTGTTCTTGGCAGAAGGCTGTAATTAAGTTAACAAATGATTATTTGGTGAATTAATGAGTTTCTGAAAAGTCAGATTCAAAAGATTTTCAGATTGATGTGCAATTGAGAGCTAAGTGGAAAAAAATGGGAATGGTGATGATGTTGCCTTATTTTCCTAATTCTTCTCAAATCCATTAATATATATTAATGCAGATAATTAAGTCTCTTGATTGAGTTGAAAGCTATTAGGACAAAAAATGTCAGTGGGCATAAAGACCCAATTTTCATTTTTGCACTTTTTCCCAGAGCAATTTTTGCATCAAACTTGGGAGAAAAATTCCAAAGAATGTTAGAAATCAAGTTTCAAATCTTCTGGTTGATTAAAAGATTTCATCGAATAATAACAAGTGCTAAAGAATATCTGAAGTTAAATGCAGACAAATAATCTGAAGATATTTCCCATGAAAATCTACATATAAAAGGGCTCATTCCGTCAAACAAATTTTGTAACTTTTTTATCTTAATGGTTCAGTCATCTACTGTGAATAGATATATAGAGGTTTGTGATAAGGATCCAGTGAGTAATTCGTTTAAGTCTTGTGTCCTGTGGTATCTACAAATGAAAAGGCTTTTTCCTCTTAATGCCCCAGTCATCAACTGTAAATGGATACATAAAAAAGTAAAATGATAAAAAGTTAAGAGTGATGAGTAAAAGTTTGTAGTAGCAAGAAATTTGCATTTTAGTTTGGCGCACAATTTAATTCAACTGTTAGGGTCGACGCATAATTTCACCCAATCAGGATTACTTATCCTATTCAGCCCGGAAATTGGGGAAGCCGTCAAACACTCTCCCCTTTTCGCAGAACAACTTCGTTCTGTACAGATGTCTAACGTCTGCTCTCCAATAGCAGCAGCAGCAGCATGGCACCATGAGGGATGCAGTCTAATTCATAGACTCCTTGGTTATTTTTCTTAGACCAAGGTTTTCCAGTTGAATATGGATTAGATACATTCAATACGCCACACACAGGAACAACTTTACGTCACCCCCAAAAGTGGCTATGTTGACTGCGATGTCTATTTCCGCTCCAGCTCCTAGTTACTACTTTATCTCTGGGTGACATTTTCTGGAGACTTGTACACTTCTCCATGAATAACCAGAACCACAAAATCACGGTGACTTCAACGTCTATTTCCTCAAATAGCACACAAGACTTTTGCTACATACACCGAAAATTATCCCTCACACATCCAACGACATGTGCTGCTTTCTCAACTCTATCATAACTTCAAATCATTTACTTATTTCTTTCCTTCCTACGAGACTTGCAGCATAAATGTAAACTCTTTATTCCATGCTGCCATTAAAAACCTTCATGTAAAAGCTAACAGCATCTTTGTCTTCTTACTTCTTCATCCTCCTTTATTAACAACAACAATTAGTGAGGGAATAACACACATGCACAAGAATACATTTCTCTCCTCACAAACAATAACAAACATTCCTATTACTATTTTTAATTTTTTTATTTTTTGGGGATAAAGATAATACTAAGCGTGCCTTTCTACTTTTTGTAAATAGACAATATCTATGAGATTATTTGATGATATTTCAAATATTGCATGGTGAGGTCACAAGCATAACAAGCCCATCATAAAGCAACCAAGGTTGTGAGCGTAGTGAACCTTTTGCAAAGCTATCAAACTACCTGCAGGGTTGAGATTTCAACTGACTAGTCTATATAGATATAATAACTTTCCCAAAAGAGAAAACCAATAAATCTATTTTGATAAAAAGAAAATTATAGAGAAAATAAAGCTGATAATATACAGTGGAGGTGCCTGTGGTGTAATGGTTATCCTCACAGGAAATGGACACGGCGACATGAGTTCAAATCCTGGACGAGACTGATTGCATTTCACATAGCACTAATACCCTTGGGAAAGGTATGAATCCAATTATTCTCCATCCAGCTATGGGTAAATAGTAGGGCAGACTGAGTTCTTCAGCCTTGTTGAGGTAACTAGTCTAGGAGAAGGAAAACTCCGAATTCAAACCTGTTAAACTCCACTTAAAAATTGACCTTGTGTCATATCCTGCCCAAGTGGAGGGGTTGGGTAAATATGATAAAGCTGATAATATAGATACATATATGAATATATTAAATGTTTGTAAGGTTAGGTTATTTGGTTTAATAGCATATCAAGCCATGATAATTAATTCTAAATCCTGTTTATATATATATATATATATATATATATATATATATATATAAGTAAAGTTGGTGACTGTAGCTGAGGATGACCAGAAGGCTCCCTTTTATATAGCTACTACACCAAGGTGTAGGGGAGGGTGCTACTCCTTTCCCTGGTTTGCTCCTCTTTACCCTTAATATATACCTTATATTGCTGAGTGTTAAGCAAGGAGGTATCAAGTACTATTTTTAAAGTCTTTGGTATGACTCAACCTGGGATTGAACTCAGGTCTCTCGGACCATTGCCAAACACTCTACCCACTTGGACGATGAGCAGGTAAATATATATATATATATATATATATATATATATATATATATATATATATGAGTGATTTTTAAGTGAATAGTTTATAGGCAACTTTTTTTAAAAATGAGTTAGAGCTCATTTTTTTACACAGTTAAATGGTTTCAAGTATTGCAATGCAATATTGATAATTCAATTTAAGATTCATCATTTGTTTTCACACAGTTAAAGGGTTTTGAGTATAGTAAAGGATTAAAGAGTTCTATTTGACCCATTAATGGGATCCAAACAGGTACTACCACTTCTGATCAGAGTGGACCTGAGGTTAGTGGTAATGAAGGGGCACTCTAGATTCCTCAAAGCACTAGGACTGGAGCCTCACCATCAGATGAAGTTTACTGACATATTCAGGACACTTGATGGTAGTGGTCTTCCCCCTCTGAAGAGATGCAGTTGGTGAATTCTACTGTCGCAGCTGACTGGGATCCACAACCTCACAAATACTGACCATCCGTAGAATCCTGGAAGGCGTTCGGGCAAAAAACTTACAGGCGACATTACTATTTGTCGACTTTACCAAGGCCTTCGATTCCATACACAGAGGGAAGATGGAGCAAATCCTACTAGCCTACGGCCTACCAAAAGAAACTGTAGCAGCGATAATGATTCTCTACAGAAACACCAAAGTAAAAGTACGTTCACCAGATGGAGACACGGAATACTTCGACATTGTTGCAGGAGTACTACAAGGAGACACACTAGCCCCGTACCTCTTTATCATCTGTCTAGACTATGTGCTTAGGACTTCGATCGACAAAATCAGAGAAAATGGCTTTGAGCTGACTAAGAGAAGAAGCAAAAGGTACCCCGCAAAAACAATCACGGACGCCGACTACGCTGATGACTTGGCGTTACTAGCGAATACGCCTATTCAAGCAGAGACACTACTACATAGTCTGGAACGAGCTGCAGCCGGCATTGGCCTACATGTCAATGCAAACAAAACCGAATATATGTGTTACAACCAAACAGGCAACATTGCCACACTAGACGGAGCCTCTCTGAAACTAGTCGACAAATTCACCTACCTAGGAAGCAGCGTCTCATCAACCGAGAAGGACATCGACACACGACTGACGAAGGCATGGACAGCTATCGATAGGCTCTCGATCATATGGAAGTCGGACCTAACAGATAAAATGAAACGCAGTTTCTTCCAGGCAGCGGTTGTGTCGATACTGCTATATGGATGCACCACATGGACGCTTACGAAGCGGCTGGAGAGGAGGCTGGACGGAAATTACACAAGAATGTTGAGAGCAGTATTAAACAAGTCCTGGCGACAACACCCCACGAGACTCCAACTATACGGACACTTGCCCCCCATCACAAAAACTATACAAGTTCGACGAACCAGACACGCGGGACACTGCTGGAGAAGCAAGGACGAGCTCATAAGCGATGTACTCCTGTGGACCCCCACTCATGGATGTGCAAGTGTGGGACGACCAGCACGAACTTACATACAGCAGCTATGTGAGGACACGGGTTGTAATCCTGAGGACCTGCCGGAGGCGATGAGTGATAGGGAGAGATGGCGAGAGACGGTCAGGGATATCCGCGCAGACGGCGCGACATGATGATGATGACACATATATCCATTTACATACTTGTGTGTATAAAGATATACTATATTGTTTGTTTGGGTTTTATGGCATATCAACCTTTTTAGGATATTTAATGCCAAACACATATTTATACAAATAAACAGCTCTATTTCAAACAATTCATTTTAGCATAAATACAAAGTTTAATTGTCAAAAACATTTCTATTTCAAGCTATTCAGTTTAGTCAAAGAGTTCTAATCTAAACAATTCAGTTTAGTATAAGTTTAGTTTTTATTTACACACAGTTAAATGTAAAAACAGTTCCATTTCAAACAATTTAGTTTAGCTTAAGTACAGTTTCAATGTCAAAAACACTTTTATTTAAAACAATTCAGTTTAGCGTACAAAATAATTACAGTTACCAAAAATAAAACAGTATTAGAACATCAAAATATCAAGAAAGACTGCAGATTCTCGAAGCACTACATATTAGGAACATACAACCCAAACTTAATAGAATTAATTTTGAAACCAGTGTCCTTAGCTACTGGTGCTATTTATAGAAACAAATTCGAAAAGTAAACGCTAAACAATACTACTATACAAATGCTCATTTTTACAAAGTAGTAATAAGCAAACAAAAATTACATAACTTTTGTAATACAAAATACCATGATGATGGCCCAAATTCAGGCAGAAAGTACTTGGGAAATAACTAATTATGGAAGATTTATCAACTAATTCCCCCTGAATATCATAAGATCAATATGGCAATTTGAAAGGACTAACAAAAAAATATGTGGACAAAAAATGTCTATTAGGTTCAATCAAATATGTATCAAAGAAGAAATGCTGCCTATATACATATATATATTAGTAGAAACTACAGGCAAGGCTTTAGTGTTTAGTTTTTTGTTCTATTCAGCTTTTTCTGTTGGTAAATGAGATGGTGCAACTGTATTTAAAGACAGTTAAAAACCTTTTAAAATTTCGATTAGTGTTGTCAGAGTGTAGGTACTTTTCACCATCACTGAAAATTTTTTTTGAATACTGAATAAATACAGCACTCCTCAATACAGGAGTACCCACATCCTTGACAGCTAAAAATGCTTGAAAGAAACTAAACTCACTATTCTAACAGAGCCTTTGGTTTGGTTTGGTTTGGTTTGGTTTGGTTTCTTTGTTTTAATGGCATATCAACCTTTGTAGGTTATTTAATGCCAAAGCCATTCTCCTAGAAGAACAGTAGTGGTACTATTTAACCCATATCTGGGAGGATAAGGGGGTTCATAACTTTCCCAAGTGTGTTTGCCCGAAAGTGAACATAATAGCGTGACTGGACTACGAACTCGCTTACTAAGATTCCGGATTCCATCGCTGTAACCATTACACCACAAGGATACCAACCCCAACAGAGCCTTTGGAAAGCTCTTAAATGGCATTCATTGACAAGTAAAGCTGAATAAAATTTCCATGAAATATCCCAACAAGCGAATCTGCAGCCTAAATACACATTCTGTATATATATATGTATATATATAAAACAAAAGTAAAATTAGTGGGTGAGGTTGAGGGCAACCCAAATGCTCACTTTTCACTAGTTACGACATCAAACTGAGTAGGAGCATGTTACACTTTTCCCTGGATTACTCCTATATCCTTGATCCATATTCTCTAATACTGAGTGTTAAGCAAGGCAGCATCAAGTACCATTTTTTGAGTCTTTGATATGACTTGACCTGGGATTGAACCTGGTCTCCTGGGCCATTATTGAACACTCTATCACACACACTCACATCGATCCATAATATAACATTTATCAAGATGCAACCAACTAACAACAGAAGGTAAAACAGTGCGGAAATTAAATAGGAAAGAAAAGCATATAAAACAAAGTAAACAAAACACACTTTTTTTTCTGTCCAAGAAAAAGTAATTTGTTATTGTGTGAATGAGATCTAATCTTCATGATTATGAGTTCATTTTACTTGAAGTGATTGAAAGTGCATGGGATATTTTTTTATTAAAAAAAGTTCTTTTTCATATAGAAACAAGCTTAATCATTCTTGTCATTATCATATTTACCCAACCCCTCCGCTCGGGCAGGCTATGACACAAGGTCAATTTTTTAAGCAGAGTTTAACAGGTTTGAATTCATAGTTTTCCTTCTCCTAGACTAGTTGCCTCACCAAGGCTGAAGAACCTAGTCTGCCCTACTATTTACCCATAGCTGGAGGGAGAATAATTGGATTCATACCTTTCCCAAGGGTATTAGTGCTATGTGAAATGCAATCAGTCCAGGATTTGAACTCATGTCACCGTGTCCAATTCCTGCGACGATAACCATTACACCACAGGCACCTCCATCATTCTTGTCATTATACCACCTATTGAACATGGCTAGCTTCACATGACACTTTTGATAATGATCTTGATCTGTTGTGTGCATTTAAAAATTTTATGTTTTATACGATCAATGTTTTGCTTTTAATAGCATTCTTTTAGGGTGCACAATGGCAAACATGAGAAGTTTGTAATGGCCACCTATCCTGACTGACCCTATATATATATATATATATATATATATATATATATATGTATATGTAACCGGGTTATTAACCTAACAAGTAGAGTGTTTGCCAGTGGTCCGGTAGATTGAGGTTTAATCCCAGGTCCAGTCATACTAAAGGCTCAAAAATGGTACTTGATGCCGCCTTGCTTAACATTCAGCATTATAAGGTAAGGATCTAGGGTAAAGTGGAATAATCCAGGGAATGGTGTAGTGCTCTCCCCTACACCTTTCTGTGGTAGCTATTGAAAAGAGATCCTTTGGGTCACCTTCGACTAAGGACGGCAAATTTGCTTATATATATATATATATATAAATAAATGAAAATATTTGCACATGTTTACACCAATAAATCATAAAGATTTAAGTGTTTACATCTGTACTGGCCTGTTATCAACAAAAGTCTGTTGTGCTCCCTCTACAAGCACATGGAATCAATTAAACTTTTCAGTACAGAGGATGTTATTGATTAAGGCACAAAGATTAGATACTGAACAAGAGAGTTTGTCGATGGAAACTGCTGGAGTTCCAGGCATTTCTGAGAAGATAAGAAAAACCAATATAACTCTAATGACACTAAAAACAACAGTCTTCAAGAAGGACAGACAGTATATCCTTTAAACCAACTACCATCTGCTGCTTATCATCAAAAACCTGGTATCATGAAGCAATTTTGTCATGGTTTCATATGCAGAACATGCAGTGTCAGGCAAATGACGGACATGAATGGTAAACAAATACGTTTTTGATATTGGCAGAAAAGAAAAATTGTATCTATTGAGTTGTCCCCGTCTGCTGTTATCTTGCAAAGGAGCAGATGTTGATTTAGTAATCAAACATTGGTAAGACTTATTTACTAAAATATTCTAATTACTTGTTCAGATTTACTAAACTTGATTAAACTTAAACATTTTCGCTTTTTAAATTTAGAGTCAGAATTATGTCAGTTTGAATATCAACTCTGAGCAAAGAAGGAATAATAATAATAATAATAATAATAATAATAATAATAATAATGCCCAAACTGTAATATTACTAAGAATACTGAGAAGAGTCCTGGAGACTTGCAGTCACTCAGACCTTTGTGAAAGACCATCAGCGAATGCTGATGTGAGAAACTTGTAAGAATAATAATATCTGTCCTAGAAAATGAGACACCTAAAATTCTCTGGGGTTTTGGGATAAGAAGGAACACCCAATCCCTGCCAGAAATCCAGATAGTGTTAATTAACAAGAAGAAAATAGCTTAACTGGTGGATTTTACCATTCTGGTGGACCATAGAGTGAAAATTATAACAATCAAACAGATGGAAAAATGCCTAAGTCTTGAGAGCTGAAAAAACATGAAAGTCTCGTCAGTATCCATAGAAAGGTCCTCAAAGGTCTGGAAAAGAAGGCAGGGAAACTGGAGATCAGAGGAAGAATCAAGACTAACAAGACCACAGGACTGTTAAAATCAGCTTGAATACTTTGAAAAGTCCTAAAGATCTGAACAGACTTGCTGACTTCTGTAAAAAACCACCAATTAAAACTTATATGAAAAACTTAAATAATAATAATGATGATAACGACAAAAGAAAGAGTATTGCAAAGAAACTAAAGGAACAAATAATCTATTATATATAGACTAATACACTCTAAAATAGGTAAAAGACTCAGAGAAAAAATGAATCGCTAATATGGATAGACTTCCAAAAGGGTTATAACATGATTAAAGAATGTCTGAAATGTTTCAAACGTCTGTGTGAGTTTTAAAAGTTATAACAAGAACTATGGGAATTTTGTTTTTTCTTGAACAGCTGGAAAACCAACCCTTACAGTGATAAAGAAATCCAAAGAGCAATGATCAAAAGAGACTCATTATCCCTGCAACTATTTGTAATTTCAATGCCACTGAATTATATACTAATGAAATGCAAAGTGTTTTCTTTATTACACTATATTAACTAAAACAACTTGTGCTAGACTGGCTGACCACCATATTTATTCCAACACAAAATGCTATACAAAAATGAGAGACATGTCTAGCAGGCATATATATAAAGGAACAGACAGAATACATTCAAAATCAGATAGATAAGATTAGAGACTTGGTGGAAGATAGACAATCTAGAATAGCCTGGCAAACAATAAATGAAGTGAGCAGAAGAAAGAACACAGCCAAAGCAAAACTTAAAGCAGCAAACCAACAAGAAAGAATAAAACTGTGGAAACAGCACTTCGAAAACTTACTTGGAAACCCACCAAAAATAACGCATGAACCAATCACCAGAATAATTAGCAAACAATTAGACATTAAACTTGGACCGTTCACACAAGAAGAACTCGACTCGGTTCTCAGAAAAATTAAAAATAGGAAAGCTGCAGGGCTGGACGAAATTCCCCCGGAAGTATGGAAGACCAGACAATTCGACGACATACTGCTCCGACACTGCAATGCAGTATACAATCAAAATCCGATAGATAGATGGATGAAGGGATGCATACTCCCCTTCCCTAAAAAGGGGGACCTCAGATTAGCCAAAAACTACCGAGGCATAACACTTACATCCATAGCTGCCAAAATCTACAATGCCCTACTACGAAACCGAATAGAACCCAAAATCGACAACATACTTAGAAAAAACCAAAATGGCTTCCGAAGAAATAGATCCACGACCTCACAAATATTAACCATCCGCAGAATCCTTGAAGGTGTACGGGCAAAGAACCTACAAGCGACATTAATATTTGTCGACTTTACCAAGGCTTTCGACTCCATTCACAGAGGAAAGATGGAACAAATCCTACTAGCGTACGGCATACCAAAAGAAACCGTAGCGGCAATAACGATTCTCTATAGAAACACTAAAGTAAAAGTACGATCACCCGATGGAGACACAGAATACTTTGACATTGTAGCAGGAGTACTACAAGGGGACACGCTGGCTCCGTACATCTTTATCATTTGTCTAGACTACGTACTTAGAACATCGATTGACAAAATCAAAGAGAATGGCTTCGAACTGACGAAGAAAAGAAGCAGAAGATACCCCGCAACAACAATTACCGACGCCGACTACGCCGATGACATAGCGATACTGGCAAATACACCTGACCAAGCTGAAACACTTCTGCATAGTTTGGAACGAGCAGCAGCAAGCATAGGCCTCCATGTTAATGCACACAAAACGGAATATATGTGCTATAACCAAACGGGGGACATCTCCACTCTAGAAGGAACCCCACTTAAACTAGTAGACAAATTCACGTACCTAGGAAGCAGCGTCGAATCAACCGAAAAGGATATCGAAACGAGGTTAACGAAAGCATGGACAGCTATCAATAGGCTATCGATTATATGGAAATCAGACCTAACCGATAAAATGAAACGCAGTTTCTTCCAGGCAGCGGTCACATCGATACTGCTATATGGATGCACTACATGGACGCTAACAAAACGGCTGGAGAAGAAACTAGATGGCAATTGCACAAGAATGCTGCGTGCAATCCTGAACAAATCCTGGCAGCAACACCCCACAAGACACCAACTGTACGGCCACCTGCCCCCTATCACGAAATCTATTCAAGTTAGGCGAACCAGACATGCAGGACATTGCTGGAGAAGCAGAGATGAACTCATAAGAGATGTACTCTTATGGATCCCCACACACGGCCGCGCAAAAGCAGGACGACCAGCTCGAACGTACATTCAGCAGCTATGTGAGGATACAGGTTGTTGTCCTGAAGACCTACCTAGGGCGATGAACGATAGGGAGGAGTGGCGAGAGAGGGTCAGGGATATCCGTGGTGCCAGCACGATATGATGATGATGATGATGACATCACAAAGGAAGCAACAGATTTTCAAAGTCACAAGAAAAGTTTGATCATCTCATCATCATCATGTTGCGCTCATCATCATCATGTTGCGCTCATACACATGGATAATATTAAGATTTTATGCTAAAATTGAAAAAGAATTAGAATCTTCAAAAAGATATAGGAATGTAATACAGAATTGAAAAATATGTGATATTTATAATGAAAAAAAGAAATGAGAAACAAGAGAAAAAATAGAATTTCCTAATCAGGAAAGCATCGAAACCCTTAAAGAAAAATAAAACTATGAATATCTAGAATCATTAGAAGAGAATATAATCAAATGAATGAAAATGAAAAAGTAAGAAAAAAAGTACATCAGAAGAAAAAAAAACAAACACTACAACCAAAATCTGATCAAAAGAACAAGTACTTTGGGCAGTTTCCCTATGTAAGACATTCTGGACCCTTCTTAAACTAGTCAAGTGTGGAACTCATAAATAAGAAATATTGTACAAGGAAACTGATGGCAATGGACAAAGCCTTACACACAAGAGATGAGGTAGACAAACTCTATATGACAAGAAAAGGAGGAGGAAGAGGTCTTACCCTCATTAAGGATTGAATGGATGCAGCAATTTAGAATTCAAAGAATATATAATTACAGCATCTACTAACAGCAATAACCGCAAAAATGATTGAAGAAAAAAAAAATCTAGAAATCAAAAATGGGAAGAAAAACATCTTTTTGGTTAGTTGGTTGGATTTTATGGCATAACAACTTTTATAGGTTATTTAACGCCAAATACATTTTTATGAAAATAGTTCTATTTAAAAAAATTCAGTTTAGCGTAAGTATGCAGTTTAAATGTAAGTACAGGTTAATTGTGAAAAACATTTCTATTTCAAGCTATTCAGTTTAGTCAAGCAGTTCTAATTCAGCTAAGTACAAGTTCAGATTTTGCTTACATGGAGTTAAATGTCAAAACAGTTCTAAATTAAGCAAATCAGTTTAGTTTAAGTACATTTTCAATGTCAAAAACAGTTCTATTTCTAATGATTCAGTTTAGCATAAGCACGCTGTTTAAATGTAAATATAGTTTGTCAAAAATATTTCTATTTCAAGTGAATCAGTTTACTCAAACAATTCAGTTTAGCATAAGTACGCCGTTAGTTCTATTTAACCCATAGATAGGGCCTGATCAGGTGCTACTATTCTGGGCCAGAGTAGACCAGGGAACAGTGGCAATGAAGGGGTGCTTTGCATTCTCCAAAGCTCCAGCATCACTGGAATCTCACAATCAGACTGTTTAATATCATATCCAGGACACTCATTAGGCAGTGGGTCTTACCCCTCTGCAGAGGTGCAGTCAGTGTATTGTACAGCCCCAGCCGACTGGGCAATACACAGAATTAAATGTCAAAACAGTTTTATTTCAGATAATTCAGTTTTAGCATAAGTACACAGTTTAGACGTCAAAACAGTTCTATTTCGAGCAATTCAGTTCTAGCATAAGTATGCAGTTTAAATGTCAAAACGGTTCTATTTTAAACAATCTAGTTTAGCATAAATACGCAGTTTAAATGCAAAAATCAGTACAGAGAATGAAGCATGGTTTACTTCTATTTAACCCATAGATAGGACCCTTATCAGGTGCTACCACTCCGGGCTAGAGTGGACCTGGGAGCGATGGCAATAAAGGGGTACTCCGCATTTCCCAAAGTTCCAGCATTACTGGAACCTCAACATCAGATTGTTTAGTATCATATCCCGGACACGCATCAGGGGGGAGTCTTACCCCTCTGTAGAGAAGTGGTTGGTATATTCTACAGCTCTAGCTGACTGGGCAACAACTTTTTGGAATCTTCAGTGTGCTAAACTAAGCAAATTGCACATATGATGACTTTGACATGGCTGTGAAGAGGACATGTAAAGAGAGAAACTGAATCTCCAGTAATAGCAGCACAAAATAATGTCAAAAGGACACAGGAGAATATGTATCTGAGATAAATTTGGTCCACATGAAAAGTTAATAATCTAGCAATTTGCTATATATTTTTGAATCAGCATTATAAATCCTTTCGTTGACTTTCATTCTTTTCCACTGGTTTGACTAGTGTAGATGAATTTGTTAGCTATTTGATAATTCATCCATGGCCTCTTTTCCTGAGTACATAAATGACTTATCATTCCAGATCGACTTAAAGCAAATCCCCAACAGACATTACACGTTAGTTTACAGTAATCACCTTTGAGATGAGAAAGTTCAAACTCAAGGTCTTTCTTGCTAGTTCTTTCAATTTTTCTGTTTTAACATACCCATTCACATATGTATATATCATAACAGACCATATCCCAATAGTCTAGCTTAAAAGGGTTAAAGCCACAAATTAAACATCCAATTAACAATGAGTAAAGTAAAGATGGTGACTGCAGTCGAGGAAGAGCAGAAGGCTCCTTTTTCAATGGCTACTACACCGAGGTGTAGGGGAGGGTGCTACTTCTTTCCCTAGATTGCTCCACTTTACCCTCGATGCAGAGTGTTTAGCGAGGAGGTATCAAGTACCATTTTTAAAGTCTTTGGTATGACACAAACTGGGATTGAACCCAGGTCTCCTTGACCATTGGCAAACACTCTACCCACTGGGCCAATGAGCTGGTGAGTGATACATAGCAATGCTTAAAACCATTTAACAGCGTACAAACAAATTAATTATGTTGAAAAGAATTATTAGTGTTAAATAACAGCACTTGAAACTCTATGCCTAAACTGAAATTGTGGTTATAAATTGAATTGTTAGAAATGGAACTGTTTGATTATCTGTGTTTTGACAAATGACAGTTTTCTTATTGAATTAGTTAACAAAACTCTTACAAAAATGAATATCAATAAAATTTTTGGACTTTGAATCTTTTTTTTTTAGATTTGAATTTAAGGAAATATATTATAGTTCTTTTTGGTCTAATTTGTATAAAATATTAGATATATAATGACCAACTTAAGCAACCCAGGGTCTTTTATCTGTAAACTTTTTCCACTGATATTACATCAGCCATATTGATTTCTTTGGTGAATTTATTGTTCATATTTTTATTCCATGAATATTAAGATTTTAACGAATGGAAAGGACTGATTTTACTGATTCAAAATTATTATTTCTTATTATAGATATGATTTGATTATTCGAGATTTCATCAACCAACCCTTACTAGTTTGTATTTCTACATGTTAACATTTAGACTATGAAGGAAGAAGAAAATTTATACAATTAGATATTTGTGAATGTGTAAGTTAAGTGAATTATGCATGAGGTCGTTTGTTTCACGATAGATTTGTATGATAATTTTGCAGCTAGGTGCCCTTACTACTGCCAGAGGATATAGATCATGTATAATGTTGAAAAAAGATTTTAAAAAATAACACATCAATAAGCAAATTCTACTTCTTATCTCCATGAATCTCAAGAAACATTTTGGTATTTCTGAGGCTATTTTTCAAGGGAATTCAAGTTTAAATAAAATAAAATAAAATTTAAAGAAATGTAAATAAAATCTATTTGGGCATTAAAGCATTTCAAAAATTACAAAAAAGAAAAAAAATTCCGTTTTTATTTTAAGATGGATGATAAAATTTCCAATGTTTTATAATAAATTTCAAGGTTCAAAGAAGCTTTACCAGTGGCAATTTGATCTGAATCTTAAGAAAAAGAAAAGTCAAACAAAATTAGTGGATCAATAGATATCACAATCATCTTTGCCAAAAGAGAATGGTTGCTTCAACATCTGAAGCCTGTGGGGATATAACACAGGGAAACATCTGATAACTGTAATGCCTGAAGCACTTAGAGAACTCACAAAACATTAGATATTCTATTGATATTACTCTGTTGAACAATAATATTAGGAAGATGTTCACTGGTTAACTTTGATGGGAAAGCAATAGAATATATGTTCCGTTCAAGTAATTCTTGATGATATACTCATAGAAATATCTTAATCTGGAGTAACAAAAAAAGAAAAAAACAGCCTTTTGTTACTAAGCATCTATGTGCTTTTAAAATTCGAGATACTAAGTTGATTTATGTTATTTTTTCCAAACACAAAAAATGAATGCACAACATCACTGAAGTGGAAATAATTTGGCACAATTCTATAATGGCATGTTTCCTTCTGATCAAAAGGTTATTATGGCTGACAGATTTTTCTATATGATTTTCCTTACCAAGGTTTTTAACTTGACTCACTAAGTACAATTCTAGCCAAAATAAGAGTGATGTTTAAATTTTGTAATTATAATCTAATTATTTTGTTTCCATAACTCATTTCAATAAAAAGATTTTGTACTTGATGGATATACTAAGAGCTACAAATTCTATTAATTTCAAGATCTTATGGCAATTGCTATGAATAAGAAATACATTTTTAATTTCAATTAATTATTCTTTTCACTGGTGCTGTATGAAGCATATATGGAATAATGGCTATCAGAGAGAACATGCATGGTATAATGGCTAAAGTATGTATGGCAGAATCACTATTATTGTAAGCATACATGGTATAATGGCTATCAGAGAGAACATGCATGGTATAATGGCTAAAGTATGTATGGTAGAATCACTATTATTGTAAGCATACATGGTATAATGGCTATTGTAGAGAACATGCATGGTAAAATGGCTAAAGCATGTATGGTAGAATCACTATTATTGTAAGCATACATGGTATAATGGCTATCAGAGAAAAGTATGTATGGCAGAATGTTTATCATGATATCCATGCATGGCAAAATGTTTATCATAATATGCGGGCATCGTAGAATGGCAACTCTAGTTAGCATGCAAGGTAGAATGGTTATCATAGTAAGCATGCATGGTATAATTAAGGAATGGACTTGATAGACCAAGTTCAAATCCTTCACAAGGCTATTTGCTTTTAACGTAGGAAAGTCATGAATCCTTTTCTCCCCACTGAGCTATGGTTAAATAGTTCTTTAGCCTTGATAAGGCAACTAGTCAAGGAGAAGGAAAAATTCTGAATTAAAAACAAAGTGGTGTGTGGCTAGCAACACTACACAATTACTGAAGAAAACAGCAGATTGCTAATTTCATCTCCCCATAAGGATTCAGGAATATGTGTATATGTGTAATCATTTAATGATGCTGGTCATATAAAGTACTTATGGGAGAGTGGTATGCCTAAGGGTTTAATAACCCATGGTTTGTCAACCCCAGGGACAATTATAACAGAATATTTTTTAAAGACACCAAGAGATGGAATAAGTGGTTTAATGCTAACCCAAATATGAAAATAATATAAAACCAAATGCTGTTCACTGATTACAGGTATTGCTAGAAAAAAGGTAAGGTTTAATTTTGATCTGAGAGGCTCTATTCTTGGTTTGAATCATGTTTGCCCATCTCCTAGACTGTTTCTCAACAATGGCTGATAAACCCAGTCATAGTAGGAGGAAAAAGTGCATTAGTATGAATTTGAATTCGGTTTACCAATTTCCTTTTCCATGTTGACGATTGATATACCACACTGTATTTCCCAATCATTAAAAAATAAAATAAGTAAAGAATTATAAACTAAAAATATACAATAAGTACAAGCAAAAAAAATGATTTTCTTTGATTTTTATGACTTTGATCTTGCCTTCTCTTGAGAAAGATTCCTCCTTACAGTTTCATATACAGTATAATTATCATTAGCTTCAAAGGAAGATGATTTTTTTTGGTGATAGAGAAAATATATGAATTAGTTTGCCCCCAGTTTTTGGACCAACTAATAACCTCTACAAATAGATCACCTGTACAAAGGATTCAGTTTTTGTCACTAAAAGCAGGGACAGGTAGAAAAGAAGAAATTAAAAAAGTCATCAAGTTACCAAGAAAGTTTTGGTAACTATTAGTGCTTTATGCTGCTGAAAAGTCTGCAGAATCAATCGATACCAAAACAATAGCAGGAAATAGATGTAAAGAATCATAAAAATAACAAACAAAAATATAATGATGAACTCTGTCTTAGATCCAAGCGGATTCTGTTGCATACATAGTGTGAAAATGACCAAGAGATTACATTTAGCACCCAAGTACGAGGCAGGAATAGTCTTCGGCATTCAAAAGCATTTGATCATTATTTTTTTAATTCTATTTGGTAAGCAAATATACAATTAGCTACTAAAAAAAATGACATTTCTTCCAAAAATTAATAACCAATTGCAACAGAAGCCCAGACGATTGATGTTAATTTTTTTCTTTTGTTCTAACCACAATGTTGTAGCCAATCCATCTTTTCAGCCTTTCATCGGCATACAATACATAAAGAAAGATTATTATCTTTTTTTTCTCTCGTGTAGTGTTCACTAACACTCAACAATAGAAGAAAATAGCGGCCAAACAAAAAAAATTAGTAGTAAACATATTAATCAAATAAATACATTATGTATTTCATAGGATATAAACAATTCTAAATATTGTTGTGGCTTTAATTTGTAAAGGAATTCATATTGCCGGAAGATATTGTTACATTATTGTAGACTTGAAGTAGTTAGTTGGTGGTGGGGGTTCATCATTTTGGTGGTTGTAATAAATGTTAGAAATACCTGCAGTGGAATGGTTATTGCCATATGTAAATGACTTGACAAGGTGAATTTAACTCTTGAATAATGCAATTTGTATTTCATGCTTTTATTCTAGTAAAAGGTATAAATTCAATTATTTTACCTCCAGTTATGGGTAAATAGTAACCCAGAATGGGTACTTGAACTTTGGTAAGACAACTAATATAGGAGAAGGAAAACTCTGAATTCAAACTAGACCTGAAGAGATATAGCCTACACAAGAATATTTTTGCCTAAGGTAAACTATATGGGTAGCATCCACAAAAGCAAACCATATCATGGAACCAGTGAAAAAAAAAATTAATGTAAAAACATTTCATACAACTCAACCAGACTTATTGGTAGAGCAAAATTAAATAGAAATGAGGATAAAGAAATACGATACAAAAAGAGTGAATAAATTTGTGTATATATGAAAGTATCTATTTAATCAACCCCCCTGCCATGCGCAGGAAGTGACACAAGATTAATTTTCAAGTGGACTACAAATGGTTCGAATTCAAAGTTTTCCTTCTTCTAGACTAGTTGCCATACAAAGGTTAAATGTCCTTGAGAAAAAGATGGATCCATCTTTTCTGCTCCAGTTTTAGGTAAATAATTAGGCAGACTGAGTTTTTTGTCAGTGGTAAGGTAACCAGTCTAGGAGAATGAAAACTGGATTTCAACCAGCATTACTTTGGAAGGATTGGTAAATACATACCAGAGAGACATCCAAACACACAAATTGATGAACAAAAAAAAGAACATTCAACAAATGACCACGTGGTAATGAAATGAAATAAGACTTCTACTAAAATTTTGTTTTCTGTAATCTCCAAGATTATCGTAGAGGGAATTTGGTTCATAATTATATCAG
The DNA here is from genome assembly GCA_963585895.1 of Sepioteuthis lessoniana. Lineage (NCBI taxonomy): Eukaryota > Metazoa > Mollusca > Cephalopoda > Myopsida > Loliginidae > Sepioteuthis > Sepioteuthis lessoniana. The sequence continues at coordinate 15,382,128 of OY757904.1, read as the reverse complement.
TTGTCTGCAAAGGCGCTTGGTGCAGAAGTTGAAACAATAAGACTGTCTGTCTATTTGTCTCTCTCTCTATCTCTAAATATGAGGGACAGGTCAAGGAAAGAATTGAGATATATATATATATATATCAGCATAATTGAATAACAGAGTCAGAAAGTCAAATGTGAGTCTGAAGTCAGTTTCTGTTAAAAGTTGCCAAAAGAGAGAATGAAGAGAAAGAGGAATCTCTTAACAGAGTTAAAGAAAAATCATTCTGATTAAAATTATACTATCTTCACAAAGACTCAAGAGAGAAGAAAACAAATAATAACGAGATTTCAAACTTCTCGGATTTCATTTCTTACTTTCCTTCCACACAAATGACAACATCACAAAGGAAGAAGCAAGTGACTATTTTCCGCTATAGACATGTATTGTCCCTTCACTGAATGGCAATGGAACCTGATAATTTCTCTGATTATTCTGCCAAGCACCCAAATCAAATCAACCATCTAAGTGTACAAGTCATAGTCTCAACTGTGTAATGTTACTGTATATATTCAGGTATTGTGTAATTTCCTGAGACCATCATTGTACCCAAATATTAAGGGATCAAAATATATGCAAGATACCAACTTTCTTTGAGTAAATAGTTGGCTAAGGCTTGGCCTAGCTTGTATCTCATTTACAGTGCAACTCTTTAATAGTGTGCAAAAATTTATGTCTCAGAAAGACACACGAGTATATAGGCTAAATTCCCTTGGGCATTATCCTTTTCTCCTAAAATATATCCCGCCCTGTTGGCAGGGCTTAGAAAATGTTGACTCTATCCCTTACAGAAGAGGGAAGACTCCCACCTCACTCCCAAAAAAGATGTGTCTTGATAATGACTCTAAATTGCATCTGATGGTAAGATCTAATGATGGAGATCTGAATGCAGATAATCTCTAGATTATAATTACTCCTATGTCCACTCTAATCAAGAATGGTTGTACTAGTTTAGGGTCCCATTTATGAATCTAATAGATCTGATTGAAAATTATTGTTATATAATAACTGAGGGATTTCGGTTCATGCCTTTGAGTTTAGTTAGGCTGAGAACCTTTCGGTTCTAACATGGGTTAGTTAGGTGCATCATTGAGGCAGGTGTTAATGCGGGCGCATGGAGGTGTCACTCAGATGTCATAATAGTCCGAGACAAAATGCAGTGACAGGGTGTGGGTGATGTCACGCACCGGAAGAGCGCGGAGGTTTGTGTGAGAATTTGAAGAAAGAGAGAGTTGAGTACTAGACGCCAAACGAGAAGGATCGACTTTTGGAGCTTGCAGGCGTGAGGCGAACTTGCGCCCTATGGGGGGCCGCTCGAGTTGGGGGCCAAATGAATAAGACAGCATAGAAGATTGTGTGTCTCCTCCTTACGTCGAAACCTTTAGCTCAAAGTTAATAAAAAGGTTTCATACCTGAACAAGAAGTCGTTACGTTTTCGAATTCCGAGATTCATATGTTCTTTATATGTTCTATCGTAATAAACATTATATGTCCATTTTGCACATTGCTATATTTGTGGATATAAATATGGTACATTATTTGTATTGAATAAAAACATGTAAAAACCATCAAACAGTGAGCAAACAAATTATTATTAAATAGAATTTTAATGGTAGGAGACTGTCCCAGTGGGTAGAGTGTTTGCCAATGATCCAGGAAACCTGGGTTCAATCCTAGGTCGCGTCATACCAAAGACTTTAAAAATAGTACTTGATACCTCATAGCTTAGCACTCAGCAATATAAGGTTTGTATCAAGGTTAAAGTGGAGCAATCCAGGGAAAGGAGTAGCACCCTCCTCTACATCTCAGTGTAGTAGCTATTGAAAAGGGAGCCTTCTGGTTGCCCTCGACTACAGTCACCAACTTTACTTACTTATTTTATTATTTAGTTGCAACCATATTGTAGCTGGCAAATTATTAGTGTAAGATAAGAATACTTGAAACCAAATAGTTGTCTACAGACAACTGATTATTACTAAATAGGAACTGTTACCTTATACCATATAACTGTGTATGAATTATTCGTATTATACAAGAATACTTGAAACCATGCGACTGTGTACAAATTATTTGTATTAAATAGGTTTGGTTTGGTTTCTTTGTTTAAAGGCATATCAACCTTCATGGGTTATTTTATGCCAAAGCTCTCCTTCTAGTAAGACAGAAGTGATACTATTCAATCAATAGCTGGTACGATAAGAAGATTCAAGCCATTCCCATTGGCATTAGTCTGAAAGTTATATCACAATTTGAGCTTAAACTCACAGACTATGAGGCTATAGTCCAGTACGTTAACCACAAAGCTATGGAGACTTCTCCTCACATTAGATTGGAATACTAGATATATGAATGTGAGCAAAAAGCCCCACAGAAACTATTGCACCAATAATGTTAATGTAGATATAAATGTATAACAAATGCAATTCCCTGACCTCTAATCATAAAATAACTCTTAACCGTGTGACATGCCATTTAAAGCAATCAGTCAGTCAATCAATATACATCCCTGAAAAGTTATAAATGGTTGAGCTCCCTTTAACTGGTATACTTCAACAACCTGCTTCTATTTTAAATCCTCCCAATGCTAGTAATATGAAGAGAATCACCTCAAAGACAATCTTTACCATTTCTCCAAATATAAATGTATAATGAACTTGGTTTTCCAAAAGTTTTGCATAAAATATCCCAGAACAGTTTTACATGTTAAAAGCAATCACTCAATCAATCTATCCAATGCATAGCCAATTCATAATCGATAAGATTTGAAAGCATAATTATCTACTCAAGATTATTATCAGTTTCTTGAATCCATATAACAAATGACTAGAAACTAGAAATTATTACTTGAAGCCATGTAATTATCAATATTTAAAATACTTGATATCATGGATTTGTGTGCAAAAACACTCTTAAGAAACAACTAAACAAAAGAAAATGCAAATATAAATATATGATGAATGCAGTTATCTAACCTCTAGGCATAAAATAACCCGAGATTAGTTGAAATTCCATTAAAATCAATCAGTATTCTGAAGCTTCTATGTTAGTTTCCCTAAGAAAACCCCCTCATAGACCACCTCTACATGCACTTAAACATTGGCAATTTACTTATAAGGAAAACCCATATTAGTATACACACTTTTAATAATTTCTTTCCAATACACAAACAATTCATTTCTATAATTAAACATTTTGTAAAAGTTCAAGATGTTTCTATGATACAGATGAGAATGTTCAACTAAAGAATCAGCTGAAGATTTCTTTTTATTAAAGAGATTGTAACCAGAGAGAAGCTTTTAGAATGTTACAGTAAAGAATACTTATGGATGGAATATTTGTTTTTGGATGGCATAAGGAAAAGGTGATTTGGTTTGTCATGTCAAGCAGTGCAAAAATGGAATTATTTAAATAGAAACATATCATTGTATGCCTCTATGCTTTATTTAAATACCCAGAGATATGAAAGGTAGAATAGAAAAAAAGAGGAATCTTTTAGTTGTTATTTTTTATTTGGTTATTTTCAAAAAGAATTGAGGAATTTAGAGAGAATAATCAGTTTGGTTCTAGGCTGAAATGGTAACTCAAAAGTCTTTAAAAATACAAAATTAACAAGACTTTTCTGCTCTATATTGTATAATATGCAATGGTAATCATAAATACGAAGGAGAATTAAAAGTTTAGCAATATTTTGTAATGTGTTAGTTTGCTGCTTGTATATCATGTGACTGAAGCAGTTCAAGCCATGGTAGATACTACTGTGATTGGTAGGGTTATTGTCGTTATTGTGCACACACATTCGACATTGCTTCACTTTCGGGTCACCCTTGACTACAGTTGCCAACTTTACTTACTATTGTTTAATTAGCACTAACTCACTTAAAAAAAGCAAAGATTTTTAATTCCATAAATCTCCCTAATGCTGCTTACTTGAATAAAAATATATATTTCCCTACAAAACTCAATAGATTTATTTATAAAAATCTTCATAACATGTTACAAAAATATAATTGATAAATCTCTTCTGTTTGTGTGTGATTTGAAACCGACACAGAGGAGCATAGAATATAGTCTAATTTGAAACCTTATTCTTTGTGAATTCAAACTGGAACAATATTGTGTGAAAAGTTAAGGTGAAGTTGATTACTATACAGTGACCAGTTTGATTTGATTTTATGGCATATCAACCATTGAAGTTTATTTAATGCCCAATCTATTTTTATACATATGAACAGTTTTATTTCAAACAATTCAGTTTAGTATGAGTACACAGTTTAAATGTCAAAAAACCGGTCCATTTCAAACAATTCAGTTTAGTATAAGTATATTTTTTTGTTTTACACAGTTGAATGTCAAAACTGTTAATTGCAAACAATTCAGTTTAGCATAAATACACAGTTTAGTTCTATTTGATCCATTGATAGGACCTTATTAGGTGCTACCACTCCAGGCCAGAGTGGACATCAAAGCAATGGAAATGAAGGGGTACTCTGGATTCCCCAAAGCTACAGAATTAGGACACTCGTTGGGGGAGTCTTACCCCCTTGTAGAGATGCAGTCAGTGTATTCTACAGGTCTTGGCAACTGGCCAAAAGTAACTAGCGAGCTGAAGAAGTTTTGTTTGAGTTGGTAGGGCCTAAAACCATGGATTCTGAGGTTGTACTTTAAGTCATAGAGGCAAATCTGATGAGTAGCACTTAGAGTCTGAGGCAAGCTCAGCATCTCAAAGTCCAGAGTGGTTCATTTGCTTCACAACCTCGGCAAAAGAATCTAAAGATCTTGAATTGTGTCTCAGTTTGCCAAAACAATTGACCTACCCTAAAAAATGTTCATAAGCCAACACTTCTCAACATTTGTTATTTCTTTAATGATATTCAGTGCATGGGTGTTCAGACCTTGAAGCCAGTAAAAAAAACTTAGTGAACTGAACTGAAATTTGGCACATGCATGTTTTTTGTTCTAAAGAGGGGAACAAGAATATCAGACTCACAGTAATTTTTTTTAATGTATCTAATGAATGAATTAGGATGATCCTTACGAAACAAACCAGATTTTATACTTATTTTTTAAAGTTTGTATGTATATTTTTTTAACTGTGTAAACAAAAACAAAAAATGAATGATGGTAGAGTCTTCCTTCTCTCAGACCAGTCGCTATATTAAAGGTTAAGAAGCGCAGTCTGTCCTACTGTTATATAGCAGTGAAAGAAAACAACACTTACATTAAAAAATAATCTGCTTCTTTACTTTTATTATCTGAAATGTACATTTGGTCAGAGTGAGAGAGTTTGAGATGACTGAGATGTGCGTGCACACACACACACACACACACACACAGGTGCAACAGTGTGTTTCCTCAGTGAAAACTCTGCTTTTCTGCTTCATTCTGCCAGAATCCAAATCTTCCCTGGTTTATATAATTTTACGAATACCCACACAAATCCTTGTGGTCCTACCTCCCACCTATATGTTGCACATGAACACACCTCCTTCTAGCCTGTCACCCACACAATTTATGTGGCACTTCTGTTGAGGAATAACTTGCGTCTTATTTAATAAAGGAAACAGGAGCTCTTCCTGTTATGCCACCCATACATCTTATACAGCATGTCAAAGGGATCCTCCAGTCAATATCCAACACTATTTTACTTCTAGCTAAGGGAAGAGATGATAACTATTACACTGTTACTCCAAATTAATAATATTAAGTATACAAAATCATAAAGTAAAGAACAGATAAAAGATTATAAATCCATTATAGTTCTGATTTATTAGAATTTGATATGAAATTGTAGCAGCCACAGATCTATTTCCTGTCGCGAATCAATGCACCTGTTAAGAGAGTCGGTCACTCACTGACCAATCAACTGGCAGAGCACATTGATTCCTTCTCCCTCTCAGGAACTATTTTTCTAATCACTTTTGGTAGAACAGACAAAATCAGAGAGCCTTGAGCTAGCAGCAGAAACACATCTCTCTCACATGACTGCCACTGATTCCACTTGGAACCCTTCACTCGCTGCTAGCTTCAAACACACTTCCTACACACCAAGGACCAGCATACTGACCAGTGACACAAAAGAGACACTTTCTCACTCTCACTCTTTTACGCCTGCTACTATAATAAACCTTTCTTTGCTGTGTTGTTAAAAAGAAGATTCGTTATTCATTTGTGTTGCCTAATGATATATAGTGTTAGAGAAATTAACCATTTCCCAAAATATTAAAAAATCTATATCGGAAGAGGAGTCACTGTAAGTTGATTGAAATAAAGATAAATCAATCTTAGTTATAGTCAAGATAAGAAAAATAATTTGCAGTAGGTAATAAATCAACCAGTTCTCTGAGAAAAGTGGCACACCGCATTAGATACTCCTTCAAGGAAGAGAGAATAACAAAATTAGTACTTGTGGATGATTAGGTATTGAGAAGTCCTCTAACCAGTATGATAGTAAGCTGCAGAAAGAAGGGGTAATAGACAATGTTTCTAAATTGCTATATTGTAGTGAGAGCAGCTAAAAGGTTAATGTTAAGGATAGATAACATCTGTAATTTCAAAATGGAGGAAATAATCCTAAATACTAAAAAGTTTTCAAAAAGTTGTTGGGAAAATATACTTTGTAAGTTAACTCATGGACTATAACATGATAGAAAACTATTTTTGCACACTTTTCCTCAACGGAGATGATGTCATCTCCGTTGAGGAAAAGTGTGCAAAAATTCTGCTATTGAACAGTAAATCCAACATAGTTATTGTAATTAAATAAGTCTTCTTCCATTTTTGTAACCCCTTCTACATACTTCTTGTTCATAGAATAATATGGGCATATATCTATCTGTTGGATTTTATATTCTGTAAAATTCTCTTTGGATGAAATAACTATTTTATGCAGTGTTCATTAAAGAAGCACTAGACATATGCTTAGACTTTTTTAATGAAATGAAAGATAGCTTTTCCTTTTCTTGGTTTAAAAAATTATCTGAATCAAGCTTTTCTTTTAGTATAAAATAAGAAAGTGTTAACCAATTCTTCCAGATTTGCACTGAATGCAAAATGTGTTTAAGATTTAAAATGAATACTTTTAATAGTGAATAATCTCAAACAAATGGGATTGTATGACCATTTTGAAGAATTTCTTTGTAATTATCTTCATATTGTTGAAGCCAATATTTTTCATGGTTATGTTTTTTAGAATTCTTTTTAGTTAATTTCCGAAAATTCAGATGGCAATCTTTTTTTTTTCAACAAAACCTTGACAACATCAAATGATTATACTCATATGAAAAAGGTTTACGATCACACTAAAACCTGAAAGCTCAATTTTTGTATTGATGAAAACAATACATTTAATTAGTGTGATATCACCCCTGGCCGGCTGGATGACCCCTACTATATCAGCTTCCTTAAACCAAACTACTCATGGCCAGTGATTCATCTAGTGTTTTTTCTCATTTCCGACCAGGGGCATTACTCATTTCATTACAGCCACACAAAACACAACCAAGAAGGTGCAAGAAAAGAACAAACGAACACGCACGGACTTGGGTCAGTGCCAAGCGCAAGAAAGGGGAAGTCTATGGGACACTGTGCAGCTCTCCATGCATTTGTAGACTATTGCGAGCGTGTATTTTGCATGAAACTTCTACAAAGCCGCTAACAATGCTGACATCTTCTCGCATTGGTTAACGCGGCCTCTGTGGGTCAACAGGTCTTAGCACCTTTCTGACTTCTGTTGACTCTCTTCTCTGTCCTACCTCCATCTTCTCTCTACCTCCTTCTGCCGACTGCCTTCCCTGGACTGCTATCTCAAGCCGACTGGTCTCTTCTGCCCTGCTTTGTCAACTGACTCTGTCTTCACTGGGACCTTCGTTCCCTCCTCCACTCCCGGTCTCGCAGGAGATCTCGCTCTCATGCAATTTGCGTAGGTTTTGCGCCAAAACAGACAAAGAGATCATCTGAGTGGTGCCAACACAAACGGAAATGAATTGCTAAGCATCGTGTCTCAGTAAATTATTAAAATATTAAAATTATTGAATAGTTAAACTGATTAAATAATCTATTAAGAATAATAGATAATAAAACAAAAAAATAAGGTTTTTGAATTTTCATTATGAGCAAAATAAAAATATTTTAAGTAAATGTAAAATTAATATTAAACAATTATTTAATTGCAGTTGGCAGCTTACCAGACACACATTTAAATCAGAAAAAAAAAATATACTAATATTGAGTTTCGACTCGTATTATGATGAGCGAGTCATTTATCAAAACTTAAAAGTTTATATATTTTATTCATAAGTACAAACCATTTTTAAACAGATCACAACTCTTCATCTCTGTTTAAATCAAGATAATATTTTTTTATTTATGTGAAGTACCTGGTTCAGTTGGCAGCAAGTAAGCTGTGATCAACGGGATTTCAAAGACATGCCTCATAATGTAAATATGGATGTACATGTTCAGATCAGCTCATTTCTGCAGGTCAAAAACCTGGCAAAACAAGTGTCAGGAATTAGTCCTGAGGAGTGACCCAGAGGTCAGCTGAAAAGGAAGTTAGTCATTAAACTGTGAGGTGAAAAGATTTCATTAAAATTCACCATATAAAGAAAAGAACCATATATGGAATGGATTGATTTACTTCTGTTAAATAACATATGACATAGATTTTCGGTTCGTTCCTAGTGACCCCGTGTGCTTTGACAAGTTGTCACGTGATTGGTTAACAGGGGGATGACGGCGTGTCAGGGCAGTCAGGTCCAACTGGTTTGTATCCGGAAGGAGACTATGTGATAATCATGCGGTCAGATTTAGACAGAGGCAGAGAATCGGGAGTCGAGTTAGGGACACGCAGCTGATCAGAGGCGTCTCAGACCTCTCTGATGACACGGCTTGCAAGGGAGTGCAAGTGTTGGCTCACTCTGGCTCCACGAAGGAGATATGGGACTAGAAGATGTCCCCTCTCTGAGTATATGTCTCTCCATCTATCTCTCAAACTAACAACAAACAGTGGGCTCCTTTTGAGAATAAAATGAGAGATATATTTTTATAAAGAAGTGTTTCGTTCGTTCATTGAATTTCGTAAATCATGTATGAGAGAATACAACACTTCTAACTAACAGTATAATTAGAATTATTTTGAAATCATTTGAAATAGTTAACATGAATACTCATAAAATATGTGTGAACTTTTCATTTCACAAATATGTATCCACACAAATATATAAAGTACAACTGCTTTGTCATCAGAGCTTAGATTACACTGACTGTATCCTCTGCAGTGAGGTAAGAACGCCCACCCTCCAAAAAAATGAGTGTTATGGGTATGATACTAAACTGCATTTGGTTGTGAGACTTAAGCTTTGGAGAGTGTGGAGTACCCTTTCATTTTAATTACTCCCAGGTTCACTCTGAATCATATTAGTAGTACCCACTGGGGTTTGATCAAATAGAACTATTTGCAAGTTACTAATATTAGATAGACATACTACAGAAAAATGTGAGTATAAACATATGATGTATGCGATTACTAAAACTACAGACATAAAATAACCCCAAGTGGGTTGACATGCAATTAAAATCTATCAACCAATCTATCAAAGTAATCTTTGAAAAATCTGTGACTCTCATATAGTCATCATAACATTCTGTTATAAAAATATAAACTCCTCTATTTGAAATGTTGCGAAAGTTGTATGTATGGGAGAGAGAGAGAGAATTGGACTGCTATGATTGACACTACATAGAGACAGATATATTCAGAGTTTGTCAGGATTTACTTAGGTTTTCACCATATCTTCAGATTTACACCATATCTTTTTAACCCACGTTGAGATACACATTTCAGAACCTATCTTCATTGTGCTTCTCAAACTGGAGGCTGGCATTCAAGATGACATGTCTTATGTACTTGGCTGCCCGCTTCTCTTTTGACTGCACTGAGTCTATTGTCATTATATAATTTTCTAAACACACACAGATTTTTCCTTCCAGTTCTCAATTCATGTGATTCATTTCTGCTGTCTCTTGTTTACACAGGTGCATATCCTGTTTTGAAATCCCTAACTAATCGGTCATTCAAAAGTCAATAGGGAACAGTACACAGCAGTGCTCCACTCTTCTATTATTAGTTCTTCCATTATAAAGAAAATACTAGAATTGTTCATTTGGTAAGCTTCTACTTATTTAATGGTCATCATGGTATCAATGACTGAACATTATATATTATTTATATTTACTTACATTTTTCTAAATTTCTTTATATTATTTCTACATAATTATTTCTCTATCAATTAAAGTCAGTATATGACTGTAAATGTTTCTATTTTATCTCACTGCATCTGGATCAATTGATATCAAAGCAAGTTTCTTATACTATATTAGTCTTTTCCATTCATGTACCTCTATCGATCCTTAATCATTCATATTTATCGAGCTATCTATTTTATTTATAAAATGACTCCTTATCACCTGATTGCTATTTTTCTAACAAAAGAAAAGCTTATTAATTTCAAGCAGATGACATTTTCTCCAGAAAATCCCTTATATAGAAAGATGACCAGTTCTTGAAGTAAAATCTTGCTTACTAATGGTCACTCAATAGAATCAATATTGATTTATTCATCATTCTACAAGTTCTTGTCTGCATGTCTTTATAGTAAACAGTTATGTTACAAAAATTGCGCTAAATGCTTAAATATGACAATTTTGTATGGAATATTTTTTAGATTCTTGGATAAGAATGTGATATAGTATTCAATGTTTGTTTCAGTCAGATTTTAAGTTCTATATGAATATGTTTAAATGTGTTAAGAAATATATGCACGTCTATATACACATGTACTTGTGTACAAAGACATATAAAAATATTTTTAAAATTCCTTGGGAATTTTTCACACTAGCTGTAACTAGTTTTCAATGAAGTTTTACTGACAGCAAATTTCCTTTGAAGTCCTGGACTTTTTAAGATGTCGAGCTAATTATTGGTGTGTTATAGTCTGGATGGTTTTTATTCTTCCTCGGATCTCCAGTTCTCTCAATTTCTTTTCCAAGTTCTTGGGAACTGTTCCAAGTTCTCAAACTACAATTGGTCTCACCCTCATAGTCCCTTTTTACAGATTTTTCTGCTCTCTGGCAAGATCAACATACTTGTTGAATTTTTTTCTTTCTTTTATTTTCATTCTGTGCTCTTTTTTGTTGATTAAAACTAAATTTAGTCTTAGGCTTGGATCAAGGGATTGATTTACATTTTAAAATCATAGTGAAGTTCATGCAGCTTATTTTCTAGGCTGGGGCTGTAGAATACAACAGCAGCATCTCTGCAGAGTGGTAACATCCACCTCCCAATTACTGTCCTTGATATGACAAAACAATCAGATGGTGAGGCTCCAGTAATGCTTGAGCTATGGGGAATGCATAGTACCCCTTCATGGCCAACATTCTCTATTTCTAGTTCACTCTTGCCTGGACGGGTAGCACCTGAAAGGGTCCCATCTATGGGTCCAATAGAACTTTGATATCTAAACTGCGTACAAACAAATGAGTTATGCTAAATTGAATTGTTTGAAATAGAACTGTTTCATCATGTAACTGTGCCTAAATAAAAGATTTAATTTTAAGTGAATTATTAGAAATATTATTAGCAATACTTGGAGCCATTTAACTTTGACTTATGCTAAATTGAATTGTTAGAAATAGATCTGTTTGATCATTTAACTGTATGTGTTTACAAAACATATATTTAAATATATGATTTGTAAATGAATTTTGTTGATCCACACATATATATATAAAAACAGGATTTGGTACTAAATAACCAACAATGGTTGATATGCCATAAAACCAAATTAATCATTCTAAGGAAAAGATTCTTTAATAAAGCCTATACCAATATATATAATAAGAGAAAGAGTAGTGTTATTTGTGGGGGGATGCAACTACAACATTAAAATGAATTTTCCTCATCCTGAACTTTTAGCTATCTTGACCATGTCTACACCCCAGCCCACGCAAACAAATACATATGTTCACACCCACACAGATGTGTCTAACTTCATACAGATACACACAACACATAAATATGCAACTCTCCTCATCTCACCTGGTCTTATATGGATATATATATATATATATATATATATATACCAACACCAAAGGCCAACTTACAACTACAGACATATATACATATACATCTAACCATATGATTATATTCACAACCAGATACATATGTACTAGTGTACCTAAGAGTCCATTGTGTTACAATGGATTCATAGAGTGGTAACTTATATCAGAATGCCTTATAAAATTTGAAATTTTTTCAATAATAAAGATCTTTAATGAATGATCATTACAGATCTTTATTCTTGAAAAAAAATTCCAAAAGAACTTATTTTATTTACAAAATATTCTTTTCTTTGGTTTTTTTTTCTAACATTGGCTGATAATATTTTCACAGTTTCAATGTCAAAAACAGTTCAGTTTCAAACAATTCAGATTAGCATACAAAAACAGTTCTATTTCAAGCAATTTTCTTTAGCATAAGCTCACAGTTTATATCTATTTGATCCATTGATAGGACCCTATCAGGTGCTACCACTCTGGGCCAGAGTAGACCAGAGAGTAATGGCAATTAAGAGGTTCTCAGTATTCACCATAGCTCAAACCTTACTGGAACCTCACTATCAGATGGTTGAGTGTCAGATCCAGGATACTCGGGGGAAGTCTTACCCCTCTACAGAGATGCAGTTGGTGTATTCTACAACTCCAGCTGACTGGGCTGATCAGTGTTTGCAGAGGTTGCCTATAAGGTAAATCTCAAAAGCTAACAAGCATGAGTAAGATATGAAATAGTAGCTAGTTGTTAAAATACCCCCTCTGCAAAAGTATAAATATGTGAGCTCAAATATTTATGCCATTGATGGTGTATGTTAACTGATTGATTAATGGCATGTCAACCCATCTAGACTTATTTTATGGCAAGAATAGGGAATTGCATCTATTGTATGTTTTTATTAACCTTTTTGGTGTATTTTTTTTGGGGGGGGCAAGAGGCTTAACTTTCTGCAGGGGATACTGATAGCATATTTCAAACTTCGCTGACAGAGCATACATTTTCTGGTGATTTAGACAATTTAAAGTAATACTTTTTGAGACAGTTTTCTTTTGTTGTTGGTGGTAAATTTTGTACTTGGAGCTCCAAAAGTATGAAAATATGATTATATATATATATATATATATATATATATATATAACTTTTCCCTAAATATGGTTTGTGTAAACCCACAACCCCAAGTTCTTGTTATTATTAGTTGATTTCTCTTAAAGACATTATGGTGAGAAAGTATTTTTAGCATTTGATATTTTTGGCATTGATTTTACAGAGTGTTAGATAAGGGATAATTATAAGCCAAATTGCAACATATTTTAAATTAGTCAACAGTTTGAAGAATGAATTCATATTAAGAAGTCTAATTGCTAAAAAAGAAAGTCATCATTCAAATAAAAAAAAAAATACATTAGAAAGAGATTCTGTTTGAAGAGGAATTTTTTTCTGAGAAAAAGAAATGCAAGAGAAAAGATAAAGAACACAAAATTTAGGCAAAGACTAAGATAAAGAAGAAATTAGGAGTGGAAGAAGAAAGAAGAGAAGATTGTATTTTGGAAAAGAACAATGAGATTTTAAAAGAACAGAAAAAAAAAAGATCTGCAACAAAAATTTAAAAAAAACGAAATTCAAGAAGAATAAAATGATAAAAAATGTGTGAATTCTTAAAAAAGATTGTCAATTAACTATATAAATTTCCAAAAAATAACCCCATACCAAAACATAAAATATCTATGAAATTGGTTATTCAAGTTCAAACATGGATGAAGCTATTAAAGTTCCAATTTATGCTCATGCCTTAGAGAAA